>JAUPFP010000056.1:0-600000 GCA_036925085.1 Brachycybe producta | reverse complement strand
TGTTTCAGGCCCACGATTGGGAGCCGTCGATTCGAAACCCTTTAAGGGGTCAAGTTGTTTGGCCCGTTCCTGAAAACGTTGAACTGAAAGTGACTCTTTTCAAGGATGCTAGGACTTCCGAATACGAAGACAAGGACTGGACGTGTCACGTCGAAGAGGTTTCTCATTTGTAGAGGCATTTGTTTCGTTTTGGTTTTTCATACTGAGGTGTTTTTGTTTGCAAAGGTGGCGCAGACGGGGAAACGGCGAACAGTGGCGACTGCCAACGTGAACATGAAACAGTACGCATCTCCGCTTCCGACACAGACCGGCGTCAAACTCAAACTGAAGCCGCTTACGAAGAAAGTGACTGAGGTCGAGTTGGATTTCACGCTTTCTTGTGTCATTCTAAGGGAAGGGAAAGCGACGTAAGTCCTCGTTCTCATCCTTTGTTGGATTTTCTAGTTTCATAAGATGTTAATCTGTGTTTTAGAAAGAACACTAAGAAGAAATTGAAAGTGTTAGAAACTAGAACGTGGGATGCTTAATCGCTAAATAGTATTTTCAGGTTGTTATCTTTCAAAATAAACTTTTTATAGGCAAAAATTAAAAAAAATATCATCTGGGTCATTTTCAAACTGGCATAAAAAGCTTATTTTAAAAGATTATCAAACATGAAGATACTCTTAAAAGTGATTGTGGTACTTTTCTATTTTCTAAAACACTTTCAAATTTTTTCATAAGTTAGCTTCTGAAAGTCAAAAAATAACCAGAAGTTGAGGAGCGTTTACGCTTTAAAAACCAGTTTAACTGAGTTTCTGTTTGATTCAGGGACGAGGACATGCAGAGTATCGCTAGTCTCATGAGTGTTCCGAACTTGGAAGAGGAAGATGTCGGTAACCTCGATGATTTCGATGAGGATCAGGACGTTAGACCATCTTCGGCACCGTTAACTAAAGAACAAAGCGACACCAGTGCTAAGATATCGGAATTAGCCTCGCAGTTTGGTCTTTTAGCGGCTGGAAGCGACGACGAGGATAATTTTGAAGAAAATGGTGAGTCTTTCATTTTTTTACGATCTTTTTTTTTTGCGTGTGTTATTTATTTTAGCCTTGTATATAATTATGCTAACCAAGTGGCGACATCTATTTTGAAGCTAATACTCAATTACGTGAATTTTACAGAAAATGATTGGTTGTTGCGAATTTTGTTGCGAAGTTCGTTTTTGGGATGTTTAATTACAAAAATAGTTTAAAGTTTGTTAAAAACTAGAATATGAAGTAAATGTGCTAAAAGTATTTTCAATGAAGGTATTTATTTTAAAATCAAGTTTTTATGTCATTTTTAAAATGACCTAAATTAGCGTTTTTTTATATAAAAAAGTTATCTTTGTGTTTTGTTATCTTTCAAATTTAAAAAAATAGTTTCTCTGGTTAAAGTTGAAAATGACCCATTTTCAACGAGACATAAAAAGCTTATTTTAAAATATATTAACATGTTTCACCTCCACTTCTAGTTTCTGAAACACTTTAGGATAAACTTCTAGTTTCTAAAAGAATTTCAGCTCCTCTTCTAGGTTCTGAAACAATTTCAGCTTCTCTTCTAGTTTCTAAAACAATTTCAGCTCCCATTCTTTCTAGTTTCTAAAACAATTTCAGCTCCTCTTCTAGTTTCTAAATCAATTTCAGCTCCCATTCTTTCGAGTTTCTAAAAAAATTTCAGCTCCTTTTCTAGTTTCTAAAACAATTTCAGAAACATTTTTAGAACCTAGAAAAAGGTTCTAAAACAATTTCAGCTCCCCTTCTAGTTTCTAAAACAATTTTAATTCCACTTTGTTAAAACAGTTTCATCTTTTTCTTTATTTTGTTCACATTTTCAAACCGCCTTAAAGTTGCTTACGAAAGGATAACATTTAATATGTAAATCTTTTTTTCTTCTTCTCCGAACTGTGTTTTACCGGCAAATTCGGAACAACTTTAATGCTCTTTGTTTCGAAAGAAGTTAAGAAAAACTATAAGAATCAAGGTAACAAGGTTGCAACATCCGAACATCTGTCACACAAATGGAATAAAATAGAAACGAGAGAATAAAAACCGAGACTCGAAAGAGATCGAAGAAAGTGAGAAAAATGTCCGAAAGACCTGTCATTTGAATGATTGGCCATCTCGAATTTTGTCAAATGTTTTGCGTCACAGCTGCAAAATACGTTCTATTTTTCTTTACACTTTTACGGGTCTTTTTTTGACTACGAAAAACATTATTTGAAATGGAGCGTCTCTTTTTTTTTTTTTTTTTCTTCCCCATTCTTTCTATATTTTTGGTGGTTGTCTGAAAGTAGCAATTTGTGCAAGATTACACAGAGAGAAAGAAAGAGAAAGAGTGAGTGGCAGCCGGACAATGATTAGCCACCGTGACAAGAATATTGAACGATTTCTGAGGTGTTTTTTTTAGATATATTATATATATTATTACCGATTTTTCTCTTTTTTTTTTTTAGTTTCGAGCCAGGTTATGAAAACTCGTAACTTTCTTTCGAAGAAGGTTCGTTTTTTTTTTTTTTTTTTTGGTTCTTTTCGGGAGTTTTTTTTTTTTTTTACAATACGGAATCATTTTTTTTATTATTATTATTGCGTGAAGACTACAATATTGCAATTTTCACAGAAATATAGATATGGAAATTGGTTTAATATTATGGAACCACCAGGTGTCGGTTTTTTTTTCTTCTTCTTTTTCTTTCAGGTATATTCGCCTTTGTGACTTTTATTTTCTCTCGTAATTGTCTCTGTTGGTAGAATGTGTATGTCGGTAATGGAAGAAAACGTATTGCAGTTTTTATACGAAAAAAAAAAAAGCTAAATAAATTACTCGACTAATCGGTGCGGAAGAATCATTTTAGCACGTAATTAGATTAAGTGTCGCATTTCGAAATGAACGACTTGCAACGACGACACCACGAAGAAGAAATACATAATTTCCGCCAAACCAAACTAAAAACTAATTTGAAACCAAAAGAATACAAAAAAAAAAACAGTGAGAACCGACTAAACACACACACATATTACATTTATCTTTTCCTTTCTATCTTTATTTTCTGTTTCCGGTTTCATCAAACTTTTTTTATGGTTAATTTTCCGATGGTTTGATGATTTTTTTTACTCATGGTAAATTGAGGTACGGACAACTTTTTTTTTAGAAGGAATTTCTAAAATAATTTTGCGAAATTTATTTTTCAAGTAGGAATGAAATTTAATGGACTTTAGATGTTTTACTGAATTGCTGATAATCGTACTTTGGTTATTCGACGTTTTCGGATGAGAAACACTAAGAAATATTGAAAGTGTGGTTAGAAATTAGGATGGGGTGCATGATGGGGTGGCTCTGAACCATTTAATATTTTCATGTTTTTGATATCGTTCAAAATAAACTTTTTAAAGTTTGAATTATTTTTTTTTTCAAACTTGAAATAATAAGCTTATTTTGAAATTCCAGTTTCTCTTCATTTTTGTTTTCTAAAATATTAGAATAATTTAATCAGAGTGCGAGAGGCTTTTAATCTTTAAATAAAACCTTAATAATTAATATTTTCATGTTACTATCTTTCAAAATAAAACTTTTTATAGACAAAATTTTTGTTTAAAAAAAATATTGTCTGCTTAAGGTGACGGTTTTTTTTTTCTTCTTCCAAAAATTGACTTTAAAAGTGTATTTTAAACGATATCGACATGAAAATACACTAATACCTTGTACACACCTGATAATTTAAATGTTATATATATATATATATTAAGCCTCATCTATCTGTGTATCCTGATCTAACGCTGTTACCTTGAAGCACGTCGGAATTTATATAAATTTAAATGAACCGCTTTTTTTTCTCCCCATCCAAGAACCCCATGATATTAAGTTGGAGAGGGGGGAAAAGGTTGGAAAGTGTAGAGGGGGGAGAGAGAAAAGTGAAAGGGGGAGAGAGAGAGAGAGAAACGTGGAGGGGGAAAAAGTGGGAGTGGGTGACTGAAATTGAAATGAAAAGAGTAAAAAAAAAGGAACAAACGACGCGCATGCGCACACCAGAGAAAATGAAAAACTCATGTTCTCTTTCAAATATAAAAAGGGGAGGGGATAATAGTAGCAACATTAAACTACAGTTTATCACGGGCAACTGTGCTAGCATTAGAATTTCTTTTGCTCAGCCCTTTTATGAACGTCATCAATTTCTAATTGGTCTGACGTCATAAAAGGGCGGAGGAAAAGAAATTCTAATGCTGGGCACAATTGCCTGTGAATTTCGCTCCCGTCATTTATGACGGGTTACCCCACTAGTATTTAAATAATAAACGTATTCTACAGAGCTCTGTGAAGGACAAACAAACAATATGTCGTCGAATTGAATTTATTCAGTTAATAATCTGAAAATATTGAGTTAATACTTAAATATAAACTATTGACATTAAAATATTGATTTAGTATTTCAATTTAAAATATTAATAATAAAGTCAATGTTTATTTGGTGTTTATGTGTCCTTAACTGGATTCCGTATAATTCGCCTAAACACATTTAATTTGAATTCATTTAACTCATGTGTATGTTTACAAGGTATTAAGCTACTGTAAACTTCTAATTTCTAAAATACTTTCATGTTTCTGTTAATTTTGCTCTTGAAAAAACAAAATAACCAGTGTTCGAGAGGTGTTTTTTTTTTCTACTTTAAAACATGCTTTAAGGTATTTCAGTCATTATTTCCATCTAAAACGTGATTAATTTTCCGGTTAATTTACTCTTGGAAGGTATTTTTCTAATATCAAGTACGGAAACAATAACGTTAGTTTGTTAGCTTCGAAAGGAAGGTGAAGTTCGGCTAAAGTTGTTTGTTGGAATGTTTTTTAGCTCTTTTTGTTTGTTGAACACACAATATGAGAACAAAATTAAGCCATATTATACCTTTATAATATCCTTTCTTTTCTTTTTCCATTTAAACTACTTGTAATTCATCGTGGTTTGTGTTGATTTTAACAGTGAATTTTCTAAATTAAACTCGTTCGAGGTGAGCTTTTTTTTCCACATGGTCAAGTTTCTGAAATGTTGAGTATTTTTTCTTTTTTAAAAAAGAGAAATGTCAAGTGGTTTCAAACCTCATTTCGAAACAAGTTCAACCTATATACATGGATGTTCGTAAGTTTTTGGGTGATGATTTTGTTCTTTTCGACAAATGCGAAGGACAATGTTCGGATGAGTAAAGAACTTGTTGGGTTTGTGTCTTATTACTTTCATGTTGCTATGGCAACTGTTGATTGCTGTCTTACATAATGTAAGAATTCTACTTGGAGAGAATTTCAGGTGATTTTTTTTTTGTTGTTGGTTTGTATTCCGTGTGTTTTTTTTTTTTTTTGGAAAAGGTATTTTTTTTGTGTGTTTTTCACGAGGTTTTGATGATACGATTGAGTGAGTGAGTGAGTGAGGAAGTTCCAAACGACCATTTGATTCGTATTCTTTAAGAGTGAACAAATGGATTGCTAAGCTCGAGAAAGGAGGTGTTTGCCCACTTTTCTTCTTCTTTTTTTTCTGTTTTTTTCTTCTTCTTCAGAATTTATAGAAAATGTTTTTTTTATGACTAGAATTCTTTATTATTCTAACTTTTGGCTGTTTGACACTACAATGCCTTTTTTATATGAAGAAGAAAAAAAAAAGACAAGGACAAGCTGTAGTCATTGTTTCAACACTCAAATCTTCCTTCCTTCTCGTCTTCTTTTTTTCAGGTTATTTTTTTCCTCTTTTCTCTCCCTTTTTTTTGGGTCCTGTTTTCATGATGTTTTTTTCCATTTCAAACGACGCCGAGCGTTGGAGATGGAGGCTAGTAATTTTCTACAGTTCTACCACTTCGTTGAATGTGTTTTTGTTACAGAAGTTCAGCACTCAAGCTAGAGTAATACCTAGTAGACACACAGCTGATAATTTAAATGTATTTAAATAATAAACGTGTTCTACAGAGCCCTGTGAAGGACAAACAAACAATATGTCGTCGAATTCAATTTATTTACTTAATAATTATTATTATATATATATATATATATATATATATATATATATATATATATATATATATATATATATATATATATTTAAATGAATGAATGAACCACTTTTTTTCTCAAGATCAACTATATGTTGCACTCTTCCCATCCAAGAACCCCAAGATATTAAATTGGAGAGGGGAAAAGGTTGGAAAGTGTAGAGAGGGGGGAGAGAAACGTGGAGGGAGAAAAAGGGGGAGGGGTGACTGAAATTGAAATGAAAAAAGTAAAAACGGAACAAACGATGCTCATGCGCACACCAGAGAAAATGAAAAACTCATTTTCTCTTTCAAATATAAAAAGGGGAGGGGATAATAGTAGCAAAATGAAATTAGAATTTATCACAGGCAATTGTGCCCAGCATTAGAATTTCTTTTGCTCCGCCCTTTTATGAACGTCATCAATTTCTAATTGGTTTGTTACTGGGTCTGACGTCATAAAAGGGCGGAGGAAAAGAAATTCTAATGCTGGGCACAATTGCCTGTGAATTTTGAGTCTGAAAATATTGAGTTAATTAACTTAAATATAATATGTAAACTATTGACAAAATATTGATTTAGTAACTTTCAATTTAAAATATTAATAATAAAGTCAATTTTTATTTGTGATTCATGTCCTTAACTGGATTCCGTATAATTCACCTAAACACATTTAATTTGAATTCATTTAACTCATGTGTGTGAACAAGGTATAACCAATCTCTAGTGTAATTTACTAATTTTGAGTGTACTTATGGTGGTAGATGGGTTTTAATTTGTTCTTTGGAATAAAATCCTGAGCACACTTATTGGCCCTAATCAGTTTCCAATCAATATATGATGTCCTCCAGCCATTAGCCAAATTTGTTTAGAATTAACTCTTGGCGCCATTTGATATTCAAATATTAACTGCAGTTACTTCTAACCAAAGTTATATAGTTGAACTGCAGACAATTAAGCTTGAAGTGGTAATTTTATGTTTCCATTTTTAAGACATTTAACTGTGGTTACAGTGATTTAAGTGTCATTTCCTGTTTGGTTTAACTTCCTGTTAAACAGTTGTACATTTTGTGCAATTTTCACTCCACATTCATTCAGTTTAAAAAAAAATTGAATGTTTTTTCTGTCGGCCATCTTGTTGTAGGCTAAATTTCGTTTGAACACAGGAAGTGACCTATTTAACCATTCAATAATGTGGTTTAACTACATTGTGTCAATACAGTTAATTCCCATTGTTCAGAAATTTAAAAATGGTTAATGGAATCACATTTATTTCCACTAGAAAGTTAAACATTAGTTAACTTTTTAACTGCAGTTAAAAAAAATTTGTAGTGGAAACGTGGTATTCAGGGGTAGTAATCTTAGTGATTGCTAAGTCGAAGGTAGTGCTAAACTCAGGCACTTTAGATATTATGGGTTGTATTCGTAATAGTTTTTTTTTAAAGTCGAAGCTAGTGCTAAACTTATCAACTTTTACATAAAACGTCTTGAGTTTAGCGCGCACTTACCTTTGACTTAACAATCAATGCAATCATTAAGGAATACGACCTTATGTTTCATTTAAAAATTAATGAGTTTAGCACTAGCTTTGACTTAGCATTCCTTAAGAATGCAACACTGAAACCTTAGTACGGTGGTTCTTAAAAAGGTGGGCCATGAGTTTTTTTCATATTATATTGAATTTGTTAATATTTTCCAATAAATTTTAACTTTTATTTCGGACCAAACCCCAGTGTTTTCGAAAGAAGGTTGTGACTGTGAGATTTTGCAAAGGTGTGCCGTGCCGTTCCGTGCCGAGATTTCTTCTCCATGTGCCGTGAAGTTAAAAAAAAAAAACCTCCAAATCTGGAGGAACGACTGCCGTATTAGTTATAAGTGTAGCCTCCTCCATCACGAGAATCCTCGTCATGTCGTTTGAAATGGATTCATTTCAGAGATGGAGGGTTTTTTTAGTAATCTTTTTCTATGACCAGGTGAGAGTTCGTAATAAGTGTGCTGCTAAGGGTACATCTGGAGCACCTTGACTGTAATTTGTTGATCTCTTATGGCTTTTTTTTTCTCTTTCTCTTCATTTTTTCCTCTCGGTTTTTTTTTTTTCAACAATGAACATTGAATCTCTTACCCTCATCCACACGATGATACACTTGAGGAATCTTCAAAAAGATAGAAAATGGGAGATTTTTTTTTTTTTGGATAGAAAACTAGAAAGAGAAAAGAAAATTTATTTATCAATAAAAGTTTTTCTTGTTTTTTTTTTTTTTTGGTGGATTACAAGTCTACAAAATTTTCAATTCTTGAAGGTTTTTTTGGGGAGTTTTAGTAAAATATGTGGAAGGAGGAGGTGAACAGAATGCAAGTTAAGGGGGAAGGAACCCTTGAAGTGGATTTGTTTTTTATTTGAAGGAAGAATTTTGAGCTTAAAAATATAAGAGTGAAGAAGTTCAAGTATAACGGAAACCGTTTAACACAAGCATGTCAAACTCAAAGGCTCAACACGGACCAAATTAAACAAGGTCTATGTTTATGTGGGCCGCAAACCCCCCCCCCCCCCCCCCCCCCCCCAAAAAAAAACTTCAATTTTTTTTTTTAGAAACGTAGGTTTATTTCGTAAAGTACCGCATAAAAAAGAACAAAGACAATAGATTGTTACTTTAGAAATGTAATAACGGCGGCACAAAAAGAGAATTAGAATATATTTTCAAAGGTGAGAAAAAAGTAGTTTAAAAATTAAGCTACGAAAATTTTATTAAAACTTTTGTTCTATGCCGTTATATTAGCTGGGCCGCAAAGATATTCGTTGTGGCCCGCGGGCCGCGAGTTTGACATGCTTGAATAACACGTAATAAAAAAAGACTAGAAATATAGTTTTTTTTTCTTGTTAAAGTGTGGTTTTGTAGACTTTTCAGGTGCAAAAAGGAAGGGAAAATTGAATTGTTTTAGAAACTAGAAGGGTAAGCTCAATCACTTAAGGTTATTTTTTCATGTTGATTTTCTTTAACAAAAATAAGCTTTTTATGAAAGTTTGAAAATGATCTAATTTTTAAGGTGTTTTACAAGATAACGTTTTTTTTTAGGAGAAACATTAAATTAAAAGTGTTTTTAGAAACTAGAATAGTAATGGTGATAATGTTAAAAGTATTTTCATGATATGATATCTTTAAAAATAAACTTGTTACATGACAAGTTTGAAAAAAAAAAAAAAAGACTAATATTGTTTTTCATGAAATTGTCAATGAAAAAACAACAGAAAAAACGGGTCATTTTCAAACTGAACTATAAAATGTTTTATTTTTTAAGATATTCCTATGAGACGCCATCGTCGTTTTACCATTTTAGTTTTGAAAACAATTTAAATTTTTTTCTTCTTCTTCATAATGTTGTATCTAAAATTAAGTTTACTTATTGTTTTTACGTCCAACTATTTTTTGCCAAAAAAAACGTCTATGAAGCATAGCATTAGCCAACTGCAGTGGCGCCATAAGGAGGAGAGGGTGAGGGTGGAGAAGAAGCCAAATAAATATCTATTCAGCCACCTTTAATGCAAAATAGACAGAGAAAAGGAGCTCCCCCCCCCCCCTTCAAACTTGTAATTTCTCTAGACTTATTAATTAAGTTGACACTAATGTCTTACTTACCATTGAGTTAGAAGTTAATTGACTATTATTGTGTTACACAGGTAAAAAGTAGAAGGGTATTTTTTAGGGGGAGGGTGAGGTGTTGTTGTATTTAAATATGCTCTCAAGGAAGTCGAATTGCCGACTACGAAACGAGAGCAAAAAATCAATATTTGCGGATTGTGTTTTAAGAAAAAGGGATATAACATTGTAGACATATATATATATATATACTGTATATTATATATTATTATTATTATTCAGGCTTTTATTAGCTACTGACCCATTTTTTGGGTGTTTGTAAAAGAAGGTTGCTTTTATTATAATAAAAGATAATCGGAAGGTGGTTGTTGGCGGTTTTTTTTTGTTGTTGTTGTCAGAAAACCAACGACGGAATTTCTAAAAAAAAAAAAAAAAGATATAAATATTTTCTAAATTGAGTAAAACGGATATTCAAATTAGAAATTTAAATATATTTTCCTAATTTGAATATCCGTTGTTCAATTTAGAATAATTTTGTAGAAACCGATACAAAGTTGAATAAAAAACACTTAAATTGTTATAATCGCTTTTCGAAGCAACTTTCTGAAGGAATTAAAAACACGTGTTAAGAAACTAGAATGGTAAATCATTTACCATTCTAGTTTCTTAACGTGTTTTAGAATTCTTTTTTTCAAAAATTGTATAGAAAATTGATGAATTTCATTCATTTTACCGTAAATGAATGAAATTCACCAATTTTTAATAGTATTTTTTTAATAAACCTTTTTAGAAAAAAAATATCTTCTTGCTTAAAGTTTGTTCATCTTTAAACCGACATAAAAAGTTTATTTTGAAAGATATCAACATGAAAATATCCATTTAAGTGATTGAGTTACCCTTCTAGTTTTTAAAAACACATTCAATTTTTTTTCTTCTTGATTTTTTGCACCTTGAAAAACAGAATAAATAAAGAGTTTGAGAAGCCCCTGTTTACACTTTAAAACCAGCTTAAACATTTTTTTTTATAATAAATATATACTAATTAATATTGATCAATTTTTATGATTAATTTCTTTCCTAATTAAAGGTGGTGGTGTACTATTTGAGTCTGTCCACTTAAAGAAATCGTCCGCCGCCGCCAACGCTGACGTCGCTTCAGCCGCCAGTAGACAACAGCCATTGGCTGTTCTCAATTCTGTGCCTCCTCAATCTTCTGCTCACAATCGGTTCGATGAAAAAGACGAGGATGGTGAAGCAGCAGCAGCAGCAACAGCTAATTCAACCGGTGTGGAATTCCACGGAGTTGGATCTGTCGAGTGTCGTAACTTCAACAATGTATCGTCGAACGATCATCATAATCAGTTATCTTCGGAATCAACTATTCAATCACTGTAAGTAAATTCAAAGCTAAGTTTTTTTTGGTTTGTTTGTTTGAAATTAATTGTTTTAATATTTTTTTTTGTTTTATTTGTTGGAGAAACCAGTTGAATTGTGTTTGGTTTTCTACTTTTATTTCATACTTTTTTCTTTTTTCGTTCTAAAAACACCTGTTAGGTCAAAATGAGCAGAGAGATTTTCAATTTTGAAGTGCAATGAGTCCGATTTGCAAACAAAATTCGATCAGAAGTGAAATTTTGTTTGCAAATCGGACTCATTGCCCCTTGAATGGAGGCAATCACTTATAGCAAACTTATTTATTGGATTTACAATGGGGGAAAAATAGCAAAAACATTGTTAGTAGCAAAATGTTAATAACAAATATGTTAATTAACAATTTTTTTTGTATTAAAACAGTCAAACAAATTGTTAATTAACATATTTGTTATTATCATTTTGCTACTAAAAATAAAAACATTGTTAGTAGCTGACTTTTTGGCGACAAAAAGAAGTCGAAGATCGCTGGACTGTCGTCGCAATCTTATTTTCTATGAAAGAACGGCAACTTTGACACGCAAGCGACTTTTTTTTAACTGTGTGTCAAGGTTGGCGCGTTTTCCCATAGAAATTTCATTACGACGAAAGCTCGGCAGCGACCTTCGACTTCATTTCGTCGCCAAAAAGTCTTTCAAAAGTCTCCTGTGTGTTAAAACAATTCTAAAAGCCTTGAAACACACAGAGACCACTTTTGGTGGTCGATTTCAACTACAAAATGAAGTTGCAGGTGGGTTGGGTTGTGGGTTGCAACGTGATTGCATTGTGTGTGTTTTTTTATGGAAAGATTCGAAATGGTCGGTTTTGAAAGGTAGAATAACCCATGAGTAATTCGAGGAGGAGGGCCGTTTACGCTTTAAAACTCACTGTAATTCTCAAACACGTTTTCCTATGATGGAATTTCGGTTTACTTTTTATCTATTTTCTCGTTTATTTTCTTTCTCCCTTTATATATACAATAATATACATAACTTAACATAAGTAATTTAGATTTGAAACACATAACAGAAAGAAAAAAAAAACCTCAGCATATTTTGCAATTGCATTCTTCTTCTTCTTCTTCTTCTTCTTCGTAATTTTGTTCTCCAAGTTGCAACTCAGTTATTTGTCTATAAGTATTTCGTATTCATTTGTGTGAATTCGAAAGAGAGAATGAAAGAGATAAAAGAGAGAATGAGAGACCGGAAGATAGAGAGAGAGAGAGAGATGATGATGAACTACTTTATTGAGTAGACTGCCTCGCCAGTACGAGGTTGCAAAAATACACAGTATACCAGATCAATTCAAAGAACATTATTAACTATTTAAAAACGTATAGAGAAGTTACAATTAATCGCATGTTTAGCCATAGAGATGATGGTGAACAATCCCGAGAGATAGACAGAGAGAGAGAGAGAGAATGAGAGACCGGGAGATGAGAGAGAGAGAGAGGATGAAAGTGAGATAGAAGGAAAGAGAGAGAGAGAATGACAGTGAGACAGAGAGAGAATGAAAGAGAGAGAGGGAGAATGAAAGTGAGACAGAGAGAGGGGGAGAGAGAGAGAATGAGAGACCGGGAGATGAGATAGAGGATGAAAGTGAGATAGAAGGAAAGAGAGAGAGAGAGACAGGGAAAGAATGAAAGTAAGAGAATATGAAATAGAGAGAATGAGAGAATGAAATGGAGAGACGGGGGGGGGGGGAGAGAGAGAGTGAAAGGGATGCAAGTGAGTTTTTATATTCAATTTATGAGGTCTCGAGCATATCTTTTAATACAGAGAAGAAGAAGTTTGAGTTTCTCGTTGATGTTGGTCACTCAACTCCGATATTATTATTATACACGGCATCTTTTCGTCGTCGTCTTCTTCTAACTGTGGTTCGTTACTTCGCTTTTTTTTTTCTTCTTATTTCTTCTTCTGAATATCATCGCGCAATTCCGTATTCCGGTTACGTCTCTCACTTCTGAAGTTGTGTGTGTGAACCTTCTCTCTCTCTCTCTCTCTTTCTGCATCGCTTGCCAAATGTATATTGATATTCATAGTTAGGGATTTAAATAGTATTTGTCTTGCTTTTCGTTTCGTAACTTCTTGATATATATATATCTCGTAGTGTGTGAGGTACGTGCTTTTTATTCGAACCCGGTTTATACTTTTACGAACCGAACTTATAACAAGAAGATTTTACAAAAAAAAAAAAATAACGCAAATTTGTTTTACGAATGAAAACAATGCAATTAAACTTTGAATTCTTCAACATTTTTGGAATCAACTGTAAGAAGAAATCAAAATTGTTTTAGAAACTAGAAGGTGTAACTGTGTATCGACGTCCTGGTGGCTGAGTGAAGATAGACTCAGCTTGTGGTGCTGGAGGACGTTCCGGGTTCGAATTCCGGTTGAGACATGGTTGTTGTTGTTGTTTGCCTTTCGTAATGTCTCCGTCATTTTGGAGTTGATGTCATGCAGGGCAGCTAGTTGTAAAACACATTTCGTCAAATCCAACTCTTGTATGTCGTATCATTCATCATCATGATTTGACCGAACCCCGCTGGGTGCAGGACGTGTTCCAGGGAAAGAAGAAGAAGGAAATCTTGTGGAAGTCTTGACGGATTTATTCATCCATCAATGCCGGTGGCCGTGGCTATTGTAGTCCGGAAGTGGACACGACTTTTTGATAGTTCATGCCACAAAAAACGAAAACTTAATCACGAGTTTCACCTCCGTATTCGAAAACGTTGCATAAAATAAAGTTAAACTTAAACCATGAAGCAAAACAAAATTCTTTATATGGAGAGTATGGAGATATGGAGAGTTAAGTTTAGCTTTAATTATGTTTTGCTTAAGTAACGTTTTAGAATGTGGGTTTTAGTGACTTTTTGACTTAAAACCTAAAAAATAACGAGCAACAAAGTCCTTAAGATGGTTTAGTAGGAATAGATGATTTTCAAACTCTTGAAGAAGAGCAAAATGAAGAGAGAGAACCTAGAAAGTGGTTTAGAAACTAGAAGGGTAACTTAATAGTATTTTCATGTTTCTATCTTTAAGAATAAACTTTGTATAAAGAAAAATTTAAATAAAAAGTCTCCTTAAAGTTGGGTGATTTTAAAAGTGACATAAGAAGCTTATTTTAAAATACATCAACATTAAATTGCAATTAAATGATTGAGCTACCCTTCTAGTTTCTAAAACACTTTCAAAGTTTCTCTTCCTTTTTTCACCTGAAAGACAAGAAATAACCAGCGATCAAGATAACAGTTTACACTCTAAAACCACCTTAACCATAAAATGATTATAGTAAAACCTTGGATCGCGAGCATAATTCGTTCCCGGAACATGTTTGCAATCTAAAGCACTCGTATATCAAAGCGAACCATCGGCTCAGCTGTGATCAAGTGGCGCTCGGCAGACAAAGCGTATACGTACTACTCGTATTGCAAGACCACGCTCGTTTATCAAGTTGAAATTTATTTTAAAAAATGTTGCTCGTCTTGCAAAACACTCACAGACAACGTTACTCGCAATCCAAGGTTTTTACTGTATTTTAAAAGACATCGTTACGTGATGTGCAGTTACTCTTCTAGTTTCTAAAACACTTTCGAAGTTGAATTTCATTATTACTACGAAGAAAAAGGACAGGTTTGCTGTAAATTTCCAAAAAAAAAAACTTTCTGGACAATTTTTTCTTATTTATTTTTATGTGTTTTGCATGTTTTTTTTTAGAAAAAGAAGGTGAACAGTAGAATTCCGAAATGAAATGGCCATTTCAGACTTCTTTTTAAATCCACAAATTGTGAGATTCGTTTTTTTTTTTTAATATCGGTGTCCTCCTCCTCCTCCTCCTCTTCCTCCTCCGAAGAAGAAGAAGACGACGAAGTCAAAAATTAGTCCAATTTTGTTGTGTCAACGACGGTCGGGGTCGTAACTTAAACATGGGGGTATTTTACTTTTTTTCTTCTTCTTACAAATTATTCGCCACTTTTTGTTGTCGTCGTGTGGTGATGTTTCACGACTTTCTAAGGATTATTTTTACTACTGGGTACTTTTTTTTCGTCTCTTTTTCTTCTTCTTCCTATTCGTTTGATGGTTGTTTTTTATGAAACATATATAAGAGTCGAAATTGTGTTGAAGTGCATTTGTTACATTTTTTTTGCAGCAGCATTTATCGAGTTAAGTTTTTTTTTGCAACCAACATTCGACTCGAAATTCTTCTTACCTTCAACGACGGAGAGACAAAGTAAAAAAAAAGACTCTCCAGTCTTGAAAGAATTCAAGAGGAATTTTAAATAAAAGGAGAGAGAGAGAGAGAGAGAGAGAGAGAGAATGAAAGACAGAGACCAGAGAAAGAGAGAGAGAAAACAAGAGTGAAGTATAGAAAGGGAGAGATGGAGAGAGAGAGAGAGAAAATGAACGAATGAATGAAGAAATAGATACTTTGTTTCTCTCGTCGTTGTTACTCGTGTTCGTGTTTCTCGGCTACATTCTTCCGTTCATTCATTTGGTTACGACTAACATGAAAAGTGTGGCATCGATTGGGATCTTCTTATTCCTCTCTATGACGTTTGGAGCTTTTGGGTGTTTGTTTGTTTTTTCTCTTCCAGAACTTTACTAGAAGTAGATACTAGTATTTTTTTGAGAAGTATTTCTTCGTAAATAGTGGTGGGCCACCAACGGTTAACTTTGTTGAATTTATTTTACACATTTTCCAATTTTCTTTGCTGACACTCGAGTTAAGACTGAAATCCAATTTGTTGACGCAGACACACACACAAATACACGGTGGACTTTCATGCTCATTTCTAAAATATACATATATATTTATTTTTCTATCTTAAAGATTGGTTTCGAGGTTTAAGTTTCGTAGCGGAACAAATGCAGATTTGTGAGGCGTTTTTTTTCTTCTTCTTCGAATCAATCCATCTAATATTTTATCCTTTTCTTTTTCGAAAAACGAGGCTTTATCGAGAAAAACCTCTTCCATTTTTCTTCTTGTGACTTTATATAAGTTTATATCATAAGAAACGTTCAAAAGAAAGAGATCAGTTTTAAGCAGGTCGAATCGAAATGCCAACCGTTGAGATGAAAATGAAATGCATTTTCTCACTTTTTTCAGGCTTTTTTTTTCTTCTTCTGCGTGTCAGCATGTGTTCTTTATGTTTGTTACGCAGGGCTTTTCGTACACCTGGTTTACGTCTTTTTTCAAAAAACCTCGCGGAACCTTTCTTTAACTTTGAGGGCTTTAAGTCGAACTTTTAGGACTTCGGCTTCGAGGGGAAAATAAAACAGGATTGACAGTTTAATCGTTAGTGGGTTTTACCGAATTTTATTTATTTAAATGTCGGTTATAAATTTACAAGTTACGTTCGAAAGTCCGTCACTAAAAAAAAAGTGGTATTTTTTTAAAAAGAAATAAGTGAAATTATTGCGACTTTATGCAAATTTTCAAATATTATGCAATTTTTACATTTTTATTTTGAATTAGAAAAGGGTTTTCAAACCTTTTTTTGGATGCACTATGATATCATATGAAGAAAAATTTGAATGGATGTGTTAGAAACTAGAAGGGTAGCTCAAAGACTTTACGGTATTTTCATCTTGATATCTTTCAAAATAAACTTTTTACCGGCAAACATTAAAAAAATGTCATCGGCTTATTAATCATTTGTCAACTTGACATAAATAGCTTATTTTGAAAGATGTCAACTTGAAAATGATCATAGTGCATCCAAAAAAAAAATGTTTGAAACCCTCCTCTAATCCAAAATAAAAATGCACAAATTGCATATTTTTTTTGAAAATTTGCATAAAGTAACAATAATTTCACTTATTTCCTTATAAATACAACTTTTTTTTAGTCGGAAAAAGTTTCTACGAATGTTTTTTTTAAACGAAATCATTTTGATTTTGCATTTTTCTATTTACATCTAAACAATTTTCTGTGCATGTTTTGCATTTTTAGGATTTGTTATTTACATAAAATGCAAAATTTCTAAAAACAATTTAAATATTTTTGAATTTTCATAAAAGTTTTCGCCTTAATTATTAATCTAGTTCGATCCGACCCTCGAAGAAGCTTTTCTCGATCTTTGAAGCCTCTATTTACTTACTATTTATTGTTTAAAATGTTTGTGTTTTATTCACATATTTTCTGTTTGTTTTTTTACAACTAAATATGAAAGTGAGTCTGGGAATTTGGGATTTCTTAGGTAAAAAAACAAAACAACGAAACAAGAGAAAACTCCGGCAATAATGTTTATTTATTGCATTGCTTTTGCATGCTTCTTCGTGGTTCACGAGGTTTTTTTTTTACTTATTCCCTTTTCTCTTTTGCTAGCTTTTCTAGTATATATATATTGAAATCTCTGGAGAATGTGTTGAGTAATTTGTTGTTGCCTCCTCCTCCTCCATTCGAAGATTCTCTTTCCGTTTTCCGAGAGAGAGAGAGAGAGAGAAAACTTCTTCGAAGTTCTTTCGAAGAGCAGAAGACCCTTTTTTTTTCTCTTCTCCAGGTGTGTTGTTTCTATTTAGAAAAGGTTTTGTTTTACTCAGAGTCCATTAACGGTCGAACGAATTAGTAATTAAGGGATGGTAAATTCCTTTTTCTTCTAGTTAATTAGTCTATTGGATAGGGATGTTTATCGGTGAAATATTTCTTTCTATTTCTCTTGTGTTTTTATTCGAAATTAATTCTCAAACGACTTCTTCTTGTTGGACTTGGAGGAAAAAAATACAAGAGAGAAGAAATACAATGGAATTTTGGTTTCTTCTCATTATCTTCGAATTTTTGATTGGCCAACTTTCTGTGTATTCTAGAGTTTCAAGAGCAACACTATATAGTGTTTTAGAAACTAGAAGAGTAGCTTGATATCTTTCGAAATAAGCTTTTTATGTCAGTTTGAAAATGATTCGATTTTAAGCAGTCGATATATTTTTAATATTTTTGTTAATAAAACGTTTATTTTGTAACATGAAAATGCCTATAATCGAATCGAATCGAATTCTAGCTAATGTGCATTTCAGAAGCAAAACTAAGGTGAAATTTAAAGTGTGATTAAAAACTAGAACGGTAGCTGATACCGTTCTAGTTATTAATCACATTTTAAATTTCACCTTAGCTAGAATTCGATTAAAAGCTGATTGAAAACTTTCTGTTTTAAAGTGGAAACACAACTCTATGATTATTTTTTTCTTTCAGGAGCAAAATTAGGAGGAGCTAAGAAATGTTTTTAAACTAGAAGGGTCGCTCAATCACTTAAGAGAATTTTCAAGTTGATATTTTTTTTAAAAAAAAATGACAACTTTAAGCAGTTAGTGGAGTTTTTTTTAACTGTTGTCCATATTATTTTGAAAGATAATATCAACGTGAAAATACTATTAAGCGATTCAGTTACACCGTTCTAGTTTCTAAAATGCTTTTAAAAGTGCAACATTACGAAGAAATTGAAAGTGTTAGATACTAGAAATGGTAGCTGAACCACTTAATAGTATTTTCATCTTTCAAAATAAACTTTTTATTGACAAAAGATTCAAAATTCTCGTCTGCTTAAAGTTTAGTCATATTCAAACTTACATAAAAAGCTTATTTTGAAAGATATATCAAAATGAAAATACTATTAAGCGATTCAGTTACCCCTTCTAGTTTCTAAAATGCTTTTAAAAGAGCAACATTACGAAGAAATTGAAAGTGTTAGATACTAGAAAGGGGTAACTGAATCACTGAATAGTATTTTCATGTTGATATATCTTTCAAAATAAACTTTTTATTGACAAAAAGATTCAAAATTCTTGTCTGCTTAAAGTTTAGTCATATTCAAACTTACACAAAAAGCTTATTTTGAAAGATATCAATATGAAAATACTATTAAATGATTCAGTTACCCCCGTTCTAGTTTCTATAACGCTTTCGATTTTCAGCTGTTCGTAAAAAAAACATCTTAAAAATATTTTTGGAAATACAACAGAGTGCAGGTAATTTAAAAGGAATAATGTTGGTGTTTCATTTACTTGTATTTAAACTGGACTTTTACAATTTTGGTCCAGTTTCATTTTCGATCTCTCACGATGTCTGTCTCTCTCCATATAATAAGTTCAACATTTCTTCTTCTAATAAATTACCTGCTCATTTGTCCACAGGTGTTTTGTCACCCAATGACCTGTGATAATATTATCGAGTCTTTTCTTGACACTGTTTTTTTTTTTCTCTCCTTCTTCTACCTTTTATTTCTCTTTATTTGTTTCTATATATGTGTATTTGTGTGTTTCAGTTCGGAAGAACGTCGTTCTCTAGAGGATCGCAAGAATTTAGTACCTTTGGATCTTCGTCCACCTTCTCCACCGGTAAGTTTGTGTATCGTGTGTGTGTGTCTTAACTCTCACCTCAGATGAAACCAACCGATGTTAATTCGCCCGTTCTATCCAAGAAGTGAAATAAAAAAAAGAAACCGAGAGAGAGAGAGAGATGAGAGAAATACCTTCGAAGAAGAAGAAGAAGAAGGTTTTTACGATAGGTCGTAAAGCGGAAGAGCACCTTAACGGAACATAATGCAATGGTCTCTTCAGTATATTTGACTGTTTTTTGGTTTTTTTTTTTTTTTTTTGGTTGAAACAAAATGAGCTCAGTTGTTGATGAGCTGCCGCACTAAATGAACCTCCTACTTACTAAAAAAAGACAGAGAAAAAAAAAATTAATGGACTTCATTTCTGTTTGTTTTTCTTCTTCTTCTTCATTTTTCTTTCATTTCGTTTTCGTGTTTCGATGCGATTTTTGTCGAATGTTGTTTGTGTTAACCTTATTACGACTACTACGTTCGCTCATACGTTGCTTTTTTTCTCGTAAATTTTAGTTTTATTTATTTATTAAAAGTGTCAAAAAGCTCTCAAACTCTGGTTAATTCTGTTTTTTGTTTTTTTCTCAGGTGAAAAATGGAGAGATACTTGAAAAATATTTTTAGAAACTAGATGAGTAGTATTTTCATGTTGTGGTATCTTTCAAAATAAACTTTTTAATATACATAAATTTAAGAAAATATCATCGACTTAAAGTAGGGTCCTTTTCAAAATTGACATAAAGAGTTGATTTATGAAATATATCAAAATGAAAATACTCTGAAGTGAATGAGCTACCCTTCTAGTTTCTAAAACATATTTAGGTTTTTTTTTTTCTTCTTTCATTTTGCACCAGAAAGACAGATTAATTAAGAGTTAGAGACGCGTTTACACTTTAAACCACCTTGAGATGGTTTAGAAACTTCTGATTTTGGAACTCTTGATTATTCTCGTTTTCAAAAAAAAAATGAAGAGAAACTAGAAAGTGTTTTAGAAACTAGAATGGTAACTCAATCATTTAAAGGTAATTTCATGTTGATATCTTTCAAAATGAGCTTTTTGTGGCAGTTTGAAAAGGATCCATTTTTTAAGCAACATGAAGATACGATTAAGTAATTTAAGCTACCGTTCTAGTTTTTAACAAAGTTTCAGTTTCTTTTTAGTAATAAATCAAAAAGTTCCTAAAACATTTTTTTCTCTTTTTCAACTTCGTATAAGTAGCTTATTTTTTCAAAGCTATGAAACATGAAATTATATCAACGAATTCAATTTTTAATGAATTATTTTATTTGTTGCGATGTTACTTTTTGGCTACACGTAGAAAAATCACTCGGAATAAACGAGAGTTTAATGCATTTTTTACTCGTTCCATTTAAGTTCAAGAATTTCGAGTGGAACATACCGATGACACCGGGTCAGGACTTGTTGGCTTGGTGCAAAGAAGTGACCAAGGGTTATCGTGGGGTCAAAGTGACCAATATGACGACTTCTTGGAGAAATGGCCTTGCTTTCTGTGCTGTTGTTCATCGGTTTCGACCCGATCTTTTGTAATTTTCGTTTTGTTTTCGTTATCGTCTTACAGAAAATTTATTATTTCCATTTCCTTTCTTTGTCGCAGAGATTTTGCGTCCCTTTCACCTCACGACATCAAAGGCAATTGTAAGAAAGCTTTCGATGTCGCCGCCTCTTTGGGAATTCCTAAGCTTATCGAACCCTCCGATATGGTCATCCTCGCAGTTCCCGACAAGTTGGCAGTTATGACTTATCTTTATCAGATGAGAGCTCATTTCACAGGTCATCAGTTAGAAGTTCAACAATTGGGTTCCTCGACTCAAGATGCTACATATACAGTCGGTCTTCGTTGTGATTCTCAAGAAGATCTCGAAGAGACGCCGAAAGTCGATAGACTGTATTCGTTCGAGGAACGGGAGGAGGACGACGAGGAGGAAGATGAAGAGGAATTAGAACGTATCGGTGGTGACGGTAAAGTGGAACCGGAAGTTCGTAAAGATATCGGTAGAGAGAAGTCGATCGAAGACTTTCTGAAAACGCCGACTAACGACGTCGGAAATAAGAAAGACGAGAAGAACGCCGTAAATACTGCCATGGTGGCACCGACAGTCGATCCTACTCGTCCTTTACGAAAGAAGGGACAGGCTCCAATGCCAACACCGTCTCAAACTGCTCAGCAGCAACAGACTGGAATGGCGGCCACTGTGGCAAAAGTAATAACAGGAGAACTTTTGCGTATCGGTAAATCGTTGTCTCCGACTCGTGAAGTGACGAAATCGACCGTATCACCAACTCCGTCGTCCACATCGTCAGAAAATCGACCAAAACTCATGACTCGTAAACAACTGATGAATCCGTTTGATTCTGATGGCGAGGAAGAAGAAGAATTGGCTCAAACGATAGGTGGAAGTGAACAAGAACAGAATCAGTCGTCGTTGCAGGATGTGGAATGTTTCGAGCGTAACGCCGTCCAACGCGAACCAGTCAAGCGTAAAGTTCGAGCACCGAGACGTCCTCATTCTTCTCTTCTTCACGGTTCTTCGGTCGAAGTTAAGGAGAACGGTATTTTGACGATAACTAGTCCAGAAGATGTGCCGGGACTCTTGGATCTGTCACCCACTCGGAAAAGGAATTCTAGTCACGGTGATACTCCAACCAACGGCACACCGTCTTCCGAGTATCTAAGGAACAAGATAACGGTGCCGTAACAGTTTTTTTTTAGAATAAGGTTTTCGTTTTACACTATTATAATTATGGCTTTTTTTTGGTGGTGGGATCAGAGGTCCGGTTCTCGATACGATGAATTAAAAGAGAAAGCGAGACAGTTGCTCGAGCAGGCGAGAAGAGAAGCAGCGGTGAAAGCCGGAGAACAACCGACTCCTCCACGTCCAATGAGCGAAGTATTTCGTTTTTTCAGTAGCTCGCAAATGTTTTAATTACCGTTCTGACGTTTCTTTTTCTCTTTTGTTTATTTCAGCAAGAGGAGGAGCGGCAAAGGCAGTTGCACGAAAGGGCTCGCAAGTTGATTTCGGATGCAAGACAGGGTCGTACTTCGGCTCCCGTCACGCCTAGTTCTCCGTCCAGCCCTCTACAGAGAAATTCACAATCATCGAGTGAGATTTTTTTTTTGACGGCACGGTTTTGAATTCAGCTACTTAATTCAGCTTTTGAATCAAGATGAATATATATATATATATATATAGAGGTAGCTCAACTAAGAGCTCTGCCTAGAGAGTATTTACTGCTAGAGCTGAGTGTTGCCGATAGATGGCGCCAACTCTACTTGGAGCTAATTTCCTTCTTGGTTATACGATGATTCAATGGATTACACTTTCTAGGTTGCTATTCATTTTGAATCTGAAGGACAAAATAATCAAAAATTCGAAAGCGAAATATTTATAAACCATCTTAACACGGAATTCGTTGAACACGAAAAAATATTCCAGTCCTTTTAATTTTGTGTTAAGAGGCTATATCAAAAAATTACTTCGAAAAATCTCCACAGAGAGCGCTAACACCGTTTTTTTTTCTATTGAGCCCATAGAAATGTTAATTTTTAAAATACAGTGTCGCGGCGATATGTTTATTTTTCATATTTAAAGTTGTTCAATATTAAGTGCAATGTGCACCTTAAATATATGCTGATCGAGGGATAGAATGACAAAAAATTGGTAAGTGTGGTTATATTTTTAAAAAGTATTTCAAAATCGCAATTTCGAACTCTTATGTTAAACTCCATTGAGTACGCGCTCGTAAGCTTGTAAAAAATACGTAAAAGTAATTAAAAAAACACACAATTAATCCAGAGTGAAGCCAACACATTGGCGCACGTGCTGAATTTTTTTCTGTTTTTTTAAAATTATTTTTACTTATTTTTACGAGCATTTTAATGGATGTTTTTTTTCTTCTTATTTGGGCGTACTCAATGGAGTTTAACATAAGTTAGAAATTCGTAATTTTGAAATAGTTTTTAAAAATATAACCACACTTACCAATTTTTTTGTCATTCTATCATTCAATCAGCATATATTTAAGGTGCACATTGCACTTTGAACCATCAAAATTAGACAACTTTAAATATGAAAAATAAAAGTATTGCCGCCGCGACTCTTGTGTATTTTAAAAATTAAGATTTTTTCTTTAACATTGGGTCTATGGGCTCAATAAAAAAAACGATGCTAGCGCTCTTTGTGGAGATTTTTCGAAGTAATTGTTGGAAAATGTTGTTGAATTCAGAAACGTACATGAAGAGTTGGCTTATCTTTTTATGCACGAATTATGTTTTATTTTCTTATTATTTTATGTTTTTGCACCTTGATTTGACTTTTTGTTCCTTAAAATTCCTGCATTCATCTTTTTTCCCCATTCTCGATCAGAAAGTAGAAGTTTCCGGTTTTATCAGTTCAAAAAGACGCATGGTGAGAACGATTAGATTTGCGTGTGTTGTTCTTTCTCTCTCTCTCTCTTCTTATTTTTCTCATCTCACGTTTTTAAAATCAACCATTTGATCAGTTTGTTGCATCAGCTCGCAACCGATGTTGCTAATTCATTTTATGGTTTGAGTTTAAAAGCGTGCGGATAGTCTTTCGTTTATTTCTCGACTATTTGTTACGTGCCTTGTGAATTTCATTTTTTTTTTTTCAAAATTTCTTGTCTATTCGAGTAATAGTTGTTTTTATAGTAACGTTTTCCTATTTTGTGTATGTTCTCTCGAAGATCGATCGACTCCTAGTACTCCTGCAAATGCAGCTTCCGATAGCGACTTGCAACTGAAGACACTGTTGCACACTCAGCCAAAGTTGGCAAATACTCTTCAGGATGCGGCAAATCGTTTATTTTTCAATCCCGTCGCCAACTTGCCTACGGACGATAAAAAGGTTCAAGTCGAACATACGGTTTTTTTTTGTCTAAAGTGTTAATAACATTTGTCGTTGCTTTTTATAGATGAACGGTAAGATAGTCGACGGATCGGGTGATTCTTGGCAAAAGGAAAACAAGAGACAGTTGATTAGGTTTCGGTCGGAAGAAGGAACGCCGTCACCTACTTTTCCGTCGAAACTACCGGTTCGTATTTAATATCGTGTTTTCTTCCATCGCTTATATTATGGTTGCTGAAAAAAGGATGTTTAAGCTGTGTTATGAAAAGCTGATTTTCGAACTTTGATTATTCTGCGGTTTTTAGGAACAACTAAAAGTGTTAAAAACTAGAAGGGTAGCTAACTCACTTAATAGTATTTTCATGTTTCAAAATGAACTTTTTATAGACAAAAAAATAAAGTCCTTCTTAGAGTTGCTTAAAGTTTCAAACTGATGTAAAAAGCTTATTTTGAAAGATATGAACATTGAAACGAGTGTACAATACCTGTTGCAAAATGTGCAATAGGTGTTGCGGTTGCAACACCCCTGCGGCCTCCTATATCTTTCAAAATAAACTTTTTGTAGAAAAAAAAAATTAAAAATATCGTCTGCTTAAAAGTTGGATGATTTTCAAACGGACATAAAAAGCTCATTTTGAAAGATATATCAACATGAAAATACCTCTTAAAAGATTGTGCTACCATTCTAGTTTATAAAACAGTTTCAAAGTTCCTGTTTAATTTTGCTCCTCACAGATTAATGATACTTTAAAAGAACCTTTTAAAGAAATTTCAAGTTTTATTTAAAACTAGAAGAGTAAACGAATGGGATTTGATTTTATTGTGAAATCTTTAAAAAATAAACGTTTTTGTGGCAGATTTACATTTTTTTTTACCAATAAAATTAAAAAAGTGGAAACGTTCACAAGCTATACTTATCCACCTTTACGTACTTTTTTTAATTGTTTAAAAAAGCCCTTTCATGATTTCTCTATTCATGAAGACCGAAATTGTCTTAATCTTTCTCGTCTTATTGGGTTCGTAAAGGGTCGTCACGAGAGTACGTACGTTCACAGCGAGATGGCTGCTCTCGAACGGGAAGAGAAGTTGATCGACCAACAGGCGGCACTTCTTGAGAAACCGTTACGTCGAGTGATGGAAGCCGGTGAGTTAATCGATTTTCCGTTTTATTTCTCGTCGGTATCGTATATATTCACGTCAAATGATCGTGAAATCGTATATCAACAGGAAATAATCGTGAGGAGGAGGAACGATTGATGCAACAATGGTTCACGCTAGTCAATAAGAAGAGCGCCCTTATTCGACGCCAGATGCAGTTGAATATTCTGTAAGTTATTTTTAAATCTTGAAATCTCGAAGGTGTGAGTTTTATTTTCCTATATTTTTTTGTTTTCAAATCACCCGCAAATTGTTAGCTTTGTACTTTGGTCAGTAGATGGAGTACTGTATATTGTGGTTGATTTTCCTGCTTTTGCTGTTGTATTATCTGCGCTGAGCGGTAGGTGGCTCTGATGAGTCTGATGTGAGGCAAATAGTATAGGTAGGAGCCGACGGCAAAATGAAACCGGCGGCGAATGGCGCTCATAAAAACCAGCGACGCTCGACACGACACAATAAAATTCAAAGAAGTTTTACAAATTAAAAATTAGAGTTATCGTATTAAGCTTATATCGATTAATTGAACTGTATCGCCCATTTTGGCGCAGGGTCTCTTGCCGAACAAATCGGCGGTGGCGTTGCATGGCGCGGCCAAACTTCATCAGCGGCGGCGGTGGCGTCCACCTCTATCTGTTTTGGTTATTCCGCTATAGACCCTTGGCACACAGATCACTTTTTGACTACAAACTGAGGTCGGATTGTCGCCAAAACCGACCACCTTGAGTCGTTTTTTTTTTCCCCATAGAAAACACATTGCAACCAACAGGCATTGAACACCTTCGACTTGAATTTTGTAGTAGAAAAGTGAACAAAAGGTGATCTGTGTGTTCCAATCCTTAAAAAACCTTTTATTTCGAAAAGGTTTCGTCAAGGCTTGAACAGACAAGAATGTTGTTTTTATTTTCTTCGCATTAATTCTGTTTTTTTTTTACATTCTCATTTTTTGATAAACCAAAAAACAACATTAATTACGGCTGGTAAGTTCGAATGAACTCTTCGGGGCCCGTTTTTTTTTTTTTTTCTCTCCTTTTGTATAGATTCTGTTGATTAGATTAGGATTTATAAAATTCAGTTTAGATATAAACGACCCGAGTGTCTCTTATTAGGACACTCGAAACTCAAGTCCTCTCATAGTGTGTGCCCCCCCTCTGTTAGTTGTCATTGAGGCATAATTAATATAATTTTTTTTTTGGTTCTTTCTATATTTTTCAAGGGAGAGAGAGAGAGAGAGAAGAAGCTTCTTTCTGTATAGATATTTCATAATCGTATAATATTTTGGGCTTTTCGATTGTGTGTTTGTGTTTTGGTCATGCGTCTCTTAAATTGTTAAAGAAGTTAGTCAAGTACACAGGGATATCTATCTCTTCTTGCAAAATACTTAAGTGTGTGTTTCTAGAAACACATTAGCCGAGAGTAGAGCTTTGAAACTTAAGTGTGTTATGATTTCAGAATAGGTCGCTTTATGACTTATTATTATTCTCTTGTAAAAAAGGGATGAAACACGAAAGGGAGGATTTTGGGCTAAGGGGGTTGTTAGTTGCGCCTGTTTTTTTTTTTTTTTTTTGGTAAAGGTGAACTCACACTCCCTTTCCCCCCCCCCCCCTTAAATTGTGATTCCTCCGTCTCTCTTTCTCTCTCTCTCTTCGATCTGTCGTTTTCATTAAATTTATCTTTGCTTCCACACATGGTCCTCAAAAAAAAAATATGGGGCTTTTATCCTCCCTCGACCTCCTCCTTCTCCTCGAAAAGAAAATTTTTGGATGAGGAGAGAGAGAGAGAGAGAGAGAGAGAGAGAGAGAGAGAGAATAACAGGAGGTGAGGCTAGTATTGATACATAATTTATATAAATATACTGTATATCTGGTGGTGCACATAAAACGCTTCATAATAACATATTGTAATTTTTTCTATAAAAAAATATTTAAAATTTGTGAATATTTTTTTTAAAATTATCGATTTTTTTAAAAAAAAAATAATTATTGCTTTTTTTCTCAAGAAAAATGATTTTTTTTAAAAAAAACTTCAACGTCTTATTTTTAAATAAATATTTTTATTTTGAAATTTATAACGAATTTATTAATAAACATATACGAGCCTATTGTAATTTTTTTATACGAAAAAAATAATCAAATTCGTAGTTAATTTGTAAAATTATCAAAATTTTTTTTTAAAAAAATGAATTAATTATTGCTTCTTTTTTTTCTCTCGTGAAAAAACGATTTTTTTTAAAACTCAATTTATATAAAAAAAATCAATAAATTCATTAGTTTTTTTACGAATCTATGATTTTTTTATTAATATATTTTCATCGATCTCTAATATTAAAATTATAGCACACAATTTATGGATATATTTGTAATTAAAAAATACAAATATTCTTTCTTATTTAAAAAGGTGTTATGCACCCGTTAAAATTCTGAATATTCTGTCTTTCAGAGAGCAAAATTACAAAAAACCTGAAAGTGTTTTTTTTTTTCAAAACTAGAAGGGTATCTCAATCACTTAATAGTATTTTCATGTTTATATCTTTTTTTAATAAGCTTTTTATGTCAATTTTGTAAAGAATCACCTTTAAGTTGAAGATATTTCTTAATATTTCTCAATAAAAAGTTTATTTTGAAAGATATAGCAACATTAAACTGTGTTTCTAGTTTCGAACACTTTTAATTTATCCTTAATGTTATTGTTGCTCTTCTGTGAAGTGTTGAATAACCGGAGTTTTTTTCAAAAAAAAAATCATCTTTGTTTATAAAACCATCTTAAACTGCAAATTGATATTGATACATAGATATAAATTCATATAAATAATTAAAGACAAATTATTAAATATTCAAATGTGGTAGCTGTTGAAATCTGTGGACATTTTACCTGCACCGTTTGGATATTATTATATATTATATTTTACACAATATATGTACATGTTATGCTAAACTGTTGTCATTCAACATTTGCTTTTTTTAAAAAAAGGTTTCTAGTAGTTTTGCAAATGGGGGGGGGGGGAAATGTAAAAAGCGAGACGTTTTTCCAAGTGTTTTCATATACAATCATACACATTGAGAACGGATGGATGCTTTTATATTATAATATTATAGTTGATGGAGGTCCTTTCGAAAAAAAAAAAAAGATTTTGCCTAAATCTCAAATTGAAAGGAAAGAGAATGAGAGAGAGAGAGAGGGTCTCTCTCTCTCTCCTACTTTTTTGTTGTATATAGTGAATGGTAAGAGATTAAGAGAGAGAGAGAGGACCCAGACAGAAGTTTTTGATATGAAAACTAACTGCAACAGCCAAAACCATCATCATTGGGATTAAAATTGAAGGAAAGGGCTTCTCCTCCTCCGAGAGAAACATCAAATAAAAAGGGACCTTATAACATTGCATCCATCCAGAAAAAAGAGAAGAAGAAAAAAATGAATGTAGAAATTTTCGTTTTTGGATTCTCCTTTGAAGAAGGAGGACTTTGGTAAAGTTAATCTGCCGTTGAATAGAAATAGAAGGGAGAGAGAGAGAGATGTTGTACTGTTAAGGGAAGGATGTGTCGCAAAACTTGTTGCTTTGCATTTTTGCCTTCTTTTTATTTTTCTGATTCTATACCGGGATTAAATTTTTTTGTTATTACCCTGTTTCTCTCTCTCTCTATATATATATATATGTGCTGTTCAAATTTTCCGTTGTTATAACTTAGAAGAAGAAAAAAAAAAGGGAACTTAGCCATTTTTCAGAGTTGTTCAGTTGAGAATCTCTTCTTTTTTTCTCTCCCCACCACATCCATGTATATATATTATATATATATACACTCACATAGATACAGATTCTCTTTTTTGTATGTGTGTGTATTACGGTGTTGTTGCTTGCAATTTCTATTATATTTCGTTTGCTTATATTATATGTTTTCTCTCTTTTTAACTTTTAAGACCCAACATCTGTTTAGAAAGCAAGAAGAGAAAAAAAGCTTGAAAAAGTTTGCAATTCTGTAAAAGTTTCCTATATAGTTTTGCTTCTGCACGAAAAATCTATTAAAAAAAAAAGTTTTTGGCAAACTTTTTGAGAAACCTTTAACAACAATAACAAAAAAGAAGAGGGAATCTTATGTGTTATTTGAATTTGTCTCTTTAAGCCATACATAGACACACACACATATGTATGCAGACACATGTGTGCAATCAAAGGACCTTATATACCTTACTCCTCGTATTTTTTCTCTCTCTCTCTCTCTCTCTCCATTTTATATATGTGTAATAACATAATATAAAACCTTTTTTTTTTGAATGAATGAATGAATGAATGAGAAGAAAAAAAAAGTGTCAAAAGAATGATTGGGTTAGGTGAGGATTAAGATTACAAGTGAGAGAGGAGTTATTATGTATTAAATCTTAGGCAGTTATGGGAATATGTGGAACGCTTGGATGCATTCTTTTGGAACATTTTCATTCTTGGTGTGAAGCAAACAAAAAAAAAAAAAGCTCGACACACACAGGCGGAAATTTTTAGGAGAGAAAACAGAGTGAGATTCACTTATAGGGGCCCTATTTGCAATGTCCTCAATTTGCATGGTGTGAACCGTCGAGTTGTTCAATTTGTTGTTGTTGTTGTCATCACTCACATATATATATTAAAATGGGTGGGTGTTTATGGAGGAGAAGGACCCATCAAAATCTAAGGGGCACGCCATGAAATTATTTGAGAGAGAGGAGGGGGCACAATACTTAGAGTATAACACTGATCCTTCTTATCCACGCACCATGCATGACCAAATGTTTTGACACCCTTCTTATTTCCTCCTATAATAAAACCTTCTTGAATCTCTCTGAAGAAGACTGTTTTTTTTTTTCTCTTCTAGTTCTTCTTTTTTCTATCACGGTGCCAAGAATAATAAGAATAAATTCTCTAATAAGTCCTTATCTGAAAGCTTGTAAGCTGGTTATGTGGGACGAAACACGCGGAGATGAGAGATGATGGGACGGGGGACATAACATTGGAACGAAATGAAATGAAAACGTGCTACTCGGGACCCAAAAACTTAAGCTTCTTATAATCTAGTGTAGATTATTTGCTAGCGTTTTATACCTAAAGTGGATGATATTTTAAGAAGGATATTCATGTTTAATAAGGCTTGGACCTCTTCTCTTCCAATTTTTTTTTCGGGAGTTTTTCTTTCTTTACTAGAATGGGAGCTTAGAAAGGATAATCATGATTATGAGGATGATGATGATGATACACTTGCCCTTTTATTATTATTATTATTATTATTATATACTGAAGGCAATTTGCAAAGGGCTTGTTGTTGGTTGTAAGTTAACATGGCGTTAAAATACCTTTTTAAGTCAAGTGTGGCCACGGTTTAAATGCGTACGAAGTTTAAAGGATCAATTTATTTCGGAGTTGATTTCGTGTGGGTTTTTTTTTGTGTGTTCAGATTATAAAAGTGAGCCACTTTGGGCCACCTAGGATTTACAGCATGTTAACTGTTCATTTGATGCTTATTTGCATTCTGTATGTTCTCAATATTAAACTTAAGTGGCGATCACACTTGGCTTATTTTTTTTTTCTCGCATGATTCTCTTGTAAGAAACAAGTCAAAAATATGGCTGTGATTTTGTGAATCTTGCCACAGTTTCTTGCAGCCATAAAATGGATATAAGCGTTTTCTGTAAGATGGTGCAGGTGTGGTGTGGTGTACAAGAAACCACTTTTAAAGTCTTGTAAGAGTAATTATCACATGGACAATTGCAATTAAATTTAAGGACACGTTGTGAAGTTACAATTAGAAAAATCTAGTTGTTTGTAATGCCTTGAAATCATTCGATTTTTTTTATCGAATTTTCCCCACATGTTTCTTGGTCAAGGAATTCAAGAAATGCATTGCCACATGCCACAAATATTTCTCCATGCAAATTTGAAATTGAGTTGGAATGCAGCATGAATATAGGAATATGTCGCATCTATTTAGTGTAATTGTCCATTACACGAAATGTCGCCTGATGCAAAAGACGAAACGGACATACATTTCGTGTAATGGACAATTACACCAAATAGATGCGACATTGCGACACTAATCCCCCCCAACAAATATAAATTCCTGTATATACCAAAACATCCTCAGAAAGTAAATTTCATTATCAAGTGACCTCTACCTACCGAGGAACCTATTGAGAAATTACTCTGCAAGTAGCAGAGAAGGCTTGTGGCAGAAGGACAAAGCTCTAATTGCAGCATGCGTAATGCACTGTCAGAAAACGAAGAGCCTCTCATAATACTCTGCAAGAGATTTCCATTGGCTTATCATCCTAGAGGAACAAATAACCAGTATAATATGAATCGGTTCTTGTGAAACTCTCTAATTTTCTTTTGAGTGGCCATTCCCCCCCTTGCCCAGCACAGTTTACTTGAAGTTGGTTTAGGACAAAGAGCCTTCTGTTATCGTCAAAAATACAGTTCTGATCAATTCCAGAGAATACATATCTAAAACTATAGAACATTTGGGATATTTTTAACACCCTGTATATACGGTCTATTTATGTAAATGATGGAAGTGAAATTGTATTATTATTGTTTTCATATGCTGCAATAATGTAGATTTGTAAGAGGGAAAAGGGGGGGGGAGAAGTTTTTTTGAGATAAGTGCTTTTAATGGATTTTTCATAACCATTTATTAGAATGTTCCATTGAAATGAGAAAAGTGATTTCTTCTGTCCTCCAAACTTATGGATAGGAAAATGGTGTACATTTTTTTTAAAAAAAACAGGGTATTTGTCTCCTTCACACACACACACACATATATATATATATATATAATATATATATATATATATATATATATATATATATATATATATATATATATATATATATATATATATATATATATATATATTGTTTTTCATACAGAAAAAAAATATATATTTATTTAAGTATTATGCTTCAATGTAATGTATACAGAGTGTGTTTGAAAAGTCGCACATCACTCTGTACATTTTATTGTCACAAAGATGTGAGAGAGGATGAAATATCGCAACTTACACATGGGACAAACATATGAGGCGCCGTTTGAGACCGGACGGTTTTCCGAACAACTTTTTCTTAACGAAAGTTGTTCTTTGTCCTGTTCGGTCCCGATCCCCACCAGTTGCCGGTTGTTGCCCATCACATCAAAGGTTGTTCGTGTTCGCGTCATGAGTAGTTTAGACGTCTCGACAAACATTTCCACGAACATCCAACCTTTGGTGGTTCTGACATTGGCCTATAGTCTCACTTGAACAGAACATGTTTGCGAACATGTTTTGTTCAATTTTGAAAACTCCGCGGCCACAGCGAACATCATTGTAAATGTTTCTGAAGAGTGTTCGTTTTGTTGTTTTTTTCCGTCTAGTCTAGACACGGCTTTAACTGGTTTACGAACAGAAAATACACTTAATTAAGCTTGAAAAAAAAAACAGAGTAATCAAGAGTTCGAGGAGACGTTTCACACTTCAAAATTACCTTTAAATCAAACGTCCATAGTGATAATTTGATAAAAACTTCTGGTAAAACCCCATCCAGAGTTTTGTGAATGAAGACACTTTTGTGCGTCATTTTTCAAGGGAAAAGTTAAGATTTTGTAAGTTCTGGGCTGCGTGGTAAATTTCAGCATGCTTTGGTTATTTTTAAATTTAAAAACAACCAAAGCTTGCTGAAATTTACTTTTTAAAGATTTCGTTTATTATTTTTTCTATCACTCTGCATAAACTACACTACAATACCCTATATTGATGTAATGAAATTGGGTGTTAGGAAATTGATAAGTGATGTTGCCCTTGAGGGATAGGTGGTGGTGGTGGTGGTTGTATTGATCATATTATACATAACACACTATGTCACAGTATGTGAGTTAGTGTGAAATAAGGAGGGGGAGAAAAAAAAAAAGTGCGGCAAATTGAATGAAAACATCCCGAAAGCGTTGACACACATTATTTGGACCAACAAAAAAAAACGAGACGAAGAAGAAGCTTTTGTAACGGGGTTTTCTCATCTAATTAATATCGTATTTCAGTATATGCATTTTGGATTTTCCCAGTCTTTCTCTCAAGTATAGAAAATCACTGTCGGCTAAAAATGTACTTATGTCACTGTTTACAAATGGAAAATGAGGCATATATTAGAAAGAATTGGGGTGGTGGTGGTAGAGAAGGGTGTCATATTTTTAATCAATTTCAATATAAGAAGATATATACAAATGTGGCGAGGTTTTTTTTTAATAATGACTGGACTATTTGTCTATTTGTTGTACACTTCGGAAAAAAAAATGTATCTTTTTTTTCTTGTTTCAAGATTCATATTTCGAAAATCAGTGGTTCTCAAACTTTTTTTTCTGGACAAATTTGACTGAATAAATCGCGGCACACTAGTGTGCCACATTTGGAAACCACTAATTAAGTTTGGTTTATATATATTTAATACGAAAGTTTTGTGTATTTTTTTTTTTGCAGCATTCAATAATTATATTTCACACCCAGAGCAAAACTCACATCACACTATAGCAGCGGTCGCCAACCTTTCAGATCTCACGGACCACTAAATTCAAAATTTTAAATCCCGTGGACCACTGATATGAATTTTTTTTAAAAAAAAAGATAAATACGTTTGTCAAATAATGATCAGAGAACTTCCATTTTATTAATATGAAATCTTTAAAGGTTGATTAATTGTAACAAAATCATTAAAGTTAGTTTAATTATTAGAAAATAATTGAAGCTTAGGGGAGAAGAAGCGTACGTAATGAACGAAATGTAGCTCTTGCGTGCCGTATTTTACGAGAACTGTACTAGACTCTAGTACATTTCGTCAATTTAGTGAAATATAAAGGTGAAAATTGTCATTCAAAATAGAAGAATTTTTTGTTTAATTATTAATAAAACAAAGAAAATGCAAATATTGTCCAGATTTTTCTGCGGACCACCAAAATTTTCTCGCAGACCACTGGTTGGCGACCACTGCACTATAGTGTGCCACTGAACACCCTTTAAGAACCACTGGTTTAGTTCATTGGTAGGCCTACGTGTCATAGGAAAGTTTTTGGTTGTTTTGCCTTTTTTTTTTCACTAGAAAGTTAAAATTTATTTGAAATTATTAAATTATATTAACACATTCAAACATTCTCTATAGCGAAACTCATGGCACCCTGGTTTGGCACTGCTCACTGTTTGCGAATTACTGTCATAGAGATTCAGAGAGTTATCAGTGATTCTCAATTGGTGTGTCGTGACATTTTCTAGGTATGTCGCGAAATTTTAACTTGTTAAAATAAATCTGTTAATATATTTTCATATTTTAATAATTATTAATTTTATTAAAAAGGTGTAAACAAACAAAACTTTCATATTAATAATGGTTGCTTCAAAGAGTATATATTGTGGCACACTTAGTGTGCCGTATGTTTTGATAAGGTGTGCTGCAATTTCTTCATGTGCCATATGACGGGGAAAAAAATAAGTTTGAGAACCCACTGTATATAGAGAGAGTGGCTCAAGACCTAGAGTGGAATTTGTAAGTGAAGGCCCTTCTAGGCTAAATTCTTATTAGAAATAGATGATTGTACAAATTGTACATTTTCGGAGGGACTTCGAAAGTGGTCGTGTGTCCGCTCTTGGTCGGCCACGTGTCCTTATGTATCTTTTTTTGTTTGTTAGTAGCTAGTTTCAGATTCAGGAAACTCAATTTCCTAAATGCATTTTGAGGTTCTTTTTTTTTTTTTTGGTTGTAATCCTTATATTGGAGATTTTTGAGGAGGGCTCGTTTTTCCTCTCTCTCTACCCAATGTCCTCAAGTCATTTGTTTGAAAACGGTTTGTTGGTCTTTTCATTTTTAGGCCTCTTTCGAATATATTACGTGATCGATCGATGGCTTTTTCACACTTGTTTTTTTTTTTTTTGTTCTTCGTTATATTTATTTATGTCTGTCATTTTCTTAATGGTTTTTTTCTGTTTTTTTTTGGTGATTTTTCTGTTTTTTTTTTCCGTAGAGAGAAAGAAGAAGATCTCGAAAGAAGGTTCAGGCTTTTGAATCGAGAATTACGAAGCATCTTGGACGTTGAAGGTGAGCTCAACGAAAATGGGAGTCATGGTTTTTATTTTTTGTGTCTGTGTTGTTTTGTGTCTTTATAAATTTATAATGTTATGTTATGTACCATTTGTCAACTCAAGATTACAATTAAGGTTATTTAAATAAAAGTGACTTTGTTTTCTCGAAGTTGTAAAAATTGAGCAAAAAAGGGCTTAAGAACAAAAACGGATGGGTCTTAAGGCTCGAAATTCAGATATTTCACATTTGAATAATACTCTTTCGGCAGAGGTTTTGAATTTCAATTTGAAAAAAAAAATATTTTGCATGCATCCAAGAAGGGCCTGTGGCAGAGGGACAAAAGTCTAATTGCAGCAGTGTGAAAGTGTATTTTCAAAAGTCCCAAAGAAAGTTTGGTCTGAGTTATTTTGTAGTTTTATTTCAATATTCCGACTAATGGTCTTAACTTCACAGAGATTATTGTAGAACAACAATTGTACAACATTCTGCAACAATTCAACAACATTCAACAACAATTCAACATTCTTCAACAACATTCTACAACAATTCTAAAACAATTCAACATTCTTCAACAACATTTTACAACAATTCAAGAACATGCTTTAACAACATTCTACAACAATTCTAAAACAATTCAACAACATTCTAAAATAATTCAACAACATTCTACAACAATTGTACAAGATTCTACAACAATTCAACAACACTTAACAACATTCAACAACATTCTACAACAATTCTAAAACAATTAAACAACATTCTACAACAATTCTAAAACAATTCAACAACATTCTAAAACAATTCAACAACATTCTACAACAATTCTAAAACAATTCAACATTCTAAAACAATTCAACAACATTCTACAACCATTCTACAACAATTCAATAACATCCTACAACAATTCTAAAATAATTCAACAACATTCTACAACAATTGATTGGAATAAAATAGTATACAGTATAAACGTCTGTTGAACTCTGGTTATTCTGTCTTTAGGTGTGAAATGAGAAGAAAGTGGAAAGTGTTTTAGAAACTAGAATGGTATCTCAATCACTTTAAGGGTATTTTCATGTTGATATTCTTTAAAATAAACTTTTAATGTCCGTTTGAAAATTACCCAAATTTAAGCAGACAATATTTTTTTTTTAAAAAATATTTGTTTATAAATAGTTTATTTTGAAAGATCTATATTAATGTGAAAATGATAATATTAAGTAATTCGGCTAATCGTTCTAATATCTAACGGACTTCCAGATATGTTTCTTATTGTTGTTCTTCTGAAAATGCAGAATAACCGAGAGTTTTGAAAATCAGGTGTTTATAAAACATCTTATTGACGAATTATATAAACAAATTAGAGGGAGGGGGGCGGGTCAAAATAAAAAAAGGGACAGGTCTAACCAAAAAATGCTCATTTTTTACAATTGCCCTACATCTAACAATCAATCAGAACAAATCGAGAGACGAAGAAGTATAAAAACAAACAAGATAATGTCTGTTCTTACTCATTTAAATAATCTAGCAAGTAATCTTGAATTGACAAATAGTTTTTGTATAGAATTTTTCTCGACGACGACGTTGAACACATTAATTTAATAACATATGATGGTGACCTTACTAATATCCTATATATAAATTTGTGTTTGCTTCCACGTACACACTGTGTACTTCGGGTTAAACGACTTGACAGAGACACCTTACGGATGTTACGCTTACGGAGACCTGATGACTTCATATCTACAATGGACACAAGTTTTGTTTGTTGCATTTTTAAAGTGCCGAGGTTGTTTTTTGGATGAGGAGGAGGAGGTGAAGAGTAAAATGGGGGAAAATTGGGGATGCTTTCCCCCTCCCTCCCCACTTTTCTCTCTCTCTCTCTCTCTTTCTATTTGGGAATCCGAATATTTCACTATCTCTTGTTGGCAGAAGTGAGGTAATGGGAAAAGGCAGCCATTAGTTTTGCTCCAACCGTATAATCGGCTTACGGTGTCTCTCTATACATGCGCACGACACATAGTGCATCATCACTAGTCTTATTTTCTCTCTCTCTCTCTCTCTCTTTCTATCTCTCTCTCTCTCTTTCTATCTCTCTCTCTTTCTATCTCTCTCTCTCTCTCTCTCTTTCTATCTCTCCTTTTGCAAATGGAATTGGCAATGGACGAAAGAAGGTTTTGTGCCTTCGTAAGTTCGTTCGTACGGTTCGTTCCTAGTATTTGTTGCTGTTGTAGTAAATGTGTATCGAGCGGTTTTCACGTGATCTCATTGTTTTAAGAACCCCGAGTTTCAGTCCTCCCTTTTATCTCTCTCTCTCTCTTTCTCGTAACAGTCTTCAGGGCGGAAATACTAATGTATAAGGATTAGGTCCACGAACCGAGTTTTCGTAATATACTTTCTCTCGAAAACTATTTTTTTTAGTGTTTCTAGTTTGTGTTTCTCTTCTTTTGTGGTTCCACCCTTTTTCTGTATGTTAAGAGGAGAGGATTCTGCTGCTGATGATCATTGATGTATATGGAAAATTAGCTACAGTATATAAATTAAATTCTAGAAAGTTGTTTCAGGAAGTATGAATACTTCTTTGGGAACTGTGTTATGAACTCAGGACTAGAAGGGCTACATCTCAAATCAAAATCTTAAATTTGCTTAGAAGGCTATTTATTTACTCTAAAGTGAAAATTTATATCAGTAAATCTTTAGGTTGAAAGTTTTTTTAAAAAAAAAAAACATTTATTGTGGTTGTCCCGAGGTTTTATTTTTTAAAAATTAAAATCTTATTCTAGTTTTTAATTTTTAAAAAAAATCTAATTTATATTTTCTAACATTTGAAAAAAGTTTATTTTTAAAGATTAGTTCAGTTTTTATGCAGGTTGCTTCTAAAAGCTGAAAAGCAATGCTTGAAAAGGTCATAAAAAGCATATTTTAACATACATTAGGAGGAAAAATACCCTAAAGTGATTGAGCTATCCTTCTAGTTTCTAAAACGCTGAAGTTTTTCGTAATTTTACTACCTAAAGAGAAAGTTTGTTTTTCAAGCGAGAAACATTACAAAAAAAATGAAAGTGTTTTTATAAACTAGAATAGTTAGTGATAATATTAAGTTTTTTCATGATATATCTTTCAAAATAAACTTTTTATAACAAGTTTGAAAAAGGCGAAAATAGTTTTTCAGGCAATGTCATTGGAAAAACCCTAAAAACGCAGTCATTTTCAAACTGAGCTATCAATTGTTTTATTTTTTTAAGATAGTGCCACGAAAAAAAACTTTTAGCAGAATATTTTACCATTCTAGTTTTTAAAATAATTTGAATTCATAATGTTGTTTCTAAAGAAAGTTCGCTTGACGTTTTTGCATTCCAAAGTTTTACAAAAATACCACTTATGAAGCTTAGCATTAGCTTACTGCTGTGGCGCCATCTGAGAAGGACAAAAACAAAATAAATATCTATTCTGCCACCTTAATTTAATGATAGCAACTAGAGGAGGGGGACGAATCCTAAATTTTCTCGAATCCGAATCTTAAAAGGTTCTCGAATCCTTCGTATAAGAATCCTATATTCATTAAGAAAATACAAATAAATTAAATAACATTAATTATTAAATTATTAATAATAAAAAACGAGTGTGGCACTCAGGGTCAGGCCACAAGGTTAGGTTAGGGTACCGGGTACCACCGAAATTGCAACAATCGCCGGTTTTTATTGTTAGTGAACGCTTCTATTGGACGTCAATGGAGTTAAAACTAATTTTATCAAAGTTTTTAACAGTTTTTTTAAGGTTAGGATTAAAAAAGATTCGAGTTTTCGAATCTCGAATATTTTTCAAGATTCGCGGGATTCGAAGATTCGTATAGGGCCCATCCCTAATAGAAACCGAGAGTTTGAAGGGCGTTTATGCTTTTTTTAAAACCAGCTCTTTTAATACAACTTATACGAGTTCCAAATATTTTGTTTTCTATGGAAATGTCACTTGACAAACCGAAAATTCTTTGCGTGCATTTTAAGCAATATATATATATTTTTTCATTTACAATTATTATGATGAGTTTATCTTATAGAAAGAAAAAAAAAAGATAGAAAAATGAAATCAGAATGGGTTTGTTTTTGATGGTAGTTGTCTGTAATGGATGTGAAAGTTGCGCATACACGCAAAGGGATAAGTTGTCATGGCAACTAACTATGTTGCTGTGAGAACGCATCTTTCCTTCTTAAGGGGTTTTTGTCTTCGTATTTCTCTCTCTCTCTCTCTCTCTTATAAGTAGACACACACAAAAAAAAGGACAAGTTCGATCAAGAGGAAAATGAAATGGGCAGAAAAAAATATATATTTTTTAAAAAAAAAATACTTTGCCGACAGAAAAAAAAAGCAAAGCTATGGAGCCCTGTAAAGGACATGGAGAAATTTTTTTTTTAAATCTCGACATTTCGACTTTTAATCTCTTTTATTCGGCCATGTTAATTATGCCATGTTGCGCGCACCATACTCTAATAATTAAATTATACAGGCAATTAGAAATCGGGACGAACATATGTTGGCTCCGCCCTTTTTATGACGACCGGCAATTTCTAATTGGTTTGTTGTGTGGTTAGACGTTGAAAAGGGGCGGAGCATGTGACATCAGACTACATAACTAACCAATTAGATATTGCGTTTGTCATAAAAAGGGTGGAGCCAACTTATGTTTGTCCCGATTTCTAATTGACTGTTTAAATTATTGCAAGCGTCCTCTTGTGGCAGCAATAATTTAATTATTAAGAGTATGGTGCGCACAACATGGCTGAATAAAAAAGATTAAAAGTCCAAATTTCGAGATTAAAGTCGAAATTTTGAGACTAAAGTCGAAATGTCGAGATTCTGAAAAAAGTCGAAATTTCGAGATTTTAAAAACAATCTCGCATGTCCTTTACAGGGCTCTGTACAAAGCAACCAAAAAAAATTGCTGAACTTTTTTTTCCCCCCTTCTACTCTCTTATATTTTGATCAACAACAACTTTTTTGTTGTTGTTTAAAAGAGAGAATGAAATGAATTTATATTTTATGAAGTGAAATCAAGTTCTTTTTCTCACGTTTCGTTAATTTTAATCCAATGGTTCTTTTATTTCGATGTTTTTCTGTGGGGAGTTGTTTTTTGTCTTCTTCTCTATGTTTATTATTAATATTTTTTATTTTGCACTTTTTTATTTAAGAAGAAGGATATAAAAAAATATTAAAGCAGGCTTAAAAAACTAAGGAAGCCTTAAACAAAAAGTTAATACGAGAGACGACGCTATTGTGTGGGTTTCTTCTATAATTCAGTAAAATTATTAACTTATAAAAAGTTGTAAACAAGAAGAAAAATAACTTGCTTTACACAATTATTTTAGATTTTTGGTAATTTTTCTTGAGGTCCAAGAAAATTCATGATTTATAAAACTTTTAAATAAGATTTTTTTTTTCCAAACCTTATTTGAAATTTCATAAAATTGCTGAAAATCTAGGATTAGTACTGTATAATAAATTCATTTCATAATAGAAAAAAATTCACAATTTTTACACAAAAAAGGGTAAAATTGTAAAAAAAAAGTCACGATTTTTACACACAAAAAAGGGTCAAATTATTATTTTAATCACTTGATTTCAATGGTGTTTGGGGCAATGTTTTTAATTTAAATAATAATTCAAAAATGAAGTTCATTTCAATTAAAAAAATTCAGCGAAAAATCACTTTTAATTTAAATCAAGTTTTAATGAAAAAGAAAATCAATTCATAATCAAGTTCATTTTAATGGAAAAAAAATTAATTCATTTAAATCAATTTAATTTTAATGGGAAAAAATCAATTTACTTAAATCACGATTTTAATTCAAGTTGATTTTAATAAAAAGAAATCGGTTAAAAAATCGCAATTTTTGAATCATTTTTTTTATTATTTTTGCTTCTGGTTTATTTCTGTTAAATCAGTTTCTAGTTTTTTATTAGTGAATTATGTTTTTTTTGTTTAAAACATATTATGCTTTAGAAAACAAAATGAGAATTTCTTAAACATTTTTACTTTAAAACAGTACCCCCCCCCCCCCCCTTCCCAAAAAAAACCTTCAAAAATATACTTATTTTATTGTCATTTTTTTATATTTTTCACTTTTTAGTTTTCAAAACTTTTTCAACAATTTTGAGACTTGAAAAATCTTCACTTTTATATTTCTTCTGTTTGTTTTTTCTGTTACATTTTTTCTCAACTCATTCTAGTTCTTAAAATTACAAATGATTTTGTTTTTTTCTATTGAAAAAAGTCTATTATAATTTATCATCAAGATCATCTAATGTACTAATAAGTTAATTACTAGAACAATAAACACTCCCCTAACCCCCCCCCCCCTACCCATGTTTTCCTCTATAATACATACATGTAATGCCCCTTAGAAATTTCAATTACTATAATAATTATATGTCAGAACTAATTTCGTGCTTTTAATTTTGATGATGATGATGATGATGATGATGGAACCAAAAACATACAGCCATAATATGCAATACTCTACTTAATTCCATTGAAAAGGATCCAGTGATTGGCAACACAAGATATTATATTTTATATAATAACATATATTATATAGGTTTACTATGGTTGCATGTCAGCACCTGTGTTAATGGCTTTTGGACATGTTATATATTTAACCCCCTACCCTCTCTCCCCCTCCCCCCCCACCTTTTTCCCTTTTAACTCCTGTCTCGAATTAATTATTAATTAAACTATAGTTATAATTTGATATGGCTTTTAGAGAATGTGTTTTCGTGTTCCATTTGTTGAAAGGGATTTCATCTCTATTTATATGGAATCTAATATTTTGGCCCTTGGTGTCTTTTTTTTTTAGTTAATCCTTCATTACATATTCAGGTGGACTCAGGTTGAGTTTTGAAACCTTTGTTTATTTTTTAACCCTTCGAAAACTAGAAATGCCTCGAGGTTTCAAGTTTGTCTTCAGCTGGGTTTTCAAACATAAAATATTGTTTCTTCCTCTTCTTTATAAAGCCCATCAAACTCTTGGTTATATTCTGTCTTTCAGGAGCAAAATTAAGAATAAATGTCTTAGAAACTAGAAGGGGTAACTCGATCACTTTTAAGGTATTTTCATGTTGTTTTCTTTTAAAACGCGGTGGTCGCCACTTCTGTGGAAGATCTCAGCCACTTTTCGCTACTGTCGGTGCTAAAAAAAAACCGGTGATGGTGGCTCGTGTAAACACCCCATGTGTCACTTAAAAACGACCACTTTATGTGGCTTCACAAAATGGTTCATGTTAAGCAGACCTATTTAGCCACGAATAGACCAAGCTCTCGAGCCATTCTATAGAAAAGTTTGTGAACAGAAACAGAACCCGATTTAGACGTAAGCTCGCGAACAGTTCGCAAATCCGGTATACAAAGTTCGCTCTTGAGACAACGGTACATTAAAGTGTTAGTTCTCGAACTAACCCGGTCTAGACGGCGAGTGAGCTCGTCTCACCGGTTGATAGTTATTACGATTATTACATCTTCATCGTTTGATGATCGAGAGCTGTTCGCCATGCGAACACGCTAATGTTTGGTGTGTCGCTCGTTATGCTCGCAAAGCACCTCTCTCGAACGGTTCGCGAGCATCTCAATATTGGTCTATTCGCGCTTTAAGATGTATTTCTGCCAAGTTACACGAACTTCCTATATATATGAGACTATAATAGATTTGTTAAACGTTATTATGCGATTAGAAATTTTCATTTGTAATTGCTTTTATATAAAATGTATATAAAAAAAGAGGTTGTGTCTCTCTCTCTCTCTTTTTCGGTCCTAAATCTCAAGTCTTAAATGAGTGAATGAATTTAACGATTTAACAAGATCCAAGTAATTTTTTTGTTGCATCTTTCATGTAAAAAGTATGTTGTTTAAATAAGTAGCATTTTCTGTCTTCTCTTCCTACACCTTAATATTTAAGAGAAATTAGTTGAACGTTTAGACTGCTTGTCATCCCATTATTTAATCTGATTTAATGTAGATATAAGAGTAACTTACTTAAGAATATTATATACACATGATGAGTATATATAATAATAATATATACTTATGTCTATCTTTATATTATTATAAATATAAGGTGTCTAAAGGTAGGTTTCAAAATTTACATCTCTAATAATGGAGTTCTTTTTTTTTTCTACCTCTGATACATTATATTATGTTCTTCTTTTTTTGTAATACCTGAATTTTTAATTAATTCATCAGGAATTTACAAATAATACAGACACACTGGAAGAGACATTTGACATTTTTTTTTTGTAAAGCCTCGTTTTCACGATGATAAGTTTTCACGATAGTTGCTGTCATGAGAGCAGCAACTATAGCGAGAACTAATCATCGTGAAGACCACATCATAGTCACTATCACACTGTTTCGGGATAGTGACTATCACAACTATCTCGTTTTAACTAGATGGTTTGATAGTACTGTCGCAATATAGTAATAGAGGTGTTGAGTGATCGGCGTTTGTAGGGAAATATCCACTTTGTAGGGAAATTTGGCTTCTGGAGGGAGGGAGACTCAACACTGTTGTTGACTTAAATGATATCCTGTGACGTAGACGTCACACTGTTACATGTGACAGACAACTATCACGTTATACTTCAAGGCATGTAGACAGTTGTTATTGTGAGAGCGAACTATCGCAACTTTCATGACAGCTACTCTCATGAAAGAACTATCGCCGCCGTGAAAACGAGGCTTAATTGATAGTAAATTTGTTAGCACATTTCAGACAAAGATTTACTTTATTTAAGAGGAGCTCTATAGAAAAAAAATACTTGTGTAATTGCAAGATAGATGGCGCCTGCAACCTCCATAGGTGGCAAACTACAAACGTGCCGATTAGGTTGAAATAGACTGCAGCCTCCTTTTAGCTACAAAAGCATCCTGAATTTGTGTTAACCAAATTTTACTGATGAACCCATTTTAAGAATGAATTTGCATGGCAACTGTGACATTCATTTGAATAATAACTTTTAAAAAGTGCATCTAAATGTTATTTTTAAAAGACAAACCACAAAAGTTCGACAAAGTTGTTCGGTGACATAGAAAATGACTGAGGAGGCATGTTGGCCTTAGTGGTTTTGTTATTATTTTGCACAGTAAAAATGAGTTGATATAAAAAGGGAGGCTTAGTAATGATAATGATGATGATGATGATGCGCAGAAAAGTTAGAAAACCCGGGGTTCCTCCTTAGTTTTCCCCTCCATCTAACTCCCTTTTCTCATTCACCCAACCTCCCCACCTGGTTCCATCAATGTGCAAGTTTAACAGAAAAGAGAGAGAGAGAGGGAGGCATTGATGGAAGACAACCTTTTGTATATTGTATGGATGGATCTCCACTGTGTTTTTCTCTTGTGTGTTGTCTGTGCAATATATAAGCCGATTATGGCGTACATCAAGAGAACTTCTTAAAAAGGTCTATGTATGTCTATGTGTGTGTGTGTGTATATATGTGTGCAATGCTTTTTTAGTAGTCATTTCCGCCTGTCCAACCACCCACACACCATCACCAATCCGAATTCAGACCTAACAGTCACCCCCCCCCCCCCCCTCCCTCAATCACTTTTCGAAAATCCGAATTGCAATTTTCAAAGTTACGTCAAATGGCGGGGAGAAGGTCTTTTATGTTCCCGTGTGTCTATGTGTTGAATCACTATAATAATGTAGGACATATATAACTTTGAAGGTGGTGGGAGAGAGTGGGTGTGTGTGTGTGTGTGTGAGGCAATGGGAATTTAAATTGGAAAGTGTGTTTACTTGTGTTGGAGGGTTTACTTGCATGTGTATTCGATTGAAAAGTTAGCCCTTTATACAAGGAGAAAGTTCTTCACAGATTGATTTTAACATTCTTATGGACCTTTTTTCACTATATAGAGGTGCCCAACTGCCCATTTCTAATGGAAGTTTGTGTTTGTATGTGAGGCACAATTGTAGTTTGTTAGGTCCAGTTGTTTTTGGCACACTGGGGCCACTTTTTGACCACATTTATCTACTGCAAAAGGATGTCGGGTTGTCACCAAGACTACCTTTAGCCTTTCCATAGTAAATACATTTGCAACCATTGCTCTACGACTGAAATTTGCAGTAAAAAAAAGTGGTTTGTCTATTCCAACCCCTAAGGCTCTGATTTAACGAGAAAACTTGTCACTTGAACTTCGATATCAACAACTTTTAGATAAGGAGTTCCTATAAACAGAAAAATCGTGTTTTGTTTCCATACTCTTGAACAGCATTTTTTTTTCTGTCTTTGGAACCTTTCACAGAGAGTTCAAGTTGATATTTTAAGTGCCAATTTTTCTTCTTTAATTCGTGCTTAAGTTAATTGTGGTTGTGATTTTTTTTTTTTTCTCCGAACTTGTAAAGCACAATTGTAATGGTTAGGTTCAGTTGTTTAACGCTATGAACTCTCAGATAAAGGTTTTTTTTTTATAAATAGAAACATCCTGTTTTGTTTCATACTCTTGAACAGCATTTTTCTGTACTTGGAACCTTCCACAGAGAGTTCGAGTTGAAGGTTTTAAGTACCAAGTTTTCTTAAATGTGGGATTGTAGATGTGATGTTATAGAACTTTCCATTGCCGAAAATCCAAGTTTTTTTTTTTCTGAAAATCTGAAGTCATCACAGTTTGAAAGTGAACAAATTTCTTGTTTTTGAATTAATTTTGTTTAAAATTGGTAACTGACATTTTGCTATCTGCTGCAAAAAGTTTATTTTAAAAGATATGAAAACAAAAATGATCTTGTTTTTTTTTTTTTACTTTCTTGTTTTTCTCACTGAATATTTAGAAAAAACGGACATTTTTTTTAAAGCAAATCATCAACTAACTTCCTCAGTCTTACTGTAGGTCACAAGACAAGCCATTTAGGCTTGGAACACACAGACAACTTATGGTGGTCGATTTCGACTTCAAAATGAAGTCGAGTTGTCGTCAAAAAAAGGACCACTTGAAATGAAATCTTTGCATAAAAAAATACATTGCAATCACAGCCTCAACTACCTATAGGAACTTCATTTTGCATTCGAAATCGATCACCAAAAGTGGTCTATATATATGTGCCACAAGGCCCTTATAAGTGCTGCTAAATATATGCATATTGGGCACCCAAGATATTTAAGGGTCTTTCTCACATTTAGTCATAATAATGTTGAAATGGTGATTCCTCTTTAAAATTGTTGCGTTAGACATTCCAGAACTTTATGTAATAATAATAAAGTGTCTAAAAAGTGACAGATGTAAGCCTTATCAATGTTATCATAAATAAGCGTTGTATTTACAGGCACATGTCCTTTATATATTGATATTGTAGATAAGGCCCTTAGATTGAAAGCAAAAAGAAACAAAGATTAAGGTTTTTTTTGAAGACTTAGGGATCTTTTTTTATTTATTATTGTTATTATTATTATTATTATTCATTTCTTCTTCTTCTTCTAAGTTTAATCCGTTCTAATACATGAACAATATAAGGGACCAATTCCTCCTCTTCATCAAATTTTTTCTGTATAAGGTGTTTTTAGATTGGAGAGAGATTGGCCCACTTTGTATACTAAAGCCTAGTGCACATTTGGAAACTTTGCAAACAGTTTGCAGTCTTTGCAAACGGTTTGCAGTCTTTGCGAACAGTTTGCAGTTATTGCGAACAGTTTGCAGTCTTTGCGAACAGTTTGCAGTCTTAGCGAACAGTTTGTATACAAAATAATGGTGTTTTTGAGTTTTCCATCCAGAATGGAAAGCAACACACAAAAGTTTCATCAGAAGCACTGTAGCTCTGGACGTGTTTTCAAACATGAAAGTGATTTTATTCATTTGAATGATACAAATGGCACGAAAGAATTAAACGGGCAGAACGGTGTTTAATAGGTAAAGAAGGCATGGAAAAGCACGCAAAACGTTTTTTTTTTCCCAGCGTTTTTACATGTTATTTTACAAGCGGTTTCTATCTGCGTTTACGTGTTTTCTGTGCTATTTCAATGTCTTATTTGTTGACATATTCAATTATTTTTCTGTATGTTTTCATTCATTTTTGTTTTGTTTTTAGTCTTGCACACTGGCTGATCCTTTCTGAATAAGAAAAATCAAGCCTCGACCGGGGATTTGAAACATTACTTGCAAACTTTGTTAGCAAACAGTTTGCAAACCAAAACGTTTGTGAACAAAGTTTCCTAGTGTGTACTTAGCTTAAGATTGGGGCACATAATATAATATACTTGGCCATCAAAATCTTCTTAAAATAACAATCTGAGATCATAGAAGAAGAACGAAAGAGAGATGGAGGAGATCGCCTTATGTATATATACTCAAATCTCTTCCTTTTTTTTGCCAAAAAACCCCTTTATATCCGGTATGTCCTACCAAGAAGAAGAAAAAACTTCTTAGGCCTAAGATTTTTCTTAAACCCCATCATCAACATCATCATCATCATCATCCAGTTAGTAAAAAAAAAGTCTATTGCTTGCATATAATACATGCAACATCATTTGGAAAAGCCCCAAAAACCTCGCCCGCCCGGCTTTTCAAGAGAAATAGAGAGAAAGAGAGAGACTGAGAGAGAGTGAAAAAGACTTCTGACTTTAGTTTTTGCTTTTGCTGCCTACTTTGGTTGTTGGACTTTTGAAGTAGCATTACACTAAGAACATTGTAATCTGGCGAAAGAAGGTTTTGCTGTTAGATCTCTTCTGATCCCGTTCGTTCGTTCACATTTAAACTGCTTATTTTATTTAAGTATCATTCGCGATAAATCAGGATTGTATGTATGTGTATGTGTGTGTTCCATTTGGCACACACACATACACATATATATATAGAGAGAGAGATAGTAGAAAAGTTCTTAGGAAAATGAGGCTGACTGGTTGGCTTTTGCCGTTTCTCTCGGATATATAAACCGTAGTTTGAGTCTGACTTTGAGGAAGTTGCTTTTTCAAACTCTTCGAGTCCACAATTTCATTCCTGGGCTTCTTCTTCTTCTGTTTGATAGTCTTTTTTTTTTTCTTCTTCTGTATTTGACATATGGGAACCTTATTACCTTGATTTGTAACTGTGTCCACTGATAGACACACATACCATGTCGATGCTTGGAGAAAAAATAAAGTCTTTGAAGTGGTGTTCAGAGATCGAGATTTAAAATGGTGTGGCTGCCACCACCTTCACCACCACCACCACCACCAGCAGCATGTGGCACCACTTCTTTCGAAGTCGAAACCGGTTTCGAGTTCTTAAACAGAAACCTCTCCCGGTCTTTTGTGTTGTTGCTTGCTGCTTTGCTCATAAGTGTTTCTCTATTGAGTTAAAAGTGACGTAGGGGCCAACCTATATGGGGCCATTAGCGTCACCATAACAACCACTTTCATGGAGTTGTGTCTTTTGAGGGTAGTTTTGGGGGTGGTGCTGGTCCACCTCTTTCCTTCTCCTCCTCAGCACCACCCTCTTTTTTTTTTCACTTCACTCCATTGAACTGTATAGTGTGATCATTGCTTAATCATAAATATATATGGATGTTTCAATTGGAATTATAGTCAACAATGACAAAAAAGCGGAAGTGTCTTGGTGATGTTAGTGAACTTCCATCATCAACCCTACTTTTTCAATAACAACAACAACAAGAAGAAGAAGAAAAAATGGAATGGAAAGTTCGTAAAAAAAAAGAGAGATCTGCCATTTTGCGGTATGCACACAAAAAAAAAATGGACCCACCATCTGTTTGAAAATTTCTGTCGTAGTGATTTTTTGTTGTTGTTGTTGTCGAGTGTCTTTTTAAGTCGTTTTCTTATGAAATTTTTTTTTTTCTCTTTCCATTTTTATCTTTTTGAAGATTGGCAAAAGACGGAGGCTCAAAAACGACGAGAGAAATTGTTACTCGACGAATTGGTGGTCATCGTTAACAAGAGAGACGAGTTGGTTCAACATCTGGACACTCAGGAAAAAGCGTAAGTATATATAAGAACGCTCTTGAGAAATTCTAGTCTCGTGTGGTGTGAAGTTTTGTATGACGTTTATGGTAAAAGGTCAAATTAGCCATTGCTGTTACTTAGAACTTCGTAGGTATGCTTGGTGGGAATAGTTTCATTTCTAAAATCTCAATGGAAATGTCCAAACTCTCAGGTTTATAATGTGATGATACATAATCGTACACATGTATGAGAATTACAGGTAAATTCTCTCCTTTTAATAGCAACTTTTTTTAGGAAGAAATTTTTAAGAAACTGTTCAGCATGTTTACAGTAAAAACCCAAAATCAATGACAACTAGTTAAAATCTAAGGCCGGATCCATATCAAGCTGACAAAACGAAAACAAAACAGAAATTCAAGTGTTTTGAGACAAATTGGCGACAATTCTAAACCATTTATCCAACTTATGTGTTTTGTTTTTGTCTTGTCTGCTATTTCGTAAACAATTCCATGTCCTGTCACAAGTCGCAAAAGGGTTTTTGTCTTTGTCTCAGCTAGTACTACGCAACATTTTGTCAACTCTTGTGTGTCTGTGCAGTGTGGACAGTTAGTATTAAAACAACTGAACAGTGAAATAAAAATACTTCAAAAACAACACTAAAGCCTCGTTTTCACGGTGGCGATAGTTCTTTCGTGAGAGTAGCTGTCATGAAAGTTGCGATAGTTCACTCTCACGATAGCACAACTGTCTACATGTCTTGAAGTAACGTGATAGTTGTCTGTCACATGACAGTGTGACGTCTACTTCACAGGATATCATTGAGTCAACAACAGTGTTGCCTCTCTCTCCCTTCAGAAGCCAAATTTCCCTACAAAGTGGATATTTCTCCCTACAAGCGCCAGTCACTCAACAACTATCACTGTCGCAATAGTACTATTCAACTATCTAGTGCTGTCGCAACAGTGTGATAGTGACTATGATGTGGTCTTCACGATGATAGTTCTCGCGATAGTTGCTGCTCTCATGACAGCAACTATCGTGGTTTACACCTCGTGGTAACAAGGCTTAAAGTCTATAGGGACAGTTATAGAAACAAAAACAAAACTCAATTTGTTTGTGTTGTACTGCTGACAGTTGTTTCAGTTGTATTTTGTTTTCAAACTCTTGCTATTTCTGGCATTTTGTTGTGTTTCTGGTCTCGAAACTCATGTTGCACTTTTGTCTGTTTGGTGTGGATCCGGCCTAACACTGAAGTAATCATCATCATCATCATTATTACAGCAACTTTAAGTATGCATTTTTTCTAATAAAAAGAAGGCTGGTTAAAGGAGTTGTCAACTAGAGTTCTAGCCTCTAACCAATGTTTTTGATTGAAATAACCATAATTGTTTGGTTGATCTAAACGGGAATGTTACTTTACTGAAGCCTGAATTGCTGAAACTGAAACATTTGCGTAATATTGCTTAAAAATCCGAGTCTATACTCATTGTATCTGAAGTAACTTAAAAGTTGCTCCTAATCTTGCGAAATAACTCTTGAAATTCCTAACAAAAAAACACCATCCAATTTCAGTATTTGTGAAATTCTTTGGATTCCAAAGACGTGACGGAATCAAGATTTTTTTTTGTTGGTTATGGTGTTCCTCGGTCCGAGTATATACCACTTTTAACCGTTTCCTTCTCTATTCTTCTACTTTTTTTGTTTTGTTATCGTGAACTTGGCGTGACAGGAGTTCCATTGTTGTGTGTGTCTCTGTTCCATTTCGCGATGTTTCTCTTCCCCCTTTTCTCCCTTCTTTTGTGTTTTTGTGGGGACCCCTGGTTTCGTCTCGGGAACCTAGAAAATTGACCAAGCAACGGGCGGTCGTCATATGTGGCCTATTCTCAATAAAAGGTTCCCATTATGACAATCTATTCTAACTAGATATGTATATATACAGAGACACATGACGTCAGACACGTGCACGTATCTTTTTTTTTATATGATTTCGAGAGACTTTCTGGGATGTGAAATAGGAAGCGAGTCATTTTTTGGGTGGTGGTGGTGGTGGGGGGGATATTTGGGGGTGAGTGGTGGGCTAAATGAGGGTTTGGATGGATGGACACATAATCAACAATTCATTTGCTCCGCTCGAATGGGTGCGAGTCCCAGCACGTGCTTGTTGTGCTCATTTAGAATTAGCCTGGGTTCCGATTTCGTTTCATTCTCTCTCTGCCGTCAAACACCCGCTCGTGATCTCCGCAAATTGAGGAGGAGGTTGGGGTTTCTAGGGTTCTATTGGGAAAGAGGAGGGGGGGGGGGGGGGTTCAAATTGAAATGTGTTTTACTATATAAGTAATTGATTATGCATTCGATTTTGAAATAAGACACACAAACACAAGTGTCATATAACTGGGCCTAAACACAAAGAAATTGGCCCTTTTTTGTGTTTAAAGATTTTAAACCTTAAGGCTTTTGCAATAAGCTCACTGATTTAAGGAAATTAGGGAATGCAAAAAAAAACACAGCTTTAAGGTCCGAATTCAAGAAAGGGAAAACTTGGCATTCAACTTTGAACCCTATTTTTTTGGTTAAGCATCATTGAACTAGAGGTGGAAGCCGAGAGCTAAAATGAAATCGGTGGTGGCGGTGAAATTAAAAATCATTGGTGACAACAGCAACGGCTTGGACTCCGCGCTGTTTAAAAAGTGGCGCAGAAAAACAGGCGGCGTTCGTTCGGCGCGACCGTAGGGTTTCCGTCGAGCGATTTGCTCGCGGCTTGGCGCGGCCAAAATTCATCGGCGGCTCCTGTCACCTCTACATTAAACAGGTTTTTTTTTATATTGGAACTTTTCTCAAAGGTTTTAAATGGAAGTTCAAATTTGAGGTTTAGGGTTTGGAACACACAGACCACTTTTCGGGGTTGTATTCGAAACCGCGACCACCTTTGAGTCCTTTTCATAGAAAATACATTGCAACCACAGCTCAAACACAGTCGACTTCATTTTTCAGTCGAAAAGTGGTCTGTGTGTCAAGGCCCTTAGATTTTCTGCAAGTAGAAATTGAAAGTGGATTGGAAACTAGAATAGGAATCAATCATTTTTCATGATTTATTTGATATCTTTAAAAAATGAACTTTTTATCACAGTTTGAAAATAACCGAATTTCAGCATTTTTGATGCGGAAAAAAAAAACGTTTGGAATTTTCAAACTTTATTTCAGACGAATTTGTTTCTTTTACTCTTGAAAAGTAGAATAAAAAAAGTTCGTAGTTGAATAAACGTTAACTTCAGTTAGAATCAACTTTTAATTGAAGTTAACGTTTATTTTCAAGAACACTAATGATAAATTGAAATTGTGTTAAAAACTAGAATGGTAACTGAATCACTTAATAGTATTTTCATATTTGATATCTTTCAAAAATAAACTTTTTATAAACAAAATTTAAAAATCATCATCTGCTTAAAAGTTGGATCATTTAGCTTTACTCTTCTAGTTTCTAAAACACACTTTCAAGGTTTCTCATGAAAGAGTTTGAGGGTCCTTTTCAATTTAAACCCAGATTTTTTGGGAAGTTCGCTATGATGATATTGATGTATCATTAATAAAAAAATCCAAACAATTATTGCATATATGCCCCAAAAATTGTTGGCCCTTTTTTATTTCTATTTGGTGACAGATAAAAAGGAAAAGGACCCCATTGCCATGTCAGAGCCGATTACACTATATTTTAACAGAAAAATTGGGTCCGCTCCAATGGGCATATGATTCACTAATATATTATTCTAGATATAGATAGGGTTTTTAGTAAAACCATGAGTGTTCTGGAAACTGACTGATATGGCCACTCAATCTGACCGCAATTGACATTTTTCTGCAGCTTCTCAAATGGAAAAGTAATTTTCAGGGATGTTGGTTGTTGTTGCTGAAAATAAAAGGGGAGCGAAGGGAGGGGGGGTCATATGTGCCGCGCGTGCTTGCTCTGATAATAACACGGGTCTTTTTGGGGGCCATTTTTATATCTATATATTCCAAATTTTATGTTCAAATTAATTAGTCCCTTATTTTTTAAGTCCCTGTTTTTATATACTTGTATCCTATCTTAATTTTATCTTATTTTGAGAAAAAAATGCTCCAATAATTCGATTATGACTGAGAACAAGGGGTATTTAGGGAAAGGGAGGAGGGGTAATAGGGGGTGGAGATTTTACACCCTTTCAATTTGGTAAGATAAAGGGGAGGAGGGGGGATAATGGGAAGTTCAGTTGGTCGCACCTGATTATTTATATTGAATGACTTATAGGAGTCTATAAACCTGTAAAGGGGGAAGGGGGGGTCAGAGTGGAGGTTAGGGGAGGTCACTCTCCCTCCTCATTGTTTTGCGCAACATTAACCATGTAATTGTAATGATATTAACCCGTTGTTACCCATCCCAATTTCATTAAGGACCCTATTTTTTATTTCCCCAATTTCTCTCCTCTCCTTTTATCTCTCCAATTTAAGATAGAAATGGCCACCACATCCGGTTAACTCAAATCCACATTTTTATATTCTCCCTTCTTTTATTTCTAAATTTAATAATCATTTTTAATTAGTGATAATCACTAATCAGTTGGACTCGGATTTGTATGTAAAATATCAAACAAAAGTTTCTCAATCTGTGGCCCAAGAGCCAATTTTTGAGTAACAATTCCATTTTTTTTTTAAATCAAAAACATTGGTTAGAGGCTAGAACTTTCTAGTTTGCAACTGATAGTAACCAGGGGCTTCATTACAAAAAAAAATAAGACTGTCATATGACAGTCATAAAAGCAAATTACTAAATTGTTATTTTGACAAATATTGTCATATGACTGTCATTGACTTGTTGTTCGAAATATGACAGTTATAAAAAAATAGATCACAAGCAGTGACATAGTGATAACTTAATTTTATGACTTTTTTTGTGATAAGGTTCCCCCCCCCGGACATCTAGCCTAGTAGCTTCTAACCACTCGTATGTTTGATTAGTTAAAACAGAATTACAATTGCTCTAATGATGATTATTATTGCTTGATATTTTGCATAAAAATCCGAGCTTTTCTTAATGACACAAATGAAATTTATGTTTATTTTTTGGGGGGTTATTTATTGGCCCCCATTTTTGTTTTTTACTTGAAAAAAGAAGAAGAAAACCAGTTATGAGTGAAATTGTCGCTAATGAAAATTACGAAAAGGATCTTTCTTTCTATCATCCTCATTTGCATATTCACATATATTTTTTGAAGTTGACCAGTTAAGACTTTTATGAGGACTTCTATTATATATTATTTTGTTATTGTTGTTTCTTACGGAGCCCTGTAAAGGACATGCGAGATTTTTTTTTTAAATCTCGACATGTCGATTTTTAATTTCTCTTATTTGGCCATGTTAATTATGTCATGTTGTGCGCGCCATACTCTAATAACTAATTTATTGCTGCTACAAGAGGGCGCTTGCAATAATTTAATTATTAGAGTATGGTGCGCGCAACATGGCATAATTAACATGGCCGAATAAAAGACATTAAAAGTCGAAATGTCGAGATTTTAAAAAAAAATCTCGCAGACAGGCAATTAGAAATCGGGACAAACAGAAGTTGGCTCCGCTCTTTTTATGACGACAGGCAACTTCTAATTTGGTTTTTTGTGTGGTTCGATGTTGAAAAGGGCGGAGCATGTGACGTCAGACTACAGAACCCACCAATTAGAAGTTGCGTTCGTCATAAAAAGGGAGGAGCCAACTTCTGTATGTCCCGATTTCTAATTGCTGTCCTTTACAGGGCTCCGTAGTTTTTTTTATAACAAGAAGCAGCATAAAAAAAGTTCAAAATAAAAAAAAAAATTGGTTGGATTCAAGGAGGTGAAAACTGGAAATGTCCCGCCGCCTTTCTTACTCATTCTCTCACAAATAACAACAGCTGATCTTAATTTTTATTATGGTCATTTGTAAAGTTTGCAACAACAAAAAAAAAAAGGTGAGAGATTTTCTTCCAAAAATTTCACTCCCTCCTCCTCCTCCTCCTCCTCGTTTTTCAGGTACAAAGTTAAGGGAACCGAGGGAGAGTTAAGTCAGTCACTCAAAATTTCAAACATTCCTCATTCCTAACACACTCTTCTGACCATCACAGTGGTCTTCTTCTTAAATATCCTCAAAACCACCCTCTTTTCTTTCTGTTAAAAAAAAAAACACCTTCAAACATTTTACTGTGTGTGTTTTTTTAATGTCACCTGCAATGTCAGGTGTGCATCTTAGTAAAGCCAAAAAAAATCCTCTTTTTTTTCGCCCGGTTTCTGTTTGAATGAGGCCGTGATTAGTTTGAACCCTTAATTCGACCGCATATTCCTAACCCCCCCCCCCCCCTTCCACCTTTTCTCTCTCTCTCTCTCTCTCTCTCTCTTTCTATCCGTCAACGAGAGCTTGTTGTCCGGTCAAAGGTGTTGCAACGTCGGTTGCAGGTGTGTGACCTGAGGCCATTTTGCCCGCTCTTTTTTCGTTCGACGTCATGAAACTCTCTCTCTCTCTCTCTCTCTCTCTGAGACTCAGGGATATTGGCATGCCTCTGTGCATACATATGAGAGAGAGTCATTTACACATTGTGTATTGAAGGCCCTCTTAAATATATAAATCATATTGGGAGAGTTGGGGAGCTGACTGCCAGGCCTGGATGCTCTGGAACACCAGGCACGGTGTCTAGAGCGCCCTCTATATAAGCCATTAAAATTTATAATAGTGTTTAGAGAAAATTTGGAAGGTTTTTGCAATTGTTGAGCCTCCTATCTTAGCTTGAGTTTGCAAAACGGGGGGGGGGCAAAACTCACATAGCAACTTTTCTTATGAATTAATGTTTTACAGACTAGAATGAGAGGATATCTTTCAAAATAAACATTTGATTAGACTTTGAAATTGCATAAATTGTAAATGCAAAAAATTAAATTACAAATAGCAATTGAAGAAAATGAATGCATTTATGCTGCAACTTTGGACTCTTGTAACTCTTGTCACAGGCCTTTCTTGGCTGCTTGTGGAATAATATATATCGAATTTGGAAGAAATTGTTTTTTAGAGACTAAAATGAAGTTGTCTTTCAAAATAAGTATTTCACGAGAATTAAAATTTACATAAATAGGATGCAAAACTTTAAAATTACAAATAGGAAATACAAAAAAAGTTGAAGAAAATCTTCTAAAGCAACAACATTCAGAATTTCTGCATGCTGCAATTGGATTCTTGTCCCCATGTCACTGGTCTTTTTGGCTGCTTGCAGAGTAAGGTTTTTCAAACTCAGAAGAAATTTACTGTTTTAGAAAACTAGAATAAGAGTGTATATGTTTCAAGATAAAAACATCTCACACAAGAATTAAAATTGCATAAATGTGTTGCAAAGTTTGAAAAAAAAAAACAAAGATGCAAAAGTTGAAGAAAAAAACCCAGAAAAAGCAACTTTGAAAAGAAATTCGAAGTTGGTTTAAGAAACTAGAATAAGGGGTATTATTCAAAATAAACATGCAAATTTAAAGAGAATTTACAAGACACTAAAAAGCATGCTTTGCTATATAACTAGAAACTAGAAATAGTAAAAGTATTTAGAATTTTAGACATTCATAAGTTTCAAATACAATTAAGATTTTTGTTTAAGGTGGTTTTAAAGTGTGAACGCGCCTCAAACTCTGGTTATTATTATCTTTCAGGAGAGCAATATTAAGATAAACTTGATCGTGAACTAGAAGAGTAGCTCAATAACTCAATGATATTCTTTTTTTCAATCTAAATTTTTTAAAATAAGCCTTTTTAAGTCAGTTTGAAAATAACCCAACTTTTAAGCAGACAATAATTAATTTTTTTTTTGACTTTATAAAATATTTTATTTTGAACGATAATCAAGATTGAAAATAATAAGTGATTGAGCGGCTGTTCTAATTTTCTAACACTTTTACAAAAAATTCTAAACTAATGTCAACCTTTAAGGCATAGTTTAAATGCATTTAAATTATAAATGTGTTCTACAGAGCCCTGTGAAGGGCAAACAAACAATATGTCGAATTCAATTTATTCAGCTAATAATCTGAAAATATTGAGTTAATACTTAAATATAATTTATATAAACTATTGACAAAAATATTGATTTAGCATTTCAATTTAAAATATTAATAATAAAGTCAATTTTTATTTGTGGTTCATGTCCTTAACTGGATTCCGTATAATACTTTGTACAGTCATGAGTTAAATGAATTCAAATTAAATGTGTTTAGGTGAATTATACGGAATCCAGTTAAGGACACATGAACACCAAATAAAAATTGACTTTATTATTTTAAATTGAAATACTAAATCAATATTTTGTCAATAGTTTATATATTTAAGTATTAACTCAATATTTTCAGATTATTAAGTGAATAAATTGAATTCGATATATTCTTTGTTTGTCCTTCACAGAGGGGGGGGGGGGCTCTGTAGAACACGTTTATTATTTAAATGCATTTAAATTATCAGGTGTGTGTACTAGGTATAAGTCACCTAAACACATTTAATTTGAATTCATTTAACTGATGTGTGTGTGTACAAGGTATTACATTATTTTAACCTCATTGAGTCATTGGTTTTGGCCATATCTATCTGCCCTCAAAACAAAATCTGAGGGTTAACTTAATTTTGTTTATATGTCGAACTTTTTTTCCAAAAAGAACCTTAATTTCGAATCGAAATTAAGGTTCTTTTTGATAAAAAAAAAAGTTCGACATATTTCTAGAGAGTGAAATATATTTTTTTCTTCTTCTCAGTGTTTGCTTTAAAGCTGGTCCTCACGACGACGAGCAAGCGAACAAAAACAGACGGCATTTTCAACTTATTATTTTTGGACCTTGTGATACACAATGGTCGGCTTAAAAATTTCTCCACCTCCTTCTTGTTCATGTTCATATGTTTCTCCCCCCCCCCCCCCCAAAAATTCATTTATTACAAATGACGTTTGCAATTCGTATTCAAATGAAATCATTTGCTTCTTTTCATCGCACTTGTTCTTCTCTTTCTTTAACGAGAAAAATTCTTTTTATTTTTATAAAAATTTTATAAAAAAAAATAGTAAAAAATTGTTTCTCTTCTTCGAAAATTGGCTCCAATCGACGAATGCCGAGAAAGAGAAAAAAAGGTTGCCCTTCATTGCATTTAAATACATTTGAAGTTATTATTATTAATAATAATAATATTTCGACGAAAATCTTCTCTTTTTGACTGTATGTGTGACTCTGCGATTTTCTACTATGTGCTCAAAAAATATAAATTAGTATATTTCACGATCACGTTCTTTCGAATGTTTGTAAAAATTCGAATACAAAATTTAGGAGGAAATACGGACTGTAAATGCGGCATAAACAATGGTTGTTTAAAATATAAAATATCGCAGAACAGTTACACTTCTGAAACTAGTTATACAAAACGAAAAAAGTACCGTTTTTGCTAGAAAACAGCACTCGATATTCTTAAAATTACAAAAAAAAAAATACTTTGCAAACAGCCGGTTGGCCTATGACAGAGGGATCTTAAGATCCAAGTGCTACAAGATACATTGTCAATATATAATAACTACAAAACAAAATAAACTTCATTGCAAATATAAATGCAGTCATGAAAATTTAAACCTCGCAATTCATTAACGACATCATCAATAGCCTGTTTAGGAAGAGGCATTCCATTGTCGTATAACCCTCGGGAAATAAAAGAATCCCCAATTCTTTGAGTGGAGGGTCACCCCTTCCCACATACAATGTTTTACACATATATCACTATAGACTGTGGTTTGGGACACAGCTGACCATATGCAGTTTTCTTAGTTATACTGTCACCGACAATGGTGAATTTTGGTGACGAGATATTGAGCACCAGTGTGTTCAACGTGGTATGGCCGTTGCAAACTGTTGGCTTTTTTACTTTTCGGTTTAAAATGCCAGAATTTATATAAAAAAAATATTCTAAAGGTCTTGCTAGGACTCAACGAAACACTAGAAAATGATAATTTTTTGGAAGTTTCTTCTTTCAAAAAAACTGCTGTTTCAGAGTGACAAATTTGAGTATAAGGCCTACTCTGAAATAATGTTTTTTAAGGCCCGTAGCAAATTAGGCAACCAAACGAGCGAGCAACCAGCAACCGAATTATGATCACGTGACAAGAAAGTAGTTGCTGGCACACAATGGTTGCTTGTTCCCTATGCTCACTATACTGAGCAGAGGCAACATCCACTTGCTACTGTTGCAAGCTACCATTTTGGTGCCTGCAACTGCAGTGGTGGTGCTAGTGGTAGCATCACCAGCAACAGTCTCTGGGGACTGTTGCTGGTTACAAGCTCATTTTGTTGCCTAATTTGCTACGGGCCTCACATTTCAGAGTATACTCAGAAATGACAAGCTCTGAAATACAACAGGGAATCTAGGGAAATGCAACATTGCAATGGTCAGGAGGGTGACCATGTGCAGATGGTTACATAGGGTTTTCAGAGTTTTCATTAAGCTATATATAGGCTGCAATTCCATTTTGTGGAATTTATGTTTTTGGAATATTTTTTCAGAGTTCTTTTTCATTGAGTATCTAGCAAGGACTTTAATACCTTGTACACACATGAGTTAAATGAATTCAAATGAAATGTGTTTAGGTGAATTATACGGAATCCAGTTAAGGACACAAGAACACCAAATAAAAAGTTGACTTTATTATATTTTAAATTGAAAAATACTAAATCAATATTTTGTCAATAGTTTCTATATTATATTTTAAGTAAATTAACTCAATATTTTGAGATTATTAACTGAATAAATTGAAGTCGACATATTGTTTGTTTGCCCTTCACACAGGGCTCTGTAGAACACGTTTATTATTTAAATGCATTTAAATTATCAGGTGTGTTGTACTAGATATAAGGCCGGCAATAAAAATTGACATTTAACTGTGCAATATGAACTGCGTAACGTTTTATAAAGTTGCAAGTAGATCTATACTTGAGCATGTAGGTAGGAAAACTGCGCTGCTTTACGAGGCGAATCACTTGCCAAAGTCTTGGACTTGAGCACTGACATGTGCAGTTGTAATGCACAGTTAAACGTTATCACGTCTAGATCCTCGCTAAGACGCGAGACGTGCAAGCACTTGGCACATGTCTGACTACGTCATTAACCACGCACCTCCACCAAATGTAACGGCTTTATATAGAATCTTCAATTCTGAATCAAGTGCCTTTCGTTATCACGGGGTTTCGTAACCTGTCACCACACAGTTTCCAATTGTTACAAATAAAGATATTAATTATTGAAAAATAAGCTATTTTTTAACTACTGCAAGAAGAAACACTACACAAAATGATTTCAGGATAAATTTATCATCATCATCATCATCATCGTTGGTCTTACCGGTTCTATCTCTCCACTTCTTTCGATTTTGTGCCAAACTCCCAGAGACCCCCACATGCCTCCATATCCCGTTTTACCATCACATTTTAAACTTGTTTTTGGACTTCTTCCTCTACCTCTTTAATTACCTCCTAGGTCCAAATTCATCACCTGTTTATAACATTAATTACTGTGGACGTTTTACTTGTTCCACTGTTGTTGTAAGATTTTGAACCAAAATATATTTTTGATTTTCTGGAGTCTTTTTTCTCTTTTCTGAATTTTACCAAAAGATGAAGTTGTTGTCTCTCTTGTGTTGTCTTTGGTTACCTCGAAAAAAAAGAAGCCATTAGAACCCCTAAAGGAAGGAAGGAAAGAAGAAGATGATTCAAAAACACATGCATAACGTTCATTATTTGAGGATTAAAGTTTTGTTCTAGATTTTTTTTTTTTCCTTCATCTTTTTTTTTTAACTTTGATGATTGGGTTTTGTGGGCGTTGAAGAGAAAGAAGAAGAGACAATTTTTGTCGAGAGACAGAGAGAGAGAGAGAGAATTCGAATTTCGGAAGGAGAAAAATGCCGAACTCTCGGTGTCCTAGTCTGTGTCTCTTGTGCGTACTTTGTGTTTGTTTGTGCGTCTTTTAGATGATGATGATGATGATGATGATGAACATCATCATCATCATCGTAGTCGTCGTCTTGGTGTTCACCCTTCCTGAGTATATATATATATTTAATCCTTGCTTTGGTTGAAAGCCGGTGTTTGGGAATGAGGAGAGAGAGAGAGAGAGGGATTAGTGACGGAACCTAAAGTTTTTCAGTCTCTCTTTTTCTCTCTTTCTCTCTTTTCTTTCTATTTTCTGTTGTTTGCTTGTTTTCATTTCATGGCAACACCACCAGAAAAATAATAATCTTTTACTGAAACACGAAAACCTCGTCGTCGTTCATGTAATAATAACTTCCTTTGCAAAAATGGTGTTATGTTGGCTTGCTTTTGCATCAATGCAATTTTCACCTCAAAAACTCATCTTTTGTACACAAATATTTTTTTTAACAAAAGGCCTTCTTCTTCTTCCCTTTTTCTTCTTCTTTATTTTTGAAAATAACACAAATTCTTTTGAAGAAAAAAATATTATTAATTCATTTTTACAAATTAAAGTCTGTATTGTTCGTATCTTGTCATGTATAACATTTATTTTGATTAGCTAAATAACAGCATATTATTTAATAATAATAATAATAATAATAATAATAATAATAATAATAATAATAAAACAACTTGGATTTCGATTTTTGAATCATTGAAACAAAAATTGGTTTTTAATTTAGAAAAAAAAAATGAATTAAGACAATTAAAAGTAAATTGTTTTCTTTCTTTTTTTCTGTTTGCAGAATCGAAGACGATGACGAGATTGCTCAGAATGTGAGTCGAGCTCCGATCAGAAGTCGGGAAAAGAATTGCGCCATTCAATAGTAAAATGTATGTGGATCGTGTCACGAAACAAAAAAAAAAATATTCGGAAAACCGAAGAAGTGAACTCTTTTGACTCGTAATGTATTAAGTCCCCAAGGAATCCCGTTTTAGTGTTGTTTGTTTTGTTTTTTCTTTCGTAGAAAATAATGAAAAAGAAAAAAAAAAGAGAAGAAGTCAACAGGTTTTTAATTTTTATTATTTCCATCAATTTTAATTTAGTTTTTCCAATTTCAATTTTCTGTTTTTTTTTTTTTTAAAATAATATATATATGCAAATAATTAATATAATATATAATTAAAACTAGCTTTGTAATTGAAGAAGTGAAAAGAAAGAAGAAGAAAAAAATACAAAAAGATATTCAGGTATAAGTTTTTTTGCCAAAAGGGGGCGCTGTTGTTGCATCATTTTTTTAGCTACCTTTTTTACAAAATGCTGCTTCTGTTGTTGTTATTGTTATTGTTGTTGTTCTTAACCCCCCTTTTCTTCCTAGTCATGTATTCTTTGATTTTTAATCAAGGAATGCTTATATTAGCTTCTTAACCCTTTTTCACCCAAATTTTACCTTTTTTGTATTATTATTATATATATCAGAACGCCTGCAGCGCCACCAGTGTTTATAATTAGAAGAAAAAGAAATTGCTCTTTGCGTGCTATTTTTTTAACTTAAGTTAACTTAAAGTTTATTGTATGAAATAGAGCGCCCTCTAGAAATAATCATGTTTTACTTATAGATAAGATAAATTGTACAGGAATTTAACTCAACTGAGAGAGCTCTCTTCCTGTGGAGCATTTTGTGCCAAAACTTGAGTGTGGCCAATAGATGGCGCAAGCTGTACTTAGTGCTTCAGTTACAATAGGGTTCAATGGATGACAGACATTTTATGCAAAATGTCTTTCCTTTTAGCTTCAAATAGCAGCTAATTCTTAACTCACTTTTGGTGAGGTTTTTTCTTCTTCTTCTAACAATGGAGTTGCTTTACCTTTATAAATTTATCTTGCTTATAGATTTACATTTAGTTGTAGAGGGCGCTCTATCTCATATGTAACTTAGGTTGACCAAATTTTTTTGTTGTTGGAAACTTTGGATCGTATTCCCCCATTGTGGCCACATTGGTTTTTTTTGTTTTTTTTTTGGTCTTTGTTAAATACATTATTAAATTCAAAAATGTTTGTTATTATTGTAAATAGCTATTACAAATATAATGATGATGATTATTATTATTAATATGATGGGAATTTCGTTTCTTGTTCACAAATTTCTTCTTCACTTTGAAATATAATCTTTGTGCCAATTGCAATCAGTATAGGGCTTGATTTGAAAATCATTGCGGTTTTTTTTTTAGAAAATAGCCTCAAATACACACTCAGGTCTTATAACTAGAGGTGTTGCGAATCATAAATTTTCTCGAATCCGAATCCTAAAAAGGTTCTCGAATCTCTCATATAAGAAGAATCCTATATTATTCATTAAGAAGATACAAATAAATGAAATAATATTAAATATTAAATTATTAATAATAATAGAAACACAGTGTGGCTTCACTCAGGGTCAGGCCACAAGGTGATGATAATGGTGATCCGGGTCAGACCACCGAAATTGTAACAATCGCCGGTTTTTCTTTTGGTTAGTGAACGCTTTTCTATTTGGCGTCAATGGAGTTAAAACTAATTTTACCAAAGTTTTTAACAGTTTTTTTTTTAAAGGTTAGGATTCGAAAGACGAAAAAAGCGGCGAAGATTCGAGTTTTCGAATCTCGAATATTTTTCAAGATTCGTGGGATTCGAATGTCCCATCCCTACTTATAATGCAATCATTTATGTCATCTTAAGAAACTTAAGACACGTTAAGTACTGGTTACGTTCATACGACTAAGTGCGGCGACGCAAACGGTAAAATGACGATCACGGCCAGTGTCGCTTACAAGCAGTTAGAAATCGGGGAGAACTTCAGTTGGATCCGCTCTTAGTTATGACGACCTGCAACGTTCTAATTGGTTTAGTTAGTCGTAATCTGACGTCCGCCCTTTTCAACGTCGAACCGCACAACAAACCAATTAGAAGTTGCCGGTCGTCATAATAAGAGCGGATCCAACTGAAGTTCTCCCCGATTTCTAACTGCGTGTGTGTCGCTTATGTGCTTGTCAATTTGTCCGTTTGCTCCGCATTTAGTCGTATGATCGTAACCCTATGACTTTTTTACATTATGAACAGCTGATTTTTGAACTCTTTTGATTATTCTGTGTTTCAGAAGAGGAACACATAAGTAAAAATTTAAAGTGTGTTGAAAACTAGAAATTTGTGTTTTCGTGTTGACATCTTTTAAAATAAACTTTTTTTTATAGTCAAAAATGAAGAAAATGTCAACTATTTAAAATGTAGGATCCTTTTAAAATTGACATAAAAAACATTTTAAAAAATATTAGCATGAAATTACTTTTTTAAGTGATTGAGCAACACTTCTAGTTTCTAAAAACATCTTCAAGTTTTTCTTCATTTTACTTCTGAAACGAGCTTTATACCTTGTATACATACATGAGTTAAATTAATTGAAATTAAATGTGTTTAGGTGAATTATACGGAATCCAGTTAAGGACATGAATCACAAATAAAAATTGACTTTAATTATTAATATTTTAAATTGAAATACTAAATCAATAGTTTATATTATTATATTTAAGTATTAACTCAATATTTTGAGATTATTAACTGAAGAAATTGAATTCAACATTTGGTTGTTTTGTCCTTCGCAGGGCTCTGTAGAATACGTTTATTATTTAAATACATTTAAATTATCAGGTGTGTGTACTAGGTATTAAAGAGACGTGGATTTATTTAAGGCTATTTTCTAAAAAAAAAGACCTAGATATTTTCAAAAATATCCTTAGAAACATATTTACACAAGGTGCTAAATTTAATTAAATAGGACTACTACACAGTTAGCTTAATTATTTAATTAAACAGACCGTCCTAACTCCATTCTGGAACGTTTTATATTTGGGATGTTTTTTTATATAATTTCCTTTGCTAAAAGGATTTTTAATATTTCTTAGCTTCACTGAGAGAGAAAAAAAGTCAATAAAACGTTTATTTTAAAAGATCTGTTGAACATGAAAATAATATTCTGCTGTCTAAAAAAAAATATGAAAAAAAAAATGAAAAAAAAAATATGATAACATCTTTAGCATATTTAAAGTCTTAATTTTTTTTTAGCAGAATTTGAATTTAGTTCATAAATAAAATGTTTATTTTTGAACGAACACTAAATTTTTGTCTTTTTGAAGACAAAAATAAAACTAGAATAAAGACTATGAATAATTTTCTTCAAAAGTTGCTTGTATTAAAAGTCCAAGTATAGAAAGTTCATCAGCTGGAACAGGGCCGTCTTTAAGTCTTTTGTGGCCCCTGGCACAAGATTTATTTGAGGCCCCAACCTATGCCTTACAAATAAATTTATTTTTTTCCCCCCAAGGAACCAGTGTTCTAGATATAAAAAGTATTGATGATTCTATGATGATTTCCATTGTATATATATTGGAACAGGACTTTTATGAAGTGAATAGGCCTATTTTTTAAAATAGTAAAATGTTTTTGATGTCAGATAAATTGAAATTAAAGATTTAAAAATACAGAAAATAGTGGCAATTAACTGACTGAGGCCCTAGTTTAGACAGAGGCCCTGGGTCAGGGCCCAGTTGGCCCCCCATTAAGATGGCACTGAACTGGAAGTCATGAAACCGGAAATTCATTCAAAATTTTGATGTCATTTCTGGCATACAGCCTGATTGGCTGTTTGTCAGAAAATGTCATAAAAAAGTCTCCACAGAAGTTGAACATGTCCAACTGAATGAGACTGAAGTCTCACAAGACTGAAGTCACAGTAGATTAGTTTTATCAAGTTGCATGCCATCATATCACACTATAAACAAAGAAGTTGCATGTCACATTGTAAGTTTTATTGCATCAAAGTTTCATCAAGAGTTGCTAGTGTGATAGGGGCTTTAAAGACATCTCCAGTCATCTGAAAACATGGCTCTCGACATTATTTCCGGCGATTAACACTGTCAGGTTGCCTACAAGGCTTTTTTTTAGACTTGGTACTTTCGTGCAACTTTTTTGTCTTGGGTGACAAGTAAAAAAAATTGCTAGTGGATCTCTCTTAAGCCCCATCACAATAGCAACTTTTAATGTGGTTCAACTTGCAATGCAACTTGTGATGTGACTTGCAACTAGAACTTTGTAATAAACTTCTATATCACACATGAAACTAGTTTTAAAACCAGTTGCAATGAAATTTTCAAAACATCGTTTGTTTGTCCACATTGTGGAAACCATTATTGATCAGCTGACAAGATTGAAGTTTTATAAACCTGGAAGTCATGAAACCGAAAATTCATTCGAAGTTTTGAAGTCATTTCCAGCATACAGCCTGATTGGTTGTTTTGTCAGAACATTTCATAAAAAGTCTATACAAAAGTTGAACATATGCAACTGAATAGTTAAAAAAAAGTTTTATCAAGTTGCATGCCATCATTCCACACTATAAACAAAGAAGTTGCATGTCACATTGTAAATTTGATTGCATGAAAAGTTGCTAGTGTGACAAGGGCTTTAATTACATCTCCAGTCGTCTGAAAAAAACATGGTTCTGGACATTATTTCCAAATGAATTTCCCTACAAAGATTTTTAGACTTGAAACTTCTGTGCAACTTTGTGTCTTGTGTTACAAGCAACAACAACAACAAAAAAATTGCTAGTGATCTGTCTTAATTGCTTCTTGTTGACACTTGACATATGAAGTAGGAGGAGGAGGAGAGTTGATTATTATTCTAAGTGAACTTGTTAAAACGTATAGAAAGAAGAAGACCCAATTGACCCCTCAATTCATTTTGATGCAAGTCTATCTTATCTGTGTAATGTATCTATCACAACTATCTCTTAAGTTGCTAGGTTGTAGCTAATGATCTTGTTACCTGGTTACTTTTTTTTTTTTTCAAAAGATGTTTTCTATCAGAAATGCCAACATTTCATCTCCGCCCTCTTTTTTTTTTCTTCTTCTGACATTTACTTACTCTCTCCCTCAAACAAACCCTCCAATTTTTGTATGCTTTTTCTACTATATTTCTATATATCTCTCACTTTCTAGTCTTTTTAATTCTCTAGTCCCTTTCATTCATTTATTTAGTCGATAAATGGCCGTCTTCTGTAAATGTTTGGATAACGGGATGTTATTTTTTCTCTTTCCCTTTTTTTTTGTCTGTTTTTGAGAGTCAAGGGCCAATTAGATTGCTAACGATCTCTCCAAATTCTAGACTCTGAAGAGAGAGAGAGAGAGCTAAGTAAAAAGACCCACCATTATCATCATCATCATTGAATGAAATTATTAGGAAAAATAAAAAAGGGGGAGAAAAACCAGACTAGAAAAATAAAATAATGAATTTATGAGCTTCCGAATTGAATTTTTTGTTGTTGTTGATGTTGGGATGGAATTAAATTTGATTGAATATCGCTTATATCGGGAACGTTTGAGGGAACTCTGATTATAAAAGAGCTTTTTTTTAAAAAAAAAAAAAATATGTTTTAATCGAAAGTTTTTTTTCTTCTAGTTTTTATGGATTTTCAGGATTTATTGAAAAAAAAAATTCATTTGGGTTTGCGCCTGCCTCTTCACAAATTCACAATTTAACTTTTGTTTTCTAAACGACTGCTTTTGAAATTCTGGTTATTCTTTACTTGTTTCAAGGAGCAAATTATTAGAAACTAGAATCATAGCACATTATTTTCATAAAGAAAAAAAAAAGGTATCTTTCAAAATAAACTTTTTACAGAAGCAACCTTTTCCTTCTTAGCGCCCCATTAAAAATAAGAAAATGAAAATATTTGCTTCATTTTTAGTACAAAAATTACACATCAAATTATGTCTAAAGAGAAACCCATATTATTTTTAGATTTAAAAAATGACAAACCAGTGCAAAGATCACAAAGAAAATTTTAAACTAATTTTAATTAATATCTGAAGATTAAAAAAGTTGTCTGTTCTGGCCTTTTTTATGGGCGAAATCTTTAATTAGAGCAGAAAAGTCGATATTTTCGGCAATTTCATTTTCAATGGATAAGAGTTCCTAAATTGGAAAGTCTGTTTTGTGACATTTTGTAGAACTGGACAAAGGGGGTCGAGTTGTTCTGTTCACAAAGGTGAAAATGTTTCGACCCGATAAACATATTATAAAAGAATTTTAAGAATGCTCCAAAAACTCGCTCGGCACCCTCGCCACCCCCAAAGGCCAGCACTGTATTTTGTTACTTATACCTTCAACACAAATACACAGTTAAATGCATTTAAATATTAAACATGTTCTACAGAGTCCTGTGAAGGGCAAACGGACTATATGTCGAATTCAATTTATTCAGTTAATAATCTGAAAATATTGAGTTAATACTTAAATATAATTTATAGAAACTATTGACATTAAAATATTGATTTAGTATTTCAATTTAAAAATATTAATAATAAAGTGAATTTTTATTTGGTTCGTATGTCCTTAACTGGATTCCGTATAATTCACCTAAACACATTTAATTTGAATTCATTTAACTCATGTGTTGCAAATATAACTAAGGCCCACCTGCCGATAGGCTTTAGGCCATTTATACCATTTGGTGTACGACAGTCTTAACAAGAAGGGTCTTTGCCGCGAAGGTAGACAAGAGCCTAGAGGCCCCTACCCCTCCCTGGTACCACAAAAACATAGTATCTCTAGGTTAGCAGCTAGTGTTTATGCGCTAGGTTGTGATTAACAGGTCTGTGTTATCATAGTTCCAATGTTCGGTTTGGGTGATTTAGTCGTCATTGTAAGGGAGAAGCTGAAAGCATGGTGGCCACTATTATCTCATTGGGAGTTATCACTGTCACTAGCAGAGCTGTTGTCAGTAGTGGCATCATCATGAGAAACAGGGTATCGGAAGACCGCATCATTGGCAAACTCACACATTGCCTTCAAGTGTTCAGCTTTAAAAAGGACAGCTGGGTGGATTGGCCAACTAAGACCAGTCCTAGTGGAGCATAAGATGAGTCGGTCGTGTGCTGCAGTGAGAGTGGGAAGCATACAATGGAAGAGGATGTGCTGTAGAGTGTCCTCCTCACCAAGTTTGCATGAGCAACAGCCGTCTGTAATAGAGAGCTGCAAATGTTGGAGGTAGCGATTGAACGGACCGTGCCTGTTCATCAACAAAACTATTTTTCCTGAGAAGATGTGGTGAGAATGGTCCAGCTGTGGCAGCAGCTCATGGACTTGGCCGTCAGTATTAGAAAAGTTCCACAGTTACTGCCACTCCCGGTGTTCTTTAGCTCGGACTGTTGCCTGGAAGCTCGATATTGCGCGACTGTGGACTGCCACTGTAAGTGACGTAGTCCACAGCTTGGCAAGTTGGTCGGCATGCACAAGGTATTACGTGGTATCACTTCTTAAACGGACGATAAATTATAATATCAATGATAATATCTAGGGGTTCAGTGACTTATGGCCCACCCTGTAGATCTTTGATATTTCTTAGCCAAATTTACGTTTTTTTTTTGGTTCCTCCTATTTTTTTTTGTACATTTGACGACTTTTTGCAACAAAAATTTTGCATATTTAGCTAAATTTATTCTCTGATATGTTTTCACACGTGTTTTTATTTCTTTACTAAGAATGCCGCTGACATTTTATACAACAGAAAAAAGGTGTTAAAATTCCCAACATGAGAGGCGTTATACACACATTATATGGGGCATAATAACATTTAGACACAAACAAAAATTGAAGAGAGACAAGAAGAGGACAAAAGATGATTTTTGGAAATACATGTAGTTAGAGGGTGGAGGACCCATCCATACTATGCTCCATCTCTCAATATATATATAACATTTTGTTTGTTGCTGTTCAGTCTTCTGCAAACGAAATGATGTGTTTTTTTTTCACTCTTAGATACTAGAATGGCCTCCCCTCCTTTCTTTTACATTCAAAAAGTTTGTCAGCTGCCAACATTCTCAGGATGCTTAGAATTTTCTACATTGGAAAATAACACTTGACTATATGGGGAAGAAGAGAGATGATGCTTCTTCTACTTTGGTATCAAATTGAGAAGTAGTTATGCTTTGCCAAACAAACACAACTGGGATTTTTCTATGTAGAGATCTACAGTATATAGGCCTATAAAAATATACAGCCATTATAATATAAATATATATATATATACTAGAAAAAGAAGAGTCTATAAAAGCAATTCCGATCGACGTCGTTGTCGTCGTTGTCATTCAGTTTTATGCTTTACTCTGTATGTGTTTTTTTTTGTCAAAGAGTGAGATGATCGTATGACATGGACCAATGCCTTTTCCTACACCTTGTTTGGCTCTTTTTTTTTCCAGATTATTTCATGTATAGCTAGCTCTTCCTTTCATTTTATAAAAAAAAATATAGGCCTATATATACATTTGAATGAAAATGAATCGCAAAACACAAGAAAATCAACTAAAAGCCTGGTCCACACAGTGCCGCAATTAGGAATTTTGTGCCCGGAGACTACATTATACTGTGAACGCCCTTTGCCTCTCTAAAGACTATACTTACACAAATTTAAGTAGTTTGTATATAGTGTGAATAAATGTGAATTTTTAGGCTTGCAAGTAGGGTTGGTGTGCCCACAGGGGGTTGTCTGTTGAGCAACTCGCCATTTGCCTTTTTTTGGGGGGGGGGGATTGAAATTTTGTATTAAAATATTTTTAGAATAATTAGAATGGGCGAAAATCCAAATTTATTTTATTATTTAATTTATATTTTAAAAGAAAGGACTTAGTGTGGTTCAGCCACTGTTTAACGTCATATTATAAGTGCTGTTTTTTTTACGGCTTACTACGCTCGCTGGAATTGTGGAATTGATAGCAAGAGTATACAAATAAAATAATTGACAGCTCGCTACGCTCGCGAAATAGGAAAAATGTTCATGTTTTTCGAAGTTTAAAGACTTTGTTTCAAACACATCTTATGGCCAATTGAAACTCATTCACAAAACGTTTATGCAAACAATGTAAAATTCGATCATTTTAAACTGATGAAAATTATATTTGAAAAGTTATAATAAAAAAAAAACGCTTTCAACATTTGGTCCGGGAAGGGGGGTGAATTCTCCACTGGCTTGGGGGGGGGGGGGGGGGGTTGGGCAACCCTGCTTGCAAGTGTTAGCAAATTGCACGACGGGTTTACTAGTGTGTATAATTTGTAAACAATACATGAAAACTACTAAATTAATGTGCAATAAGGAAAATAATGGAGAAAAAAGTAGAAATTCAAAATTTATAAGTATTTTTGTAATTTTAATTTCTAAACGTTTGGCGCCAACTTGTTTGTTGTCGCCTGGAGATTAACTTTCCCCCATCCTCCTGCTTGTTGTGTTACTTGGCCCACAAGCAACGTTTTGCCTGCGTTTGCAAAATTGTGTTAAAAAACGTTGCAGTTCATGAAAATGTAACTTGTATTTTGGAGCTCTTAATTGTCTGACAATGCAATAATTTCAGCTGCCCTCAAAAACACATCGCAATTGTAATTGGATTTATGTTTATCTTTGAGGTTTTTGGACAATGCATTTTGCTGCATGCAGCATGCTTCGATTGGACTTTGTGTCCCTCTACCACAGGCCTTCTTAGCTGCTTGCGGAATAATTTTTCAAATTCAAATACTCAAAAGGTGTTTGATTAAATTGTGTTTCTTATTTTTTGGCAACCTTAGAACAAATAAGGAGCAGGTGGGTCGTATTTCTATTAAACACACACATCACATGTTGACAATGAGCAACTAACACAGTTTCATACATTCCTAACACTGAGAAACACACTGTCCACACACACAATATAAGTTCTAAGCAAATACAAACATGCATGCAGGCATTATGCAAACAGTGCCAAAAACACCCTGTCACACACACATATCTCATCCATAAATGTGACATTGTCACATTCATATCACAGTACAAACAAACATAAATTACTAAAGGTAAAATGTTATGCTTTTTACAATTAAAGAAGCTGGTTTAGAGGCTCGAGTTCTTTTATAATTAAAATACAACTCAATCAGAGTTATAAGTTAACTCTAGCCTCTATAACCAGCTTTTTTGATTGCAAAAAAAAGCTTAATTTTTTTTACAAACACATTGTATAAGGTGTCACAGTGTATAAGGTGTCAACAAACAGCATTGAAAAAAGGAGTCTTTTTAAAGGTTTCTTTTTTTTTTTTCTGTTGAATTTATTGATAAACAGATTAATTACAATGTATCACACTCTATATATACATTACATAATATAAAAAGATGAAGAAGAAACCTTTCAAAAATTGTCATAATCATTCAACTATATGACACATCATGACAAGATCATAAGGATTTTTCATCAAAACAAAGGGGGGAAAAAACCCCCTCCATTGTGAAAGAAACCTTAAGAAATATTTATTTGCTTAATAATAAGAGTCACACAACACTTGGTATATGGGGGGTGGGTTCGGTCTTATATATGTTATTATTAAGGCTCGGATTTTTATGCAAAATATCAAGCAAATGATTCTCAATGTGTGGCCCAAGTGCCAATTGTGAAGTAACAATCCCATTTAGGCTTCTTTTTTTTTTGCTTAACTCAAAAAAAGCTGGTTAGAGGCCTGAATGCCAGGGGCCTTATTATAAAAAAAGTCATAAAACTGTGACAATCATACTTTATGATGTCACTATACCTGTGTGCTATTGTTTTATGACTGCCAATGTCAGTCAATGGAAGTCATATATGACAATATTTGTTAAAATAATATTTAGTAATTTGCTTTTGTGATTTTTACTCAAGAGTTATGACTTATGAGCTAGATATAACAATGAAAAACACTGGTTAGAGGCTAGAATTCTAGTCGACAACTGATATAGTAACCAGACATCTAAGCAAGTTAGCCTCTAACCAGCCTTTTTGATTAGAAAAAGCATAATTGCAGGCAAGTTGCTCTATAATGATGATATGGTTATTAGAACTTTGACAAACTGGCACTTGGGGCCACAAATTGAGAAACATTTGCTTGAAATATTGCATCAAAATTCTAGCCCTAATAATTATATACAGTATATATGCAACTTTTGAAAAAGGGATGATGGAGGAGGGTTTTAGAATGTAGTTTATTTGTGACAATTCTCCCCCCACCCTATTTTTTCTCTATGTTTTTATGTGCTTTTTGTTGTGAAAAATGAAGACCCATTGCCATTTTGGTTTGCATAGGCGTGAAATTAGTCAAACTGCCCGTCTTTCTCTTTCTCTCCCTGCAGTTTTAACCACAAAGAATAAAGAGAAAAGGGCCCTTTTCTTTCATTATAATATTTTTGTCAAGTTTTTTTTTCTCCCTCTTTTTGCATTCTAATATAGATGTCGCCAGTAGCAAATGCAAACATTGAAAATGTCTTCCCTCCTTCAATGTTTGAAGAAAATTAGCGATGGATTGACTCTCAATTGTTCCTATTACCGAGATTTCTCCCTTCACTTGTATGCATTTGGGACAAAAATAAAGGGGGGGGGGGAGGGTAAATTGAAGAGAAAGAGAAAAAAGAGATACAAATATAAAGAAATCTCTTCCCACCTCCCCCCTCCCCCCTCTTTTCTAACCAAACTAACTTATAAAAACCTTCCCAATTATTCTTATGATATGTTTACACAGTCAGAATAAATAGGGAGGATGGAGGGGAAACAGGGTTTCGTGTGTGAGTGGGTGTTAAATTGTTCATCTTACTATCACACACACACACACACACTGTAATATATATAGGATAGTCATATTATAGCAAAAATCATCAGTAAAATTTGAAATCTCATGGATAGAGGGGCTCGGATTTTTATGCAAAAATATTTCAAGCCAATGTTTCTCAATTTGTGGCTCAAGTATACCAAATGTGACGTAATTAACATCATTAAAAAAGCAACCTGCAATTATGCTTTTTTTTGCTAATCAGAATGGCTGATTAGAGACTAGATATATTGGTTACTATCAGAGTTTCTAGCCTTCAACCAGTTATTTTGATTAGAAGAAATAAAGTATAATTGCAGTTGGCACTTGGGCCACAGATTGAGAAACATTTGTTTGATATTTTGCATAAAAATCCGAGCTCTAGAATAACTTTTAATATAGCCTTATACAATTATATAGAGAGTGAAAAATGCAAAGAGGGGGGAGTTGTTTCTTGATTTATTCTCAGGTCATTTAGTTATGGGGCCTGTGTTTGAGGCTATTATGTATGTGTGTGTGTGTGTGATCAATGTTGGTGATCAATGATCATGAAGAGTTTTTAAGTTTAACTTTGTTTAAGTTTAACTTATGCCCGGCTTAAGTAAAAGTAACGTTTTAGAATGTATGGTCATTAATGGTTGTCACTTGGAACCCTGCTCAGAGAGGATTCAAGTTATGCTTTTTAGTAAGTGAATTTATACCTAGTACACACACCTGATAATTTAAATGCATTTAAATAATAAAAGTGTTCTACAGAGCCCTGTGAAGGACAATCAAACAATATATCGAATTCAATTTATTCAGTTAATAATCTGAAAATATTGAGTTAATACTTAAATATAATAATATAAATTATTGATTTAGTATTTCAATTTAAAATATTAATAATAAAGTGAATTTTTATTTGTTTGTTGTGTCCTTAACTGGATTCCGTATAATTCACCTAAACACATTTAATTTGAATTCATTTAACTCAGGTGTGTACCAGATATTAGAGTCTAATTTTTGTTAATTCATTTAAAAAAATGCATTGTTCAGCATTGTGTATACAATTTAGCTATGATTTTCAAAAAATTCTAAAAAATGTAATTTATTTAAAATTCTCTTTATAAAAAAGGATATGCAAAATGGCTGAAAAAAAAAACCCAAATAACACACAATGAAAATTCTACAGAACCATCTGTGTTTGTGTATTTAACGTTGTGGTTACCCACGGATGCACCTTAAGGGTCGTGTTTAGGAACCTAATTTTCTGCTTCTTTTTTTTTTTTTGGTCTTTCAAAGCTTGAATGTCCCGCCAAAAGGGAGTGAAACCCCATTTTTTTAGGGGGTTATTGGATAAAGGGGGTGTGAGGGGTTACAATCAAATATTTCTACCTCCCAAGTAATTGCTGGTTTCTAACTCTGCATGACCAAAACGATGTCAATCTTAAAGAAGAGAGAAAAACCTTCTATTTTTCTACCCCACAACCCAGTCACCCCTGCCCCACCCCCTTATTTTTACCTGCCCTTTCCATATCTCCTTTTCTTATATTTCTCAATGTTGAAATGACCTCCGCGGTCGGAGTTCCATGTCAAAATTGAATTCTGGACATGGTTCTTCCATTCAAATAATGTCATATGTATAGAGATTGTAGGGGCGGGTTAACCTAACCTCCCTCTTTTTTTATCCCTCAAGGGAGTTTGCTTTTTTGGGGGGAGGGGGTTAGGGGTGGGTGGTGTTTGTGGACCCGTAGGGTAGTGAGGAAGAAGACATGTCATGTTATTGTGTCCAGGTTAGAATGTTAAACTTGTCGTTTAATTGGGGAGGTCCACTTTTTTTTGTGGTTAAAATGTATTTCACAATGTTCTTTTCTTCAATTTGGACATGCTTCAATAGGAACCATAATTGAGGAGAAAAAACCTTTTTTTCTTTCATTATTTGAGATTTTTGGAAGTAAATCAGACCCCACCCTCCTCACCCAGTAATTTTAATTTTGCAAAAAAAAATAAAGAGACCCTAATTTCATCACTTTATTTATTTAATTTCAATTATGTTTTTTAAGATGTTTTGTTGTAATAAACAAGCTGAATTTGGAATTTATGATTTATTTTTTTTTTTTGCATTTTTAGGGAGAAAAATTGAAAGCTTTAGAAACTAGAAACTGTAGCTGAATTAGTATAGCCTTATTAGTATAATTTTTCATGTTTTTATCTTTCAAAATAAACTTTTTTTATAAACATATTTTTAAAAAAATAATATATTTGTCTCCTTAAAGTTTTTTTAATTTTCAAACTGACATAAAAAGCTTATTTTAAAACATATCAAACATGAAAATACCTCTTTAAAGTGATTGGAGTTACTCTTCTAGTTTCTAAATGAAGATATAAATTTAAAAAAATTCACTTTTAACACACAATTTATGGCTAATAAAAAACTAAATATCAATTTAAAATTTTAAATATATTAATTAGATCTATTATAAATAACTTAGTGCCCATTTTTGTAATTGTTTATATTTGGATGGATGGTGCTGAAATTAATTAAGCGCCAAACTGAATAAGCGCCAATTTTAAAATAAACGTGAAACTGAATTCGGCAAATGCCAAACTGAATTAAGCACCAAATTTTAAGGGTTTTTTAACCCTTAAAATTTGGTGCTTAATTCAGTTTGGCATTTGCTGAATTTGGCGCCTTAATTTAGTTTGACGGGAGTTTTTTTTTCAATTTGGCGCTTATTCAGTTGCGCTTCGTTTTTTGAAATAGTAACATTTTTTATTGAAAAAAAAATTCAATAGGAAAAGAGAAAAATTGAATATTTCGTTTATAATATATAAAAGGGTCCTTTAAAGAAGATTCTATTGGTTTTTTCTATGAATGTCTAAATTTGTTCTCTTGCCCACATGGGTCCATTATATTTAAACATATAGGTCCTTAGTAAAGGAATAATTCTAGAAATTCTCTTTTTTTGTTAGGACTCATTCAATTGGATTGTGTTCAATGCACCTTTGAGATAAAATGGTCCACTTTGCCTGATGCAGAAACAAGGCATTTTCTCTTATCTATGTATCTTTGCAAGCGTGATGATTGAGGGGAGATGGAGGGAGGGGAGGTTAGAGAGTATACGGACCAGGGAGGAAGGGAGGGAGTGACCCATGGGACCGTACTGTCAACTGTATCTGTCTCTATACATTCCTCTTCATCAAGTTGAGTCGACAGAAAAATCGGGTCCAATGTTGTTGTTCACTCGATCGTGAAATGATTCTCTTTCTGTACTTTTTTTTTAGAAAGTAGAAGAGTAATAATCTATATAGGGCCCTATATAGGTGCCCATGTCGCTTTTTATTCTGAAATTGGGAGGGGGGGGGGGTGAGACATTGGTTACCTTATATATATATGATGGTTGAGTTAACTGACAAACAAGGAGGAGGAGGAGGAGGGGGGCCCATTTTTTGGAAGGAGCTATATCTATTGTATAGTGTATTTGGCTGCAGCCACCCTCAGTTTTCCCCTTCTACTTTTTATATTCTATTCTATTCTTCTATTTTGTATGTGTGTGTGTATATGTGACATGTGTGTGCCCATGGTGATGCTCTAAAGTGTTCCTTTTTTTTGCCTTTTTAGTGAGGCTTCATGTTACCACTATTGTGAAAAATCAGTCATTCAACAGATTCACTAGTTAATGTGTGCACAACCATTATTTTGCAAGTAAATTCGGCACATCTACTAGGCAATGTGCAGGTTGCCGTATACAGAACGAGAACCAGATTCGTAATGATTGCTAACCCAGCCCCATCCCCGTATTAAAAAAAAACATTGCTTAAAATAAAGTTAAACTTATAATAATGCATGAAACAAGACAAAACTCTATGTTAAATTTAGCTTTGGTTTAAGTTTCGCTTTGGCTTTAAGTAACGTTTTATAGAATATGGTCGTAAGTCTAAGCCAATGCTAAACTCATCACTTTTGTATGAAACTTTCTACCAAAAGTTTTGAGTTTAGCACTACTTTTGACTTCGCAATCACTCATTGGGTGCAATCGGAAACTAACTGTAAAGAATCTAGAACAGTGATTACTTTATTTCCTAGTCCATTTTTTTTAAAAGAAAAGAATTTCCGGATGTGCTTGATTTTACCATTTTCTTCTCAAATATGAGGCCATAATATAGAAGGTATCATGGAGGATTCCATGGTGCAAACATGACAATTAGTTGTATTCTGACCTTCATATCCGAAGAGCGCCGCCATGTTCAATTTAATCTTCTCTATAGAAAGCAAGAATCTGGATTAGATGCTTTCTTTCTTGAGAATGGTTTATAGGTGGAGCAAGCATGTTTTCCGGACACGTTTTCTTTAAGGACACTTCGTCCTCGTTGTTTTCGGATGCTACTTTTCAGGATTTTTTTTTTACAGATTATGAATATTGCCTAAAATTGTATCAAATTGTGTAGATTTACTGAGTAAGGTTTGGTTTCACACAATCACTAGTCAATATTCGTAATAATAACTAATGTAGATTAAAAATTTGCATATTAATTATCTTTGTATAGGCCTAGGCAATGTGAGGCATTGTGCACGTTTTATACTTGTTGTGTTAGGCATTTTGTACATTGCCTAAAATGCTAGTATAATTGTGTGCAGATTTATTAACCAAATTAGTGATTTTTTATACATTATATCGAAATTACTGATTGATTATTATTAAAATGACATTGAATTTCAAATTTTTTTATAAGATTTTTTTTAGATTTGAAGTAATTTTTCGTAATTTAAAATTTGAGTTATTTTTTTTGGTGTGTTTTGAAATACAGTACATTGAATGTGATTGTTAAAGAGACCCTGATCCCCTTTGTATACGTGTATTTGCATATTTTGTTTGGTTGCACAAATTTGCATATACAAGGCATGTAAAGGCCTAAATAAATATTAGCGAGATTATACAGCGTGATTCAAAAACTAAACACACACAGATGAAATTCATTGTTTTTATTGTTTGTAAAATCTGTCTTATTTTTCACTGGCTTTTGATTTGTTATTTGAAGCTATAAGGCCCTGTTTCCACTATAATATTCTTCGTTTCCACAATATAAAACTTAACTTTGCCTTTTTTAACCAATTCTCAATGATAAGTAGTTGTAAATTTTTGACAATTTGAAAAGCGTGTATTTCCAAAACGTTGTAAATGCCAAAATCTAAATTTTTCAAAATATATAGAAAAACAAAAACAAATTTCCTACTAAACCAAATACATTAAAGACATATAATATTGTAATACAATTTACAAGAAGCTAAGTAAGTAATGAAGAGAATTTATTAAATATTATTAATCAGATATTAGAGTATTTTTAAAAAAAAATTTAAAACGTCACTTCAGTTCAAAAAAAACGTTGTAAATGCCAATATGCAACATATATGCTGACAAGTTGTCACTATATAGTCACTAAGTGACTTAGGTTGCCACTCGAATTGGCTATTGTCTGTTGCAACGTTATGATTTGCACAACAAATCTACTTCAGTTTTTTTACCAGTATAGGAACAGCACTTTCGTTACAATTCAGTTGCAAAAAACGTTGTAAATGCCAACATGCTGTCACAACATGTTGTCACTAAGGGACTTAGGTTGACACTCGAATTGTCTATTGGCTGTTGCAACGTTATGATTTGCACAACAATTCTACTTCAGTTTTTTTACCACTACAAGTGCAGCACTTTCGTTACAAGCAAATTCCCCCATGAAAAACCATGGCGTGTTTGCAACTCATTTTCGATTAAAAAAACGTATGTTACTTTTATGTGGCATTTACAACGTTTTTGGAAATACACGCCTCAATTAATGCCACTTTCAATGCAAGCTGTTCGATCTATACTTCAAAAAGCGCTTATAGAAATTGAGTGAGTGGCCTCCTAAAACGAAACACTATTTGTGGCGCTACTTTCTTTATTTTTTTTTTTGAGGTGATGGTTGTTTCTCTCTGAAAATCCCCAAAAAAAAAGTGATATTTCTCACCTTTCTTTCTTTCGTTTCTTCTTTTTTTTTTACTCAAAAGGAAAAATGTCACAAATCTTTTTATTTATTTCTGGTTGACTTAGTTCAAAACCAAGCATATCAAATAACAACTTCTAAAGACTTAAGCTGAGTTTATTTATCTAGAATAGATAAGTCTTAGCTTTTAGCCTCTCATCTTAAAAATAACCAGAAAACTAAATGTATTTTTTTAACAACAACAACAAAAAAAAACTTCCCAACTTCATAATAATATTTTTTTATTTCAATCTAATAATAATAATTAGGGCTCGGATTTTGATGCAATATCAACCGGAATGTTTCTCAATAAGTGGCCCAAGTGCCAATTGTGAAGTGACAATCGCGTTTAGATAATAAAAAAACAATTGTTCTTTCTAATTAAAAACAATGGTTAGAGGCTAGAACTCTAGTTGACAACTGATAGTAACCAGACATCTAGCCTCTCTACCCAGCTTTTTTTGATTATTGCAGTCGCTCTAATGATGATAACTTCACAGTTGGCTCTTGGGCCACAAATTGAGAAACATTCCGGTTGATATTGCATCAAAATCCGATCCCTAATAATAATAAACCAAATATATATTTTAAAATAAACTTTTTATGACAATTTCAAATTATTCACTTAATTAAAAGTTGAACTTAAAAAAAATTACATATAATCGAATTCATGATGAGGTTAACTTTGAAACTATAACTTAAAAAGTTTATTTTGAAAGTTTATAAAAAAAAGCCCTAATTATATGAGTCATTATTACTATTTTAAGTTATTTGAATTTTATTTAAGTGTGGGGGGGGGGGGGGTTCTCCTTTTCTTGGCGCCCTTTTTATTTGTTATTTGGGTGATGAAGTTGGTGTCGAATGACTGTTTTTCACTATGACACCCTTAAGGTGTGTGTGTTTTAGAGCCCTTTTGTTATAAATATATATACGAAGTCTGTTCATCAGTCCGTGATGTGATTATTAAAGAGTCCCGACCGAAAAAAAAAAAAAGAAAGAAAAGAAAGAGTGGGGAGAAAAATATTTCCAACCGAATTTTGGATTAAAATTAATCACTCATACATTACACACATCACACTGATGGGCATTAAAAGAGATGAATTTGAAATTTGTTCAGGGCATCTTGACGTCCCCGGCGAGACGCAACGCCGCTACCGAGACAACCATCCAATTGCATATTTTTGCATATAATATATATATATATTCCAATAGATTCTATATTATATAAATAACAAATCCTCCCCAAATCCCACTCTGTTTTTTTCTATTGTTGTTTAAAAAAATATATATAAATGCATAAAACAAAAACACTTTTGCTAACGTAGGGAATATTGACAGAAAAACTGCAAACTTTGCCTTAGTATTTATATATTTATATTACAATTACAATTAGTACTCTGCTAGCAGCCAAGTAAGGCCTATGGCAGAGGGACATAAAAGTCCACATGCAGCATTAAGCATTGTCAAGCACTTACTTATACATGCACATATATAAAAAAAAATGAATATACAAAAATGTCAATCCCACAGAACAAAATTATCTCCATTCACCACTTCTTACTGCAGGATAAGAGTTCCATTGTCTTTATAACTCTATAGGAATGTATATAGGTCTAGGTCTAATTCTTAATCGATTGATATATGCTCGTAAGTCAAAGCTAATGCTAAATTCGTATTCAAACTTTAAAATATAGGAAATTTCATGTAAAAGTTTGATTAGTTTCGCATTATAGCTTTGACTTAAAAGTTATTAAGATTAGAGTCAATAGGGCCCTTCGTTTATACCTTGTATATACACACATGAGTTAAATGAATTCAAATTAAATGTGTTTAGGTGAAAAATATACGGAATCCAGTTAAGGACATGAACCAAATAAAAATTGACTTTATTATTAATATTTTAAATTGAAATACTAAATCAATGTTTTGTCAATAGTTTATATAAATTACTGTATATATTTAATAAGTATTAACTCAAATATTTTCAGATTATTAACTACAATAAATTGAATTCGACATATTGTTTGTTTGCCCTTCACAGGGCTCTGTAGAACATGTTTATTATTTAAATGCATTTAAATTAGACTATCTGGTGTGTACTAAGTATGAACTACAGTTAAAACGTTAACCACAGTTAGATCTAATTTTCAAGTGGAAACTATATAAAGTGGTTGGATCTAACCTGCATTGTTAATTTTCTGAACAATGGAGTTAACCCAAGTGTATTAATTGCACAATGTATAGTTTTAACCATATTATTGAATTGGTTAAATAGACATCACAGCTAATATGCGTTCAAACAAATTTAGCCTACAAACAACATGGCGGATAGTGAGAGCACTCGATTTTTGATTGAATGAGGAGTTAAAAATTTCAGATGAAATGCATAACCTTTATACATGTTTAACAGAAAGTGACACAAAATAATTTAAAAATGGAGACACAAAAGTATGGCCCATACCACTTCTATACATGCATTCTATATATAGCTTGTCTGCAAACTGCAGTTAACAAATAACCTTGGTTATGTAACTGCAGTTAATTTTTGCAATATGGAAACGAGGTATAATATTAGCTCCTCGATTAAAAAAAGAAAAGTTGACATTTTATATGAAATTGCGATATAAAAGTTTCATTTTGAAAGTTATCAATGATGAAATCAAGTTTATTCTATTCATTTATTCTAGTTTTTAAAGAGTTATTTTTATGATAAATACTTTTAGGGTTTTTTTTTAAATTGTAGATCTATAATAGGCCTACTTATAATAAAACATTGAATATAGAGATCTAACTATAAAGTTTTATATAATAAATAAAAAAACATGTCTACTTTCCCATGCTTGCATGGAATTTTAAATGGGGTTTATAGGAATTATCAGGTGTTAAGTATTAAAACAGTAAATATTAGGCCCCTGTATATATATTCCTATTATATATAGGTATAACTAACTTGAATGAATAAAAGCGATATATTTGAATAAGGGGAAAAGGCATTTTATCGAAAATATATAGGAAAATATATATATAATAGGCCTATTTATTTGATGAAACATCATTTCAAACATTTTAATAACGACGACCTTATAAATTGCATAATATAAATATATATTGAGAGAAAGGCAAACTTAAATTTCTATATGACTTTATTGAAAAAACGTGTCTTTCTTGTTTAATATATTTAACATATACAGGGTGTTACAATAACCAGATTAACTCTTGAATTTGTTTAGCATTTAAAAAAAAACTATAAGAGCTTAATCTATATAATCTCAAAAAGGATTTGTTTGCACTTTTTTTTTGTTCGATCACATGTTCAATTTTAGCTTATTTTTTGGAGGTTTTTTTTTAAAAGTTCAGAGATGTTATAGTTCAAAATTTCAAATATATAGATCTATAGACCCTCGAATTTCCGGTTTATATTCTGTCTTTCAATGAGCAAAAGAGAAATTTGAAGGTGTTTCCTTCAATAGCTCAGTCACTTAAAGATTTCTAAGTGTAAATTTGAAGTTAGTTATATATTTACATTTTTTTTTGGTCCAACTTGAAATGAAAATGAAGGTGGAGAATTAAAAATTGTTCTAAAATGTTTATTTTTTTAATGATGAAAATATTTCTATATGTGATTCATTTACTCTTCTAGTATTTAAAACACTTATATCTATCAATTTCTTCTGATAATGTTGCTTTTGAAGCTCATGAATATATTATATTCCATTTTGTCAATCTTCTATAATATAAATTTATAATAAATAAAAATATTAATAATTATAATAATAATAATAATAATAATAATAATAATAATAATAATAATAATAATAATAATAATAATAATAATAATAATAATAATAATAATAATAATAATAATAATAATAATATTAATTAGGGCTCGAATTTTTACGCCAATTAGAGGGGGGGGGGTCTATCAAGCAAAATGTTTCTCAACGTGTGGCCCAAGTGCCATTTGTTAAGTATAATGATCCTCATCATTAGAACAACTTTTTACTAATAAATGCTAATAAGAGGCTAGATGTCTGGTTAGTATCATTTGTAAACTAGTGTTCTAGCCTTTAACCAGTTATTTTAATTGAAAAAACAAAAACAAATATTAGTTGTTGGGATTGTTACTTCACAATTGGCTCTTGGGCCACAGATTGAGAAACATTTGCTTATTGATATTTTGCATAAATATCCGAGCTCTAATAATAATAATAATACAAAATTTAAATTATTTTCAATAATTTCCAGCATATTTGATATAAAAAGACTATTTTTCTTAAAAAGTGCACAATGAAAAATTAAACTGCTTTATATAAACTTATATTAGGCCTATACATAGGACCTTTTTATAGATGTACAGGTATAACAACTTTCATTTAAATATAAAACCATAATACAAATAGTTAACATTATTTAAAAAAAATGGCTGCCGAGACCTCACAAATCATGTATCTTTTTTTTTTTGAAAATTATGATGTTTTTTTTTAAATATAGATAATATATTTCACTATTAAAACGGAGTTCCAGTTTGTAATATATTATTAGGTTTATAGACCTAAATATAAATAATTAGTTGTATGTTTTCCATTTGATTAAATGATTGACATTAGCTCCTCCCACTTCCGACTGTCAATCATTCGACAATGAGGCGTTTTCATTTATATCCTTCCTTCTCTATATAAGTTAACATTGCATACTTTTTCAATGAGAAAGGGGGTGGGGAAGGGTGGGATTTTTTTAGACTCCGCCCTTTTTTTTCGTTTAAATACATTATAATGAAAGTGTGTTGATTGGGTGGAGAAGGTGGAATAATTCTAACATTCTCATTGGTTGAATTCGCCATTGTATTTATGATGAAGGGGGCGTTGAATAGATTGAGGGGTTGGTTTTAAGGGGGAGGAGGAGGTTTGGTTATATTTTTAGGTGGGTGGGAACTGGGCTTTTTTTTCTCTCTTTCTGCTGTTGGCCATAATAATAATAATAATAATAATAGCAGCCAAGTATAGCGCTTAAAGAGAGGCCTTTCTCCCCTTCAATGATAAGGCAATGCGGTACAATTGCCATCTAAAAAGTTACGCTGGCTTCGGAACGAGGTTGCGATGAGTTCGGTCGATGGACACTCTCTCGATCGCCTCTCTCACTTCCCCCCACTTTTACACATTTACCGATGATATTTTTATACCAGTGATTTTTGTCGGCTTTCAATTGAACTAAACTCCGTTATTTTCGAAAGCAGCGGCGGCGGCGGCGGTGGAGGAGTTCGACGAGAAATATTTACGTGAATTTTTTTTTGTGTGTGATTTCAATTTTTAATCAAAATTCGAGAGAAAAAGACAATTAAGACTCAATTTCTGGTTGTTGTTGTTGTTGTTTTTATAAACTTCTTTAACCACATTTCAGGTAAGAATTTTGTATTTTGATTGAATATAATCGAATCTATTGTTGTTTTGATAATGCAATTTTAATATTTTTATTACGTAATTTTATTGTTTGGACCTTCTGAGTTCCTTTTAGAGTTAGGTCCTTAGCGCGAAAGTTTTTTTTTTTTGGCGACAAAAAGAAGTCGAAGGTTGTGTGGTGGTGTCGTCGCAATGTATTTTCTATGGAAAGACAGACACGAAGCTTGGCGACATAGGCGTTGTTTTAACTGTGGGCCAAGGTTGACGTCTTTCCAACGAAAATATATTGTGACGACAGCCCAGCGAGCGACTTTTCACTTAATTTTGTAGCCGAAAAGTCTTTTGAGTTGTCTGTGTGTTCCAACTCTAAAGCCCTTCGAGCATAGACGACTTTTCGGCGACAAAATGAAGTCGAAGGTCGCGATGCATTTTTTTAAAAATAAAATGACGGGCAACCCTGGCACACAGGCGAATTTTAAGCGACTTTCAACTTTATTTTGTCGCCGAAAAGTCTTTCAAAAGTCGCCTGTGTGTTCCAACTCTAAAGCCCTTCGAGCATAGACGACTTTTCGGCGACAAAATGAAGTCGAAGGTCGCTGGTCTGTCGTCGCGATGCACTTTTTTTAAAATAAAATGACGGGCAACCCTGGCACACAGGCGAATTTTAAGCGACTTTCGACTTTATTTTGTCGCCGATAAGTCTTTCAAAAGTCGTCTATGTTCGAAGAGCTTTGGAGTTGAAACACACAGACAACTTTTGAAAGACTTTTCAGCGACAAAATGAAGTCGAAGGTCGCTGGTCTGTCGTCGCGATGCATTTTTTTTAAATAAAATGACGGGCAACCCTGGCACACAGGCGAATTTTAAGCGACTTTCGACTTGATTTTGTCGTCGAAAAAGTCTTTCAAAAAGTTGTCTTCGTATTTCCCAACCCTTATTTAGTTCATTATCAATTTATTCGGGATTGTGTCCGATTTGAGAAAGTTGAAAAGAATTTGAGAATTTCAAAATTTGAATAATTATACTCTGCAAGCAACCGAGAAGACCTGTGGCAGAGGGACAACATTCGAAATTGCATTGTCAAAATCCAAACATAAATAAACAACAGTATTAATTAGTTTATTACAAATGTTCACATAAAAAATAACGACAAATAATTTATATTTTCCAGTTTAAATAAAACAAAATTATTTTTAGATTGTTTTTTTTTTAAACCGGAAATACCCACCCACAATTTAACCCTTGCATTTTTTTATAACAAACATTTATATAGGGTGACGCAAAACCTGTTATATTACATATAGTTAACCAGAAGTTATAACTATTATATGATTCACATATAATGGTTACAAGAAAAACTTGTTTAAAGTATTAATTACAATTATTATTAATTATATAAGATGCATGATGACCCAGTATTGTTAGTATTGGATTTTTAGGTTTTAAAATTTCTGATTTTACTGTACATTTCTTGTTTATGTAATAAACTTAATAGGTTTTTCAGGAGGAAAATTTGATGGAAACTGGAAAGTGTTTTTTTATATAAAGAAAACTAGAAAAGTAATTCAAACACTTAATGATATATATATATATATATATATATATATATATATATATATATATATATATATATATATCCTCAAGTGTTTAAACTACTTTTCTAGTTTTCTATCAAATTTTGCTCCTGAAAAACTTATTAAGTTTATTACATTATAAACAAAAAATGTAAAATCGGAAATTTTAAAACCAAAAAATCCTATACACTGACAATACTGGGTCATCATGCATCTTATATAATTAATAATTCTAATTGTAAAATATATTTTAATGTTTATCATTTTTTTAAAAAAAAATATGCTTTTTACGTTTTCGCAGGCGATATTTTTTTTAGATTTTTGAACTATAAAAGTTTTATTTTGAAAGATATTAAACATTGAAAATACAAAGTTAAATTCAGCTATATAGGCTATACCGTTCTAGTTTCTAACACAGTTTTGTTAAACGCATCCCATAAAGGAGAGAATATATGAAAGTATTTTATAGAAACTAGAAGAGTTGCTGAATCATTTCATAGTATACTTATTTTCATGTTGATATTTTTTTAAAATAAACGTTTTATATAGGCAAAAGTTTGGCCTATATATAAAAAGTTTATTTTGAAAGATATCAAAATAGGCCTATACTAGCTACCGTTCTAGTTTCTAACACATTTGCATTCAATGCATTCATAAATGAGAATATGAAAGTATTTTAGAAACTAGAAGAGTTGCTGAATCATCACTTCATAGTATAGGCCTATTTTCACATTGATATCTTTTAAAATAAACTTTTTTTTGTGGTCAATTTGAAAATAAGCTTTTTATGTTCAGTTTCAAAATAAACGTTTTATTGGCAAACGTTTGGCTTATACACCTATAAAAAGTTTATTTTGAAAGATATCAACGTGAAAATAGGCCTATACTATGAAGGGATTCCGCTGCCGTTCTAGTTTCTAACACATTTTTATTCAATGCATTCATAAATGAGAATATAAAAGTATTTTAGAAACTAGAAGAGTTGCTGAATCACTTCATATATATAGTATAGGCCTATTTTCACGTTGATATCTTTTAAAATAAGCTTTTTTTTTTGTCAATTTGAAAATAAGCTTTTTATGCCAGTTTCAAAATAAACGTTTTATTGACAAAAGTTTGGTTTATATAAAAAGTTTATTTTGAAAGATATCAATATAGGCCTACTATATTAAGTGATTGAGCTGCCGTTCTAGTTTCTAACACACCTTCAATAAGCGCTTCTAAAACGTAGAATAACCAAAAATGCAAGTGAGAATTTTGAGCCCCAAAAGTGGTATATTTCTTCGACAGAAGTGAAGAAGTCCCTTTTAAGGGACCTCCTTTGTCTCAACGTCACTTTCGGTCATTGTGTGAAAATGTTCCTAAAAGTCCATATGGTGTAAAAGAGGCCCCTTGAAATTGACGGCCTTGAAAATTAAAAAATATAAAAGAGAGGGTCTTTTATTATTTAAATAACAATTTGAATAAAAAAAAATAGGAAATATAAATCGAAAAGCCGAATAAAAAACATTTGGTAAATTTCTCATAAAACTTATATATGGAAACTGCACATTAATAAAAATGTGTGGAGATCTTCTTGTTTTGCGGAATAAATAAATTTAGTTCGGAAAAACAGGGTTGGAAATTTAATTAAGAAAATTTAAAAAAAAAATCGGATTTTTTTAAAAATTAAATCATGAGTTAAATTAAATCACGATTAAGTATAAACGCAATACTTTACATTAAAAATTTAAATATATATTAGAATTTTTCGGTGTACAACACAAACAATTAAAATTTTAAAGAAACGTGCGTTTTTTAATTGTTTATTAATATGGTTTCGGATTTTTATGTAAAATATCGAAAGCAAATGTTTCTCAATTTGTGGCCCAAGTGCCAATTGTTGAAGTAGATCTAATCTTCATCATTAGATCAACTGCAATTATGCTTTTTTTTCTAATCAAAAAGGCTGGTTAGAGGCTAATGTCTGGTTTCTATCAGTTGTTAACTAAAGGTCTAGCCTCTAACCGGTGTTTTTCATTGAAAAAAAAGCAATCTTAATTGTTGGTTGATCTTTACAATTGGCGCTTGGGCCACAGATTGAGAAACACTTGCTTTGATATTTTGCATAAAAATCCGAAGCCCTATTTATTAACTTTATATATTAATAATAAATTATTAATTTAATATTTTCTTTTTAAAAAAAACGTATTGTTCTTTTAAAAAATTAGCTTAAGTTTTGATTGTTTAAACCATCGCATTTCTATATGCTGCTTTTGGACTAAATGGTCCCTCTGCCACAGGCTCTCTCTAAGCTACTTGCAGAGTAATTATTCAAAATCCAAATTATAATAAATAATTAAATCTCAATTTTTCTTTTATAAAAAAAAATCATGTGATTAAAATCGCGATTTAAATCATTAATCAAGTGATTTAAATCAATTCATTCCGGTTGGAAATGATCTGAATTTTTTGTTTCCGCCCTCGGGGGGGGGGGGGCCAAAAAATCTGCCCTCTTTAAGTTTTTTTTTTAATATAATTTTGATACAAATTTGCATTATTTCATTTTTCTTTTGTTTTTTTTTTTTGAGATTTTTTTTTAACAATTAATTTAAAGAAAGAGAGGATTTTTATTATATATTCAGACAATTGTTGTGTTTTTTGGGTCTTGTTTTGTTTTGTTCTTTCTGGACTATTTGACCCACCTGCACACATTATATGCAAAGCAAATACCATTTCCTCCACCCTTAGAAAAGTGATGGACAGTGACCGGAGGTGACTTTGGACAGAGAAGGGAACGAACGAGGAGGAGGAGGAGGCCTACAGGGCTCTCTCTCTCTCTATATATATATGCCTGTCATATCCCTCCTCTCAGGAAGCCTCAGGCTTTATTAAAATTAGAACAAGAAGAGGGGGGGATTGCATCCTTGCATGCATGCATGCTTGCAGGTGCACGACCCAGTACGGGTGGGCCATAATAAGGGACCTAAAGGAAGAGCTAAATTTTAAAGGTTTTTATTTTTTAGGGTTTTTCTACAAATATAGGTTCTATATAAATTTTTAGGCATGGGACATTCGAATCCTCTAATCCCGTGAATCTTGAAAAAGATTCGAGATTCGAAAACTCGAATCTTCACTCTTTTCTTCGTCTTTTTCGAATCTTTCGAATCCTAACCTTTAAAAAAAAAACTGTTAAAAACTTTGGTAAAATTAGTTTTAACTCCATTGACATCCAATAGAAGCGTTCACTAACAACAAAAAACCGGCGATTGTTGCACTATTTCGGTAGTCGAACCCGATCCGGGTCCGGACCAATGGATCACCTTGTGTTAAGACCATGAGTGCCACACTTTATTATTAATAATTTAATATTTAATATTATTTCATTTATTTCTATCTTCTTAATGAATAATATAGGATTTTTATATGAAGGATTCGAGAGATTCGAGGGTTTCGAGAATCTTTTAGGATTCGGATTCGAGAACATTTAGGATTCGTCCCTCGCCTCTAATAAATTTGAATAGTCGTTAATTTTAAATGTAGAAGGAATTTTAGAAAAGAAAAATTTATTGTTTTGTTAGATACTAGAAGAGTTAAAAAAATGAGGTATAAGTAATTTCATGACAATATCTTTCAAATTAAACTTTTTGTGTCAGTTTGAAAATAGCCTACTGTATTAATTAGTTTTAAATTGTTTTTTATTACAAAATTAATAAAAAAAAACGTAAATTTGGATTTATTTTTATCATGTGAAGTAGAGACCTATACATAGAGCCCATATATGGACTGAGTTGAACCATGGGCTGGTATGAGCCCAGTGGTGCTTCATGGGTCTGTGATGGGCTCGTTGGTGGGCTTTAGCAAAAAAAAAAAGTCCAACCTATATATTGGGGCTTTGTGGGCTTTAGTAGGGTTTTATAAAAACCCTAGCTGAGAGACTTTGTGGGTTCGGTGCGCCTCATGGGCTCGGTGGGCGCTGCGATGACTGGGCTCACTCCAAATAATGGAGGGGGGGGGGCTATAGCCTTAATTTTTGTATAACCATGTAGGCCCCTATATATAGGTCTAATGTGAACTTTGTAAAGTTCATTTTAATGTGATTCATTCTATTCTATAGAAATTCTAATAAATGACATAAATTTATTCTAATAGTTAGTTTTGATTAAGTAGTTCAAGGATTCCCGTCAACGTAATTCCATCACAAAATAAAAAAGTTTTATGACAGTTCTCAAATTTGAATAAAACATTGTCATATATAAATATTAAATATACAAGCCCGTATCTGTTAGGACATTAGGGGCCTACTATATAGGGCTCGGATTTTTATTCAAAAATACATAAAGCAAATATTTATTCAATTTTTGGCTCGAGTGCCGAAATGCAAAATTAGTCAAAATGTTTCTCAATCTGTGGCCCAAGTACAAATTCTTGAAGTAATCATCATCATTTAGAACAACTATAATCATGCTTGTTCTAATCATGGTTTGGTGGTTAGAGGCTAGATGTCTGGTTAATATCAGTAATTGTCAACTAGAATCTCTAACCAGTGTTGTCGGTTGATCTAAATGGGGATTGTTACTTCACAATTGGCTCTTGGGCCACAAATTGATATTGCATGAAAATCCGAACCATTAGAGCAACTGCAATTAGATCTATGCTTTTTTAATAAAAAAAAGGATGGTTAGAGGTTAGATGTCTTGATCACTATTAGTTTTCAGTTAGAGTTCTAGCCTCTAACCAGTGTTTTTGATTGAAAACCCATAATTGTTGATCTAAATGGGTGATTGCTTGTTACTTTACAATTGGCTCTTGGGCCACAGATTGAGAAACATTTGCATGATATTTTGCATAAAAATCCAAGCTCTATAAAAATTACTTTTCATAATTCCTGATTCCTCTTCTAGTTTCTAGTATTTTACCAAACTATGAATTTTATTTTTTTTTTTCAACAAAATCAAATAATCAAATATTATAAATTGGATAATAAATTAAATCCCTCACATATTTAGTCAATTTAACAATTGGATTATTTTGCGTCCTGTTCGGACTTAAATATAGGCCTATAGAGTTAGTGCCAAATCATGATAAAAATATGTGAGATTTTTTTTTAGTAGACTAAGTTAACTTTAACTAACTAACTAACTAGCTATATCAGGTGAGAAAGTTGGACCCAGGTGGTATTTTTTTTTTGAATAACACCTGCAAAAGCCGACAATGTAGAGATAGAAAGAGAGAGAGAGAAAAGAGGCCTATAGATATTCGGTTGTGGTCGAGGCCAGTCAGGGTCCACGGCGGGACGTCCACAGTTTGTAGGCGGCAAATGACCCCCTTAAATGCTTGTTCTTCGTCGCCTTCATGACTCTCTCTCTCAACCCTCGAAAAACAAGTTCCTTAAAAAAAAATCCTAGGGAAAAACCCTCGAAATAATAGAAACCATATATCGGATTAGGGGGGGGGGCACATAAAACGCGTCGTCTTTAAAGATAAATATCTTAAAAATATATAAAATTATTTAAAAGCTACTCATTTCAAATTTTAACATAATTTGTTGTTGACAACATAAAATCAGATATACGTAATTTTTGAAAATAACCATTAAGGTGGCTGAGTAGATATTTATTTTGTTTTCGTCCCATCAGATGGCGCCACCAGTGTGGCTATTATATTCTATAGGAAGTCTCTTCCCTTCACGTTTTTCAAGCAAAACTGTTTTCAGGAGAAATATTACGAAAAAAAATTCAAAGTGTTTTAGAAACAAGAATAGTTTTTTGATAATGCTTAAGTTTTTTTTTTCATAATGATATCTTTCGAAATAAACTTTTTATTACAGTTTGAAAAAAAAGGGGCGAAAATAGTTTTTCATGAAATTTCATTAGAAAAACTTAAAAAAAAACTGTGTCATTTTCAAACTTAACTTTTATAGAAAATGTTTATTTTTTAAGATATTGCCATCAAAAAAACTTCTAACATAATCATTTACCATTCTAGTTTTGAAAACAATTTGAATTTTTTTTTTTCGTAATGTCTATGGAGCTTAACATAAGCCACTACAATGGCGGCAACAACTCTCAACTCTCTCGAGTTGAGACACAAATACAAAATAAATATCTATTCAGCCACCTTAAAGAAGAAAAAAAAAAGTCTTAAATTGTTACTTAGACTTCAGAAAGACTTTTTTTTTAAAACAACTTTGTCAATTTTTGACAAATATGTCTCACTTTTTGTACGAATAATAAATTTTAATATCTTGTTGATTAACAACTAGTTTTTTTTTAGATATTTAAATTAGACGCGTTTTAAGTGAGCCATTCGAAATACATATCTCTTTTGAAACCAATAAGTCCTATTTAGAAAAAGAAAACAATTCAGTTGTCTAGTGTGTGACGTCATTGAAGCCTCCTCGCACGTGCTGCTGCTGCTCTAACCCACCCTAATTTTCTTAAGGGAGGGGAGGGGTGGGTGGAAATGTCTTCTCAGTGTTGCTTTAACATAATATAATGTGTTATATGATTTGGAGTGATTTATAAGAACACCAGTGCACTCTGTGCGTTAATCATTCATATAGAGAGAGATAGAAAGAAAGAAAGAGAGAGAGGATGGGAGAAAGGTGTCAGGCAGGGCCTCATTTTCAGTGCAAACCACGTGTACAGTATAAAGCAAGGTATATATATTATAATATCGGCTTTTTTTTGTGTGTATGTGTGTGTGCTGTTGTTTTTTGTTGTATATCGTCCTAACGAAGTGTAATGGACGGGCCGTCACGTTAATAATAATAATAGTGAATGTTTGCAAGAACTTTTGGGGGTTTTTTTTTTGTATGTAGGCCTATACCAACCCTCCCTCCTCCCTCCCCCTACCTACCCAGGTACCAAGTGTCAAAGTCGCTCATGAATTCTCGCAAATTTTTGGTTTAAAACTTGTCTTTGTTCTTTCCTTTTTTTTTGATATATAGGCCCAGAAGGATGCCATAAGAAAGAAAGAAATATTAAGAGTGAGTGAGTGAGACACGGATTTGATTTTTTTTTTGGGCGAAATTTTTTTTAGTGTGTTTTGTGGACTATATTTTTTTTAAAAAAAAAAATAAACAATAAGTGTATAGAGGGGGAGAATTGGGAGAGGTGTTGCTACATGGACCTAGTGGACCTGGACTTGCCACCACCTCTTCTCCATAATCTAGTGACTTGTGGTGCTTGTGTTGTTTGTGTTGCAACTTAAGCTCCAAAATTAAGGATCCAGTTTTGCAAACTGTGACCCTCTCTCCACCGTTCTTCTAGAGACATCCTTGCTGCAGCACCAATAACACCATATCAGAAGTGATCTCTTGAGTGTCTTCTTCATCATCATCATCATCATAAGTAACAAGCAAAGCAAAGCAAAGCAAGCACGTGATACTTTTCTGTTGTTGTCGTTGTTAATTTATTAAATGGCCTACCTCAAGGGTTCGCCCTATTCTGCAATGAATGGCCTATCTGGACCTGCTTGTACCATGGACCTGTTGCATCCTAGCGTCGGATATCCAGGTGGGGTGCTCTCCTCCACATCCTGGATGAGTTCAAGCTGGACCATGTGTGAGACTAATTGTCTTGCATCTAGTAATTTTGCATGTAAATTGCTCTTATGAACAACAACAAAACAAAAAAATGGGTTATCACACTGGCTGAATAGATGTGGCTGAATAGATATTTATTTTGGTTTTTGTTTCCTGATCCTCAGACAGTGCTGGCTAATGCTAAGTTCCATAGATGTTTTTCTTTTTTTTTTTTTGGAAAATCTGAACACAAACAATATTACGAAAAAAAAAATACAAAGTGTTTTCAAAACTAGAAGGGTAAAAGTACTAAAAGATGATGCTAATAGTTTTTTTCATGGCAATATCTTAAAAAATAAACATTTTATAGTTCAGTTTGAAAAATGACCCTTTTTAGGGTTTTTTCCATTAAGATTTAATGAAAAACTATTTATTGACTTTTTCAAACTTGTCATAAAAAGTTTGTTTTGAAAGATATCATTATGAAAAAAAAAACTTTTAGCATTAACACCATTACTATTCTAGTTTCTAAAAAACTTTGAATTTTTTTCGTAATATTTCTCTCAAAAAAACACAACATTTTCTCAAAAACCGCAGGTTGGGAGAGGAAAAATACCTCTTATAGAACATAATAGCCACGTAGGCGCGCCATCTGGAGGGCCAAATACATAATAAATATCTATCTTAAGCATTAAATTGTGATCGAATTTCTTATAATTATTTTGGACTATATATACTTAAGAGAAAACGCTTATTTTGCAATATGTTCTTGCAAGACTTACGACAATGTTTTTTTTAAAAAATTCTTGCAATAAATCTTTCAGTGATATGTAGTCAGTGTGATTACCGCTTATGACACAATTTGCAATCACAATTTTGCAAGAAACATTTATTTTCTTGCTATTCCATGAAACTAAATAATGTTCACCGGTGAGGGAAGCCACATTACAGAAACAAAAAGTCATAAAATTGTGACTATATTTTTCATATTGTTTTATGACTGTTATGAGTCTTATGACACTGTATGTCAATGACAGTCATTAAAATAATATTTATCTTAATATAATTATTTTATAATTTGCTTTTGTGACTGTTGTATGGCTATGAGGTACTAGATATAACAATTTACCATAATAATATGACAGTCTTCTGACTCTTATTGCCTTTTTCTGTACTGAGGCCACCCTGTATTAGTATTTTATTAAGATGTTTTATATATAAGTTGCCATTACAAAATAGGCAACTCTTTTTTTTAGTTATTTTGCATTTCAGAAAGCAACTTTTAAGAAGTTTTAATTGTTTTTTTTTTAGAAACTAGAGGAGTAAATTTGAACGTTTGAAAGGATTTTCATGTTATTATCTTTCAAAATAAACTTTTTATTTGCAATTTTGTATTGTATTATTACACTTCTAGTTTTTGAGACAAAAGCCCACTTTTGTCCAAAAATTAAAATTTTTGGTCATTTTTAAATTGTCATAAAAAATTTAGTTTAAACCAAGTCAATATGAAAATCCGCAGTTCAGTTACGACTCTACAGTAGTTTATTTAATCCATTGGCCTCCTTACAGAAGAAAAAAAAACATCATAAAAATATGACAATCATATCTTATAATGCCCCTGCTTATGATCTATGGGTGCGGGACATTCGCCGTACAGACACTTGCCCTAAAGGGACATTTGCCCTAAAACCACTTGTGCTAAAAGGACATTTGCCCTAATCAGTAGTGGAAATTTATATCATTTGGCTTTTTTTGCGAGCCTGCGGCATGCAGAATCAATTTAACATGGCTTTAGGGCAAGTGTTCATAGGGCAAGTGTATTTAGGACAAATGGTTTCAGGACAAATGTATCTTTAGGGCAAACATCTTTTTAGGGCAAATGGTTTTAGGGCAAATGTCCTTTTGAGGCAAACATCCTTTTAGGGCAAATGTTCTTTCAGGGCAAATGTCCTTATAGGGCAAGTGTCCATAAGGCAACTGTCTTTAGGGCAAATGGTTTCAGGGCAAATGTTCCTTTAGGGCAAATGGTTTTAGGGCAAATGTCCCTTTAGTGCTAATGATTTTAGGGCAAGTGTCTTTAGGGCAAATGTCTATATATGTAAATATAGGCCTACTATTGTAAAGTAAACACAATTAATTTAAATATTAAGTTAACAAATTTGTGTTTGTCATGAATCATGATCTGATAGGACACCCCCTCCCCCTCTCTCCCCTCTGTATGTTTATTTACCTTATAATTAGGGGGCCAAAGTATATTTGAAAAAAAAAAGCTGCTGTAATACGGCTATTTAGTATATAATAAGCAGCTGTTATTGACAGCTAGGGGAAGCCATTAAAAAAACAAACCAAACTATAGAAAGTGTCTAATTAAAATTAACTTATCAATCAAAAATAGAATCTAACTATTTAATTCAGAAAGTGATCCATTAGAAGGTGCATGGGTCAGGATAACAAAATAGCTATATATTTGACCACTGTCCACTACATTTAAGTTAAATGATTATATTATAGAAAGTTGCGTTTTTAAAACCAAGCTTATAACAATTTATAAAGAAATAAATTGGGTTCATGGAATATTTGGAATTGCGAATTGGGTTTTAACGATAATTAATTAATTAATTATGTAGTTGTTGCTGCAAAATCAAAATGATACAAACGAATTTGACAAATGCCATTTCAAGTGCCTTTTATTTTTTTTTGGGGGGGGAGCGCTGATCAAGCGTCAAACTGAACAAGCGCCAAGTGGAACAAACGCAAAACTGAAAATTAGAATAAGTTTAAATGATTTACAAAATTAAATACTTGGAAAGAAATCGATATCTTCTATAATATTGATGATGGCTGTATAATGATTGATGATAATGTCGTTGATTAATTAATTATTCAAGATTGCAAAATTGTTTAGATAAAAAAAAGTGTCATTTTTAAAATAATATTAGGAAAACGAAAACAAACATCATTTTTTTTTTTGGTTCAAATATTTCAAGAAACTTTGAATTTTAATTGACAAATGTGATTTTGGAAACCATTGACTTTTGAGTTTATAGAGAAAAGTGGTTTCCGGACACTTTATTTGTGTCCTAACTTTTAAAAAGAAATTGAAATTGAGTTAAAAACTAGAGTAGTAAAGAAAATGGAGCTAAAGTTATTTTCAAATTATGCTTTTGTTAAAATTAAAAAAAAAGTTATGTTTAGAGGCTAGAGACTTCATTAGAATTCTTCCTGATTTTAGCCTCTTAACAATTATAATTTTTCGCTAATAATATTTTTAATAGCAAATTTTTTATATTTATAAATATTGAAAATATCAAAATTTGAAATGAAACACATACATTTTTTTTTAGATATTTTTTCTACTATTTTACAAGGTGTTATTTATATAACTATTCTAGTTTTAAAATACTTTTAAGTTCTAATTTTTTTTTTTCTAAAGAAGCTAAAGTTATTTCATGATCTGATTTTACAAAATCAACAATATTGAATTTTTCAATGAATTCAAAGTTGATTAAAAAAGAAAATTTTACTTGAAACAGCTATAATATGGTAATATTTGGGCCTAAAAAAAATGACTCGCTCTGCTCGTTATATTAGTAATTTATTAAAGTTACTTGAAACAGCTATAATATGGTAATATTTGGGCAAAAAAATGACTCGCTCTGCTCGTTATATTAGTGATTTATTAAAGTCACTTGAAACAGCTATAATATGGTAATAATTGGGCCTAGAAAATGACTCGCTCTGCTCGTTATATTATTAAAGTCACTTGAAATGGCAATAACAATAAATAGTAAATCATCACTAAAATTTGCGACAATTTTAATTTAAAAGGCAATCCTCGAAAACAAAGAAGAGAAAGAACAACTTTTACTCGAGCTCAACTGGACATTCTGGAATCACTTTTCTCGAAAACACGTTATCCGGACATTTTTATGCGAGAAGAAGTTGCTCTCAAGATCTCACTACCGGAATCGAGAGTCCAAGTGAGTAGTTTGCTTCTTCCTGGACAACGACTCCATTACACGCTCCATTATACAAATTGGAGCACTAAAATAAATTCCCTTTGTTAAATTTCTGGATGGACTTTTTTGCGTCTTATATAATATTTTGAAAAAGAAATCCATTTAGGGTTGGAACGCCGAACACACAGACCACTTTTAGTGGTCGATATTCGATTGCAAATTGAAGCTGAAACCGCGACCACTTAGAATCTTTCCATAAAGAATACATTGCAACCACTTTGTAACCACTTTGCAATGTAACCACAGCTGAACCACCAATGCAACTTCATTTTGCAGTCGAATATCGACCACTAAAAGTGGTTTGTGTGTCAAGGGACTTGATAAACATATGCTATATATATATATTTTAATATAATATTTTGAATTCGTTTAATTTCTTTTTCCACACGCAGAAAACGCCAACTGAAAATGCGAATGAAAACAGAATCTAAGTGTTTAAAAAAAGCTAAATTTCTGACAACTTTTAGATAAATTAATTCTATTTTCAGTCGTATTTTTCGTATACGAGTTTTTTTTTGTATGTGGGACCTTGTCCTTAAGGTCGTCCGAAAGGTCCTGGCCCCTTGGTATATAACATTTGCTGGGGCTTTTGAAACTTAAGAAATTTTTTAAGTCATAAACTTGTAAAAAATCACAACTTTTTAATTTGATGAATTAAATAAAACTTTTGTTATTCGGAGTTTTATTAGTCATATTTTAAAACGTTACTTAAAGTCAAAGCGAAACTTAAAAACTCTCCATAGATTTATTATTAGAGAGTTTTGCCTTGCGTCATGATTTAAGCTTAACTTTATTTTAAGGAAAGTTTTTTGAATACTGTGGTTAGAAAGAATTTTTTTTTTTAAATGAACTGAAAGTTTATTAAAAACTAGAATAGCTGTTGAATTGGATAGAATATTCATAAAAAAATAAACATTTTAACACAGAAGTTTCAAAATATCAACCTTTATTGATTTTCACTTCAAAATTTAATGAAATGTTAATTTTCAGAAGTATTTTCATTGAAATACTTTAAGCTTGTTCACCGGCAATTCTAGTTTCGTCAAAAATTTGCGCGCACATGTGTACATGTGCGTACACATTGCGCGCATGCGTGTACCATGTGCATACACATTGTGCGCATGCGTGTACATGTGTCTACGCATGTAACAATGAAAGAAAATTGGTTGTTTGATATATGAAAGCGTATATTAAAGCAACTGGAGGGTCCATAGGGTTCCTTGAATCCCTTGTTAAGAATAGGCCTATCAACATTAAAATGTTTGAAGATTTTTTTTTTAGAAATATACGCCTAACAATTCTAGTTTTCTAATATAATTCAAATCTCTTAAAATGTAGATTAACTCAAAAGTGTAACCAATTTTTTTTTGTTCAAGTGATGGTTATATTAAAAAAAAAGCAACAACAACCTCAGGTGTCCAGAACAAATAATTAGGTGGCCCATTCAGTGAGTCATCTGAGCAATCTGCAAAACAACCAACCCTGCCTGAATTCAACACCTAAAATGTATTGAATTTTGCAGATTCACTATAGCAGGTTGGTTGTTTTGCAAATTGTCTAGGCAATATGCAGATTGACTGATTCCGCAGATTAACAGTAACATTATATATATATTATGCCAGGTCTGTCCTTTTCATGTGAGTAACGTTTTAACCCTTGAACCACGTCGGAATTTATATAAATTCCCATCCAAGAATCCTATGATATTAAATTGGAGAGGGGAAAAGGTTGGAAAGTGTAGAATGGGGGGGGGGAGAGAGAAAAGTGGGAGGGGGTGACGGAAATAGAAATGAAAGGAGTAAAAAAGGAACAAACGACGCGCATGCGTACACCAGAGAAAATGAAACGCTCATTTTCTCTTTCAAATATAAAAAAGGGGAGGGGATAATAGTAGCAAAATTAAACTAGAATTTTTTTTGCTCCGCCCTTTTATGAATTGGGTTGTTGGGTTTGTTACTTGGTCTGACGGCATAAAAGGGCGGAGGAAAAAAAATTCTAATGCTGGGCACAATTGCCTGTGAATTTTGCTCCCGTCATTTATGACGGGTTACCCACTAGTACTGTTTATAAGAAGGAATGTATTGAATTTTGCAGATTCACTATAGCAGGTTGGTTGTTTTGCAGATTGCGTAGGCAATATGCAGATTGACGGATTCCGCAGATTGACAGTATAATATATATACTGTATAAGAAGGAAGTGTGTGTGATGTGTGGCTCTGGGCAAATTTAAATGTTTTCAAGCCACTGTTTTTTTTATAGTGGGCCACTTTAAAAAAAATGTTCAAAACTTGACAACATTTCAAACATTTTCTTTTTTTTATGTTTTAAAAAAATTGAAAATGTGGCGGATATGACATGTAGGCCTATTGTATAAAAGTCATCATCATCATCATCATCATGAGAGAAATGTTAGTTGTCATTCTAACTAATTGAATATTTTTGTTGATGCAGGTGTGGTTTAAAAACAGGCGAGCCAAATGCCGTCAACAACAGAAACAACAACAGAACGGAGATCCCGTGAAAAGTCGACCAAAAAAGAGTAAATCTCCGACCACCGTTCCACCACCACCACCATCATCTCATTCTCCAATTACGACGACCACCGCCACCTCATCCTCAGGCCCAGGAGGAGGAGGAGGAATCACTCAGCCACCTCCGAGCCATCATCATCATTCATCATTGAATTCGCCTCTTAAAATGCCCCAAGTATCCACTCTGACGTCATCGAACAATGGTGCTAACAGTCCGTTTAACGGTATTTGGAGTCCGGCCTCGATGGGTGCCATGGCAGCCTCAATCGGAGACTTTGGACATCAGAGTGTCGGTGTCGGTGGTGGTGGTGGTGGTGGTGGTGTTGGTGTTGGTGTCAGTGGAACAGGGTGCCTCGAAAGAACTTCCGCTTATCAGATGACTCCTAACCAATCGGTGGCCGTCACCAATTGTTACGCCCAGAACTATGCACCTCCCACTTCCTATTACACTAACATGGACTATCTGACGTCACCGGCGGTTCAACATTCGGGTTTGAACGGTGGTGTGACGTCACTCAACCATCACCATCATCATCATCATCATCAGATGCATGGTGCCAATAATAATATGTCGGGCTCGCATCACATGACGTCACATCCGGTCAATGGGTTTGCTTCGGCTCAAGCGTTGACCCCTAGGACTCCACCTATGAACGTGTCTGGCCTCAATTCGATGGCCAATGATTGCCTCGAATATAGCGACAAATCCTCAACGTGGAAATTTCAGGTTCTCTAAAGTTTTCGAAGTTTTTTTTTAAGTTATTAATTAATTAATTAATTAATTATCATTCAGGGTTGGGGGTTGGATTAAAAAAAAAATCACGATTTAACAGAAAATTCTTTTTAAAAAAATCAGATTTTTATTAAAAGTATTTTCATTTTGAAAACATAAATTCAAAAAAAAAAAGAAACTTGGCACTTGAAGTTTTGAGCTTCAACTTGAACCCTCTGAACAGGGTTCCAACTTATAGAAAACTCCTATTTTATACACGCAATTAGAAATCGGGACGAACATAAGTTAGCTCCGCCCTTTTTATGACGACTGGCAACTTCTAATTGGTTTGTTGTGTGGTTCGACATTGAAAAGGGCGGAGCATGTGAAGTCAGACTACATAACCAACCAATTAGAAGTTGCGTTCGTCATAAAAAGGGCGGAGCCAATTTATGTTCTTCTCGATTTCTAATTGCCTGTTATTTTATTGAGTATCTTTAAAAAAAAAAGAATTAAATTTCTATGTTGGAACTACGGAGCCCTGTAAAGGACATGAGTTTTTTTTTATTTTATCTGAAATTTCAAACAAACTAACTGACATTTCCAACAAAATATCTGAAATTTCAAACAAAATATCTGAAATTTCAAACAAACTAACTGACATTTCCAACAAAATATCTGAAATTTCAAACAAAATATCTGAAATTTCAAACAAACTAACTGACATTTCCAACAAAATATCTGAAATTTCAAACAAACTAACTGACATTTCCAACAAAATATCTGAAATTTCAATCATAATGGTTCGTACTTTAGTTAGATATTTTTTTTTTTAATTTCAGATAAATTAAAAAAATAACTCATGTTCTTTACAGGGCTCCGTATGGCACCCTTCTGAGGGGGTTGAAGTTTTTTTTAAAAGTTACAAAGTTTAAAAATAGTAAACTACATAACAATTACTAATTATGTTAATATTCAAATTTAACATAATGTAAATGACAATATAATTAAAATTTTAATTAGCTGATTTTCGAACTCGGGATTTCAGAAGAGCAAAATTAAAGAAAAAGTAGTTTTAGAAACTAGAAGAGTAGCTCAATTACTTAAAAGAGCGTTTTTTTCATGTTGATATCTTTCAAAATAAACTTTTTTTTAATAAACATTAATTTTAAACAATATCGCGTTTGCTTTAAAGTTGGATCATTTTCAAAAAAAAAAAAGATGGAGAAATTGAAACCGTGTTAGAAACTAGAAGGGTATCTGAATCATTTAATATTTTTATGTTGATATCTTTTAAAATAAACTTTTTTTTATGGTAAAAGAAGAATACTGACATAAAAAAAGCTTATTTAAAAAAATATCAAACATGAAAATAAACTTATAACCCTTCTAGTTTCTTAAAAAAAACACTTTCTAGTCACTCTTTCTTCATTTTGAAACCTGAAAGACAGAGGAATCAATAAAAGGATTCGAGCGAAGCGTTAATTACAGCTTTAAAATCACCTTAATTAAATTTAATAAAATAATTTGCATAAAAATTTGGTTTATTTTAAAAATATTTTCTTAAAATCATGTGATTTAAATGAAACAACCCTGTTATTATTATTTTTTTATTATTATTATTATTATTGTTATCATTACATAATGTTTGTATATGTCATGTGGGCACTTCACTTGTTCCCTATTTAACCCACCCCCACCCCACCCCACCCCATCCTTACCCTCTTTTTTACCCTCCTAGTTTTAATGCAGAGAAGTGCTTTTTCATGCTTTTCGGTATTTTCAGGATTTATCTCTCCCCCCCCCCCCCCTTATTTTATATGTTTCATCCTCCTCCCCTTTAAATTATGTACATTATATATATTTTTATTTTATCCTTCTGAAAAATCTCATAAAGAAGAAGTTTTCCAATCAAATTCATTTATTTTTCTTTTGTTATTTCTTTGTGGTCAAAGAAACAAAAATTGCGTGATTTTTCTTTCCACTTGACCCTCACATCTCACGATTTTTTTTTTGTTGCAACATGACACTGATTGCTTCAGACCTCAAAACAACAAAAGGTTTTTTTAGATTTGAAAAAAAAAACAAAAAACAAAAGAAAGAAAGAAGAAATTAAATGACAAATCTTAAGCCCCTATCACACTAGCAACTTCTGATGCAATTCAACTTGCAATGCAACTTGTGATATGATTTTTGCAACTAGAACTATATCACACTATACAACCTAGTTGCCAATTAAATTCCAAATCAAAGGGCCGACATTGGAGTGAATCTCGTATGGTATCGGAAGCCATTTTACTTTTAATCCTCTTTTTACTGAATTTTAAAATATCAATTCTATTCTGGATATTTCAGTAAAATGCAGCTAAAAAGTAAAATGACTTTCCATCCACACGATCTGCTGTGAATCTCTTAGTGAAAATCGTACATGATTTTCTTCAATGTCTGCCCCTTTTGTCACAGAATAAGAGAGAACAACAGAAGGGAAACTGAGCAATTAACTTGTGACAGAATTTTTCTGCGCATGTGCGGCGCTGCCGCACATTGAAATGTATTACTTTCACATACGCAGTAATACATCCCAAAATGGCGGCTATCGAGTAACCGGTTAAAAACGCCATTTTGAAATGTATTACTTTCACATACGCAGTAATACATTCCACAGTGGCGGCTATCAAGTAACCGGTTAAAATAAGAGAAGCTTTCAGTCCAAAGGTCATGAAATTCTGTCACAGCAACTTCAAAAGCGCCGCACGAGAATTTCCCTTCTGTATATATCCTTATTCTGTGCCCTTGGTTTGTATCCATATTGTGATCAACTTAACAGGAAGTTCATAAACCAGAAGTCATGAACCCTGGAATTCGTTCAATGTTACATACGTCATTTCCGGCAAACGGCCTGATTGGTTGTTTGTCAGAAAGTTAAATGAAAAGTCTGTCAGACTGTGAGACTGTGTCTCACACTAGTTAAAAATAAAGTTTTATCATGTTGCATGTGATATCACACTATAAACAATGAAGTTGCAATGTCACATTGCATGTTTTATTGTTGACAACATGGTTGGCAACCAAGTTGCAGGTCTGTGGGCTGCTTTAGCCAACTAATAGACATGCGCAGTAGCGCACTTCTCCTATAGGAAACAGTTATTTTTCAACAGTTGAAAGTTTTAAACGGCGAAAATTTTTCACTCCAATGGAAACAAGGTCTAAAAATAAACTTTTTAAATCAGTTTGAAAGCAGTTGATATTTTTGATTTTTTTTTTTCTATAAAAAAAAGTTTATTTTGAAAAATAAACATAAAAAATACCCTTAAGTGATTGAGCTACCCCTTCTAGTTTCTTGTTTCTCTTGATTTTGTTGTTCATCTGAAAGGTAAAATAATCGTAAGAATTCGAAAATCAGCTCTTGATAAAACCTATCTTTAAGTTCCACATCTTTTTTAGACGATTTTTACTAAACTCTCTCAGTATTCAATAATCCAATTTGGGTAAACTTACTTTTTGAACATCCTGTATTAATATGTGCCCCAATCCCTCTCTCCTCTCTCAGAGTCCCAGGACCCACTCCTAATAACAGTCAGTTAGAAATTGGGGAGAACTTCAGTTGGCTCCGCCCTTGTTATGACGACCGGCAACTTCTAATTGGTTTGTTGTGTGGTTCGACATTGAAAAGGGAGGAGCATGTGACGTCAGACTACATAACCAACCAATTAGAAGTTGCCGGTCGTCATAACAAGGGCGGAGCCAACTGAAGTTCTCCCCGATTTCTAACTGCCTGTCTCCTAATATACCTTTATTTATTTAATACCAAAGAGCCCTTTTATATCCTCTTGAGACCCCCCCCCCCCTCCATCAATTATACAGAATTCCAATCGAAATTCATATCTATTGTCTTTTATTCTAATATAAATATTGTCAAATATATGCATATCTTTGTATTAAAAACGGGGAGAAAAAAAAACCGAATGTGATTGATTTTTTTGTATAAATAATTTTTTTTTGTTGTCCTTTTTGAAACATATCTTAAGTGTATATAATTTTACATGTATATAATTATATATATAAATATATTATAATATTTGTGATGCACATTGTAAATAGTTTAAAGTTTAATGTCTCAAGCTTTTTTTTTAACAAAAAAAAAAAAAAAGAAAAATCTCTCAAAAATTTGTTTTAAAATTATGTGTTTGTGTTTTTGTACCCGTTTTATTTTTTGTGTGCAGTCAAATTTTATTATTAATTATTAATTATTATAAATTACAGAAATGTAGAGACTCCTCTATACAAGTTGATGCTCAGAATGCAAAAAAAAAAAAAACGATCGTCAAAAATTAAATACAGTAAAGTCGAAATCAATCGATATTTATTTGTGGTTTTTTTTTTAATTTTATTTTCTAATTTATCCTCATATATTAAAAAATGTTACTTAAAATAAAGTTAAACTTAAATCCATGTCGCAATTGACAAAACTTTTCTATATATACTAAGTCTATGAAGAGTGAGTTTTTAAGTTTAACTTTGTTTAAGTTTCATTTTTGCTTAATAATATATAGGCCGTTATGCTTTCGTTAAGCCTCGTTTTCACGGTGGCGATAGTTCTTTTCTTGAGAGTAGCTGTCATGAAAGTTACGATAGTTCACTCTCACCATAGCACAACTGTCTTGACATGTGTTCAAGTAACGGTGATAGTTGTCTGTCACATGTGACAAGTGAGTGTGACGTCTACTTCACTAGATATCATTAAGTCAACAGTGTTGCCTCTCTCTCTCTCCCTCCATCAGAAGCCAAATTTCCCTACAAAGTAGATATTTCTCCCTACAAGCGCCGGTCACTCAACAACTATTACTATATTGTGACAGTACTATCAACTATTGATAGTCAAACGAGATAGTTGTGATAGTCACTATCGCAACAGTGTGATAGTGACTATCATGTGGTCTTCACGATGATAGTTCTCGTGATAGTTGCTGCTCTTATGACAAGCAACTATCGTGAAAACTGGCTTTACATGACGTCAAAATGACGTCTCAGCTGGTGTCTTGTACCACACAATGCAATGTGGTACGGACATGGTGGTGACGTCATTTTGACGTCATTTTTCTGTAAACTACTGTAACATTCTAGTAAATAATATTCAATTCTTAAAAGAATAACTAAAAATAATCAATCAAATAAATATAACTAGTTTAAAATTAATTTTAAGTATTTTTTTACAGACTGGAGGGCTGCACCCCCCAAAACCTCCTGCAACAAGCTTAATTTGACAAAATCTAATATCTAACCAAACCTATAACTAAACCTAATTTTATTATAGTTGTATTTACACATTTTATTAAAATATACAATATTATTTTCAGAAAATGAGAAACAATTACTTTTTATAAGACGAGGAATTAATTATTGAAAGTGTCTTATTTGAAGCGGGATATCCTATTTAAAAGAAAACCCATTTTTGATCTAAATTATGGCATTTCTTATGAAAACAGCCCATAGTGAAATTTTAAGAAAATGTCCATTATATGGTTGTAAAGTTTCTTGTGACTTTTGTATCACCCTGTAATTTTCTATTCGTTTGTGTTTCTAATTAGAAGGGCGGAGTTGAAGCCGTAAGCCCCCCAAAAAATAAAGGAAATCTAAATTGAATGTAAAAAGGGGAAGAGAGAGAAAGAGAATGACGCGTTAAATTGCTTCAACAGCATCCAAATAATAATAAAAAATAATAATCATGATCATGATTATGGTTTGGTAATTCTGTTTTATCCTCCTCCTCTTTCACTAGTACCCAAAGTGACTTGAGTGACGTCATCGATGACACAAGATTAGATTTTTTTTAACACTGTTCATGCTTCCCCCACCTCTCTCTTCCTCTCTCCCTTTCATAGATCAATATCATCTCCCTATATTTTGCTTTTAACCCTTTTCTCTCAATTAAAATTAAATTATATCGATGAATATTTAATTTAAATGGTCATATTTAACTAATTATAAAGTTATTTAATGTTGTTTATAATATGATAGGGATAAAAATGATATAGTATATAGGGAATTATGTAGCAATGACGTCACTTCCGGTGTTACAGCATTGTTGATACATTCATGAAAGGAAATTCAACATGGCCGACTTTTCACTGGTTTTGTGTGATTTTTTTTTTAAAACTAATTTAATCGGTTTATTTCGACTAAAAGACAGTTTTTTTAGGAGATATTTGTAAAATTTAACTTACTTTCTACCTTTGAAGTGGAGTTAAATGAGTTTTTATTTACAAAAATTGGTTTATTTTGTGAACATCGAAGATTTGATGCGAAGAATCCAAAGATCTTCAAGTAAGTTGCCTATTTTTTAATCGTATTTTGCATTGACATTCTTTTGATAAGGTAAAACAATATCATTTGAAGACGTAATTTAGATTGAAAGTTGGGTTTATTTTTTTTCCCGATAATTAGTAGCCGTTTAGCCTCGTTTTATGCAAGGAGATTGTGTAGTTTTTCGCCTAAATTTTGCGCGTTTGATGCAACCTGAACAACCTTTAATTAGACGCTATACGTGGTTCCTAATTGAAAAAATATCCGAAAATGAGTACAGTTTTGTTCCGTTATATAACTGATTTTAAAATGATTCTTTTTTTTTATATAAATATATAATTTGTACAAAACATTTGCATTCGGGTCAGACTAAAACACGGAAACTTATGGAAACGGACGCAAACGCGCGGAAAAATCAATATTAGACTACTATAAGCGTTACAAGACACGGAAAACACATGCAAACCCGCGGAAAACACAAACAGACGGAAAAATTTTTGCGCGCAAAACGCTTACAAACACACGGAAACGCGCGGAAAACACTTACAAACACACGGAAAAGTGAGGAAAACGCTTACAAACACATGCAAAAGCGCGGAAAACACAAACATTTTCCCGCGTTTATAAGTGTTTTCCGTGCTTTCCCATGTGTCTACACGTATTTTCCGTGCCTTGTAACGCTTATAGTAGCCTAATATTTATTTTTCCGCGCGTTTCCGTCAGTTTCCGTGTTTTAGTCTGTCCCTTTGCATTCTGGCTGTTTCTAGGATTGTAATAGGGGCTTATTGCAAGTTATTGCAGTCCCATCTGTTAAAACAAACTGCATTTATAACAGGCAATTAGAAATCGGGACAAACAGAAGTCGGCTCCGCTCTTTTTATGACGACCGGCAACTTCTAACGTTGACGTAACTTCGACGTTGAAAAAGGCGGAGCATGTGACGTCAGACTACATAAACAACCAATTAGAAGTTGCATTCGTCATAAAAAGGGGCGGATCCAACTTCTGTTCGTGCCTGTGCATTTACATGTTGTAGGCCTATTACTGAGGAAGTTTTCAAACTTTCCACCACCCTACCCCCCACCTACGGAACCCTGTAAAGGACATGCGAGATTTTTTTTTAAAATCTCGACACATGTAAACTTTTAATCTTTATTATTCGGCCATGTTAATTATACCATGTTGTGCACACTATACTCTAATTATTAAATTATTGCTGCTACAAGAGGGCGCTTGTGATAATTTCATTATTTAGAGTATGGTGCGCGCAACATGGCATAATTAACATTCCCGAATAAAAGAGATTAAAAGTCGTCTGCAAAAAGTCCTCTGCAGGGCTCCATAGAGTCCATACCCACCCCTTAAAATCATCCTTTTAAATGACATACATTTAGAAAACGGGATGAACAGAAGTTGGCTCCGCCCTTTTTATGACGACCGGCAACTTCTTCTAATTAGTTGGTTATGTAGTCTGACGTCACATGCTCCACCCTTTTCAACGTTGAACCACACAACGAAATGAAATTAGAAGTTGCCGGTCGTCATAAAAAGGGCGGAGCCAACTGAAGTTCATCCCGTTTTCTAAATGCCTGTTTTTAAATGTGCGACAGGACAGGATTTTTTTAGCCAAAATTAACACAGGCAAGTGTGACCAGCACTAGTTTTTCGTTTGCTCCGCCCTTTTATGATCGTCATCAATTTTTAGTTGGTTTGTTATTTGGTCTGATGTCACATGCTCCGCCTTTTATTAATTTCTAATTGGTTGATATTTGGTCTGACGCTCATAAAAAGGGCGGGGCAAACGAAAAGCTGCCTGTAAATGAACTGGATGGATGCATTTGAGGATTTGGATTGCTTATTAACTTTCAAAAATAGTCGATTTTTTTCAAATGTAGATAATTATCATTTTAATTTATTATGATTAATTACAAAGGAATAACAATGGCGGTTTATTTTTACACATTATGATGATGAGGGTCACAAAACTTGAAATTTCCACGAAGACTTATCACTGTTATAAGGAGAATCTAGAAGACAGTCAGATGTAGGCCTAGAGTGATGATGGTGGTGTGATAGACTCTGAGAGTGACCCATAGGGTGATGATGATGGTGCATGGTGGCGCCACCATTGAACTGGTGGTTCATTGGAGGCGGAGGAGGAGGAGGAGCCAAGTAGTCAATGTTTCCATAATAGGAGCTCGTAGGGCACGGTGCCGGTGGTCCAGTCGTTGTTGGACCACCGTAATTTTGAGTGTAACAGTTTGGTGGCGCCTGGTGAGAAAATCCTCCACTAGAGGCGCGCTGCATGCAGGAAGTGGCTGCGCCTCCCATAAGGTGGTCGCTTGGATGATGGACCGGAATAGGAGCCATCGAGGCTGGACTCCAGATACCAGAATTGAAACTATTATTTCCGTTTCCTGCACCATGATGGAACGTTGAAGGAATCGGTGGCGTTCGGTAGAGAGGAGAATCTCGAGATAGTTGAGGCGATGGTGAGAGGGCGCTGCTTGCACTTCCGCTACTACTTCCGTTACTGTTGAGTGTCTGATGGAGAGTGTGAGTGTGTGTTGATGGTTGTGAGGATGGTGATGTCACTGGTGACTTGGGCTCCTTTTTGGGGCGCGTTTTGGCGTTATTTGTTCCGCCGCCGCCTCCATTGCTGCCATTTTGTTGTTGCTGTTGCTGCTGCTGTAATTGCTGGCGACATTTTGCGCGGCGATTTTTGAACCATACCTTTTTGATTTGATGGAGAGAAAAAAAAACAAGTTTAGACTTTTATTGACAGCTCACATACAAATTTGGTAAATTTTTATTTTTTTATATAAATGTCGATGACGACACGACGGCCATTTGCAATAAATACCTGAACTCTAGATTCTGGTAAGTTGATTTTGATGGCCACCTCTTCTCTCATGAAAATATCAGGATATCTGGTCTTACTGAATAACGACTCGAGGATGTCCAGTTGGGGCCGAGAGAATGTGGTTCGTTCTCGTCTTTGTTTACGAGAGTTTGGAGCTGTTTTTTTGAAAGAAAAACAAAACATTAAAATGTGAAAAATAAGCCTTATACATATATAGTCTTTAAGGTATAATAGACGTTAATCATACTTTTGATTTTTGGAGGATGATGGGGGAGACTATGGTGGGTGGGGGCACTGGGGGCCCCTTGTGATTTCTAAAGCCGGCTTCACACGAAGCACCATTGAAAACAATGGTCTTGTATATCACGTGTAGGCCACAGGCCTTGTTCGTCACTCATAAACAAGCGATTGTCCCTAACTTGTGACAATACTTAACCACTCAACGCCTCTGTTATAAAAAAGACGATGCCAGTGACGGTATACATGTAAGTGCGGTTATATTTTTAAAAAACTATTTCAAAATCGCGAATTTTCTAAGTCTTATGTTAAACTCCATCCTTAAAATGCTTGTAAAAATACATGAAATTAATTTAAAAAAAAAAACACAATTTTAACCACAGTGAAGCCAACACATTGGCGCACTTGATGATGTTTTTCTGGTTTTTTAAAATTATTTTCAGATATTTTTACGAGCATTTTAAGGCGCACTCAATGGAGTTTAACATAAGAGTTAGAAATTTGCGATTTTGAAATAGTTTTTTTTTTTTTAAATAGAACCACACTTACCAATTTTTTATCATTCTATCACTAGATGAACATATATTTAAGGTGCACATTGCACTTTGAACCATCAAAATTGGACAACTTTAAATATGAAAAATAAACATATTGCCGCCGCGACTGTGTGTATTTTAAAAATTAACGTTTTTTCTTTAACATCGGTTCTATGGACTCAATAGAAAAAACGATGCTAGCGCTCTTTGTGGAAATTTTTCGAAGTAATTTTGTAATGGTAGCCTCTTAACATCACATAAGCGGACAACTGGACTTTTATTTTACAAACTTTGTGAAGTGGTATATGGTGTGGCCAAGGGCCTATGTATAATCAATGGTATTCATAAAAAAAAACCGATCACCAAAATGGTCCGTGCAAAAAGCTCCGGCCGATGATTATTAAAATGTGGTGGCCATTTTTTTTTACATTCACCTTGTATAATCTATATTATATTTGATAAGATTATGAAATTGACATTTTGAAATTGTTTCTCAATCTTTTTTTGATTTTTACAACAACCATGAAGACAGAAATTTAAAGTAAAAAAAAAATGTTAAAATATTAGAAGAAGAAGAGTAGAAAGGTAAAAAAAAAATTGTTGTTAACTTGTCATTGAATGTTTGTAACCTGACAAGCTGTAACTTTTGAAAGGTGAGATGACCCCCCCCCCTCTCCCTTTTTACCCTCATCCACCTCTTTACCTTTTCTCCTGGAGGGGGTAAGTTGTGTTATGAATTGGTAATTAGGGAAGAAACGAATGAAGATACTATATAGTCTCTCTCTCTCTCTCTCTCTCTCTCTCTCTCTTTCTATCTGAGAAAAATAATGTATAAAAATTGAAAGAGAAAGAAAGAAGCTGTTTGTGTCCGAAAGAAAAACATTTCAGGAATGTCTTATGTCTGTTGCAGGTGCACACACACCATATACACATACCTTTGTGTATAGGCTATGTCTATTGGGTACTAATGTTAGAAGAGAGAGGGAGAGAGAGAGAGAGACAGAAAAAGTGATGGTCAGCTATGTATAGGACACGTGCAACCTCTTGAGATACACACAGTTTGGTATACATGTATATATATGGAGAAGGTCTTTCCCCAATGTGGACTGGACATTAGAGAGTGACCACAACTAAAAGAGGAAGGGTGTTATAGGGAGGTGAGGTGGGGTTTGTTGGAAGAGACGTGTAAATTAGAATCGCAACAAACAACTGTTGGAAAGGGGGGGGGGGGGTTTCTTCATTCTTTCTATCTTATAATAAAAAGTATGGAGAGAAAAGTCTTCTTTGAAGTCAGTCAAATAACACACAGATGGGCGGGTGGGGGAGGGGTGTGGGGGGAAGGTGGACAAAAGGTAGAGAAAAATAAGAAGAAGAAAAAAAAAGGTATTTTGTTCAACAAAAAAAAACATTCCTTCTTTTTTGTCCATATTGATTTCTTTTCTATTCAGTTTAATAATTCCATGGTGTTTTTTATTGTATTTGTGTGTGTTACTGTCAATCTCTAGATTTCCTAGGCAATCTACAAAAACTGCTAGCGAATCCGCAAAATTCTCAATACATTTTTTCGGTGTTGAATTTGACAGATTCACTAACAGCCTAACAAGTTGGTTGTTTTCCAGATTGCCTAGGCAATCTATAGATTGACTGATGTCGCCGATTGACAGTAATATTTATATATACAAATGAAAGTATGAAACATATTTTGAGAACATTCTGTAATTTTGTATAGAACTCTCAATGTTATCTTTTCTTTCAAGTCCTTCTTTTCTACTATATTTAATGGCGCCTATAGGTACAAATTGAAACCTTGACACAGCATAGGCGTAAATACAAAATTAACGATTTCTAACTGATTTATATAAAAAATACTAGAGAAAAAGTCCCGGAAAACCCATTAAAAACTTAAAAACCCCCTGCGGAAGCATGGCCTGGAGTATTCTTTACATTATATGGGTGAACCATTATGGCGTCTGAACACATATTATACAGGCAAATAGAAAACGGGATGAACAGAAGTTGGCTCCGCCCTTTTTATGACGTCCGGGAACTTCTAATTGGTTTGTTGTGTGGTTCGACGTTGAAAAGGGCGGAGCATGTGACGTCAGACTACATAACCAACCAATTAGAAATTCCCGGTCGTCATAAAAAGGGCGGAGCCAACTTGTGTTCGTCCTGATTTCTAAATCTCTGTACATATTATTAATGTTATAGACGCCATGTATGTACACTTAATTGCTTCAAAATTGTACTTCTTTCGATATATGCATTTATAGCGAGGAATACTGTATGTAACAGACATTTAGAAATCGGGGAGAACTTCAGTTGGCTCCGCCCTTGTTGTGGCAACTTCTATAATTGGTTGGTTATGTATTCTGACGTCACATGCTCCGCCCTTTTCAACGTCGAACCACACAACAAACCAATTAGAAGTTCCCGGTCGTCATAAAAAGGGCGGAACCAACTGAAGTTCTCCCCGATTTCTAACTGCATATCTGTATGTATAGCTCCAGTATACAACTCTTTGTTATATTTCCTTTTCTCTTTTCGTGCAAGTTGCACGACTGGTTTACTTATAGAATACGTGAAATAATGTGTAAGTTTTCAATATTATGCAATTTTGTTGGATCTATTTCGAAGTCAATATTGACTTTTTTTGAGCTGTGCAAAGAAGAAGGGGGGAAAAGGGAGATAGGGGATTTATACTTATTATTATAGGGAGGTTCTAAATGTCTTTATTTAGCTCGTGTATCTTATTTGCACGCGTCAATTGAATAGATCATGCATTTATACAGTAAAAAGGGGGGGGGGGATTGTCACAAATATCATAATTATTGAAATCGTTTGTGGTTATTTTTTGTAATCGGTTTTTTTAGTAATTTAAGAGTCATTGTTTATAATTAGATATAATTAATGATGAAAACAAAGTTAAAAAAATATTAACTTGAATTTTTAAACTTTTGTTTTTTTAGGTTAAATCGTTTAATTTGGTTTTCAATGTAGATAATTGTGTTTAAGTTTGCGTTTGTATAGAATTTCCTTTTTACAATTACAATTAGTACTCTGCTAGCAGCCAACCTAGGCCTATGGCAGAGGGACATAAAAGTCCATATGCAGCATAAGCATTGTCAAGCACATATACATGCACATATATACAAATGTCAATCCCACAAAGTTAATATCGTTAATTTAAAAGAAAATTATGAGATTTTTTTTGTCTTTAATAAATCACAATTTTGTGAATTGAAATGAAAAATTTAGTGAATTTCAAAGGGGTCAAAAGGTTATATGAAGGCTGTCTTGATTATATTCGAATAATGAAACCCAATTTGAAGACAGGCAGTTAGAAATCGGAGAGAACCCCCTTGTTATGACGACTGGCAACTTCTAATTGGTTTGTTGTGTGTGGTTCGACGTTGAAAAGGGCAGAGCATGTGACGTGTCAGACTACATAACCACCAACCAATTAGAAGTTGCCGGTCGTCATAACAAGGACGGAGCCAACTGAAGTTTTCACCTATTTCTAACTGCGTGTATTTGAAGTGATTCAGGTATATATATATACGTCTAATTGCAGAGTCTATGTTGTACAGTACAATATATATAGATTATACCTGGATAGGTTGTGACGATAGGTGGCGCTGGCAATCCCACACCTGGATAATGTGGATGGTGATGATGATGATGAGAGGCGGCCTTGAAATAGGCCATCCCGGCTGCCACTGCGGCGGTCACGTGGTGCGGGGCCGTGGGCTGAGATTGGCACGACGACCCGAACGATGTCGGTGGGAACGCCACGGTGTGACCTTTGACCTCTCAACTTCTTGTCTTTGCTTTTCTTGTTCTTCTGTTGTAAAAAAAGAAAAGGAAAATATAAATTGTTTATAATTTACATTATTAATTGATGTGTGTGTGTTTCGGGGTTTTAACGCTGATAAGAGGATGAAGGGGGGGGGGGGGGTGAATGTTCCTCCTCCAATCAGTGACGAGCAACAACGAAAAAAAAACCCATTAAAGGGGGGCATATCAGTCACATTCAGGGCAAAAAAAAACTCAAGATTGAGGGGGTGGAGTTGATGATGATGATGGAAAGAGGAGTGATGGGGGTGGGGTAATTTAGGGGGGTAATTATACGGATTTGATGTGGGCCAAACACTTTTTTTTTGTTTAATCCTGTATTCGTTATTATTAGGGGGGTCTAATATTCCGTGGGGAGGTCAGAGGAGGAGGGTTGAGGCTACAATTGAAGAGGGTTCTATGGGTAATTTAATAGAGGATATAATTGGACCTAAGTTCTAAGAACAAAAAGGGACTCATCATTATCATCAACCCCTTCATTTTCACGCACTATACTCTCTAAGGACCCTTCAAGTTCTCCTCCTCCCCTTAAATACCCAGTTTTTTTTAAAAAAAATATAATTGAAAGAATGAGGAACTAGAGTTGATTAAAACATTTTTTAGTTTACTTTTTTTTTTGTTCTGTTTCAGACAATAGTTGTGAGATGAACCCTTAGTTTATATGTGACAAATTGTGTCACTTTTTGCTCCTATTTAGGCCTCTCTGTATATATTTGGGGACAATTAGGGCCCATGCCTTTTGAACTGGTCCAGTGAACTGTCACTGACGAGTACCTATAGCGACCTTATAAAAATTAGTTTAGGTTTAATGGTTAATTTTCATTTTAAAATTAAAATTATTCATATCTTAATTTAAAAAATTCCGATATTTATTATAAACTATATATAGGAATTTAAATGACGATATCGTTCAAAATAAACATTTTATGGCTGTTTAAAAATGGAATACTTTGTTTTTAAATTTTCAATAATAATTGAAATATCCAATTTTCAGGTAGATTTTTAAGTCCTTTCATAAATAAAATTAAGAAAAATTTGAACTTGTTCTAAAAACTAGAAGGGGTATACGTCAATCACGTATGCATGGTTATTTTCATTTTTTGATATCTTTCAAAATAAGCTTTTTTTATGTTAGTTTGGAAATGACCCAACTTGAACTTGTTTAGTCTTCTTTAAATTTTTGTTTATAAAAAGTTTATTTTGAAAGATATTAACAGGAAAATACTCTTAAGTGATTAAGCTATAGTCTTCTAGTTTCTTGCAACTTGCAACTCATTGCAAAAAAAACCAGTCATATCTAATGATGTCACAGCTTAAGTGCGACTATTTTATGACATTCATACATCATATCATTCATGCAACAATAATATTTGTTATAATATTATTTTATAATTTGATTTTTATGGCTGTTATACAAGGTTATGAGCTAGATATGACAGTCTTATTCCTATTCTGTATAATTGATGCTCTGCAGAAAGTTCGAAAATTGATTGAACAATATCATATAATAAATTATTCTAAAATGAATTGTGTGGCTTTTCTAGTTATTAGTAAACTTTTTTTTTTTTGGAAAATTGTTACCCTTTAATGACAATTATTGTCGCAATGTGACGAGAATTAGGTTTGTGATTTTGACACTTTGACGACTTGAACTTATAATACTTGTAAGGATAATTGGGTGATGGAACGCAAAGGGCGAATTGGCCTATATATAGAAAGGGTTAAAAAGGACCTAATTATTAAAGAGACGGAGAAAACCGAACGCTCTTTTTTTTTTGTGTGTGTTTGCAATTGTTGAACACATTTTCTTATTAAATTGTCAGTTATTTCTTCTTCTTCTTCTTAAATTTTGGAATTGAGAACGTGGGAAAAGACATTTTTAGGTTCTCTGTGTATACAATTGACCAATAGGCCCATATACGCTGTATATCCAGGTATTGTCAGGTAAACAAAAGGGTTCTTATTAAAATCATTGAAATATATTTAAGTGTATAGATCAATAGGTCTATATATAGAGCCTATTACCGTTTCTCAATTCGAAAATATAGTTTCAGGAAAAAAAACTTGATAATTTAGAAATTAGTATAGTATGCCTTATACCTAGTACACACACACACCTGATAATTTAAATGCATTTAAATAATAAACGTGTTCTACAGAGCTCCGTGAAGGACAAACAAACAATATGTCGAATTCAATTTATTCAGTTAATTAATCTGAAAATATTGAGTTAATACTTAAATATAATTTATAGAAACTATTATTCAATTGAAAATATTAATAATAAAAGTCAATTTTATTTGTGGTTCGTGTCCTTAACTGGATTCCGTATAATTCAGCCTATAAACACATTTAATTTGAATTCATTTAACTCGTGATGTGTGTACAAGGTATATTAACTATAATCACTTAAATGTATTTCCATATTAATATTTTTCAAAATAAACTTTTTATAGACAAAAATTTATTAAAACAAAAATATCGTTTGCTTATAAAGTTGGGTTCTTATTTTCCGTATACTGTCATGAAACGTTTATTTGAAACGATATATGTATATATATATATAGGTCTATATTCAGTTGCCGTTCTAGTTTCTAAAATACTTTCAGGTTTCTCTTAATGTTATAGGTGTATATAGGGCTTTTTATGTGTAATAATAATCCAAGCAAATGTTTCTCAATTTGCGGATCAAGTATATACGAAGTCAATTATAGAGAAAATTTACTCCTGATTTTTCTAATAAAAAAAAGGTTGGTTAGAGGCTAAGATGTCTTGGTTACTAGACTATCAGTTGTCAACTATATAAGAGTTCTAGCCTCTGACCAGCCTTTTTTTGTTGTTGTTGAAAAAATCATAATTGTTTGTTGATTCTATAATATAAACGGAATTTTGACTTCACAATCTCTGATGGCAATTGAAGCCACAAATTATTATAGGAAAACATTTCTTTGAAATTTTTGCATAAAAATCCGAGCCCCTATATATAGTTAGTTATATATAGGCCTATAGTTCTGAGAGACACAAGGATGTTAACATTTTAAAATCATCTTAAAAACACAATTCAATTTCATTTTGAAATTATAAATGAAAATTTGTTAAAAAGTTTTATGTTTTGAAAGATATGATGAATAAACATGAAAATCCTATATCAAATGTAACATTTATGCCGTATAATATTCGCTCTTCTATAGTTTTCTATAAAACACTTTTCAATTTCTTCGAAATGGGTTGGGTGGGGGGGGGGGGCTAGTAATGTAGGGCCTATATATGATGAAGTTCGATGCGTTTTTAATATTTCTATACATGTGTTAATATTAATTATAATTATCTTAAATTGTAGGCCGCATTTATATTTATTATTTGTTATTAAAATAAAATCCTTTAAAAAAAATATAGCTTGGGGAAAAAAAAATTCTAATTCAATTAATAAATTTCATTTGAATGCATTTCAGAACATGCATAGAGAGGCCCTTATACATGTTAATTAGATCTTGATAATAATTACAAACATGTACAGGGTGGGCCAAAAAAAATGAGAACATCTTGTAGCATATGAGTTATTTAAAAATAAAATTTAATTAATTATATTGTTTCATGTAAGGCTGACTGTGAGGGTCATCATCTTGACTGCAGATCAGCCCACTCACACCTGCTCAATATTCTGTTGTGTTCTGGCAGATTTTGGTTTACCACTTCTGGGTTTACGTTCTGTTGTACCGTCGTTGTCAATTTTATTGATAACCCGACTAACACTAGCTATGCTCCAGACTTTGTTTGGAAACTCATTGGTCATTCTCCTAGCACCCCACTGTTTTTCAATTCGCAAATGTTGAATCAGAATACGGTCTTCCTCCGCGGTCATTTTTGTCATTCTTGGTAAAAAAAAATTTAACCTGCTGATGTAAACAATTGACATATTAAAACCAAAGATGGCGCCCGGAAATTGTCGAAATAAAGACATCATATAGCTAAATAGGTAGTAAGTAAGTAAATGAGTAAACAATTTAAGGCTATTATAGATACAGTTAAACAAATTTTGATGTAATTATATTACTTTTTACGCGTTGTTCTCACTTTTTTTGGCCCACCCTGTATATACAAAAAATTGATTTGCATTAAACTAAAATTTTCAATATTTAATATTAGATATTAAAAAAAAAGTCCTATTTATTTTTTCGTTAAAGACCTAAGGGCATTATTATATAAATTAATGACCATAATAATAATATAGATTGACAACTTAGGCCTATATAGATTAATAATCAAGTTTTGAAGAAAAAAAAACCAGCATCCAATCAATATTTTGCGTGTTTTTTTTTTAGAATTTATTTAAAAAGAAAGATTCTTATCATCAAATTATCATTTATGTTATTGTTTTCTTTCTTTTGTGTATTAATATACCGTTGTATGTTGTTTACTGAAGCGTTCAAAGTTCAAACAAAAAAACTAACACAATTAGGCCTAATTCTTAAATCTGTTGTAGAAGAATATCTGAAAAAGCTTTTTCCTAGTTTTTAACTTGTTTTGTTTTCTTGGAATTTATAAGAACAAAATCGGTGGATGGGAGGACTTTTTTATGTATAAATATTTACTAATGATGGCGAAAGGAATTATAAAAAATGATAGAATTTCTGGTTTTGTGACATACAATTATTATGTATACAAGATGGCTGTAGGCCTATTTTTTTTTATTTAAAAAATAATGATAAATTTAAATGGAATTTTGTTGTTTTATATAATTTTTGTTTGAACTTTAAAGAAAAATCTATAAAATCAAGAAGTTTAGACTTTAATCTATATATAAAGCAAAAAATTCTGCCTTTTTTTTCAATTAAAACGGTCCTGTTTAAAGGCTAGAAATCTCTCTGACGTAATCATTATATAGGCTGAATTTTTAATGCAAAAGTGTGTTTTTTTTCTCTCAATTTATGGCCAAAGTGCTAATTGCATGGTAAGTATAGGCTTAATTATCATCATTTATATAGAGCAACTTGCATGCAATTAAGCTTTTTTTCTAATCAATAAGGCTGGTTAGAGGCTATAGTTGTCTTGGTTTCTATCAGTTATCAACTGTGAATTCTAGCCTCTAAACCAGAGTTTTCAATTGAAAAACCATAATTGTTGGTTGATCTAAATATAAGAATTGTTACTTCAGAATTGACCCTTGGGGCCACAGATTGAGAAACATTTGCTTGATATTTTGCATACAAATCCCCGAAACCCTATATATTATAACCAATATAATTGTGATATTTAGGCCTATTATAGGTATTATTTCAACGTAACAAAATTTTATAAAAAAAATGGGAAAATTTTAACTAAGGTCTAGAAAAATGGTATAGTTAATTATAATAAGGTCAAGTTAACTAATGCCATTTTCATTAGTTTGCACAATTGATTACATGTAGAGAGAGGTCTAATGTCACTATTATGAGTCTAAAAGACATTGGCACACGGGTCACTTTTGACAAGCCGACTTTATTTTGCAGTCGAAATCGACCACTAAAAGTGGTCCTGCATGTTTCATCAACTTCCGATTTCACTATTAAAGAAAAGAAAAGTTTTAATTTTCTATAATACCTTGTACACACACCTGAGTTAAATGAATTTAAATTAAATGTGTTTAGGTGAATTATACGGAATCCAGTTAAGGACACATGAACACCAAATAAAAATTCAGTTTATTATTAATATTTTAAATTGAAAAATACTAAATCAATAATTTTGTCAATAGTTTATCTGATTATATTTAAGTATTAACTCAATATTTTGAGATAATTAACTGAATAAATTGAATTCGACATATTGTTTGTTTGTCCTTCACGGGGCTCTGTAGAACACGTTTATTATTTAAATGCATTTAAATTATCAGGTGTGTGTGTACTAGGTATAAGAAACTGTTATTGAATATAGGTCTATATTTGCAGGTAAAATGGAGTTCGCGGACTCTTTTGAGTCTGGACCCTTGTGTTTTAATATATTTTATCCGCGTTCGCTTATGTAATATTAAGCCTATTAGTTTTTGGCCATTTTTTTAGGCCTATATACATATATAATATATAGACATAGGCCTATATGATGATGATGATGTTGATGAGGTTTTTGTTGTTCATTTCCTTGTCACTCATAATTGTCACTTGTCTCTTTTTATATTTTCCATCTGCATGCAGCGCTCATTTCCTATATATTTATCTTTGTATGTATGAACTATATAATAGGCCTATTTATTACATTATTGTATTTAGGACTACTTTCTATAAAAGTTGAGCAACTTTATATATAAAAAATCTGAATAAAGGCGTTTTTTTTCCTGCACTTGTGATCGAACCATTATATATGCATTGAGGGCCATTTCTGTCAAAATATCTCAATTTATATATATAGATGGCTACCCATACTTCACATATTTATATCCTGCGCAATTCAAATATTGATATCACGATTTTAATTATGAATATTTGTAATTATTATAGGGCTCGGATTTTGATGCAATATCAACCGGAATGTTTCTCAATATGTGGCCCAAGTGCCAATTGTGAAGTAACAATCTCGTTTTAGATAAAAAAAAAATTGTTCTTTCTAATTTAAAAAAAACGGTTTGAGGCTAGAACTCTAGTTGACAACTGATAGTAACCAGACATCTAGCCTCTCTCTAACCAGAATTTTCTGATTAGAAAAAGCATAATTGCAGTTGCTCTAATGATGATGATGTGTTTACTTCACAATTGGCACTTGGGCCACACATTGAGAAACATTCCGGTTGATATTGCATCAAAATCCGAGCCCTATAGTAATTATAAATTGTATAGATATTCATAATTAATTTTTGGATATCAATAATTAAATTATGGATGGACAAAATTATAGGCAATTTTCCAACGAATGGGGGCTCGTATACGTATATATATATTGCATGGTATAGAAGAAAACACGCATAAGAAGAACGGCGCTGATTTAGCGCCAAATTTAACAAACAGCAAACTATATGAATATAAAATGCCAATTATAGATCTAATCGCCAAATTGAATTACATAGACGCCAATTGAAACAAACAACAAAATATATAAACAGGCGCCGAATTATAAACAAAATGCATGCGCAAACTACATGAATAACCACCATTGATTGCGCATTGTGTAATACGGCTTTCCATCTGATATAATTAAGGGCTATTAATTGTTTCAGTAAATTTTAATTTTTCATTGTTTTTTTGTATCCAAATTTCAAACATGAAAGTTGATTATTTGTTTTTCATTTATAAATAATAAAAAAAGAGGACCCTATGTGAGAGGCTTCAAGTCAAAGATTATATACTATATTTTTATTATATGTTATAAAACTTATAATATTAAACAATTGACAGCCTTATATTATTCTATAATAAAGCTATTATATAAGTTTAAACTGATTTGCAACTTATAAGCCTATTTATATATATTGGCTGAGCTAATCTGTTTGTTTAACTTTCAGTTAACGAGATTAAATGAGTCTTTAATTTCCTTAAATGTATACACGGAAGAGGCTTATTTTTGTCATTTATATATAGTTAGATATATATATATATACATTACATATAGGCAGGCACGACGTGGCACGTGTATTCTGCAGGCTCCGGACGGCAAGGAGGAGGATGCAGCAAATACCGCGGATGCCATGCAGGGAACCATGTTTTCACTTTATCGCTTTTATCTTTTTGTTCGAATTTTACCATTTGGTTAACATCAATTTAGAAATCACAGTTTATATACCATTGGCGAGTATAGTAACCTCCAAACCGGAAGTCACCGGTTCGAATCCTATATATAAGATCCTATATAATAGTGCTGAATTTTTTTTTTTAACATTTATTATAAATTGTTAAAATAAACATAAATATAATTGTAAATATTCTTCGAAATGTAGTTGGCCTGATAACTATAAATAGGCCTAATGTATAAATAAAGCCTCTAACCCTGAACTTAGATCTAGGCCTATATATATAGACTGCATGTATAGGTTCTGGAGAGGTTCGAATCCCATTTGTGTTTCCTTCCATGTTCTGCAACTCAAATTCTCCTTTGTGGGATTTGCCGTCGATATTATATTTATAGGTGCATGCATGGGTCCTTTATTTATATATTTTGTGGTTCCGAATCTCTCTTGATATAAAAGAGACCTTTAAGGCTGCAGCATTGCTCCGTTTTACGGAAAGTTAATTGAAAGTTTCGAGAAGATGTGACATGCTTTGAGTCCAGTGGATTTTCGAACTTTCAATCATCAGTATGTGTAATTCAGACAAGAATAATCTATATTAAAAGGACATCCTGAGGAAGAAGTGGTGAATGGAGATAATTTTGTTTTGTGGGATTGACATTTTTGTATATTCATTTTGTTTTTTATATGCATGTAGACTTTTATGTCCCTCTGCCATAGGCCTATTTGGCTGCTTGTAGAGTACTAATTGTAATTGTATATAGATCTATATATCCAAACATAATTATTTCCAAGTCATTTTTTTAAATCTGATCACAATTTATATATAGGCCTAACTGCTCTGCATGTTTCATTTAGATTTCAAATGAATTGAATGGCGTTTTGAGTCTCTCTCTCTCTCTAATTTGATCGGAACTGTCGTCAATTTCCAAACCTGCCTCCAATTCCTTGGTCTATAGATTTTTATGACAATCTGCATGTAATAAGTTATACAGTTTATTTAGCATGCTTTTAGGAAAACTTGCAAGGTTTCAAAAGGTTTTGAAGTTCGATCCGTTTATCCTTTTATATATTTAGGCCTACATTTTTTTATAAGTTGATATTTTGCCCAAACAATACTTAAATGCAGTAAACCCTTTCGTTATAAAGACCTATTATTGTAAAATTTGCATATACTGTAGGCCTATAGTTATAACGTTAGTTTCGTTTACGAAAACATAAATTTGTTCTAAAAGAACGCGGCTAATATACAGTATACCTTGTACACCCACATGAGTTAAATGAATTCAAATTAAATGTGTTTAGGTGAATTATACGGAATCCAGTTAAGGACACAAACCAAATAAAAACTTTTAATATTAACTATTAATATTTTAAATTGAAATACTAAATCAATAGTTTATATTATTATATTTAAGTATTAACTCAATATTTTCAGATTATTAACTGAATAAATTAAATTCGATATATTGTTTATTTGCCCTTCACACATGGGCTCTCTCTGTAGAACGTGTTTAATATTTAAATGCATTTAACTGTGTATATTATATACAGTGTGTACAAGGTATATAAGGGGGTCGTATATTCTTAAGAAGATTCATGTAAAACTTATAACTCTGCATGGATTTAACTATCTCCTATAGTTAGCACGTTACGTTTTCTAACAAAAATTGAATTATGAACGTCCGTAATTTATATAATAAATTAAGAGTATAGGCCTATAGTCTAATTAAATGTGGATGTCAAACTTTTGACACTTTTTTGCGTGTATGATGACTTCTGTCGAGATTTGTTCGGAACTTAGCAAGAACGGTGAAGAACCCGGTGCAGCACGGATGCATCTTCAGAACGATAGGACCTATAGGTCCTACAGAATCTATAAATGCAAATGAAATATATTTAACTTTGTTAAAATCAATCATCAAATGACACAGTTTTTGAACAAAAAGTGTTGGTTATACGTTCTGACGATGCTTATCCGTGCTGCACGGGTTCTTCACCGTTCTTGCTAAGTTCAATGCAAACAAGTCTCGACAGAAGTGATATTTCTACGAGATTTTGGGGGTCATTTCAGCACTTTTAACCCGTTAAAATGTCGTTATTTTCAAAGGGCTATAAAAAGTTTATCTTTTTCGAAGATATAGAAACGTGAACATTTTTTTTTTTCAGTTACTCTTCTAGTTTTTAAAACACTTTAAAGTTGTGCGTATACAAATAGAGAGAATGTTTTTTTAATAATAATTTTCTTAACATTTGTTTCTTACCCACAAATTTAAACGAGTTTTTTCTCCGTTCGGCCGACGGCTGCAAAGCTGAACTCCGATGAACTTTTTCGTTAAAAAGTTCGTTTTATGATTTCTAAAAAAAAGTTCAACCGCGTGTTTCCAAATCCACCTATAATAATATTAATATAGACGTATCTCTTATTACAAAACCAATAAGCCTTGAACACAAACACGCGCACGTTAAGTTCCTAAACACGTGGCTATCCTATTAAAACAAAATTACACGAAAACCCGTATTTTTTTAGCTTCAAAAAAAGTTTTTCTGATGTTTTTTTAGTTCAATTATGATTAAATGCACTCGAAATAAATAAATAACGTTGAAAAAAATCTTATTTAAGTTATAAAAATGGTGTCCTATAAGAATAAATGCATAATTTTTTTTTTTTTTACAAAAATAATGACATTGAAAATGATTTTCTGACGTCGACAACACTGACTTTCAATATAAATATATTATTGAGTGACGTGAGAACGTGCAACATTATAGCTCCTCTATGCGGCAGCAGCAGCAGCAGCTCTCCTTCAATAAAGTTAGTACTTGATTCTGACGCGCATATTCGAACGGACAACAGAACAGATGGCAAAACAGCTAATGGGAGGAGTCGGTTTACTAGTTAACCTTATCATTGGTCACTTGTTTCGACCAATCACTGAACATTGAAAATTCTTATTTTCGAGAATGCCTTATATGTCTTTTTTTGATTCACGCCCACTTTATAAGTGACGTTTGCGTTTCTTTGTGTTTAAATTACGAGAAAATTTTAAAAGTCAAGAGGAATAAGTGACAGAAGTAATGTTCAATGATTAACATTGACTTCAAAGTAAGATACTTACATAGATATCAATGTTTTTGTTCTACGTTTTTCATTCTATTAAGCAGTAATGAACAGTTTTTTTCATTTATTTCTCTTGTTGTCTACCAAATTTTTTATCATTTCATGATTTCAATAATTTCATTGACAAAGTGTGGTAAACGTATCTTCATTTTTTTTTACTTTATAAATAATGTCACTTATTCCTATTGGCTTCTGAGCCTCTCATATACAGGGTGTTTTTATTATAAAAAGGTTTTATTTAAGTTTATTATGCGTAATATTTCATCAAATACGTTTATTTTGAAGTCAGTGAATATGTTATTTTAGTGTTTAAAGGTGTTTTTGTATCATTTTCTTCAGGTTTTAAAGTGTGAACGAACCTCAAACTCTGGTTATTTTGTTTTTCATGAGCAAAACTTAAAGAGAAACTTGAAAGTGTTTTTTTTTTAGAAACTAGAAGATTAGCTCAATCCGTTAAGGATATTTTCACGTCGATATCTTTTAAAGTAAACTTTTATAGCAGGTTGAAAATGGCGCCCAATTTAAGCCGCCGATATTTTGTTTAATTTTTGTTTATAAAAAAGTTTATTTTGAAAGATATCAACATGAAAATATACTTTTCAGTATTAGTTCTAGTTTCTAATACCTAGTACGCACCTGGCTATTCAAATGCATTTAAATTATAACTGTGTTCTACAGAGCCCTACGAAGGACAAACAAACAATATGTCGAATTCATTTTATTCAGTTAATTAATCTGAAAATATTGAGTTAATACTTAAATAGAATAATATAAACTATTGACAAAATATTGATTTAATATTTCAATTTAAAATATTAATAATAAAAGTCAATTTTTATTTGGTGTTTATATGTCCTTAACAGGATTCCATATAATTCACCTAAACACATTTAATTTGAATTCATTTAACTCATGTGTGTGTTTACACTGTTTCAATTTTTCTCTTTATTTAAGATATTAAAATATATTTTCTAAACAATAGAAGAGTAAATAATATACTATCGAAAATTCTTATTAAAATTAGACTTAAATATTAACCAACTTTTTCACTTTGTTACATTTTATTAGTTTTATTAATCTATTTTTAACTAATTAAAACAATATCTTCTTGAAGTTGCTTCATTAAAAACCTGAGATTTTCGAGATTTTTAGTCGATCGCAAACTATTAATTATAAAATAACATTAAAATTAATTATAATTGTGGAGCTTTATACACAAAGTGGCAAATATATATCTATATACAGGGTGTGCAACTCAATTTAACTGCATTTCTCTCACTGCTATAGCTGATGATAGGTATAATTTATTATTTAATTATGAAGAGTAGTTATAATTCAGTGGTTTCTATGCTATTATATATAATAATATATATATAAAGAAATGTGCCCTAAAGAGAAATCTGGACAAACATGTTTGTTTTATAAATGTGAAGTTAATAATTTCATTTCACTCGCTTATACTCGAGTGAGAAACCATAATATATTATGGTTGAATATATGATAATAAAAATAATAATAATATAAAAATTATAGGAAAAGAAGGGAGAGAGGGAAGGTGGGTGGGTGGGTGTTATTTAGAATATATATATACTGAAGTGGCGAGCCTGTATAATATGATATAGGGCCTCCAGTGATCTATTCAATTAGGCAGATGAGAAGTTAAAAGAGCGACTGAGAATGTTTTGAATGCATTTCATGCTGTGATTTTCAGTAATGAAATTCCCATCTTCATTTTGAGAGATGATGGGAGGTAAAGATACAAATTGAATTGCTTATACCATAGAACCACATATATATATGGCCCTCTACCCTCCCCCACCCCTCCTCTTTCTCTAAACCCCTCTCTAAACCTTGAGGGGATATAAAGAGGGAGGGAGGAACTAAAGGGACCTCCTGCTGAAAACTGTTAGGAAACATTACAAGGCAATTAGGACAGAGACGGGGAAAAACATCGAATTTCATCTTTTTTTTTTTTTGATTTTTCGGCCCTTGGAATATACAGGTCTATTTTTGGATATATGTTTTGTCTGAGAAGATTTTTTTCTGAGATGATTTTCTAACTTGGTCGACGGTTGGAGGAGGAGGCTAGTGGTGACTTGAAGGTATAGCAAAATAAAAGCATAAACAAGCAGTTAAACAGAATAAAGCATAGGCCTACGCATTTGGACTCTTTGGAGCCGAATAGAGCGGAAAAAAAGGAATTTACAAATAATTTGTTTATATAGGCCTACTTTTTTTTTTTTGCTATACCTGGGGCCTGTTTCTCAAAAGTGCGCGCGTCTTGTAATACGGGGCGACTGAATAAGCGCCAAATTGAACAAACGCCAAACTGAATAAGCGCCAAATTGAACAAACGCCAAACTGAATAACCGCCAAATTTTTGGCTTTTATTCAGTTTGGCGTTTCTTCCATTTGGCGTTTGTTCCGTTTGGCGTTTGTTCCGTTTGGCGTTTGTTCCGTTTGGCGTTTATTCAGTTTGGCGTTTATTCAGTTTGGCGTTTATTCAGTTTGGCGTTTGTTCAATTTGGCGCTTGTTCAATTTGGCGCTTGTTCAATTTGGCGCTTGATCAGCGCCACCTGTAATACAGGTGAATTCTATTCTGAGCCCTATAAAGGACATGCAGTGCAAATTCACAATTTGTGATTATGAATTAATGACAAATGTGTGAATTTGTGATGCATGTCCTTTACGGGGCTCCATAGAATTCACTTGTATTACAAGACTTGTACTTTTGAGAAGCAGGCACGTTACTTTTAGCCTCCACCTCCAACCCTTGGCATCATCCACGTTACATTTGGAACTGTTTCAGTCCTAATTTTATACCCCCTAATATGGGTTGTATACTTGTAAAAGGGAGACAGATGGCGCCTCATATTAGCCCCCTTCCCTACATACATATATATATAGAGAGAGAGAGAGAGAGTTAACGCTCCATTCTAAAGGGGCACGTGCACTGGACACGTGTTTCACGTGGCTCGAATCTTCCGGAACACTTCTTTTATCTATTAAGTTTATGAAATAATAATATAGGATTCTATATATTCAATGGGAATTTAATATGGAAGATGAAATGAGGGGGGAGAGGTTATTAAGGCTCACATGAGGCTAAATGAACCTGTTTTCAAATATTAACTTCAAATATTAAATAATATAAAATCTTTTATGAACTTTAAACTATATTAGGCCTTGTAAACATGGATGGAATTCTAAACTTTTGGTTTGGATTAAAATTATAATGACTTATTAAAAAAATAATGTAAAAATATAATATCTATAAATTAAGTTTATTAAAGGTTTATTTAGTGGTTGAGATTATATTTAATTTGAATCATAATTAAGGTGGGTTATAAAGTTTAAAAGTTCATCGAATTCTTGATTATTCCGTCTTTTGGGAAGACAATTAAAAGAAACCTGTGTTTTAAAAACTAGAAGGGATCAAGAGGGGCTCAACCAATTAAAGTTTTTCTTCTTCTTCATGTTGATTAATTATTGACTATTTAAATTTTAAAGTATTCATCTAGGTGAAAATTAAAATTTAATAAATTTTCTGCAGTTCGTAAATGGTACAGGCAGCGCCCTCTATATGCGAATTTATACAAAGTCACAAATTCACTCCTTTAAAAGTTCCCCCTTATATTTAGCTCTCTTGCATAGCAATTTTGTATGGATTTTTTTTTTAGATTCGTTTGCTCTTATTTTCGTATTTTTCTTCATAGAACATCAATGGGCTTTATATATACGAGTCAATATGTTAGATGATTAAAAATAAACAATAACAACACGGAAAATAGTGTTAAAGTTACATTGCAATATAAGGGAATATATATATATATATAAAAATTAGCAGTGCTAATTGGGAAGGAAGAAAGGGGGGGGGAAATAAAACGGGGTTCCTCCTCCTTTTTCTCTTTGTGTATCTTGGAAACAACAGAAAAAGGATTCTAGTGGGTCGTAAGAGGGTGGGTCGCGTTGTGGTTGCTGTTATTTGATCACCATACACTCTTCTTAATGTGGCGACGGCAAAAATGTACAGTTCAATTGATGATCATCATTATATTTATATAGAAAAAAAGGGAGAGAGAGAGAGAGAAAAAACAGGGAGAAAAAGGGGATAAAGAGGGATGATGATGATGATGAATATGAATCTTAGTTTTTCACTTTTTCTCTCTATCTCCCTTTCTATTTATATTTTCCCTTTTGAATAATTCATTTGGCTATTACAGTCACCTACAAGATTTGTCATTCTACTATATAATAATAATGATATAGGCCTATATATGGCTTGTGACAGTTCATCTGTATGTATCACATCGAAACACACACACACACACAGACTATATATATCATATATATATATATATATATATATATATATATATATATATATATATATATATATATATATATCATATCATATACATCTGGATATACAATATGCACAGGTTTAAAGGTTTACTCATTTAGCCTTTAGCTTGCATGGATAGGACCTACGTTTATGGAGGTTAAGTCATTTTGACCTACAATCTAAATTCATAGGAAAAATAAATACTGAAAAAGATAACCATATAGATCTAGTATGTGTGTGTTCGGTTGTTGGTTTGTGTCTCTCCTATTTTGTGCATATTAATTATATTTTTACTAGTATAAGTGTAGCCACGTCCCAGGACGGTAAAAATTACAAAAAAAATCATTTGTAGGCTTCTTTTTATGATGAAAATTTTTTTCCATCGTGTTTGATCAAACGGGTTACTTTTTGAAGTGATTGGCATTATTTTCAGAAATTTCTTGTCAAAATAATGGTCAAGATTTACGTAACGATTGCCAAAATAATTTTTAAAATTAAAAATAATTCAGTAAAATCACAAAAAATTACTTAAAAATCATAAAAAATTACTTAAAAATCATAAAAAAATACTTAAAAATCATAAAAAAATACTTAAAAATCATAAAAAAAATACTTAAAAATCATAAAAAAATACTTAAAAATCATAAAAAAATACTTAAAAATTATCAAAAAAATACTTAAAAATCATAAAAAAAATACTTAAAAATTATAAAAAAAATACTTAATCATAAAAAAATACTTAAAAATTATAAAAAAAAAATACTTAAAAATTATAAAAGAAATACTTAAAAATTATAAAAAAAATACTTAAAAATCATAAAAAAATACTTAAAAATCATAAAAAAAAAGCTTAAAAATGAAGTGACTTTTATGAGTCACCAAAACAGCGCCATTTTAATTTTATAAAAACGAAAGTCAACCCCTCAAATCACATTTCCGTAATTCATCAATTAAATATGTGTATTCTTTATTCATATTCAACTCTCAATACATTCTTCCAATCAATTTGACAGGGGTGTGTGGCATTTGCCCAAAAACCATTATCCCAAAAGGAATATTTGCCCTAAAACCATTGTCCTTAAAGGGATATTTGCCGTAAAACCATTTGCCCTAAGTGTTTCCGTTGCATTATTCAGGCTATAACGGTCTGCAGATATGTTGTATTTCCAGTTTGCCAAAAGCAAAGGCTCCATTAATTGATAAGCATAAACTGTCGGACTCCACGTAAATACCAGGCTACCAGCGTACCTAGTGGCTCATACCGGGTACAATAAATGAACAGACAGGGATTCGATTAGGGGATGTCTAGTTTAATTTGAGATAAATTCTAAACAACATAAAAATATTGAAATTAATATTATCACAAAATAAATAAGACAAGTCAAAAGTGACTTATTTGTGGGACGGGCGGGGGCCCCCTGTGCATGGCACAGTTGGCACATGCCTTAATACGGGACTAAGTCTGTAAAAACCACCAACATTTTAGGTGTTTAATTTTGCAGATTCATTATATCAGGTTGGTTATTTTGGCAGACTACCTAGGCAATCTGCAGATTGACTGATTCCACAGATTGACTTTAATAAAGCCTATTGACTATTCGGCACAGTTTTAAGTGTTGGATTGACAAAGCAAACGTTGATAATAAATGGTTTCCACCCCTATTTTCCCCTCTTTTATTTGTGTTTTGATTCACATTTGCATGGCTTCTATGTGTGAACTCCAATGTAGGTTTTATATAAAAGTATATCTCTTGCCTCCATATATAATAAACTAGGGCTAGGATTTATATGCAATATCAAGCAAATGTTTCACAATTTGTGACCCAAGTGCCCAATTGTGAATTAATTATCCCGGCGTTTAGATCAACCAACAATTGTTTTTTTTTTAAATAAAAAACACTGGTTTAGAGGCTACAACTCTTAGTAAACAACTGATAATCAAGCACATCTAGCCTCTAACATAACGTTTTTGTTAAAAAATAAGCCATAATTGCAGGTTACTCTAATGATGATGATTACTTTACAGTTGGCACTTGGGCCACACTGTGGCATTTAGAAATCGGGGAGAACTTCAGTTGGCTACGCCCTTGTTATGACGACCGGCAACTTCTGATTGGTTTGTTGTGTAATTCGACGTTGAAAAGGGCTGAGCATGTGACGTCAGACTACATAACCAACCAATTAGAAGTTGCCAGTCGTCATAAAAAAGGGGCGGAGCCAACTGAAGTTCTCTCCGATTTCTAACTGCCTGTCTTGGGCCACAGATTGAGAAGCATTTGCTTGATATTGGGCATACAAATCTGTGCTCTTTATAAGAATACCCCCAACAATGAGAGATGTTTACACATGAACTAACACTGCGCATGCGTCGATTGCATCTCTATTATAGAGAGAGAGAGAGATGTGTTTACTTCTGGTCTCTTCTTTTCTATGTTTGATTCTATTTATATTGGAAATGGTGTGAAACGCAGATGTTAAATTTACATTGGAGGATAATAGGGGGGGGGGGGGGGGGTTGCAGGCAGAGAAAATAAAGATGTTTTCAATGCAAACAAAATTGAATAATGTAAAAACAATAGCAAAAATTATAATATATGCATACCTTATAATATGCAAATATGTTTTGTTATTTTGTCTTTTCAAACACATTTTTCTTTGTAGGAAAAATGTTGCTTTTTCTTGCAAAATTCGATATTTAGCCTCCTCTTCCTCCTCCTCCTCCACCCTTCTCTTTGTCTAAATATACCAATTTACATAGAAAAAAATCTAATCTGTAAAACCACAAATAGAAGGAGAAAAAAAATATGCCGCTTCCTCTCTCTTCTTATGAGACATTTGAGATTATTTTTGTGAGAGTTGATTTTCTTGCAAGTTAAAATTCAACACATTTCAATGTTTATCTAACTCTTATCTACAGTATAGAATGTATAGGAGGACCTTTAGTTAAGTGATGTTTTTCTTTAAAAAAAAATATGTTGCAAAATATATCATAATAAAAAAAAGAGACCCTTGATTTGAGAGTGTAAGTAAGGCCTAATGTCACAAGTGTGAGAGTTGAGCTAATTTATTCAAGATGTGTATCACAGTGTGTGTGTCTGACACTTATCTCGTGTTTCTCTTTTTTTTTTCTTTCCGTTCAACAAAATGGATCTTATAAGTTAAAAGATTTCTAAAAACTAGAATTACTAAACGTTGACTTTTTGTGTTGCAACATAATATGTAGCATAATATGTAACAAGTCAAAGTAAAAAAAAAAAATCAGTCATTCTGTATAATCGCCAGTTATACCTTGTACACACACAGTAAGTTAAATGAATTCAAATTAAATGTGTTTAAGTGAGTTATACGGAATCCAGTTAAGGACACATGAACCAAATAAAAATTGACTTTATTATTATTAATATTTTTAAATTGAAAAATACTAAATCAACATTTTTGTCAATAGTTTATCTGATTATATTTAAGTATTAACTCAATATTTTCAGATTATTAACTGCAATAAATTGAATTCGACATATTATTTGTTTGTCCTTCACGGGGCTCTGTAGAACACGTTTATTATTTAAATGCATTTAAATTATCAGGTGTGTTCTAGGTATAAGTCACCTAAACACATTTAATTTGAATTCATTTAACTCATGTGTGTATAAAGTATTATACGGAATCCAGTTAAGGACAAGAGCCAAATAAAAATTGACTTTATTATTAATATTTTAAATTGAAATTTACTAAATCACTATTTTGTCAATAGTTTATCTGATTATATTTAAGTATTAACTCAATATTTTCAGATTATTAACTGATTTAAATTGAATTCGATATATTGTTTGTTTGGCCTTCATAGGGCTCTGTAGAACACGTTTATTATTTAAATGCATTTAAATTATCAGGTGTGTGTACTAGGTATTAGTGTGTTAAATTCATGACGTTTTAAGTAATACACATCATACCTCTGTTTAACGATAGGAATACATATGCTTGTTAAGCTGTAAATATGCGGTCAATTTTGGTGTGTCAATTGGTAGCGGACACATTTTTTTTTTCAAAATATAATGTATTTTCTATGATGGGAAAGTGAGCAATTAGTAAAAAAAAAAAAGAGAACAATACTTGCCGGCCGGGCCTGGCCCACACGCAAAACATAAATGTTATGTCCCTCTGTCATAGGCCTATTTGACTGCTAGCAGAGTACTAATTGTAATTGTAATAAAAAGATCACACAGTTTATTTTGAAATATATTAACAGGAAAAATACTCTTTTAACTATTTTTAACTATATTTAAAAATAAACTTTTTATAAACATAAATTTAAAAATATTGTCTGCTTAAAGTTGAATCATTTTCAAACTCACATAAAAAGTTTATTTTGAAAGATATCATCATGTAAGTACCTTCAAGTGATTGAGCTACCCTTCTAGTTTCTAGTTTCTCTTCATTTTTTTTGCACCTGAAAGACAGAATAATCAAAGTTGTTGTTGTTTTTTTAGTTTTTTAACCTTTTGCAAATTTGTATTCAAAATACTATTTATTGTATACAAAAATTGTTTATGAGTTTTGCACATTTACATATTGACTAGGTATTGTGTAAAAATAATTGACTTTTCACTTTGACGGGTAACAAGTACAACACAAACAGTCATTGCATTTATTATGTGTTAGGAATTTTATTTCTTAAAAAAATATTTCTGTGTACTTTATGAGAATTATACAGTAAAAATAAGAGAGAGTGAATGAGAGAAGAGAGCGAGAGGGATAGAGAGATGGAGAGAGAGCGCGCGAGAGGGATAGAGAGAGAGAGATAGAGAGGGATAGCGCGATGGAGAGAGATAGAGAGAGAGGGATAGCGAGCTGGAGAGATAGAATGAGATATGGAAAGATAAGAGAAAGAGAGAGAGAGAGAGAGATGGAGAGAGAGATAGAAAGAGAAAGACGGATAGCGAGATGGAGAGAGAGAATGAGATATGGAAAGATGAGAGAGAGAGAGAGAGAGCGAGAGAGAGAGAGAGAGAGAGCGAGAGAGAGAGATAGAAAGAGAAAGACGGATAGCGAGATGGAGAGATAGAATGAGATATGGAAAAATGAGAAAGAGAGAGAGAAAGTTTTTTTCTCTCAAAAAAATGCATTCCATTTGAGTCAGCTCAAATTTGGAAACCCATTCATCAGGCTTAAAGAAGTTACAGAAGAAGAAGAAGAAGGAGAATAGAAAATAAGAGAAAAAGTGTCGGGGGGAGGGGGGGGGGGGTTGAATGGGTGACTCTATATGGGGATATTATGTATAGGATCTCGGCATCTATTGTTTACTGCACGTTTTTCTTCACCATATAGGACCCTATTTATCTCTCTCTTCTTACACTAACTGAATGCAATTTTTTAAAGGGACCTTCTCTCATAAAAGGAAATCACATTTCGGTCCATATGGTGGTGGCGCATACACATCAAAAGTAGAATAACCTCAAACAATGTGTTTATATTAGAGATGGGACGAAATCCTAAATTTTCTCGAATTCGAATCGGCGAATCCTAATACGTTCTCGAATCCCTCATATAAGAATCCTATTATTCCTATATTATTCATTAAGAAAACACAAATGAATGAAATAATATTAATTATTAAATTATTAATAATCAAAAAACACAGTGTGGCTTCACTCAGGGTCAGACCACAAGGTGATCCAGATTGCAACAATCGCCGGGTTTTTTTGTTAGTGAACGTTTCTATTGGACGTCAATGGAGTTTAAATCTAATTTTACCAAAGTTTTTTTTTTTAAAGGTTAGGATTCGAAAGATTCGAAAGACGAAAAAAAAAAAACGCAAAGAAGGCGAAAATAGTTGTGAATTGTTAATGAAAAATCCAAAAAAAACGGGTCATTTTCAAACTGAACTATAAAATATTTATTTTTTAAGATATTTCCAAGAAGAAAAAAAAAACTTTAGCATAATCTTTTACCATTCTAGTTTTTAAAACAATTTTGAATTGTTTCATAATATTGTTTTTTTTTAAAAAAAACCGTTCAGCTTGACGTTTTTTGTGTCCAAGTTTTACAAAAAAAAAAACGTTTATTGAGCTTAGAATTAGACACTGCAGTGGCGCCGTCCGGTGGTACAAAAGCTAAATGAATATCTGTAGAACCCACCTTAAGATAATTTTTAAACTATTTGAATAAAACAACAATTCATTTATTATAAATATAAATATATATTTATGAAGATTATTATTTATATACACATTATATATATATATATATATATATATATATATATATATATATATATATATATATATATATTATAAGAGATTGTTTGAGTGGAATTAAGGACTTGTTATTATCTGAAGATTAAAGATTAGGCCTTATTATATGTAAAAGTTAAATATATTTGCATATAACACAAAATATACAATAGATTTAAAAAAAAATAGACAAGGGTCTATTTAATGTTTATACACATGTGTGTCACATATGTGTTAAGAAATAATAAGGAATATTATTATTAAAATAATAACAGAGGGACAAATTTTGAAAATGAAGAACGGGGATCACATTTCTACTTTTTAAACTCTCAATATTTGTACAGATGGTATTTTATCCCTAAATATCAAAATACAAATATCATATTTTGCTTTTACTTCAAAGAAGAACTTAAAAATCTGTTTTGTTTTTTTAAAAAATCATATATATTTTTAAGATTTGTTAAATCTTAAATTATGTGGAATTAAAAAATGCAAGTTGATCATTTATTTGATGCGTGTAGAGCTAGATGGCGCCACTAGCCCTCCTCCCATAGAAATGGCAATGACACTCTTCAACTCTTGACTCACCTTCTTCCCTTTTTTTTTTTCTGCACGTGACAAACTTTTAATTACGTCATCGTTATCTCTCTACACGTGCTCTCTCTTCACACGTATATTGTGTTTTCAGGGGTAAGTTTGTCCACGTGCTCTGATAATTTAGGTTGTTTTGGACGCTTTTTAGAGCTAAAAGGAGGCTGCATTCGATTTCAACTAATTGGCGACGAGTGTAGTTTGCCACCTATGGAGGAGGTTGTAGGCGCCATCTACCTTGCATTTACACAAGTATTTCGTTTATAGAGAGAGCCCTCTGAAATGAGTCTGTTTAGACAGACGTTCAGTCAAGCTATGTATATATAGACAGCTTCAAAATTTCTTTGGCTCCGCCCTTTTATGAGCGTCAGACCAAATATCAACCAATTAAAAATAAAAAGGGGTGGGACATGTTACATCAGACCCAGTAACAAACCAATTAGAAATTGATGACGCTCATAAAAAGGCGGAGTCAAAGAAATTCTGAAGCTGTCTACAGATGTATATATATATGCAGGTGTACCATTATGGCCGTCTTTTAATATTAAACGATATTAAGTTATTTTAAGTGGATTTTTTAGCGGTTAAAACGATCCTCAAACTCTGGTTATTCTAGTTATATCAAGGTGCAAAATTTAGAAAAACGTTGAATGGGTTTTAAAAACTAGATGGGTAACTCAATCACTGAAGGATATTTTTTCATGTTGAATATCTTTTAAAATAAGCTTTTTATGTCAGTTTGAAAATGATCTAACTTTTTAAGAAGTCAATATTTTTTAATTTTTGACTGTAAAAAGTTTATTTTGAAAATTATCAAAATGAAAATACTATTAAGGGTTTGAGCTACTCTTCTAGTTTTTAATACACTTTCAATATTCTTTTTGTGTTTACTCTTCTGAAACGTAGAATAATCACAGATGAATATGACAGTAACGCATTAAGCAAGAGCGCCATATTTGGTTTTTTTTATTTTTATGTTTTCCCCGCTAGGTGACGCTCGTTTACGGTATCTTTAATTTTAATTTACATTTAAAAGTTTTTTAAATTGTTAATTTGGTAATTAGGTTTCGATAAAATCATCTAAATTAAATTAAAACGCCCTTCCAACCCTTAGTTATTCTATTTTTTTAGAAGTAAAATTAAAGAAAAAAATTTGAAAGTGTTTTAGAAACTAGAAGGGTAGCTCAATCACTCCAAGGGTATTTTCATGTATCTTGTACACACAGTCATGAGTTAAATGAATTCAAATTAAATGTGTTTAGGTGAATTATACGGAATCCAGTTAAGGACATGAACACCAAATAAAAATCGACTTCATTATTAATATTTTAAAAATTGAAATACTAAATCAATATTTTGTCAATTGTTTATATATTTTATATTTAAGTATTAACTCAATAATTTCAGATTAACTGAATTCGACATATTGTTTGTTTGTCCTTCACGGGGCTCTGTAGAACACGTTTATTATTTAAATGCATTTAATTATCAGGTGTGTACTACGTATAATACCTTGTACACACATGCATTTACAGTAAATATTAAACACGTTCTACAGAGCCCTGTGAAGGACAAGCAAACAATACGTCGAATTCAATTTATTCAGTTAATAATCTGAAAATATTGAGTTAGTTTTCTATATTATATTTAATTAAGTATTAATCTTAGTATTTTCAGATTAATTAACTGAATAAATTGAATTTGATATAGTTTGTTTGTCCTTCACAGGACTCTGTAGAACACGTTTATTATTTAAATGCATTTAAATTATCAGGTGTGTTGTACTAGGTATAAGTCACCTAAACACATTTTTAATTTCTTCTTAATTGTAACAAAAAAATACAAAACAAAATGAAATATTGAAATTTCTTTGAAAAATGTCTCAGAATTTATTAAAAACTATTATAAAAATGGGGGGTTCCTTCTTTATTTTAATAAATGTAGACACTTTAATTATTAAAATTGTATAAAAAACAATTTTGTCCAAATATTTTATATACAAAAACAAACCAAAACACAATTAAAAAAATTATTGTTTTTGGAGTCCAAAATACACACAAATAAAATACACATTTTATAAAAATAAATTATTATATACAAAAAAAACAAAACATTTTAATTATAAAAATTTAAGACGGAGGCGGCGACGACGACATTTTTAATTTTGTTTCTTCTTCGATTTCTTTCTGTTGATTTTCTTCTGTTTGTTGTTGTTTATTTTCATTGATGATACATTGATGATAAGAAGGAAGTTCGTTATTATGATTCGGATTTTGTCTCATAGCTTCCTCATAACTAGGCAATGTACCGAATCCAGCCTAGAATACAGAAGAAAGAAAAAAAAAAACAGAAAATTCAGTTAGAAAATCATTTCAAGTATAAAAAACGGTGTTTCCTCTCGAAATCTTGATTATTCTGTGCTTCAGGTGCAAAATGAAAAAAAAAAATTTGAGAAAATGTTTTAGAAACTAGAAGACTTAGAAATCGGGACGAACACAAGTTGGCTCCGCCCTTTTTATGACGACTTGCAACTTCTAATTGGTTGGTTATGTGGTCTTACGTCCATGCTCCGCCCATTTCAACGTCAAACCACACAACAAACCAATTAGAAGTTGTCAGTCGTCATAAAAAGGGCGGAGCCAACTTGTGTTCGTCCCGATTTCTAAATGCCTGTTAGGGGGTATTTTTCATGTTGAAATCTTTCAAAATAAGCTTTTTTTTAATTCGGTTTGCAAAAAAATGACTAAACTTTTTTTTCCAACTGATGACCTTTTTTTGATCATAAAAAGTTTATTTTAAAAGATAATCAACATGGAAATACACTTAAGTAGAGGTGGGGGACGAATACTAAAAGGTTCTCGAATCTAACGAATCTCCTGAATCCTTCACATAAGAACTCTATTATCCATTAAGAACATATAAATAAATGAAATAATATTAAATATTAAATTATTAATAATAAACGGAAAAGTGTGGCACTCAGGGTCGCCACAAGATGATATTGGTGATCCGGATACCACCGAAATTGCAACAATCGCCGGTTTTTTGTTGTTAGTGAACGCTTCTATTGGACGTCAATTGCGTTAAAACTAATTTTATCAAAGTTTTCAAGTTTTTAGGTTCGGATTCGAAAAACGAAAAAAAGCGCAAAGATTCGAGTTTTCGAATCTCGAATATTTTTCAAGAGTCGAGGATTCGAATGGCACATCCAGACCCTCAAGTGATTGAGCTACCCTTCTAGTTACTAAAACACTTTCTATAATGACAAAAACGCTTTTTTTTTAAGAAACTTATTTAAGTTCACAGTGGTCGAAAAGAACTGCAAAAAGTGGTCGGCATGTGTCGAAAGCCGACCACTCCAGTCGACTTGACTGTCTGTTGTTGGAAACTTAGAAATGTGGTCTTATATCGTTTAGTTGAATGAACTACAAAAAGTAGTCGTATAAAGTCGATTCGAGTGGTCCGTTTCAGCGACACGCCAACCACTAACATTCACTTGTTATTTTAATATATTTAATTAAACTTTTAGAAGGCCAAACTAGAAGATAATAATTATTATTTTCATAACGCGATATCTTTGAAAATAAACATTAATCACAATCTGGAATCTATATTTTTGAACAATTTTTATTATGAAATTCATAATAAAAAAATATTATCTATTTAATTTTGTTTATTGTTTGGTCTAATTTCGAAGATAATTATCATATTTATTAGTCATTTGTCAGCAACTTAAAAATGAAAAATATTTTCATTATTAAGTTGCTGACAAATTACTAATAAAGAGGAAAGTGCACATTGATAATTAATTATAATTATCATAATAATTAATTAATCTATAAGGATAAAACTTTTTACGATAATTTTAAACTTCTTACTCAATTTTGTTTACTCTTCTAGTTTCAAAACAAATCTTGTAATTTGTTTATATATTAGGTAATAGCTAAAAGAATTAGGTTGTATATAATATAATTAATTAATTATCTTAAAATATAATTTTAAACTATTTTATTATAAGTAGATTAACCATTTTTAATAATATTTTCATGTTAATACCTTTTAAAATAAGCTTTTTTTAAATGTCAGTTTATAAATGACGCAACTTTATGCAAGCAACGTAAAACTTCTAAATTCTTTAAAAAAAAGCTTATTTTGAAAGATCTCAACATGAAAATATCCTTAAGTGATACAGGCAGTTAGAAATCGGAGAGAACTTCAGTTTGCTCCACCCTTGTTATGATGAACGGCAACTTCTAATTGGTTTGTTGTGTGGTTCGACGTTGAAAAGGGCGGAGCATGTGACGTCAGACTACATAACCAACCAATTAGAAGTTGCCAGTCGTCATATTTAACAAGGGCGGAGCCAACTGAAGTTCTCCCCGATTTCTAACTGCCTGTTTAAGTGATTGAGCCGCCCTTCTAGTATCTAAAAACTTTAGTTTTTCTTAATTTTGCTTTTGAAAGTCAGAATTAACACAAGGGGTTCGAAGGGTGTTTACACTTTATAAAAGTACCTTAAGGTTACTTTCATGTCTGATATATCTTTCAAAATAAACTTTTTAGAACCAAAAAATAAGAAAAAGTCTACTTAAAAGTTGAACCATTTTCAAACTCGACATTAAAAAGCTTATTTTAAAAGATATCAAACTATGAAAATTACTCTTGAGTGATTGAGTTACTCTTCTAGTTTCTAAAACACTGAAATATCTCTTAATTTTTTTTTCTCCTGAAAAGACAGAAATATAGTCAAAGAATTCGAGAATCGTTATTAATTTAAAACCAGCTTAAATGATAAAATCATAATTAATTAATTATTCATGCAACTTTGTTTACTTTTCTAGTTTCAAAGTTTAAAAAAACCATTTATTCATTCTCCTCCCCCCTTCCCAACCTCCCACCTCCCTTTAAAGCTAATTAAAATTTATAATTTTATTAATAGAAAAACAAAAAATCTAACCTCAAGGTCGTATAGTGAAGGGGTCGTCATGACGTCATAACTTGCGTTGGTCGGCGTCAATTGCATAGTAGAAATGACGAAAATACCTGGATTCTATTAATTTTTAAACAAGAAAGAAAAACAAAAAACAAAAGATAATTAACGATAGTAATTAAAACAAAAATATGATTACAACATTGCAAATATAATTACATGATTATTAGTCCTATTATTAGTTGTTGCTAACTGAGATGGTTCTGTCCATGGTGATAACCACCTTCTATATCTTCTTGGATTCGGACCTCGAGCCAAGTATTGAGCTCGGACATTCGGTTCCATCGAAGCAAGGACACTATTTTCGGTGATTTTTGAACAACTTCGTACACATGCCAAAAGCATAATAAAAACGAGGATAAAAGTGCCGATCGAAAGAGCTAAAAAGTGCAATTCGTCTTCCATATTTTTTATGATTAAAAAATTATGACCACAAATAGCCAACAACCCACAAGTTAAGACTGCAAATATAAAACAAAAAGTATGAGTTTTCTATTTTGGTGGTGATTGTTGTTCTTTCTTAATTTTCGTGACTAAACTCACGTCCTCCTTTTGCCGCCACACTCCTTGTAAGAATGAAATTGCGTCAAAATCAACAATACTTATTATCATTGGTGCATTTAAGTTTTTACCCAACTAATGACGTCATTGCATACCGGAGCTACATGTCTATTTGCATGTTATTAAGAATGCAATTAAATTTGTAGGTACTTGCCTCATCTTATAAATCCCCTTCCCCTCCTCCCCCGCCTTTGAAACTTGTGACGTCATATGGGTTGATAAGAAAAATTTAAATTTGTGTTATTTTTGTTTGATTAAAAGAGAGGGGGGGGGGGGGGGGAGGAGGGGCGGTAAAAACAAAATAATACAGGAACACTTTAGTTTAAACTGTTGTTAACAACCCCTTTTCTATCAAATTAAAATGAAACAATCTTAAATTTTACGTCAACCCGTCTGACGTCACAAACTTTCCTTTTTGTTTTTTACGACGTGGCTGATATAAGTAATGACATTGCTCGTGTTTATGTCTATGTGGCTTGCTGCTACTCCTGGGTTATTCCCAGAACTACCTGTTTGCTTCAGTGGAAACCGGCTCACAACAACCCATTATAATAGTACCTATATAGGAAACATGTGACTACGCCTCTTTTTTGTAAAAATGACGTCATGAACTAGTACTTATGACGTCATTGACAATTAATAAAATATTAAAATATAAGTGAGAGAAAAAAAAAAGTAAAATATGTCGTCACTAGATGGCGATAAAACCGGTTTTTAATTTTAGTTCATAATAAATATATGAGAGATAGGTGTGTTCTATGTTAGAAAGACACGTCAAAAGTGAGTGAAGAATCGTCTGCTTTTTAAAGCTAGAAAGAAGACAGCTTTTGTTTAAGGTGGCTGAATAGATATTTATTTTGTTTTTGTCTTCTCCCATGGATGGCGCCACTGTAGTGGCTATTATGTTCGGTAGGAAGTCTCCTCCTCCCATCTCGCGATTTTGAGAAAATTTATGTTTTTCCAATGAACGGTTTTCAGAAGAAAAATTATGAAAAAAGTTCAAAATGATTTAGAAACTAGAATAGTTGGTTATAATGTTAAAAGTGACAGTTATGACAGTTTGAAAAGAAGGCGAAATTAGTTTTTCATGAATTTTCAATGAAAAAAACCCTCTCAAAAAAAAACGGGGTCGTTTTCAAACTGAACTATAAAATGATTAATTTTTAAGATATTGCCATCAAAAAAACTTTTAACATAATCTTTTACCATTCTAGTTTTGAAAGCAATTTGAATTTTTTCGTAATGTTGTTTCTTGCTTGAAGTTTTTTGCGTTCAAATTTTACAAAAACAATGTCTATGGAGCATTTCATTAAGCAGTACAATGGTGCCTTCCAAAAGGACAAAAGTAAAATAAATGTCTATTCAGCAACTATTTTTAAATGGACATATATTTTTTTGTATGTCCCTTGAATCGTATTGTAAATGAAGCACTAAGTACAGTTTGCGCCACCTATTGGTCATAGGAAAAGCTCTTAATTTAGTTGTGTTACCTCCGTAGCTCGTAATTATTTTGCCTTTCAGGTGCAAAATGAAGAGAAACCTTTAAAAAATAAGCGTTTTAAGTGACTTTCAAAATGATCCAATTTTAAGCAGTCAATATTTTGTAATACTTATCTATAAAAAGTTTATTTTGAAAGACGTCAACATGACCCTTCTAGTTTCAAAAACACATTCAAGGTTTACTTCTGTGTGAAAGACAAAATACGAGTTAGAAAATCAACTGTGTTTTATATCTCATCTTTAAATTGTTTTATAAATGCATTGCAATTAGTAAACTTTAATCGATTTTTAATTTATTATATTATTTTTAATGTAATTTCTTGAGAACTTTTTTTTACATTATTTTTAAGTACATAAGTATTAAACCATGTAATTAATACAAGCCTATTTGATAATATAGGCCTAATTGATGACGTCACGTTTGATTAAAATAGATGGATTAAAAAAAAACGTATGGAATTATTTATAAATAAATAAATGTCATTTTCTGTTTTAAAATAAAGCAACTACAATAATTATTATGGTTTTCTCAATAAAAATAACCCCTGTTTAGAGGCTTTCAAATATTTTACAACAATCCTAGTCACTACAAAACTCTAACCTCTAACCAGTTTTTTTTTCATTGGAAAAAGCATAATTGTATTTAGTTTCTTAATTATGATTCTGTTATAATTATCATTTTATAAATTAATTAATTATTATACAATAATGTCAACATTTTCATTTTATTCATTTAATCATTCAGTAATTATGTGGAGATCTTGATAAGATGGAAGTCCACTTTGTTGAATTGCTTCATTGTAACTTGGCGGATTCATCTGTAATCATCAAACAAAAACAAAAAAACAGTGACGTCATTATCATTATTAGAGCTTAGAATCTAGACAGGCATACGTCCTATGGGAGCCGCCATTTTCTGACCGTTGGGATGTGACTGAGCTATTCAATTTACATTGACAGCTGTGACACAAATTTACATTTTTCACGATAACTTTTTTTTTTTCAGGATCAACATAAAGAAAAAATACGAAGTGTTTTAGAAACTAGAATAGTATGCGATAATTTTAAAAAATAGGTTTCATGACAATAGCTCAAACTTCGTTTGAAATCACTAACGCCATAGAACTTCAACGGAATGGCGCATGCGCAATTACAAATTGAACTAGGATGATACCAAAAAAAAATTGGAAGTTAGAAAATAAATAACTAAGACATCATTTGACTGAGAAACATGGAAATTACATCACGTTCATCACTAGAATGTGTAGATTAATTTCAGTCTGATGACATTTTGTTGTATTTTAATCTATTTTTAAGTTATTTCAATTTTTACGAAATAACACCTAGCATTACAGTGTTAGAGATACGAACGCAAAGACGAAACTGGTCAGAAAATGTCGCGTCGGCTCGTATAGATTAAGAAACCGTAATCATTATGCGTATGAGGAGGCTTAGAAGTCAAGAGGAATAAGTGATACTTTTTTATATTAAAAAAAATGGAGGTTAAGTACGATATTTTGGTAATGAAATGATAAATAATTTGGTGATCAAAAAGAGAAATAAAATTAAAAAGCTGCTCATTGCTTCTTTATTACATCAAAACATAGAAATATAACATTGATATCTATTGAGGTCTCTTATTTCGTCAATCAATTTATTCAATAACGGCACTTTCGTCACTTATTCCTCTTGGCATCTTCTAAACTACTCGTAATGGTAGACATGCTAGCAGTGATTGCCTAACTTCAGGGGATTTAATTTTTACTATCGGACAGATATAGACGCCATTTGGCCAATCTAACAACTCAACGATCAGTGACGTCACATCCATATATGTATCAAAGGACGTGACGTCACCGATTGCACAACCGTTGGATTGACTGATGAGTTTAGAAACGTGCTCAAAGTTTTATTTTTGATGATTTTTTTTTATACTTTTGTTAGGTTTGGTTTATCGGTTCCGTGTCGGTCATTATTTCCTGATCCTGCAGGGTCCACTCTTTTGTCCAACATTTATGTGTCCGGTGGTAAATAGACTCTTGCTTCTGCTCCAATGACGTACATTTCGTTGTTGTTTCTTCTATTGTCTCTCCATTGATTAGCCGTTGAATAGTTGTCCTGTTCGTAATATCGGAAGTTTGTATATTTTGCCATAAATACGAGTAGTCCATAGATAAGAAGGAGCAAGGCTATGAGTCCTATGATACTCAGTATGACTGAATCCTTGTCTTTGATGTAATCCCACCAAGGATAAAGTGTACTCTCTAAAGGGGGTTTCACTCTTTTGTAAGAGGTCCACTGTTGACTTCCGGCGTCCCAAACCACATAAAATCCAGCTGAAATTCAGAAGAGAAAAACAAAACAAAAATTGCAATAGAAAAATAAACAATTGAAGTCTGGAAGGTTATTGCAGAATAGTAATAAAACTGTCATAGGATAGTCAATTGTCTTATCAGGCTCTCAATTTTGTAACGATTACAAAACAATATCATACATGTTTTATGACAAATACTGTCTTATGTGTATCGTAATATATGACAGTCATAAAATGTATATAATAAGCAATGACATCATAAGGTGTGATTGTCACAATTTTAATATTTTCTTCTGTAATGAAAGACCTCTAATTGTTCCCTGCTTTTTAGAAGGAAACATTAAGACACAACTAAAAGTGTTTTATAAACTAGAAGAGTAAATCACTTAAAAATAAAGAGTAAATTAGCTGCTCAGGATTAAACCTTCTTAGCGTATAAAATAAAATTGAAACTTCAATGTGTTTTAGAAACTAGAAGGGTAGCAGACTAAATCACTTAAGGATATTTTCATGTTTGAATATCTTTCAAAATAAGCTTTTTATGTTTAATTTGAAAATGACCCAACTTTAAGCAGACAATATTAACAGATATCAACATGAAAATACCAATATTTGATTTAGTTTACCCTTCTAGTTTCTAATTTTTCTATTAATTTTGCTTTTATGAAAGGCAGAATAATTTAAGAGTTCAAAAATCAGCTGTTTTATAAACCATTTTAAAGTTGTTTTAAAATGGGTTAGAGAAGATTTAGAGACGTTGTACATTGAGTGGGTCCGTCTGTGGGGCCCGTGGTCGTTGCCAAAGGGTTGAAGAAAGAAGAAGGGGCCAAAGATGCTGGCGTTTTAAAGATGTCAGCGCCACTACCGCCGCTACCACCACCTGATTGGTGGAGATCTATACACATATAACCGTCAAATAGGCCTAAAAACACAATCAGGAAGAAGAATATAAATAAAACCGAAGTGAACCGTCGCCTCCTCCTCCTCCTCCTCATCGACGGATGTGAATTATTCATAGAAATGGACAATGGCTTTGAGTAGCCATTAATTAATGCAAATGAGACATAAACGTTGAAAAATAAGCGATTATAACTTTTTTCTTGTTAGCCAATGGAGCACATTGTGAAAGAGATACGAAAGGGATGCTGCACACAGATTGCAAAAAAAAAAGGTTAGACTGAGCATCGTACTGCATTCTGGGTAGACATTCGACCATCTTGGTTCTTGTGAGATGTCTGCTTGCTTCATTGTAAAGATAATATCGAACCAGGTACAGCGCCCTCATGTAGATTAATGTCACATGTATTCAAATTGCATAAGGAGAACCAAGATGGCCGCCATATATTAAACCTATTGTTAGCCTTATAACAGAAGTGAATAACCTCACGTAAACGCATTGAAAAAAGCGCCATCTAGTGGCACATTTAAGATTAAAATTATGTTTGGGATACATATATAATATTAAAGTGAGTCAATGCAATATCAACAATGAAGAAACAAATATTATTTTTTATTAATTTTATTACAAAAGAATTTGAAACGAATACAAAAAGAAAAATGTTTGCATTATTTAACGAGAGAGCGAGAGAATGAGAGAGAGAAGCTGCTGTTATTTAATGATGTCATTATAGGATGGAAGACCTGTGGCTTCCTCATAGCTTGGCAGCGACACCTGGCGTGATTTAAATGAAATGAGTTTATTAAAGACGAGAGAATGAAAAGAATTTTTTTTAAAAAAATACCAGCACGTTTTTAAACTCAACCGTTTAGTAATTAGAAATCTGACATACAGTAACTTATTAATAAGGCTCGGATTTATATGCAATATCAAGCATATGTTTCACAATCTGTGGCCCAAGAGCCAATTGTGAAGTAGCAATCTCATTTAGTTTAACAATTATAATTTTTTCACTAAAAAAACATTGGTTAGAGGCTAGAACTTTAGTTGAAAACTGATAGTAAGTAGACATCTAGCCTCTAACTAGGTTTTTTGATTAGAAACAGCATAATTGCAATTGCTCTAATGATGATAATTGATAATTAATTCACAATTGGCACTTGGGCCACAAGTTGAGAAACATTTGCTTGTTATTATTGCATAAAAATCCGAACCCAATTTATGAATTAATGCAGTTGGATTAACCGTTGTGTTTAAAAACGTATTCATGATTTATTTTTCACACGTTTATGAACTCAATGATCGCTAATCTAGTGACGTCACAATTTATGCAACTGTATTGAGATTAGTGATGTTGAGTTTAGAAATGTGTGGATTTTGTTTTAATGATTTAATTAATATTTTTGTACGTGGGCTCCTGGCGTTTGCTTAGGAATAAAAAAGGCGTGGTTTTCAATTGGAGTGGATGTCCGATGTGGAGAAAGGGGTGGAAGGACATTCAAAGAAGCTCTATAATAATCGTTACCTCCATTATTACAGCCCTGTAATTAACGATAATAATTAAAAACAATATTATTTAAATATACAAGTATTAAAAATTATTTAAAGATGGTTTTAAAATGTAAACGCGCCTCTCGAATTCCGTTTTTCAGAACAGCAAAGTTAAGAGAAATCTAGAAAAGTGTTTTAGAAACTAGATGGGTAACTCAATCACTTAGACGTTTTCATGTTGATATCTTGTGATCTTGATATCGTCAAAAATGTGGCGAACAATCGTCAAAAATTTGGCAAACATTTGTCCAAATTTGGCGAACATTCATCAAAAATGTGGCGAACATTCGTCAAAAATTTGGCGAACATTCGTCAAAAATTTGGCGAACATTCGTCAAAAATGTGACGAACATTCGTCAAAAATTTGGCGAACATTCTTCAAAATTTGGCGAACGTTCGTCAGAAATTTGGCGAACATTCGTCAAAAATTTGGCGAACTTTCGTCAAACTTTGGCGAACATTCGTCAAAAATGTGGTTAAAAATAAAGGTGAAATTTGAAAGTGTTTTATAAACTAGAAGGGTAGCACAATCATTTTCATGTTGGTATCTTTTAAATTTTAATTAAACGTAATTCTTAAACTTTTGTCAATAAAAAGTTAATGTTGAAAGATATCAACATGAAAATACGGTCTTAAGTGATTGAGCTGCCCTTCTAGTTTCTAAAACACTTTTCTAGATTTCTCTTATTTTTGCTCCTGAGTTCTATAATGAGCTGTTCATAAACCATTTTAAACTTAAGGGTCAGGATAAATAGCTGAACACATGAATGGGATGAACAGATGAACATTGGGGGAAACTCTAAAATCCGACACAGAATGCATATATAGAATTGGATGAACACTATATTAATATGGATGAACACAAATTTTAAAGGGATGAACATAAAGGGATAAAAGAATGAACATACTTTAAAGGGATGAACATAAAGGGATAAAAGAATGAACATACTTTAAAAGGATGAACATGGTTTTATGGGGAAAGAACGTGGTTCATCCCCCTTAAAACCATGTTCATCCCTTTAAAGCATATTCATTCTTTTATCTCTCTATGTTCATCCCTTTAAAATTTGTGTTCATCCATTATATATATTAAGCCAGGTCTGTGTGTGTGTGTAACGTCGGAATTTATATAAATTTAAATGAACCGCTTTTTTTCTCAAGGTCAACTATATGTTGCATTATTCCCATCCAAGAACCCCATGATATTAAATTGGAGATTGGAAAAGGTTGGAAAGTGTAGAGGGGGAGAGAGAGAGAGAAACGTGGAGGGGGAAGAAAGGGGGAGGGGGTGACTGAAATTGAAATGAAAGGAGTAAAAAAAGGAACAAAACGCGCATGCGCACACCAGAGAAAATGAACATCTCATTTTCTCTTTCAAATATAAAAAGGGGAGGGGATAATAGTAGCAAAATTAAACTACAGTTTATCACAGGCAATTGTGCCCAGCATTAGAATTTCTTTTGCTCAGCTGTTTTATGAACGTCATCAATTTCTAATTGGTTTGTTACTTGGTCTGACGTCATAAAAGGGCGGAGGAGCAAAAGAAATTTTTAGGCAGGACACAATTGCCTGTGAATTTTTCTCCCGTCATTTATGACGGGTTACCCTACTCCACTAGTATTAATATAGTGTTCATCCAATTTTATATGCATTCTGTGGCGGGTTTTAGAGCTACCCCCAATGTTCATCGGTTCATCCCGTTCATCTTTTTATTCTGACTCAAAATTAAAAAAGTTGATTTTAAAAGATGTTAATTAATGTAAGTTACGTGTATGGTGGCTATTCCAATGGGTCTCATTCCACTGATGTGGTAGGGCTGAAATTGTTGGGGCCTTGAATGTCGATGTTGATGTTGATCTGATGGGTCCTGTGTGTTATTATTGTTATTGTTGTTGTTGTTATTGTTTATGGACCAACTGAAGTAACAAAAGGCTCGATAGATTCCTCTTAGAGCGAGGGTGAGCGAAACGAAAACGGTGAAGGCGATGAAAACAAAAATGAATTGTTCGTCCACATTCCATCGGCCCCACCAACTTTTTTCGTCAGTCTCATAGAAGATGGGGCCAGCTTTTTTATTATAGTTCAATTTTAAAAATCAGAGAAAAAAAAAAGAAGAGTTAGAAACCAATTTTTAGAATTTAATTTATTTTTTTTAACAAGAAAAAAACCGTCCTGGCTATAGAGGCTAGAGTTTTCTAGTCACTGGCCTTGAATATAGTCGTCACACTTTAAATTGAAGCTTGTGACGTCAGAGGGGTTTTTTTAAATTATAAAAAAAAAATCTAGGATTGTGTCATTGTCTGATAATTTTATTGATAAAAAGGTGGCACTGAATAAGCGTCAAATTGAACAAACGCCAAGCTGTATAAGCGTCAAACTGAAGAAGCACCAAACTCAACAAATGCCAAATCTGAATAAGCGCCAAATTGAACAAATTCCAAACTGAATAAGCGCCAAATTGAACAAATGCGAAATTGAATAAGCGCCAGTGTCAACACATGCTAAACTGAATAAGCGCCAAATTGTATATATGCTAAGCTGTATAAGCGTCAAACTGAAGAAGCACCAAACTCAACAAATGCCAAACTGAATAAGCGCCAAATTGTATATATGCTAAGCTGTATAAGCGTCAAACTGAAGAAGCACCAAACTCAACAAATGCCAAACTGAATAAGCGCCAAATTGAACAAATTCCAAACTGAATAAGCGTCAAACTGAATAAGCACCAAATTGAACAAATGCGAAACTGAATAAGCGCCAGTGTCAACAAATTCCAAACTGTATAAGCGCCAAACTCAACAAACGCCAAACTGATTAAGCGCCAAACTTAACAAACGCCAAACTGAATAAGCGCCAGTTGAACAAACACAAAACTGAATAACTGGATTTTTAATGCAAAATATCAAGCAAATGTTTCTCAATCTGTGGCTCAAGAGCCAATTGTAACGTTAAAACCTTATTTAGACCAACCAAAACTTATGTTGTTTTTTTTTTTCAATCAAAAAGGCTGGTTAGAGGCTATAACTCTACTGATAGTAATCAAGATATCTAGCCTCTATCCAGCCTTTTTGATTAGAAAAAAAGAGCATAATTGCAGTTGCCCTCATGATGATGATGATGATGATGATGATTCATAATTGGCACTTGGGCCACAGATTGAGAAAGATTTTGCTTGAAATATTTTGCATTAAAATTTCGAAGTTCAATTAATTTTCTTCTTACATGTTGGAAATTGTAGTTGGCTTCCGTAATTTGTCATCTGGTTTTTATACCAAAATATGGATTTCTTAAGTTTTTCTTTCGTTTCCCATTGTTTTGATTGATTGTTATCGGCGGTAGTTGACCTAAAAAAAGAAGACGTCAATGACCTAAAACACATTAAAACGGGATAAAGATTTAGTTAATTTAGCGTGGAAACTCTTTTATTGTTTTTTATCATCATTGATTGCATCTCATTATTATGCAAAATTTACAATTGATTTATCCATTTAAGGTGTTTTATGAACAGCTGATTGGATTTCTTATATTCTTGTTATTCTTGCAGTTTCAGAAGAGCGACACTAAAGAGAAATTGTGAAAGTGTGTTAGAAACTAGAATGGTAGCTGAAATCAATTAATAGTATTTTCATGTCGATATATTTTAAACTAAGCTTTTTTATTTTAATTTGAAAATGACCCAACTTTAATTAAACGATATTTTTTTTTTAAATTTCTGGTCTATAAAAAGTTTATTTTGAAAGATATCAACATGAAAATACACTTTAGTGATTCAGCTACCCGTTCTAGTTTCTAATAAAATTTGAATTTCTTTTAAATCTGGTTTTAAAGTGTAAACGCCCCTCTATTTCCGGTTAATATTCTGTAGTTTCAGAAGAGCAACACTAAAGAGAAATTGTGAAAGTGTGTTAGAAACTAGAAGGGTAGTTGAAATCAATTAATAGTATTTTCATGTTGATAAGTGAAGTGTGGACGATATATTTTGTTTAAATTGTGGTTTTATATAAAAAAAAGTTTATTTTGAAAGATAACAACATGAAAATACACTTAAGTGATGGAGCCACCCAGTTCTAGGTTTTAAAACACTTTCTTAGTTTGACTTAATTTTGCTGATTAAATAATAAAAGAAATATAGCCAATCAGCTGTTCATAAAAAAACTCAATAAAAATATTATTAAAAAATGTAATTAAAATTTAACACAGAAAATAAATAACTGTAAGAGAGAAAAAGATCATTGTCGATCGCAGCGCCATAACTTTGAAAGTTCGTCACTCCAATATAAATCATATTATAATATTTTTAAAAAAAATCATACGAAATCAATGATTTCAATAAATGACACTATAAATTGATCCTTTTTTAATATCTTTTCGAATTAAACCATTAAAATAATATTGATTTATTCCAATAATAATAATTATAATAAATAAATAATTCAACAACAAAAAAAAAATGAGTGATGCTTGCAGTGATTGCCTAACTGCAAGGAGCAAGCATAGGCCTATCTCATTGATTCGAAATGAAAGCAATTAATTAATTAAAGAGATAATTATGAAATGAATGAACTCACCAGTTTATTTTTAAGTAAGAATCAAATAGGATTCCTTCTTTCTTTTCTTCCTGAAATGATGTAAAACGGGATAACAGGACTCTAGAAATCGAGCCTGAAATCCCCCCTTTATTACTCTCTCACTCTATCTTTTTTTTTCCTCTCTCTCTCTCTCTCTCACTCTTTCAATGTATTGTTGTATTTTTTTTTCCTTCTTATTCTATTCTTATTAGAATTTCTTATATAAACCACATGAGGGCGCTGTATGCCTTTCTTCTCCTTCTTCTTCTTCTCCTCTTCTCATAAATAAATAAATATAATTAAAATCACATCAATTTATTGATTTAATTGAATACAATTTTTATTATTATTATTATTGATAAGCAATTAATAATAATAATAATTTAACAAACATTAACAACAAATAATTTTTTTGGTAATTTTATATAATATTATACACTGAATCAGAAAATGCAGCAGGACGTAGACCATAGGGTAAACTTAAAAGATTTGCATCTGTTGGATATAACGGAGGTGGAGGTGGTGGTGGTGGAACAACCGGAGCACGGTTTTGAGCACGGTGTTGGACCTCACGTTTAGATGATGATGATGGACCCTCATTGTAGATGTCGTGATAGGACGGAGGTGGTTCCTCTTGAGCCAGAGCCTCCTCATAACTGGGAACGGTCTGTGTGTATAAAGAAGAAAGAAAAAAAAACACATGATCATTCAGCACGTTTCTAAACTCAGTTGTGACGTCACCATGCAAACGGGTTGACGTGAGGTCACATGCTGAGAGGGGGGTGGGGTGGGGAGGAAGGGACATAAACTTATCTTACATCCGATAGGTAGATGCCATCTGACGTCAGAGGCGCTGATGACGTCCTCATTGAGGGAGAGTTGTTGTTGGATATTCCGTTGACAAAAGTGGTGACCACCACGTGCACGGGCACGACAGATGATGGTCTGTACATCATGAGGTGACCGTTCACGGTAGAGATGTCCATTCCGTGTTCCAGATGATGGTGATGGTGTTGGTCAATAGGTGTCCATCTCGGATGAGGTCCGACCTGCAACTATATAGGTCTCAATTAAGGATGTCTTGTTTCTTGACCTTTACAAAAAGGGGAGGGAGTGGGTTAAAATAAGATCTTACGGTCGTCAGAGGATGTTGATGATGATGATGACCATTGAGTAGTGACCTCTCGTTATTGTTATTGGTCTCAGAACTGTCGTTATTGTTTGATCTTTGCGAAGAAGATCCTAAAAAATTATGAACTTCATATTTTCCCATTACAAATTTCATTCCAAGTGAGAAAGCCGTGAAGAAAATCATAAATGAAACGCATAAAATGACAGATGTCATTCTTCTATGAGATGCGCTCGACACGTTCTGATTGGTCGTGGTGAAGGCAACACCTGAAACAACAACAACAACAAAAATGCAATCAAAAGACGCAAGCACATTAATGTTCGACATGGGAATCATCAGTATGTGTGTCAGATTGTCTGGTTTGCGAATTATCTCTGTACGTGTGACACAGTCTTTGTCAGTGACACTCACCCTTCGTGTGTGTGTGTGTTCTTTGCGCAAGTGTGATCGTTGTGTTTACAGGCTGTGAGTGTGTGTGTGTGCAGATGTGATTGTTGTGTGTACTGGTGTGATTACTGCGTGGACAGATGTGATTGTTGTGTGTACAGGTGTTATTGTTGTGTGTACTGGTGTGACTGTTGTTTGCAGGGCCGTCTTAGGGCATGTCGGGGCCCTTGGGCACACAAGAATTGGGGGCCCCGTTGAATAGTAAAAATTAGAAAAAAATTAAAAATCTGATCTGGTGTCCTATTAACATTTCAATTTAGAAATGTTGACGGTAATTCTTAGTAGGTATCTACCTAAAAATAGAAACAAATTTGAGCTCCTTTTTTTCGTGTAAGCGAATATATCGGCCTTTCGGGGCCCCCGTGAGGTCGGGGGCCCTGGGCACGGGCCCCGTGTGCCCTTATAGTAAAGACGGTACTGGTTGTTTGCATATGTGTGACTGTTGTGTGTTGGGAAATAAGATTGAAAAAAAAAATAGTACAATATTCCATTTTCTGTTTGTTTAATTTGGCGCTTATTTAGAGCCACCGTGATTATTGTGTGTACTTCATATATTTGTGTGTGTGTGTGTTTTCATGACGTCATATTTCTCACCTGGTTGCAAGTTTTTAAACTTTGGAGCATTACCATTGAAATGGCATTCTTTCTTACTGCTAGTGGTCACTCTGAGATCATTGTAGATGAGCCAAGTGCCATTAGTTGAACACATGAGCCAGTGAGTGTCCTGAAGGTTGTTGTGACATTGCACAGCAATGACAGACATTGGAGGGAATCCTGATTCAGGATCTTCCATCCGTTTCTCTCTCACGAACAACCTGGGAATAGCAGCTAACTGACACCAGTCTATTATAAAAAAAAAACGAAAATAAAGCGTGAATTCATGGACTTTCCCCCTTTTGAGCTCCTCTTATCCTTATTCCCCATTCCCCATCGATGACCTGTGTGCTTTGAGATTGCGGGGGGTCCTCCTCCTGCTCCTCCTCCTCTTGATATTCCTCCTGCATCCCTTCCTCCGGTCGGGATCTCATTGGAGGTGGTTGCATTCGAGCCGAAAACACTGATGCAAGGTCGGGCCAACCAAAAAAGGTACATCATTAGTTGATGACGAAATGGTGGTGGATGCATCCGATGGATTCAGTGATTCCACTAAAAAAGGCATCTAAATTCTAATGGATTTTCATCCGCTTTCTTTTTTCTGTCTTCTTTTACTCAACTTTTGAATATTTGCCACTTGGAGGCGCTCGCAAACCTTAATGAAATATATTGATTTGCAACAATATATGTATGAGTAGAATTTATATGCTAATAAGACATTTGAAAAAAAAATATGCATAGAAAGACTGAAATATGCAGAATAAAAATATAGAGCCTACATAAGTTTAATAATTAAAAATGATGAAATATGCAACAAAAAAATGCTTAAGATAAATTACTAAAAATGCTAAAAATTTGCAGAGATTTAATTCAGAAAAAAATATTGCTGAAATGCGGAAAAAAATATGCAAACGTTTCATAAATAAAAATGCGGAAATATGCTCAAACAAGGATATAGGCTTACATAAGTTTAATAATTAAAAATGCTGAAATATGCAACAAAAAAAATGCTTAAGATTACTAACTAAAAATGCTAAAATTTGCAAATTTAATTCAGAAAAATATTGTTGAAATGCGGAAAAAAAATCTACAAAAGTTTTGTTATTCAAAATGGTAGATTTATTCATAAGAGTTGCAGGGTTTACAGGGTGTTGTGTGACTAAAATGGCAAAATGTTTTATTTAGAAAACTTAATACACAAAAACCTGCAAACAAAATATAGAATATTAATATAATTGTAAAGAAAACTAATTGAAACACAATTTGTTTAATTAGTTAAAAAAAATAGTTTTTTAAAAAATAAGTAAATCATCAAAAAAAAAAAATGAGTAATATTTATTTATTAGAAAAGTTTTAAATTAGAAATTTGACGTCTGAAGAAAAATTCTAATATTGGCAATAAATATATTTCTAATGTGGTTTATTCTGCAAAATTAAGAAAAACTAGAAAGTGTTTTAGAAACAAGAATGTTTATCGCAATGATTTTAGGGTATTTTCATAAATACTGTAGACAAAATAGCCTGCAAACATAAAAAAAGCTTATTTTAAAAGATAATCAAAAATGAAAATACCCTGAATTGATTAAGTTAACCTTCTAGTTTCTAAAACATTTTCAAGTTTCTCTTCATTTTTTTTTTTTTTTTGCATCGGAAAAGCTGATTTTGAAATTCTGGTTATTCTAGATTTTAGAAACAAGCATTAAGGAGGTAATCGAAAGATTTATAAACTAGAAAGGTATAGTTCAATTATTTAAGAGATATGTTCATGTTGATATATCTTTCAAAATAAGCTTTTCATAAACAAAAATTCAAAAATATCGTCTACAAACATAAAAAAAGCTTATTTTAAAAGATATCTTATATCAACATTCTTAATTAACTGAGCGAACCTTCTAGTTTCTAAAACACATTCAAGTTTCTCTTTGATTTTTTTGCATCTTGAAAATCCGAATAATCAAGAGTTGATCGAGAGGCAAATTGAAAACCAGTCTTAATCCGAATACGAAATAGATGGAGAAGGACCACTTATGACGACATCACGGTACGGAGGTGGTGGGGAACCACCGTTTTGTTGACCACTAAGAACTTCTTCGTAACTAGGAGGGTCATCGCAAAGAGGAGAACTCGAAGACTCGCCTAATTGCCTCGAGAACTCGTCTTCGAAAGCGAACCGTTCCATGCGTGATGATGGTTCAATGTCAATGGTTTCCCATTCCGTTCTACGATTCTTCTTCTTCGAGAAGAGTCCGGTGGCCCAGGACGATCTCCCTTGATGTGCCCCTCCTGCTATGCTAGAATTAGCGGTGTTTGAAGTTCCACCACGAAATTTACGAGGAGACTTGATCGCCAGTACGATTATCAGAAAAAAGCAGCACGTTAAACATAAGACGATCGTTAAAACATTCTTATTGAGGATGTAATTATTGATTGATCCGTCGATCGGAATGCACCTAGGATTCGTTATCGGTTGCCACTCGTGTGTCGTTGACTGGCACGTCTTTCTAGGTGGCCCTTCCAAATGATAATTGGAATTACAAGCGTAAGTCACCGTGGAAAACAATGTATTTCTGGTTCGGTTGTTTAAGATGTATCCGAATGGAATCGAAGGTGGTGGAGGACACTTTAGGACCACCGGACCTGGAATTATAAAGAAAACCGTTTAACACGAAAAATCGAGATAACACGAAATTTATGTTCGATCCGGAACCATTGAAATAGTATACAAATTGTTTCTTTTAACACGAAATTTGATTTAGAGATGTCTCTCGAACGCTGATTATTCTCTTGTCTTTCAGGTGCAAAAAAAATGAAGAGGAACTTGAATGTGTTTTAGAAACTAGAAGGGTAGTTTAATCACTTAAGACGTAATTTCATGTTTGATATCTTTTAAAATAAACTTTTTTTTATGTAAGTTTGAAAATGACCTAACTTTAAACAGTTCATATTTTAAAATTTCTGTCCACAAAAAAGCTTAATTTGAAAGATATCAACATGAAAATTACTCTTTAAGTGATTTGAGTTACCCTTCTAGTTTCTAATACTTTCAATTTCTTCTTTAAGGTGGTTTTAAAGGTGTAATTGCAACTCGGAGCAAAATTAACAGAAACTAGAAAGTGTTTTAGAAACTAGAAAGCATATTGCAATCACCTTAGGGTAATTTTCATGTTTGATATCTTTCAAAATAAACGTTTTATAGATGGAAATTTTTAAAATATTGTCAGTTTAAAGTTCGGTCATTTTCAAAACTGACATAAAAAGTTTATTTTGAAAGATTGATGATCAAACATGAAAATTATCCTTAAGTGATTGAGTTACCCTTCTAGTTTTTAAAATGCTTTCAAGTTTCTCTTAATTTTTGCTTTTCTGAAAGACAGAATAATCAAAGCTTGAAAATCAGCTGTTCATAAAATCATCTTAACACGAAAAAAATATTCCAGCGCCTTACATTTCGTGTTAAACGAACAGAAACAGAGATTTCTAAAGAAAAAAAATCTACGCTTTACGTTCGCAGAACGGAAGTTTCCGTAGTGGCGGCCACCATTGTCCATTTGGCATACATTGAAGTGAAGACGACGTAACGGATTTCGTAACGTATCCCTTAACGCAACGGTAGAACACCACAATGCCGATTGGATACGAATCGTTTTCGGATTGATTTCGAAACATGATCTCGGCGTTTGGAACGTTCTTCGGTGGCCCACATTGCGACAGTTCTAAAGTCAAAATAAATATAATTATGATCGCAATTTAACACAAAATGAATCATTTTTTTTATGAATCTTATTCCCGGATTCAAAAACGATGCTTAAAATAAAGTTAAGCTTAAAGCATGTTGCAATACAAAACTCTCAACGGTAGGTCTATGAAGAGTTTTTAAGTTTAACTTTGGCCTAAGGAACGTTTTAGAATACGGCCGTACGGGGGGTTAATACTTTGACCGCAGTTGATTTTGGTGACTCCTAACCAGGTTCCTCGAAAGCACCGCATCGTCACGGGTTCTTTGTCGAACTCTGTTCCCATGCAGATGTATCGGGCTGTTGTTCCTTCCTCGTTAAGATCTCCAGATGCCGTCTTAGGTCCATCGTACGAAACGAAGGAATTCGTAACTGGAGGAAGTGGATGGCAACCGGACTCTTCGAATTCAAGAAAAAGTGTAAACGGGGGCCCCACTCCGAACTCTTTGATTAATTCTGTCTTTCAGGTGTAAAATGAAGAGAAACTAGAAAGTGTTTAATAAACTAGAAGGGTAGTTCAATCATTTAAAGGTGACATAAAAAGTTTATTTTGAAAGATTTCAAACATAAAAATTTATGTTTGATATCTTTCAAAATAAACTTTTTATGTCAGAATTTGAAAATGACCCAACTTTGATGAAAAGTTTAGTTTGAAAAATGCCAACATAAAAATATCCTAAAGTGGTTGAGCTACAATTATAGTTTCTAAAACACGTTCTAGTTTTTAAAACATTTTCTAGTTTCTAAAGCATTTTTACTATTTGTTTATTAAAAGTTTATTTTGAAAAATATCAACATGAAAATATTATTAAGGTGGTTTTAAAGTGTTAAACCTCCAATTAAACCCTTCTTGGTTCTGTGCATCAGAAGAGCAAAATTAAGAGAAACTTTTAAAGTATTTTAGAAACTAGAAGGGTAGCTTTATCATTTAAGGGTTTTTTTTTCATGTTGATATTTTTTCAAATAAACTTTTAATAGAATTTTTTTTTTAAATAATCAAAAATTTGGCGAACATTCATCAAAATTTTGGCGAACATTCGTCAAAAATTTGGCGAACATTCGTCAAAAAATTGGCGAACATTCGTCAAAATTTGGCGAACATTAGTCAGAAATTTGGCGAACATTCGTCAAAATTTGGCGAACATTAGTCAGAAATTTGGCGAACATTCGTCAAAAAATTGGGGAACATTCGTCAAAATTTGGCGAACATTAGTCAGAAATTTGGCGAACATTTGTCAAAAATTTGGCGAACATTCGTCAAAAATTGTGAAATTAAGTAATTGAGCTACTCTTCTAGTTTCTAAAACAAATCCAAGTTTTCTCTTCATTTTACATCTGAAAAACATGAAAAATTACTCTTCTAGTTTTTAAAACATTTTGAAATTTTTTTTTTTTAAAGTTATTTTCAAAATGCAGATCTAGTCTGATTTTAGTAATTATAAAATTTCTAATAATTTGGAGAACATTCGTCAAAATGTGGCGAACATTCGTCAAAAATTTGGCGAACATTCGTCAAAAATTGTGAAATTAAGTAATTGAGCTACTCTTCTAGTTTCTAAAATAAATCCAAGTTTTCTCTTCATTTTGCATCTGAACGACATGAATAATCAGAGACGTTTTCACTTCAAAACCACCTGGAGTGATTAAAATTACTCTTCTAGTTTTTAAAACATTTTGAAATATTTCTTAAAAGTTCTTTTCAAAATGCAGATCTAGTCTGATTTTAGTAATTATAAAACTCCTAATAATTTTATCATGATATTGCATTTAGTTACCATTCTAGTTTCTAAGAAACTTTTTAAATTTCTCTGCACTGCATTTAAAATATATAGAAGAAAGAAAGAAAATTCAACCTATGCATTGCGGTGTTTCATTACTAGAACCGATCCATTCACCATTCAGGTCACAGATCAACTTATGTTCTAAACCGTGCCGAAGATGGAATTTAACATCGCAAGACACGAAGACGGTTGAATTCGGCATAAATTCGGACCTCGGATCAAGAAAATGACCATTAGGAACGAAAGGCCTGGAACATCGAACTGAAAAACACAATATTTGTTTTTTTTTTGTATATTTTTTTTTTAGAGAAATTTGACGAGAGAAGCTTTTTCTATTGAGCTCGCAAACTGACCACGATTCTGCAAGACATCATCCTCATCATCATCATCATCATCATCGTCCAAACACAGGACGTTGCTGACCGCCGTCGTTAAACAACAACCGAACAAAACGAATTCGGTTACTCGCATTGCAAATCAGAGACACGACGACAAAAACAACAACAACAACAACAATCATATTTAACGAAATGTTTTCGTTTAATATGACTTTCAATTGATGGAAGGATGAAGAGGAGAAGGAGGAGGAGGAGGAGGCGGGAAAGAAGATTAAATTAAAAGATTAAATCAGAGATATCCTTTTCAGCAATTGTCTCTTTATATTAATTTATTCATTTGTTATAAAAACTTTTATCTTTTCTAGTATTTTTAATATCCTTTCAAGTCTATTTGGGTTTTTTTTATTGGTGAGGAACTTCTTCTACCCATTGTCTTCTCTGCTTGTGGCCGTCGCCTTATGTTGTCTTAACTTACTTCATTAGAATACAATTGTTTTATTACGATTGTAAATCATACAGGATTTATTGAATATATTGACGTTGAAAAGTTTTTCTCTTTAAAAATTTAATATTGAAGGAACTAGTGACCAAGTTTTAGAGGTTTTTTTTTGTTGTCTTCTTTTCTTCAAATCATTATTAGTAAATTTATTATACAGTACTTTTCTTGAAACTTGGTAACTTTTTAAAGCTTTTTGGGATTTACTTGGATCAGCTGATCAATCCAAAGGCATTTTTTAGGGCTTAGAGTATTTTTTGTGGAATTTTAGCCCTTCTTCGAATTTGAAAAATCAATGAATTTACGTAGGTTTTTTTTTTAGCTTTTTGGGACTTATTGGAGGCCTATTGACTCCTCCAGAGGCTTTTCTAGGGCTTTTAGAACATTTTTTGACATTTTTAGCCGTTTTTCGAATTTTAGACCATTTTTTGGCATTTTTAGCCATTTTTCGAATTTTAGCCTTTTTTTATTTGAAACATTCTTAAATTTATGTAGTTTTTTTGGGACTTATTGGAGGCCAGTAGATCCCTCCGGAAGAATTTTTTTTAGAGCTTTTAGAATATATTTTTGGGGATTTTTAGCCATTTTTTGAATTTAGCTCTTTTTTGTATTAGAAAAATTCTTGAATTTATGTAGTTTTTTTTTAGCTTTTGAGGACTTACTGGGGGACAGTTGATCCCTCCAGAGGCATTTTTAGGGCTTTTAGAATATTTTTGGGAATTTTTAGCCATTTTTTGAATTTTAGCTCTTTTTGTATTAGAAAAATTCTTGAATTTATGTAGTTTTTTTTAGCTTTTTGGGACTTACTGGGGGCCAGTTTATCCCTCCATTGACATTTTTAGGGCTTTTAGAGTATTTTGTGGGGAAATCATTTTAACTCTTCTTTGAATTTGAAAATATCCTTGAATTTATGTATTTTTTTATTTTTGTAGCTTTTTGAGACTTACCGGGGCCATTTGAGCCCTCATACGGCATTTTTTTTAGAGCTTTTAGAGTTTTTTTAGGATTGTTAGCCATTTTTCAAAAGTTAGGCGTTTTTTGGATTTTAATAATTCTTGACTTCTTGTAGTTTTTAAAGCTTTTTTGAGTTTACTGGAGTCATTTGAGTCTTCTGAGGGCTTTTAGAGAACATTTCCTTTTTTTTACCATTTTTTAGTCATTTTTCGAATTAAAAATATTTTTGGATTTTTTATACTTTTTTTTTAACTTGAGTGTCTACTTTTTTATAGCTTCAAAAAGCAGACGTTTCTTCACTCACTGTTGTCGTTTTTTCTAACATGGAGTTGCTTTACCTTTATTAATGTATCTTTATGACGTCTCCAACCTTGTGACGTCTAGTTATGACGTCAGAATATATATATATATATATATATATATATATATATATAAAATAATAACCGGTTACGTTTTATCCGATTAGAATCGAATGATCGATTAGTAACAATTTTATTTTGATTTTTTGTTGAAATTTGTATTGCGGGCCAAGGAAGTCGTTCTGGAATTTGAAACGGATGCAATTAAAATGAAGGAATAATAACTTTCTTATCGAGCAGGTAACATCGTAACGTCGTTGTCTTACTTATGAAAGCGAGAAGCAGAAGAAGAGGAGAAATAAGAGAAAATAGACGGATGAATGCATCGTTCTTCAGCTGCCCCTGAAACCACGATCGGTTTTCCGTCAGGTTTCGTTGGTCCTTCACCGTCGTCGTCGTCTCATTGTGCCACTCCTCATCATCATAACAGCGATGCATTGAGTTTGGGAATATTCACCCGGGTTAACACCTCGGTAAAGGTACTGTATAATTTCAATTTTGAGGTGGTTTCTTTCGATTAAGAGCGTCTAGCCTCTAAGCAAAGCCTGCGAAGTTGTGAAATAAGAGTTACGCTGAAGGCGTGAAAGCTGTACGTGGTCGTTCGTAGAAGCTGAGTGGTGGGAAATCAGAAGATTCTTTCGCTTAGCCTCAATGCAGGCCATCATACGGCGTTTTTGCCTTATTTTGCGCCTTTGACACATCCTATATAACAAATCCGCAGCCTTCGCTTGGAGGCTAGTGGCTGCTAATCGAAAGAATACCCTCGAATGGCGTTAAGATTGTTTAATTTCACTAACGCGTTTTCTTGTCGTCATACAGGGACAGGAAATAGTCGGTACTAGGATGTATTCCGAGTGGGCTACGATGCAACAGTCCATTCAGCAGGACTTGAACGATCTCAGCGTTCTTAACAAGTTTCCTTTAGTTGCCGGAAAAGATGTCGCTATTCCTATAGTTAAACACTTAGCCTCTAATCTGGGTATAAGTAGTAACGCTCATTGTGAACCGAGTCGACTCGAGGAGGACAAGGACGTCCTCTGGTGCATGGAGGTTGTTTTTGACGTTTATTACCGAAAGTCTCTTATCGTAGTAGGCCTATCTGTTAATAACGTCTTTTGTTGTTTCAGGTACTGAGTTACGGCCTCGGACTTCCTCTCACAGAACATGATACGATACGTGACTCTGTCAATGTTTACTGCGAATGGTTGATGGCTCTTCTGAAACCAAAGATATGCGTTCCGAAGCCAGTCTGCGACGATCCGAACCATTACGCTCAGATTATGATCAGACACTTTTATAATGTTTTCGTTCCACGATCGGATTCGAGTACGAGTCATTTTTCTCTTAATATGCAGAAATTGTAGAAAATCTACAGGACAATGAGAAATCGAATAGCAGTTTTTGTCGATTTCTGTGCTTGTGGAGTAAAAATTAACACTTGATTTGTGTTCTTGTTTCTTACAGATGCCGATTCAATCAATCGCCAGGTTGTACTTTGTCACAGAGTCTTGAGAACACTTCAAAAGATCGCAAGAGAAGCGAAGGTTCTCGTTCGTGAGACGTGGGAATCGATGTTGATGCTTCTTCTTGCGATTAACGACGCTCTTTTAGCTCCACCGACAGTCAAAGGTCTTTGCTCGGATAATATCTTACGGTTTTTGTGCAAGAATTAAATTTACATTTCGGAAAAGAACTTTTTGAAACATTTTTAATATTTATTCAAATTTTTAGAAATAAAAAATCATCGTAAAACATATTCTTTCAGATGATATCGGCGATCAACTTTGCGAACGTGTCGTCGGTGTTCTGTTTGAGATATGGCTCTTATCTTGTACTCATTGTTTTCCTTCTCCTTCGCTTTGGAAGACATTTCGTGACATGTGTCTCAATTGGAGACATAGAATCAATCTCGTCGACCAGTGGAACCGTATCAATATGGCTCTCACTTCGAAACTTCTTCGTTTTATGTACGGTCCTTCGTTTCCCGAACTCAAAATTGGTACGTTCGTTTTGTGTCTCTTATTTTTGCCATTTTGTCGATCATTTCTTTTCCGTTTTTAAGGTGAGGACGATTGTCATTTTACTTCGGTCGAGATGACGAACGACTGCGTTGCACAGAGTTGGTTTCGCTTTCTTCATCTGCTCGGTAATCCGGTCGAACTTTGTTATCCGGCAGTTATAAGCAACACGCCGAAGTTCTTACATTACGCCATAACTAGCGAATGTGTCGTCGATCCATGTCAGCACGAGTGTCTCGACGTCTTGCCACAGATCTTTCTGAAAGCGATGCGTGGCGTATCCGTTCTTGTCGACGCTTTTCTCGGTTAGAAATCTGTCATTTTCGTAATTTTCTTGGTATTTAAAGATTTGTACGTTTTTTTTTCCCCGTAGGTATTGCCAATTATTCTGTTGACGAATTTCACTGGGCTGCGACTAAGGTTGTTCCAACGTCTGTTGTTGTTATTCAGCATCCGAGTATAACTCCACCGCAGTTAAGAAAACCTTCCAAGAGTTTTAGCGTAACTTCGGCTGCAACCAAAGGTTGGTAACATTTAAAGTTTTAACGGCTCTCAAACTCTTGATTATTCTGTCTTTCAGGATGAAAATGACGAGAAACTTGAAAGTGTTTTAGAAACTGGAAGGGTAGTTCAATCCCTTAAGGGTATTTTCATGTTGTTAGTTTTCAAAATAAACTTTTTATGTCAGTTTGAAAAATAACCAAACTTTTAAACCGATGAATTTTTTTTTCAATTTTTGTCTATGAATTTTGAAAGATATCAACATGGAATTAATTTTTAGGTAGTTTTAAAGTGTGAACTTCTCTTGAATGCTGGTTATTCTGAAGTTAAGCAGCCAAATTAAGATAAACTTGAATATGTTTTAAAAACTAGAAAGGTAGCTCAGTCTCATTTCATCTTTGAAAACAAACGTTTTACGTGAGTTTGAAAATGATTCAGCTTTACTTTTGAAATTTTTTAATTTTAGTCTATAAAAAGTTTATTTTGAAAGATATCAACCTGAAATCTCCTGACGTGATTGAGCTACCCTTCTAGTTTCTAAAACACTTTGAAATTTGTCTTAATTTTGCTACTGAAAGTGAGAATAATCAAGAGTTCGATAATCAGCTGTTCATAAAATATCGTAAGATTTATTGTCTCTTTAAGAACATCTGAAAGTCAAATATGTCACTAGAAGCGACATTAAGTTAAAAACATAAAAGTGTTTTAGAAACTAGAAGAGTAACTGAGCTTTTTATTTCAATTTTAAAAATGACGAAATTATACGATTTATCAAATCAATAAACTTCCTTTACGAACGTTTTTTTATTTTTGACTTTCGTTTCTTTTTTTCGATGTTTTAGGCGGATTACCGAAATCGTCACTTATGGGTCTCTCCGCAAGCAAATCGAGTAACGTTTCGTCTTCATCGTCGCAGATGTCTGTCGTTCACACACCAACATCCGTCCTTCAACCTCATCCGTTTCCATCCATCACTGTCGCAACGTCGGAATCGCGACCTCCTCTCGTTTCGGCTCGTCCTAGATGCAATAGTATTTTACATTTGTTTGGTTCTTGGTTGTTCGAAGCTGCTCTTATCGGTAGTCATTTGCCGACATCTAGCAGAGGTACGAAAGGACGCCATTCGATGCCGAGAGAGTAAAAAAATACAGCATTTTTTTTTGGTTTTCAGTCGAAAAGATGAAACGTCCCAGTTCACTCGTCTTAGAGACGAGACGTGGATCTGGTACTTCGTTTCCGGAGAACTGTGAAATTCCGGCCGATCTTACGTTGCAACATTACGAATCCGGTCGAGCGGAAGCCATCGGAACGCTCTGTCGTATCTTTTGCGCCAAGAAGACGGGTGAAGATATTCTTCCCGTCTATTTGGCACGGTTTTACTTAGCTTTACAGCAGGGACTACGTATACTCGAACAAACTAATGGTCAGGTTCTCTGTGGAATCATTTTGAATTCCTGCGATCTTTTGAGGCTCGATCTCGACGGAATCATGGTTCTCGTTCCCGATATCATCGACGCTCTCGAATTGGTTCTTCCGGAAAGAGAACTGAAATTTAGGTAAGGCCATTTCTAAGTGCGGTGGCGCACAGTGCCGCCTCCTCCAATCTTGTTAAAGGCGCGCCCTTCCCATCGATTTTATGAAAAAGAAAATATGTATATTTTAATTTTATGGTGATTTTTACAGCGTTTTTTTGCCTTTTTCAAAAATTTAAAAAAAACTTTAAAACAAGTATTAAAATTGTCTTGACCCACTCGGCGCCCGTAAAACGGGCCTGAGCATGGAAACCCGATCTTGGATCCGTTTATACTTAGTAACAACTTTTTCTTTTGTATCTTTTCATCAGGACTAGTTTTAATCTTTCTCCGGTCGAATTGCGACGAGCTTCTATTCATCTTTTGTTGTCCATGTTACCACTTCCACTACATTTTCGTACTTTACCAATTAAAGGCAATACTTTTCGTAATTGTTTTGATGATAAAGTGTATTTTTGATTTGATTTTTTGCGTTTGTTGTACGATTAGAACTGATTAACAGTGGTTCCGATCGACCGCAACTGAAATTTCAAGATCTGAGACCTCGTTTAATCAATCTGCTTGTCGGCGCTCTTCAGTCCGAGACTGATTCGCTCAACATGCAGCTTCTTCTTGGCGGTCTTTTACTTAGCATTCAAGACGTTGCTATGTGTGAAGCGGAAGAATCCGTTCTGTTTCAACAAGATGGTTATAGCAACTCTACGGCTGCATTTTTGGCCTCGGGTTGGTTTTATTTTGTTTACATCGATTATTTTTGTCGTAATTTTTTCTTAATCGAACTTTTTAGTCCGGGTTTAATCTGTGAATATAGTGAATCAGACTTTGTCACAAGATTCATTGACAAAAATGGAAGTTTGTTACAAACTAGAATTGTAAATGAATGGGCTAAAATTATTTTTCATAATATCTTTAAAAATAAACTTTTTACGGTAGTTTGAAAATGATTGATCTGTTTCATAAACATCTGATTTTCGAACTCTTCTGTTTTTTTTTGGAAGGAACGCTTAAAATCTTAAAAGTGTGTTAGAAACTAGATTGGTAGCCAAATCATTTAATAGTTAAATATCTTTCAAAATAAACTTTTTATGGAACAAAAATGAAAAAATATTGTCTGGTTCCAATAGTTGGCTCATTGTTAAACTGAGATATATAAAAAAAAAAGCAAAAGCTTATTTTGAAAGATATCAACATGAAATTATTCTTAAGTGATCACGGTAACCTTCTAGTTTCTAAAACATTTTCGATAGTGTCTTAATTTTTGCTTCTGAAAGACAGAATAATTAGAATTTTTAGGTACGCGTTCACACTTTAAATAAAACCAACTTAAATTTTCTGTTGTTTTTGAAGTTGCCATTAAAAGTTTATTTTAAACGATATTCTCATGAAAATACTTTTATCATATTTTAATTACTTTTCATTAGAAGAACGAATCGATTTAATGCTGAATTTGGGTAAATACTTCCTCTGGCACACAGACCCACTGAGATCCTTGCAAATTAGTTATTCAAATTCCAAGTTGTCGTTTTTTTTTGTTTGTTGGTCAGAATGTTTTTTGTTTGTTTTCTCGTTCTCGTCGACGTAGCGAGTGTTTCTTCAGACACTCAAAGTAACCCTATTAGTAACTATGGCGGAAGTAGCCTCGATGATTTTTCGGACACAGCTTCAGAAAGTGCTTCCATTAGTTCTCATCCCGGTAATCTTCTTCAGAAACGACTTAATTCATTTGGGATTTTTGTTCGTTTTTTTTCTCTCCTCCCTTTCATTGCATTTTCTTTCGGTGGTCGAATACATTTGATGTTTTGTGTTTCTCGGTGTCGTTCTTCTCTTACTACTATTTTTTTTTAAACTTATATTATGAACTGTTGTTCTCTTTGTGGTATTTATTTTCAGATTCTACTTACGCGTTGTTCGTACGTGCAACTTATCTCGTGTGTCAACGGTTAAGTTCCTCTTGGAAAATGGACCTGAATGTTTCTCTCGCTGCTTTGGAACTTCTTTCCGGTTTTGCAAAAATCAAAATTCCAGATCAAGGTGCTTTTTTTTTCTTCAGAAAACGTTTTATCGATGTTTTTATTTATATAGTGTTATTATATTTTTATTTTCAGCTAAAAAATTACAAGGTAGAGGCTACATCTTATTTATTGGAATATAAAAAATATGATTTTGAATGCGATTTATGGTTTCGGAACTTTTCTTACCCAGCTTTTTTTAGAGATTAAATTAGAAGTGTGATAGAGAAAGTGATATACTAAAGTTCAAGAGGGAAACTTGATACTTTTAACTTCAATTTGAACTCTCTGAACAGGGTTCCAACATAGAAAAAAACACTTGTTTTATTGAAATAGCACTGAACATGGTTTTTCCGGGTGTTGGAACCCTTCTCAGAGGCTATAGGATTGAATTCAAGTGCCAGGTATTCTTCTTGAATCTGAGCATAATTAATAATTACTTTCAAATTTTGACATAAAAAGCTTATTTTAAAAGATATTAAGATGAAAATAACTCTTAAATGATTGAGCCACCCTTCTTATTTCTAAAACACTTTCAAGTTTCTGAAGTAACACTAAGGATAAATTAAAGGTATGTTAGAAACTAGAACGGTAGCTAATTAATTCATGTTGTTATCTTTCAAAATAAACTTTTTACGAAGAAAAACTAATAAAAAAAAGTATGGCTCTGTTCAATGTTGGATCGTTTTCAGACTCACATAAAATGCTTATTTTAAACGATGTCAAAGTGAAAATACTTTTAAGTGGTTTAACTACCCTTCTAGTTTCTAAAACACTCTCCTGAATGAGTTTGGAGAGCGTTTATACGTATAACCACCAGTTACCACCAAGTTGCTATAAAAAGTTTATTTTTGACCAATTAACACAAAAAAATCTTCTAGTTTCTAACTTCCAATTTTTTTTTAATTAAAAGCTGGGTAAAAAAAAAGTTTTTCGACGGAACCGAAACTTTAGCTATAGGTTTTTTTTAACGTGTGTTTCCTTCAGAAACTTTGGAATGTAAACTTCCGGTGACGTGGATCTGTGATTATATAGTGAATCAATGCAGTAGACCACCACAATTTCATTTGAAGGATCTCCACTCGAACATTGTTGCTGCATTTCGCTGCATTACGACGTGGCTCTTAGAGCATCCTTATCTGTTAAGTGATTCTGAGTGTCTCAATACTGTGATGGACGTCGTGGAGTTGGGAATATCCGGTTCTAAGTCACATTCGAAACTCGGAGATTTTCCTCAGATGAAAGGTGACAAGGAGTGTAAACCTGCTTCGATGAGAGTCAGAGATGCGGCCGAAGCCGTTCTCACTTACATTATGGAACACGTCGGCTACTTTCCTTCGCCCAGTGGTCAAGCGTCCGTATCGTCGCTTCTCGACGAAGAGAACCTTCTCTGCTATTGCAACGGCTACGAAGGAAGTAATCCGATCACGAAAACAGCTGCGACTCAGCATTTCAAATACTACGTTGTTGACAACTCTATCGTTTTAGCGATTCTTGAACAACCTTTGGGCAATGATCAAGGTGCGACAGAATTATAAAAAAAACGCTGAAAGCCTAGCGACACTTCAGAGTTGCACGTCTTGCACGATACATAGACGATTATGTCTATGTATCGTGCAAGACGTGCAACTCTGAAGTTAAGTGAAATTTCAGGTGTCCGAAAGCGCGAGCTCGATTCTAACAGCAAAAATTGCTTGCAATCTGTGCCAGTGCCTTTAGCCAGGTTTTAAGATCTTTTGGTTATTTTACACTTTTTTTTAAAAATTATACTACTTTGCTCGGACTCATGATAAAGGTCATTGATCTGAAAAAGGTCCATTTTGCTAACTACGTGTCGTGAGCAACTTTGGAACCGCAAAATTGACCATTTTGCGGTTCCAAAATTTCTCATAATTCAAAATTGTGTAAAATAAAAAACCTTTTGAATATTGCAAGCAAAACACCTTAAAGCCTAGCCGCAACATTCAAGGAGCGATTGCAACTTCATTTAGTGTGCAATACGCACTTTGAAGACAGTTTTACTGTTAGAATCAAGATCTTGTTTTTAGACACGTTTTTCTATGGCGTCATGCAGCACGTGCACGCGCTGTAGTGTCTGAGGGGTCTTAGGGGCAGTTTTGTGATCACACGTGTTTTTCGGGTCAGATCCGCAACCGACGGTCACCGTTCTGATGAGAGGACCTTTCGGACGTAACGCTTGGACTATGCAATTACGTCATCTTCCAAGACACAAGTCCGGAACTAAGATGCATCCTTCTAATCCCGGACGACCTGTTCCAATGTCGGAACACCACGTTCGGCATCACGGTCGTCAACGTTACTTTCCAGAATCAGTGAATACGATTCAATCTTGCAAAGCGTGAGCCTAACGTTTATGTTTCATCGTGTTCATTCTTGATTCGATAACTAACGATGTGTTTTATTTTGATTTTCAATCTCAAGAGAGCGAAGTATTCCATCACTCGAGTCGTTAATAGTTGATAAAGTGGCTCAGGAACACGAAAAGCTGTTGAAACTTGTCGAGCAACAAGTTGCATTCGAAGAGCGAGTGAGAAAGACGATAGAAGCGCAGAGGCCGGAATATCCGAACCCAAAGACAGAATGCAAAGCTCCGGAGTAAGTGGATTTGTTTTCGATTATCACCAATAGTTGTATTCATTAATGTTATGACCTTTTTTGTTTAATGGAGGGTTTGTCACGAGTTTGAAACGGCAAGACTCTTTCTCAATCATTTTGGTTTCTTGTCGCTCGAGTTTTTGAAAGTGAGTTTGTAATTTTTAAAAAAAAAAAAGAGCGAGCCTAATACTCGAGAGTTTAAAATGCGTAACGGTAGCCATTTTCAATCGAAAGCAATCTTTGGATTGTCCATCTCCTCCGCTGATGGCACTGAATGCATCGCAGTCTGGTTTTGTTTCCGATCTCGAAGCTTTAGATGCAATTTCAAACAGAACTAACGACACGGCTTTCATATTTTACGTAAAAAGCAGACAGAAGACTTCGCAGGAAATTCTGGGCAACATTGTCAGTTATATCTTTAACGATGTCATCAGTTTTGGCTCTTAATTGAAAAATTATGACGTTTATTTTGAAAAGGCGGCCGCAAATAACGTTCATCCACACTTTCTCGAATTTCTCTTGTCGTTGGGTTGGCCCGTTGACGTTGCGACACATCCGGGATGGACTGGACACGTCGCAACGAGCTGGAAAACCATCGAATCGGCACCTCCTAGTAAGTGTGAAAAGAACGAGGCCGCAATCTTTTTTTTTTTTTACTCGTTGTCGAAATCGTTTCGTTGTGTTCGCTATTTCTCCTTAGTACACATTTTTTTATAATTTGCATTTTAAAGCAATTATTCATTTTAAAACAATTATTCATTTTAAAACAATTATTCATTTTAAAACAATTATTCATTTTAAAACAATTATTCATTTTAAGTACATAAAAGTAGTTTTATCATAAATTGATCAAATGCCCCAAATACACTGAAAATGCCTTTGAAGGACTCAGTGGGTTCGAGAAGGTTCCAAAACACTTGAAAACTATAAAGATTTATGAATTTTTAAAATTTTTGAAAAAGTGGAATAAAAATGAAATCTTTATTTTTTTTTTTTTCAATTTTTTTAAAAATATTTTTTGATTTTTGACTATTTTGTATTTTTTACTAACAAATACAAATAAATACAATACAGTAAAAAATACAAAATAGTCAAAAATCAAAAAATATTTTTAAAAAAATTGAAAAAAAAAAAAAATAAAGATTTCATTTTTATTCCACTTTTTCAAAAATTTTAAAAATTCATAACCAAATACAACAATACAAAATAGTCAAAAATCGAAAAATATGGCCTGGAATTCCAGAAATTCTTAAAAATGCTAACGATTCAAGTATTTTTAAAATATTGAAAAACTTTACATTTTTACAAAAACGGCCAAAAATATTTAAATGCTTTAAAAGTTCTAAAAATGACTGGAGGGCTCAACTGTCCCCAAAATTCTGACAATGTTTAGTTGAGTAAATTAGGATAACCTTTACTTTTTTCTAAAAAAAAATGGCCAAAAAACGCTAATCTCGAAATCGAAAAATCGAAAAATTATTTAAATTCTCCTGAAAGTCCTAACAAATGACTCAGGGGACTGAACTGACCTCAGAAGTTCCAAAAAGCCTAAAATGAGAAAAATAAAATATTTACAACGTGGTAAAGGAAATTAGTTACTGCACACATTAAATTCAGGATGTAACAAGAAATTATGGCCAATCTGTACAATGATTTTTCTGCATTATGTTGAAAAATAAAAATACAATTTTTATTTTGTTTCTGAAGGTTCAGCCGGATCAGGTTCGTTCAATACCAGTGATTCAATACCATACGATGGTCAGAAGCAAATACTTTACTGGTCAGATGCAACGGCTGAAGTAGCGTTCATTGTTCCCACACTTAAAAGCGACCGTGTAGAACCGAATCAAGCAGAAACTGAAAGTGCACCAAGTTCACTTCATTTCGATAGCAGTTCTCTTGACGGTCGCTCGTTTCCTTCACCGGTGATCGATAACTACGAGAAACCTCGGACATTGTCACTAGACCTAGAAAAGGGTCCAATAAAAGACAAGGAAAGTCCAAGTGACTCTAGAGGAAGGAAGATCGGACGACAGTCGAGTTCGGTCGTCGGCTACGACACGAAAGTTCTCATCATCTGGCTCGAACGCTATGAAGACTATTTAACCGTTCCGATCGGTCTGAACAATGAAGTTTTTCTCATAATTGTTGGTCATTTATCGATATTTTTTTTAGATAATCTTTTACTGGAAACTAATACTGGGCTCGAGGCAGCTACAGTGACACCGCGTTCCAACGAAAAAGATGTAGTGGTCGTCTTTATTCACGCTCTTCAGAGTGGATTATTTCGAATTAAATTACAAGGACAGAGTGGAAAGTAAGAGGCTATAAAAGCTAACTTTTTTTGGAGGGGTTCCATTTCGTAATTTGCTTGTGAAAATTGTAAAATGGAATTTCTTTTGTGAATTTAATAGGATATCGATGGCCATTCCTCTCGTAGATGGAATGGTGGTCAGTCGAAGGGTTTTGGGTACTTTGGTCAGACAGACGACTTTAAATATGTGCTTGCGTAAGAGGCTAGAGAACGATTGCTATTATCCGCCACATCTAAGACGAAAACTCCGAATACAAGACATTGTTCATAAGTACGGTCGAAGTTTATCGGAACCGGAATTTTACGCTTCGCTATTCGACAATCAAACGAGTTGATAAATTCTAAATTTCATCAGATTTATTTTTCAAATCGGGGGATTCTCTTTCTTGGTTTCATAATTATCGATAATTTATAAGTAGGTATGATTTTTTTTTAATTTTTTGATGTCTTTTTATATTAACAATATTTATTATTTATTGTAGTGACTACAAATGAAAATTTTGATTTTTCTAACAATTTGAACATATATTTATATATAAAAGTATGTAAATAAATAACAGGTTTAAAGGTATAATTAACATATGGCCCTGCTCTAATTTTATCCGGCCCGTGAGGGCTTTTCCAAATTTCACTGAATCTCGCCTGATTCAGAGGGGTGGAGGAGGTATGAAGGGGTAGCTATGAAGAAAAAACCTTCGCAATCTGTTATTCATTGATCTTATTGTAGCATTGTGTCGTCACGTCTGAGGTTTATGAATGTGATGACGTCACAGTGCTGGATAAATCGTTGGATAACAAATGTGCGAGTAATATTGACATTGTATGATTGTGAGTGCTTTATATATGCAGGTTTTATTGGAGTCATATTTAATAAAAATCGTGAAATAGATTTATAGCATAGAAATGCAATAATTTTATTGAACGAATAATAAATGAAAATATTTCGGTATGATTAAATTTTCCGCCCAAAGGTCGAAATTGAGTTAATTTTCTTGTCATCAGATGTCGCTGTTTATTTTATTATTTTCTAGGATAAGTATAACATAAAAGTGTCTAATTTGATTGGTTCATATTGCGAACCAATCAAATATGAGTCTTTGACCGCTTTATAATTTGCCGTTTATGGTTTATTAGAGAAATAGAAGATAGGGCATACGGGCTACGTCTATATAAAAGCTGTGAAGCACAAGGCGTGGCTTAATATACTATATTAATCAACTAGTAGGGTTGCACTAACATGGTGTCGTTTTCCCGTTTAGAATAATAAAAACACGCCATGTTTGTATTTCATGTTTAGCTCTTCAATAGTATGATGTCACGTTATTTTAAAGTTTTCTTTACGTTTTCTCCCCGCTTAGTAGAGTTGTTGTCGTCGTCGGCTGCAATGGTGTCGTGTCGTTGTTGGCGCGCTTTTTTCTCGGCATTTTTGTTGTTTTTCGTCGCCTTTTCGTTAATTAATGCTGCAATTAACAATTCTGATAACAAATCTAATGTAGGAGTTACGGAATTGTTAGATGTTTTAGAGAAACTATTGTTATTTTTTAAGAAAAACTATCAAAATGTGAACTTGGATGCTGTTTTTGGTCTACGTACGATCGAAGGTGAGGTCATGAGAGGTCAATCATTGAAAGTGGGTCAATCACGTTTTTACCTGGTTTCTTGTTTTAATTTTTTGTTGTAATTACAAGGACAATGCAAGTTGCTGGTTGAGGAATACGAAAGAGGTGAACTGGAATTTGTCTCGTCTAGTTTGATGAAGAGGGTGGGCCAAATTGCTGTCGACGCGGGCAAATTGGGCAATATGGCCATTCCACATGTACACGAATCGGATCATAAGTATTTGGTTTTACTCAAGAATTTCGTCGCAGCTCCTTGGAAGGTTTTTCATCCTCATCGGGTTGTCAATCCGTCGCTACGATGGAACGTACATCAATACAGTCCACCCGGTTATTTGGGTTCATTTGTTTCATTTATTAAAAATAGCAAGAAATATTTTGCACAATTTTGCTTGAATGTTTTGTAAAAAGAAACTTTTAATAATTTTGCAGAAAATTTCAAAAGAAGTTTGAAAGAAATTTAAGAAAAATCTTTGTAGAATTTAAAAAAAAAAAAACAATCGAGAAAATCTACAGAAAGTTTGTTGAAATTTGTAGATTATTTTCTAAACGTTTTTTTTTAATAAAACTACAAACGTTGACAGAAAACATTATAGAAAAATTACAGAAAATTATAAGAAAATTCTGCGCGAAAACTGCAAAGCAACTGCAAAAATATTCAGAAAAACCTGTCAAAATTTGCAGGTTACTTATAAGTTTTTAGAAAAATTGAAAAAGTTAGCCATTATTTTCAGGAAATTTACAGAAAATTGTAAAAAAATATAAGAATAATCTGCAGAAAACTGACAAATTTGCAGAAAACTTCAAAAAATTAAAAAAAAAACTGCAAACAATTCAGAAAACGTGTTCAAATTTACAAAATGTTTCTAAGTTTTTAGAAAACGAAAAAAGTTAGCAGTTATTTGGGGAAATCTTACCGTGAATTGTAAAGAAATTAAAATTATTTTCAAGAAAATTAGAGAATTTTGCAGAAAACAGCAAAGGATTTCAAAGAATGTGTAGAAATATTCAGAAAACTAATTGAAATTTGCAAAATACTTCTAAAAAAATTTACAAAACTGCAAAGATTTGTAGTTATTTGCAGTAAACATATTGAAATTGTAAAAAAAAATATAAGAATAATCTGCAAAAAAAAAAAACGTTGAGAAATTTGCAGAAAACCGCAAACGTAAAGCTGCAGAAATCTTATAGGAGCTTATTTAAAAATAAACCTTTTATGTTTGTTATTCACAATAACGGGATTTAATCTATGTTTGCTAACGATTTCATTTTTTGGGTGTTTTTTTTTTCTTGTTAAGATTTCGGCGAGGAGGACAGCGACGGTTGTCTCGGAGAATTGACTCGTACTCCGAAACGACCCTCGTGTCAGTTGAGTGAGAATTGCCTCTTAAGGATGTTCTCGAGCGGACAAACGGGATATCATTTACAACATCAAATCCTTTACACCATTTTAGCTCAAAAGGTTGCGTTACATTTTTCATTTCAACTTTTTTTGTTTTTTCAAGAACCAGCAGAGATAATAAAAATTGATGATTTATGAGCTCGTAAAACAGATCGAATCAGTTATTTGAACATTTTTAATTTGGAGAGCAAAAATGAAAGAGAAATTTGAATGTGTTTTAGAAACTAGAAGGGTGACTCAATCATTTAAGCGTATTTTCATATTTTGATATCTTTCAATATAAGATTTTTTTAATGTTAGTTTGAAAATGATCCAACTTTTGAGTAGAAGAAGATATTTTTAAAATGTGTGTTTATTCTATAAAAAGTTTTCATTTTGAACAGAAAAATATTGTTACGTGATTCCAGTTACCCATTCTAGTTTCTAATACATTTTTAAATTTCTCTTTTAGTGTTATTTACTCTTCGGAAACTGTAGTTTTTACAGTTTCCGAAGAGTAAAGTTCATAATAAACGATCTTAAACAAATATCCACAGGTTGGTTGCGAACGTGAGGTGAACGATTACCTCGTATCAAGGACCCACTTTAAGGATTTGGACCAAGTTCAACACGAGTTCTGTACGAACGCTTATTACGAATTAGAAGAGGCTACAGTCGCCAGCGATCGTCGAATAGAACCTAATTACAGAGATCTCTTTTTAGAAATTGGTAATCTTCGTAATTCGTAAATTTTATTTTATGTTTAGTTTTTGAAAAAAATATATATATTTATCAAGTGAACGTTTTTTCAGAAGAAACATTGCGAAAAAATTCAATGTGTTTTAGAAACTAGAATAGTTGGTGATAATGCTAAAAGTTGTTTCAATGAGGATATCGTTCAAAATAAACTTTTTATGACAGTTTGAAAAAAAAAAACGAAAATTGTTTTTTCATGAAATGTCAATGGAAAAACCATAAAAACGGGTCATTTTTCAAACTGAACTATAAATTGTTTATTTTTTAAGATATTGCCATGAAAAAAACTTTTAGCAGAATCTTTTACAATTCTAGTTTTTTGTAATGTTGTTTCTTAAAAAAAGTTCACGTGACGTTTTTTTGCGTTAAAAATTGAACGATTTTTATTGTTAATCTTACAGAGTCTGTCTGTCCGAGTCTTGGTTATTTCCAGTTTATGCGAAAAGAATGGTTAGAAGCGATCGTCACTTGGCAATCGGACGATGGATGTTTTCCAAAAGTTCCATCGGTTTCAACATTAGACGTTCCGTCCAATGACAGAGTTCTAGGAATTGAATCGGTCGTGGCTCCAATTAATCTTTTTGAACAGGTTCCGGTTTATCATCGAGCGATACAGCCTTCGATGGACGGGAATTATCGATCGAACGGCGTCCGAGGTTACTTAGACGATGGAATCACTGACGGTCGAATACGAGCTCACGTTCCGGTTCATAACGAACCGATTCAACCTCAAAAACAGGTTCAATTCGGTCTCAACGTACCGTGGACGAACGACATCGCTTATGCGTCTCCTTACAATGCTCGAGCGACTCATCCGCCAGTTATTCAATATCATTTCGCTCCTGTTGCGGACGAATATCCTCGATCTCAAGGTTCTCCTAATGTTTTGCAGAATCATTACGACATTCCGTATAAGATCAATAGAGGATTGAAGTCTTTAGATCACGATCTCGACGAGCATTTCGTCTCGAACAGACGTTTGCTTCGAGAGAAGGAACTTCCGGGTGGATGTTTGGCTCATTTCACTTCGGTTGCGTCCAGTGCTCTGGTTATGTATTTACGATATCTGATCGATCCTGGACCACCGGAGTTTATGCATTTAAGGTGGCCGAAATAAAAAACTCATATTTTTGTCTGGGGGGAGGGGAGGGGCGGGGGAGTTCAGAAGCAACTTAAAGACATTTTACGAACAACTGATGATCGAACACTGGTTAATTATGCGCTCCAGAAGAGCAACTGGAGCTGGATTTAGCTGAATTTTTTTAAAAAAAGCTTATTTTAAAAGATATCATCGTTAAAATATCATTAAGTGATTGAGTTACCCTTCTAGTTTCTAAAACACTTAAGTTTTCTTTTTACTTTGCACTGGTTATTATGTCTTTCTGGAGCAAAATTAAGAGAAACTTAAAAGATTTTTTAGAAACTAGAACGGTAGCTCATTTTCAAGTTGATGTTTCAAAATAAGCTTTTTATTAAGTTTGAAAATGACCCGACTTTAAGCAGAAGATATCAACATGGAATTACTTTTAAGGTGGTTTTAAAGTGCAAACTTCTCTTGAATACTGGTTATTCTGAAGTTAAGCAGCCAAATTAAGATAAACTTGAATATGTTTTAAAAAAACTAGAAAGGTAGCTCAGTTTCATCTCATCTTTGAAAATAAACGTTTTACGTGAGTTTGAAAATGATTCAACTTTACGGAGATTGAATTTTTTTAATTTTAGTCAATGAAAAGTTTATTTTGAGAGATTTTAAGTGATTTTAAGTGATTGAGCTACCCTTCTAGTTTCTAAATCACTTTTAATTTCTTCTTAGTGTTGATCTCCTGAAACACAAAATAATCAGATTTTGAAAAATCACTTGTTTATTAAAGTTGCTTCTGAAAAAAAAAAATGGTTTTTTGTTGATTATGTAATCTTTTGGCGGCTAATATTTGTAATTAACTATCTTAAGGATGGAGAACTACTTGAGAGGAACGTCTCGGAGTGATTCTTCGAAGCCTTCGGTGGTCGTTAACGAAGTTTCTTCCATCGGAAAAATGCATTACGGCGTCCACGTTCGGACAGATATCCCGGCCCGTTTACCGACAGCGATTCCTGCCCTGAAGTCGCCCGACAAATTGGCTCCCGACTTCGACGATATGCGGACTGAAGCTTTTAAATTCATGGGAACGTATCAACGTCAGTGGGGTCCTCGTTTCCAGTCGATTCAGGCACCCGACAATCGTGAGGCTTCCAATCGGCTTCCAGATCATGTGCACGTTGCGGAAGTGCATAAGGAGCTGTCCGATTGGACCGTGGTGCCGGTCACTACGGTGACAACGACGACCACTTCGGTGAGTATCGAAGGGGGACGATATCGTGACGTCATCTCGACCTTACCGAATTGGTTACGGTATAAAGGTTCTCGTCCGAAAGAAGTTAGTAATACGGAAAGTACTCTCGACTCTGTCTTGAGAGCGAATCTCGTCGAAGGTGGACAGCAGATTGATCTCGATCACTATCTGATAATTATCGTTTTTATATCTCTTGCTTGTCTTTTTGTTTTCTATCGTTATTACAGGCAGAAACGTCATTCGAAATGTAAAGCTCGACATCTTTAGATCATTTTAAAATCAGAAATAGCTGTGAGTTTAGAAAGGAAAATTTATTTATTAATCACGTTGATCGTGATTTAAATAAATTATTAAAATTGCTTGGGTTTGCTTTTTTATGACATTTGTTTTGGTCTATTTTTGTTCGATCTTAAAATTTTTAATGAGATTTCTGAAAATTTCAGTTGTTTTTCAATTTATTTGTCAATTTTGTTAATTTTTTTTTTACTTACTGCATAATTACAAGATTTTGTTGATATTAATGGACGAAATAGCCAGAAATTTGTAAGCAATTTGATTTAAAAAAAATTCGATTTTTAACAATTTTAATTTATCGAACAATTCGGATTTTTTTATGATTTTTTTTGTAATTTTTGTTAATTCTTAAAAATTTCAAATGAAATGAAATGAAATTTACAGAAATCTTTCTGTAAATTTCAGTGGTTTTTTTAAATATTTTTTTTTAATATTTTCACTTTTTTTTAACGTTTTTTATGGACAAAACATTAAAAATCTGAAGAAATTTAATTTAAATAATGAAATCTAATCAGAATTTGCGATTTTTATTAATTTTTTTAAAAAAAAATTGTAATTCTGTTAGAAACATTAATCGATTATTCATTCTAAAATAATGTTCGAATGAGCAAATAATTTTGTGTATTTTGTTGAGTTTTGTGATTTTTTTTAGCTGTGCGGGTTGAAATTATCATTTTAAATGCTTTTTCTTGCTATTTTTTTATCTTTTCATTTTTGTGGGGAACTTTTTTATTCAAGATTTGAATTTCTAAGCTTATGATCTGTGATTGATTTTTGTATTTACTTCGGCCCTTTGTTTTACTTAATTTATGATCGTTTGATCTATTCGTTTGCATTTTACAGATGGACCACACAAATTACGAAGTATTTTTTTTACCTTTTATATTATTTTTTTTTACCTGTTTTTTTCTTTTCAAAAAGCTAAACCTCAATGGATGACATCCAAATGGCGTCACATTCATTGTATTTGGGGTGCATTTTTTTTTGTTAAAATAAAAATGTTGTAAGACAAATAGACAAATTTTGTGCTTTATATAATTTGAGATCATATAAAGTCACATTAGTTGACATAACTCACAATTAAATTAAATTTGCATAAAACATAAGATCAGAAATAATGATATCCAAACTTTTTTAAGAAAATTTAAGATTCAAAGTTTCTCAGAAACTAAAATAGTATGTTAATAGTTGAATATTTTCTTAAAACGTTAAGTAAATATAATTTTACGAAAAAAACTTTTTTTAAAAAAAAATACTTTTTAAACTTTTTTATAACATTTTTTTATAATATAATATAATTTTATACTTTATTTCTAGAAAAATGTTAGTTAAAAAATCAATCACTTTTTGTCTATAAAAATTTAATTTTGAATTATTATTTATTATTATTATTCTTAAGGTGGTTTCAAAGTGTAAATGCTTCGCTAATTCTTGATTTTTCTATCTTTCAGGTGCAAAATATAAAGAAATTTGAAAGTGCTTTAGAAACTACAAGATTAGCTTAATTACTTAAGAATATTTTAATGTTGAAATCTTTCAAAATAAGCTTTTTATGTCATTTTGAAAATGACTTTATTTTAAGCAGAAGATATTTTTTTTTAATTTTAGTCTATAAATAGTTTATTTTAAAAGATAACAACATGAAAATATTGAGCTACCCTTCTAGTTTCTAAAACACCTTCTAGCTTTTCTTAATTTTTTTTTCTAAAAGACAGAACAATCCTAAAATCAGCCGATCATTAACCCATCTTATTATAAACTTAATTCAAAGATTTAAAAAATGATGAAAATGAATATTTTTCATTTATGTAGTTATGTAACATTTGAATCACCCTGTAATTGCATTAATTAACTACATAACATATCACTAGATGGCAGCACCATATGAACTAATTTTAATCGATTTTTTCATATATTGGTTTTTTATGTTTTCTATCGATATTATCGATATAGTTAATAAAAGTTTCGGGACGTTTTTTTTGTGCGGGAGAAGTTTTTCTTATTTTCGGCCGGTTTTTATCAGTTTTCGCGACGTTTTTTCCATTATTTTCAATGCAACTAAAGTGATGAATGAGTTTAAGGTGAGTTTTAATTTACATTTTGATGTAAATTTTAACTTTCTAAGCAAATAATTTGACCCGGAAAAAGTATTTCTTTCCATTCTTAAAAGAAGTTTCGATGATCGTCTTATGTTTTTTTTCGGGTCCAAATTCAAGAAGGGAAACTTAGCACTTAAACTTCATCTTGAACCCTCTAATCAAGGTTTCATCATAGTAACCTCTTTTTGTCAAAGGGTTCTTAATTAAAAACGTGTTTTTCTACGTTGTGAACCCTGATTAGAGGGTTCAAGTGGTAAGTTACTTTCTTGAATTCGTGCCAATTTCTTGAAGCGTCCGGAATTCTGGACGGTTTTTTTTTTTCTTATTTCTTCCTGAGCTCCGTTTTTTTGCCTTCTTTTTTCTTCTTATTGTGTGTTGTGACACGAATCGAATGATGATTTTTCTCTATTCTTGTTGTTGTCCTTTTGTCTTTTATCCGGTAAATTATCTCTTTTTTTTTAATAATAACCGTTAAGAGAGAAGAAATATTGACCCATTTTATTGTTGTTGTTTTTGTTTTTACTTTTAAAATAATTATATTTGATTTTAAAATGAATGAATATTTAATGAGGAGATTCTGGCTGTGAAAACTGTTTAAAAAAGATTTAAATTGTAATTTTTATGATTCAGTGAATCATAAATTGAGTGAATGACTCAACAAACTGAAGATGAAAAAGCTGAAGCTTAGATTGGTTGTAGTTCTTTATGATGGCTTAAGTCAAAGTTAGTGCTAATCTCATCAACATTTGATATGAAGTTTTATAGTAAAAGTTGATGAATTTAGCACTAGCTTTGACTTAAGCCAACATTATTAAGAAATACTGACCTTAAAAATTCTAAGCGAAAATTTAAGAAAAACTGAAGCTTAAAAGCAAAAGTTTAAGCTTTAAGGCCTAGTCCACAAAAGACAGGCAATTAGAAAACGGGATGAACAGAAGTTGGCTCCGCCCTTTTTTTTTTACGAACGTCAGACTACATAATTCCAACCAATTACAAGTTGCCGGTCGTCATAACAAGGGCGGAGCCAACCTTTGTTCGTCCCGATTTCTAATTGCCTGTAATATCATCACCCTATTTGAAAATGCCGCCATTTTGTTTTTAAACATTATTGCCTGTCATTCACACACACACACAGGCATTTAGAAATCGGGACGAACTTCAGTTGGCTCCGCCCTTTTTATGACGACCGGCAACTTCTAATTGGTTTGTTGCGTGGTTTGACGTTAAAAAGGGCGGAGAGCATGTGACGTCAGACTACATAACCAACCAATTAGAAGTTACCAGTCGTCATAAAAAGAGCGGAGCCAACTTCTGTTTATCCCGTTTTCTAATTGCTTGTTTATAAAAAACAGGTAGTTGTGCCCAGTACTAACTTTTCGTTTGCCCCGCCCTTTTATGAGCGTCATTTTTGTTGAATGTTTGAACAGGCAGTTAGAAATCGGTCAGAACTTCAGTTGGCTCCGCCCTTGTTATGTCGACCGGCAACTTCTAATTGGTTGGTTATGTAGTCTGACGTTACATGTTCCGCCCCTTTTCAACGTCTAACCACACAACAAACCAATTAGAAGTTGCCGGTCGTCATAAAAAGGGCGGAGCCAACTGAAGTTCGTCCCGATTTCTAAATGCCTGTGTGTGTGTGTGTGTGAATGACAGGCAATAATGTTTAAAAACAAAATGGCGGCATTTTCAAAAAGGGTGATGATATTACAGGCAATTAGAAATCGGGATGAACAAAAGTTGGCTCCGCCCTTGTTATGACGACCGGCAACTTGTAATTGGTTGGAATTATGTAGTCTGACGGTACATGTTCCGCCCCTTTTCAACGTCTAACCACACAACAAACCAATTAGAAGTTGCCGGTCGTCATAAAAAGGGCGGAGCCAACTGAAGTTCTCTCCGATTACTAACTGACTGAATGTTTGACACTTTTTCACGCTTGATTTGCATTCATAAATAGGGTAGGTGATTGGGGGGGGGGGGGTGGTGGTAATGATGGGTGACCTTTTATAGTTTTAAGTAGTTTTTAATAAAATGAACACAAAAAGTGGCAAAAAAAAGGGACAAGTTTTGATTTGTTAGAATTTTTTTTGGGGGGGGGGGGGGAGGGGGGTTTTCTGATAAAAGTTGTTTAACTTGAACCTCTCACTTTTTGTCAGTTCAACAGGTCATATTAATAATAATAATAATAAAGATTATTAAACAGGGATATCAGGGATAACATAAAATGAAGTCACGAATTAATAAGAAATTTGGGAGTGACGAGAAAAAAAGACAGGCAATTAGAAAACGGGACAAACAGAAGTTGGATCAGCCCTTGTTTTGACGACCGGCAACTTCTAATTGGTTTGTTGTGTGGTTCGACGTTGAAAAGGGCGGAGCATGTTGACGTCAGACTACATAACCAACCAATTAGAAGTTGTCGGTCGTCATAACAAGGGCGGAGCCAACTTCTGTTTGTCCCGTTTTCTAATTGCCTGTGAAAAAGGGGGAGGAGTTTCTTTTTCTTTATAAAAGTTGTAAGATTTCAATCTGAAAAAAAATATGCAAATGATGGTAGTCAATGGACTAGAACTCTGGTCATTCTTCATTTTAGAAGAAGAAACTGAAAATGTTTTAGAGACTAGAAGGGTAAATGTGAGTCACTTAAGGCGGTTTTAAAAGTGCAAACCGAACAAGTAATCTCTGTGGTTAATTCTTTGTTTTTTTCTAGTTCAAAATTAAGAGGGGAAATTGAAAATGTTTTTTTAAACTAGAAGAGTAATCATTTAAGAATATTTTTCAGGTTGTTGTAATCTTTCAAAATAAGCTTTTTTTATGTCAGTTTGAAAATAACTTAAAACAGACGATAATTTTTAATTTTTGATCTATAAAAAAGTTTATTTTGAAATATATTAACATGAAAATATATTTTCAAAACGAATAATTAATTATAGTCAGGTGTAAAATGAATGTCTTTTAGAAACTAGAAGGACAGTTGAATCACTTAAGGGTATTTTCATGTTTGATATATTTCAAAATAAGCTTTTTAATAAGACAAAAATTAAAAATGATTTTCATCTTAAAGTTGGGTCGTTTTCAATTTCACATAAAAAGCTTATTTTGAAAGATATATCAAACATGAAAATACCCTTAAGTGATTCAACTGTCCTTCTAGTTTCTAAAAGACATTCATTTTACACCTGACTTTAATTAATTATTCGTTCTGAAAATATATTTTCATGTTAATATATTTCAAAATAAACTTTTTTATAGTTAAAAAAATTAAAAATTATCGTCTGTTTTAAATTATTTTCAAACTGGACATTAAAAAAAGCTTATTTTGAAAGATAAAAACAACCTGAAAAATATTCTTAAATGCTTACTCTTCTAGTTTCTAAAACACTTTTCAAGTTTCTCTTAATTTTGTATCTGAAAAGACAGAACAAAATCAAATAGTTTAAAAGGCGTTTTGTTTAAACTTTAAAAGTTAAAAGTTTGATATTTTTTTCTTTAATTCTGTTTGGTTTTCGAATTCCCGACCAAAATCATCGGTTGATCGATCGAGCGTGAAAAATATTCAACATTCTTCAATTTATAACATGTTTTATGAGGAGTGTTTTTAATATACCCCCTCTCACTTTAAAAAAACCCTCAATCAGTCACATCCCCCCCCCCCCCCCTCTATTTTACATTTTATACAATCCAGGATTTCCTTACTATAGAAAAAAAAAAGCCTAAACTTAATTGGTCTCTTCTTGTTTTTCATACAATAATTATGTAACCAAATTAAAGCAAAATCTAAAAAAAACACTAGTAAAATAATGGAACTAATGAGCAGAGGGACATCTACAATTATGATATTTTCAAAGACCTATTTTTATTTTGTATCAATCTTTCAAAATAAGCTTTTTGTGTGAAAAATTGAAAACGACCCAACTTTAAGATGAAAATAATTTTTAATTTTTGTCTTATTAAAAAGCTTATTTTGAAAGATATCAAACATGAAAATACCCTTAAGTGGTTCAACTGCCCTTCTAGTTTCTAAAAGACATTCAATTTTACACCCGACTATAATTAATTATTCGTTTTGAAAATTATATTTTCATGTTAAATATATTTCAAAATAAACTTTTTTTATAGATCAAAAATTAAAAATTATCGTCTGTTTTAAATTATTTTCAAACTGGACATTATAAAAAGCTTATTTTGAAAGATAACAACAACCTGAAAAATATTCTTAAATGCTTACTCTTCTAGTTTCTAAAAACATTTTCAATTTCCAGTCTTAATTTTGCACTCCAAAAAGACAAAGAAGGTTAGAGGCTAGAGTTGTTTCATTACAGATATACCAGTGGGTTGTTGTATATTCTTAAATGTTTAACCTAATACCGAGTACAACACACCTGATAATTTAAATGCATTTAAATAATAAACATGTTCTACAGAGCCCTGTGAAGGACAAACAAACAATATGTCGAATTCAATCTATTCAGTTAATAATCTGAAAATATTGAGTTAATTAACTTAAATATAATTTATATAAACTATTGACATTAAAATATTGATTTAGTATTTCAATTTAAAATATTAATAATAAAGTCAATTTTTATTTGGTGTTCATGTCCTTAACTGGACTCCGTATAATTCACCTAAACACATTTAATTTGAATTCATTTAACTCATGTGCGTACAAGGTATAAGGAAGAGGCTAAATTGCTAAACCTTCTTAAAGCCTCTTTCTCTACCTTTGAGAAATTATGCAGTGTTTAGAAACTAGAAGGGGTAACTTAATAACTTAAGGGTATTTTTATGACAGGCATTTAGAAATCGGGAAGAACTTCAGTTGGCTGAGCTCCACCCTTTTTATGATCGGCAACTTCTAATTGGTTTGTTGTGTGATTCGACGTTGAAAAGGGCGGAGAGCATGTGACGTCAGACTATATAACCAACCAATTAGAAGTTGCCGGTCGTCATAAAAAGGGCGGAGCCAACTTCCGTTCATCCCGTTTTCTAACTGCCTGGTTTTTATGTTGGTATCTTTCAAAATGAACTTTTTATCCTCTTCTCAACTGATATGAAAGTTTATTTTGAAAGATATCAACATTAAAAATGATTGAGTTGCCCTTCTAGTTTCTAAGACAAATTAAAATTTCTCTTTATTTTTTGCACCTGTGAAACCACAGAATACAATCAAAGAGTTCGAGATGCGGCGTTTACAGCGTTAAAAATCAGCCTTAAAAATACTCTAGCCTCTAACCAGTCCGTTATTTTGATTGGAAAAAATATCATAACGTTGATGTTTGCGCTAATAACGTAAACATCACGTTAATTAAGCATTGAAAAATGATGGATTTGTCCTCATTTTTCTATTCAAATGATATGCTAATTAGGTTCCTGTTCAAATTTAATGTGTTTTTTTTTTCAAGGATTTTTTTAAACAAATTTAAATTAGAATTATTTTCTTTAATTTTGGATTTTATTCTTGTTAAAATGAATTTGAACTTTAAAGTTCAATATTAAAGTTAACTAGGGAAGTCAATCAGTGCATTTAATTTGAATATTTGCATAATTACTTATTTTAATTAGCCTAATTATTATTTTTTAAATGTTAGAAATTTTAAGATGTTTTATGAACAACTGATTTTCAAACTCTTGATTAATTCACATAATTTAAGAAGAAACTATCAATTATTGTTTTAGAAACTAGAAGAGTAGCTCAATCACTTCAAAAAAAATAGTTTCATGTTTTTGATATCGTTTAAAATAAACTTTTAAAAGGCAAAAATAATTAAAAAATAATCATCCGCTTAAGTTAGGTCATTTTGAAACTCATTAGCCTCCCTCTAACCTCATTAGCCTCCCTTCTTAACCAACCCTTTTTTTATTAGAAAAAGCATAATTGCTGTTGTTCTAATGATGATGATGATGATTTACACACGGTACTTAACAATTAGCATTTGTGGGCCACAAATTAAGAAACAGTCGCTTGATCATATATTTCGCATAAAAATCCGAGCCCAATTAAACTATATTAAAAAGGATGACATCGTGAAATGTCGACGATAAACTTGGCATTATTGTTATTATTATTATTAGTATTATTGACAAAATTGAAAAAAAAAGTTGAGAAAACTTTTAAGGTTGCCATTGACTTTTAAAGTTGTTGACTGTTGAGTGAGAGAAAGAAATAATGAAAGTGAGTGTGTGTGTGTGAGAGAGAGAGAGAGAGAGAGAGATGGAAAGAGAAAGAGAGTGACAGAGAGAGAGAAACAGAGAGAGAGAGAGAGAGAGATAGAGGTAGAGGAAAAGAGCAAGAGAGTGTGATAAAGAAAGAGAGATTTGGAGAGAGAGAGAGAGAGAGAGAGAGAGAGAGAACAAGAAAGAGAGAGATGGAGAAAGAGGAAAAGAGCAAGAGTGTGGGAGGGAGAGAGAGAGAGAGACAGAGAGAAAGAGAAATAGAGAAAGTGTGAGTGAGGGAAAGAGCGAGAGAAAGTGTCAGAGAGAGAGATAGAGGGAGGAGAGAGAGAGAGAGAAAGTGTCAGAGAGAGAGAGAGAGAGAAAGTGTCAGAGAGAGAGAGAGAGAGATAGAGGGAGGAGAGAGAGAGAGAGAGAGACAAATTTGGCTCAAATCGACTTTTCTAAATTTAGAACATTTTTCTGGGCCGCCCAACTTATTGGGTCAAGAATTCCAAAACATTTTTCTAAACTTCACAATTTCTGACATTTTTGAAAAATTCATGTATCTAAAAGGGAAATTGAAAGTATGTTAGAAACTAGAACGGGTAACTTGAATCACTTCTTTTTGATAATCTTTTAAAATAAGCTTTTTATGTCTCTTTGAAAATGACCCGACTTTAAAACGATGTTTTTTTTATTTTTCAAAGTTTTTTTAATTTTAAAATTCAATTTGAAAGATTTCAACTCTTCCGTAATTGAGCGCGCTACCCTTCTAGTGTCTAAACACTGTCTAGTTTTTCTTTTAATATTACTCTTCTGAAAGACAGAATAATTTAAGTGTGGTTAACCACTTGATGTAGTTAATTAATACAATTACAGGGTGACTCAATGTTTGTATTAGTTTTAATATAAACTAATACAAACATTGAGTCACCCTGTAATTGTATTAAATTTAAAAACAGCTGATTTTCAAATTCTGGTTAAGCTTATCCTGTTTTTCAAATGAGGGAAAATTCAAAGAAACTAGAAATTGTTTTAGACACTAGAAGGGGTAGCTCATTTATGCAAGGGTATTTTCAATGTTGATTATCTTTCAAAATAAACTTTTTATTGACAAAAAATTAAAAAAAAATATTGTTTGTTTTCACAAAGTGACATAAAAAGTTTATTTTGAAAGATAATCAACATGAAAAAATACTCTTTGAAGTGATTGAGTTACCTTTCTAGTTTCTAAAACACATTAAAAGTTTCTCTTTAATTTTACTTCTGATAAATAGAATAATCGAAGAGGTTCGAGAGTCGTTTTAAGCCAATTACGTATTCTTTCTGTTGGAAGTAAAGCGTATTTAACTAAAACACACTTAAATTTCAAAAACTTGAATTTGTTTCTACATTTTTATTCTTTAGAAAATGATGGGCCATTTACAGTGATGACAATTTTGACTTAAATTCGTGCTGCATAACTTCGATCTCAGGAGTTATCAAATGGTTACAAGATGGTAAAGTCGTAGGTTGAATGCGAAAAATCTGCGATTGATTTTCCGTTTTCTTATTTGTTTCTTAAAGGCTCTACACGATGACGATTGGCCCGATAGCAATCCTCGTAGTATTTCTACGTTTCACACTTTCTCGAGAGGATCCTCGGTGAATTCGGCATCGACCGTCGTCTCGAAATCTCCTTCTCTTCCAACAAAGTCGGTCGTAACGTGTCCGATTGCCGTCGACATCACAGCCAACGGCATAACGGCCACCACCGATGGTCTCGTTACGCTTCCACTTCGTAAGTTTGAAACGGACGATTTCGTAACTTCGTTCGACGATGGAGATTTTTCTGACGTACCGCTATACGATCGAGTGGACGACGGCGACGTAGGAGATTACGGCGTTTCTTCAGATTTTGTATGCATATTTTATGAAAATGATTGTATTGTCGTGATTAACGGTTTGTTGGTTTTTTTTAAAAAAAATTAGGATTGGGATCTTCCGCCGCCGTCGCCGCCACCGATCGAGTTTAAGATTGATTTGGAAGCGCAGGATCGAAGATTTGGCTTCTCTGTCGTCGGAGGACACGACGAAGGGTTTCCGCCACGTATAGACGAAATTACGCCCAGTGAGTAAAACTAACTCTTTAACTTCTTTATTTGAGATGGTTTAGGCTGGCTTCACACGTGACCACTTTGTGTGGTTAATGCGGACCACTCGTGACTTCGATGAAGTAAGCCATTTAAAATAATGGCCTGCTGAGCCACTAAATACGATCTTGATCATCACTGATGGTAGTGGTCGCCACTTGTGGTCGAACTCGGCCACTCATCGCTACTGTGGTGGTTTGTGAGAACAAATATCCTAAGTAATCGGTGGTTATTTTAAAAACGATCAATTTTTTTGTGGCGCCACAAAGTGGATCGTGTGAAGCAGGCCTTGAATGCAAGAATAATCTGCTCACAAAGACATTTGGATAATGATTTGCATATATGAAATCTTTTAAATAAACTTTTTATGGACAAAATATTCAAAATAATTATCTGTTTAATTTAAAGTTGGCTCATGTTCAACTTCAAACTCATATAAAAAGTTTATTTTGAAATATATCAAACGTGAAAATAGCCTTATAAGTGAGTGATTGAGAAGCCCCGTTTACATTTTAAAAAACAGCTTAAATGCAGTTGGTTTATGGATAAAAATAGAAAATGTGATCGTTTTTTATAAAGGTAAGGCAACTCCATGTTAGAATCGTCTGCTTTTTGAAGCTAGAAGGAAGACATGCTTAAAATGTCATCCATTTTTGTATGCCCATTGTAATCTATTGTAACTGAATCACTTGCGCCATCTATTGGCCACACTCAATTTTGGTATGAAATGCTCCGTTGAAGAGATCTTAGTTGAGTTACCTTTGTATATTTATCTTGGTTTTCAAACTGTTGTAACAATTTCGTTATAAAACTACAGTTTTCACAATTATACGCTATTCTAGTTTGTAAAACAACTTATGTTTTTTTTTTTCGAAACGAAAAAGTTTTCATAAACTTTTTTTTCTCTCGCATTTTTCAATAAATGTTCAGCAACTATGAGAAAGCTTTCTGTTTATCTCAATAGATGGCGCAAACAACATTTTAAGTTGTGAATAAGATATTATCTTGGACGAAAGGGTTAGCAGACGACACAATAGGAACCAAAGTGCGTCAGAAGCGAATATTATGAATTGGAATGTGGGTGTAGTAGCAAATCGCAGGACTCCGCCCTCTTTTGACCTCTACATGTTGGGTGTGGTTATCTAGTAAATTTGCATAATGACACATGCAGATTTTATTGTGTGTTTAAGAAAACCTGTTTTATTTTTATTTAAGTTACATGCCAAGGTCATGTTAGTAGGTAAAACCACAGTATGGAACTTTGGCAAAATGCAAAATAATAAGTAGGCTTACATGATGTATTTATTTCGAAAAGGGTCATTGAAGATACTGCAGTGGATTTTTAATTGATTGTTTTGGGAGTTAGATTTGAGTGCATCATGGTTCCCACTGGGCATTGCAAGACAGCGATGTCTTCATTTCCGGCATTAGGATGCAATATTCAAAAGTTAATGCTAATTCAAAATGTGCTTGACAATGAAACTTCAATAATTCAATACATTTCCTGGATTTCCACTCAAGGGGGGGGGGGGGGTGAATATCGTGCGGTATGGCAAACCATTTTAGTTTTTATCCTCGTTTTACTGGATTGTCAGATTTTAATTCTATTCTGGGAATCCAGTAAAACGCGGATAAAAGAGTAAAATGGCTTTCCATACATATGATCTGCTGTCAATCTGGGTGAATCTTTGTAAATCTTAGTGAATCTCGTCTCGTACATCATCCCCCCCCCCCCTCTTTTCTTGTTTCCACGGATTATTTGAAGACAGTAATATCTTCATTTCCGGTGTGGGATGATTAATTCAAAATAGGACAAAAGTTTTAAATATTTTAATTTTATAGTTTTATAAAGAAGGATTTCAGTTAAGATGGTTTATGAACAGCTGATTTTAGAACTCTGATTATTCTGTCTTTCAGGAGTAAAATTAAGAGAAAATTGAAAATGTCTTAGAAACTAGAAGAGTAACTTAATCATTTAAGAATATTTTCGTGTTAAAATCTTTCAAAATAAACTTTTTATAGACAAAATTTACAAAAAAAAATATTGCATACTAAGCGCCGTCTGCTTAAAGTTAGGTTATTTTCAAACTCACATTGAAAGATATCAACATGAACAAATAATCTTGAGTGATTAAACTACCCTTCTAGTTTCTAAGACACTTAATTCTTTTAATTTTACTCCTGAAAGACAGAATAATCCACTATATAAATTAGCTACACCGTGATTTTATTTATAAAGTGGCGTCATCTAGTGTTGGATATAAGTAAAATAAGTTGGAAATAAGTAAAAAATACGATGTGGCATTAGCATAGCCTCGTATAGTACAATTTTGAGGTTCAAAGCGATGAATTTGCTGATTATAGAATATACAAGAGAAGGGTTGACCTTAAATTTCGAACTACATCAGTTGTTTCGAATAAAAGGCAGCCATATTAGTGCACTTCCTCCCGCTCCCTCCACACCTCGCTTCATTCATATGACTCCTTGTCAACATCTACCATTGTTTTTTTATCTTATTAACACGTGATCGATATGTAGTATATGATAACGATAAGTTATCGATAACATTGGCGTCATCGGTTGTCATGGCAACTTCTCTTTTTCTTTTCTAGCAGGTAGAAAAATGTAATGACGTAATGGCGGCGCTAACGTCTATAATGATTTTTGTTTAATTTTCTGCTCGTTGTTGTTTTTACCTGTGTTTTTTTTTCTCTCTCGCTTTCTCTTTTATGAATATGATGATTTTAAGTTGAGTGATTTGTGTGCTATCAGTGTTTGTGTGTTTTGTGCATTGATTTCAATGTAAAACGGTGGATTAATTTGGACGTTAATTTCTGTTACGTGTGGTGGGGTTTTAACCTCCGATAAAAACAACGTCAACTTTTTCTTTTCTTTCTGCGTTTGTGGTTCTTTTGTGTTTTTTTTTTTCTGTGCGGTTTATATATAATGGTCCTTATTTAATGGTTTTATTATTTTTATATAGTTAATTATGGTTACAATGAAGAAAACGGATTGAAAATCGGTTAACGAGAAGATCTAAAAGGAAGAAAATCGTAAGATTTCGGATAATTTCGGCCGAATTCGTTCCTCTTGAGGCGGTTTTTTAAACCTATAAAATGACTCGAGTTTTCTTTTTAGATTTTAACATTAAATATTGATTAATTTTAATGTTTTTTTAAAGGAGTTATAATGAAGAAAACAGATAGAAACTCGGTTAGCGTGAAGAATCTGAATGAAGAAAATCATAACATTTCGGATAATTTCAGTCTCGATTTCGTTCATCTTTAGGCGGGTTTTTCTTCTCGATTTTTAAACCTCGGTTTTTCTTGTGGATTTAACATTAAATATTGATTAATTTTAATGTTTTTTAAAAAGAAGTTATACCGGTTATAATGAAGAAAACAGTTCGGAGTTCGGTTAACGAGAAGATCTAAAGAAAGACAAATCATTCCACAATTTCGTTCATTTTGAAGCGGTTTTTTTTTTTCTTGGCGGTTTTTCAAAACCTATTAAATGACTTGGTTTTTTTCTTTGTAGATTTTACATTAAATATTGATTTTAATGTTTTTAAAAGGAGTTATACGGTTATAATGAAGAAAACAGATTGAAATTCGGTTTATCAGTAGGACGAAAATCGGAATATTTCGGTCCCCGATTTCATTCATTTTGAAAGGCGGTTTTTTTTTTCTTTTCGGTTATAAAACATATAAATACTCTTTTTGTATTTATTTGTTAGATCTTACATTAAATATTGATTCATTTTTTTTGTTTTTGGTAGTTATTATTAAAAATGGGTCTGTTTTTTGTGGAGGTCGTTCGCGTCTTTTACGTCATCATCAGCAGAACATTTTTATACGAAAAAGAAGAAGAAAAATTCTTTTCAATTCCGTTTTTGAAATTTTAGAATAATTCTTGATTGATATAATAATGATTATATCTTGATAGACATGAATAGCTAAAATAATTCTTATCCTTATTATCATGAAGATAAATATTGAAATAGTTTTGGTTCAATGAAAAATGAGGACATCATCATCATCATTATTATCGGATTTGTATAAAACTCAAAAACACAACCTATTTTTATTCAGAAATGAGATGAAAATAAAGAGAGAAAGAGAAAAGAAATCGATCAGTTTATTGATTGATTGATTTCTTAGATATTCTGTGTTTGTTTCACGCGATTTGTGTTTGGAATTTATCAAACAAAAAAAAGGAATATCTTTTTTATTTGTTGTTGGAACCAAGGATGTTTTAATTAAGTAATAAGATGATGAACAGAATTCTTCTGATCATTGCGTTTCGATAATAAATGCAATAATAATAACGAAAGAAGACGAAAAAAAAAAACTATTAAAAACTGATTTGTTGTTGTTGTTTTTGCTTCCAACAATGGTCGACCTTGGAGGTTACGTCATCATCTTGGTCGAAACAAAAGACAAGAAAATTAAACTCTATGGTAAGAAAAGGAGAAGTAGTAGTAGTTATGTATAAATATTATTATTATGATTTATAATATGCGTGTCTCTCTCTCTCTCTCTCTAATGAAAATGTATTCGAGGAAAAACGGACGATGACGATAGTCTATTGGAATTTTCTTTGATTTTCGGTCTTCTTTTATTTGTTATTATGCTAGTTTTTGTTTTTTAAAGTAAAATTAGGAGGAGGATGTAGATTTTAGAAGGAATATTGGGGCTGGTGGGAGAGGGTGGCTGCCATTTTTCCGTCTTCTTGAAATCTTGACACATTTTTTTTATGCGTTGTTGTCATGGCAACCTTTTACAAGCTCATCTATTTCAAAATCCAGCTTCCAATTTTCAATATATGCACTTTTATCTCAGGTTTTTTTTTTGTTGCCATTTGATCCAATTGACGATATTTAAAGCAGGATTTCACTACTGCAATGTGTCCTTGAATTAATTACGATTGCCAATTCTTGTAAGACTTTAAAGCGGTTTCTTGCACACCGTTTTACGGAGAACGTTGATGTTCGTTTTGGTATTTTTTTTTTTTTGCAAGAAACCTGTGCAAGATTCACAGTAATATTTGATTTATTTCTTGCAAGGAAATCTTGCGGGGGGGGAAAAATAACCAATGCGTTCTGTTTTTTAGTGTATGCAGTGTGCACACACGTACAGAGAAAGGGAACGCGGACAGAAACAGAAAAAAGACCTTTGTCTTCTTGGTGCGTTTTGGCTTGTTGTTTTTTTAAGAGTAGAGAAGAAAACGCAGGCAGAAACTGAAAAAATATGAACATACAATAAAAAGTGACATGTTCAGGGACAAAACACACGCACAGAAATTTCACAATGAAGAGAGTTCATGCAAAAAAAGAGAAAAAGACACGTAAAAAGTAGACACTCCGTCTACATTTTGTCTGGTTTTTTGTTACGTTTTTGATATCTTTCAAAATAAGCTTTTTATAGAAAAATGTTTTTAAAAAAAAAGTTGGGTCATTTTCAAACTGACATAAAATAAAGCTTATTTTGAAATATATCAAACGTGATAATACGCTTAAGTGATGGAGCTACTCTTGTAATTTCTAAAATACTTTAAAAGTTTTCTGTTCATTTTGCACCTGAAAGACAGAATAATCAATCAAAAGATTTCCTGAGGCGTTTAAACTTTTCGAAATCGGTGCAGTTACAATGTCAACACTTGACATTTGGACAGTGGTCATCCATCATCACTTATGACATCCTTTTATACAATTTGTTGCAGCACCTGAAAGTGACCAAAATGTGCGTTTAAATGCACTTTTGACACAAATGCTTCTCTCTTGTTTTGTACAGTAAAATTCGTATAACAACAGTCGATGGTTACGTGAAATTAGATCACTTTTTTGAGGTGTGTGTTTGTATAAAAATCTGTACGGGAAGTCGATTGTGTTTTATTCAGGATGCAATTCTAGTATGTTTATTTCAATTGACAGGTTGAAATAAATATCGACCAAAAATTTCCTTCACTAATTTTAGCCTAAATTGTGGATATTGAACCCAAATATTGAACTGAATCTCTTTTTAACTTTTTTTTTTTATAAAGGTTCTCCAGCAGACAGAACTGATCTTGAAGTTGGAGACGAAATTCTGGAGGTAAACGGAAGGTCTCTGGAGAATGCAACACACACGGAAGTTATTTCTCACATACATCAGGTTCGAAACCTTTCCTCACTTTACGTGAAGCTCACGAAAAAAATAATTGATTCGGAATCGAAATGATACCGTTTTTTTTGTTGATTTTGTGTGATTACAGTGTATTAAGTCCAGGACCATTTGTCTTCGAGTCAAGCGGAAGACGGGAAACAAATTGGGTATGTGTCGTTCTTTTTCGTTATTTTTATTCTTCTAACTTTCAGGAAAAAGAAACTTCGAAGTCTGTTCGTAACTAGAAGAGCTGAGAAAATAAATAGATTTAAAAAAAATTATCTTTAAAAAATAAACGTTTTATTTCAATTTAAAAAAAAAAATAATCGGAAATAATTGATGATCTTTTTAAAGGGAAAAAAAAGGAAAATCGTATTTTTTAAAACTGGTCAAAAAAAATTAATATTTTAACCTAAATTTCGTTTAAGGGTCACAAAGCTTCTCAAACTCTGGTTATTACTGTCTTTCAGGTGCAAAACGAAGGGAAATTTGAAAATGTTTTAGAAACTAGAAGGGGTAACTGATTTTTTTTCCCTTCTTGTTGATATCTTTCAAAATAAGCTTTTTATGTCAATTTGAAAAGGACACAACTTTTAAGTGGACGGTATTTTTTAGTGATTCTTCATAAAAAGTTTATTTTGTAAAGATTACATGAAAAAATACCCGTGAAGTGATTAAGCTACCCTTCTAGTTTCTAAAACACTTTTCTAGTTTGTCTTAATTTTGTTCTTCTTAAAGACAGAATAATCAAGAGTTTGAATAATCAACTGTTAATTAAACATCGTAAAAATAAACGTTTTATTTCATTTTGAAAAATATTGAAATATTTACGAAAATCATAGTTTTTTTCGTAATTTACAAACATTCGTGATGTTTTCATAAAAATTATTTTTAATATTACATTTTTTAATTTATGTTTTCAAATATAATAAATAATAATTTACCTTTTTTTTAAAAAAAATAGCTTTTAGAGATTAAGAGAAAAAAATTTTTAAAGTGTTTTATAAACTAGAAGAGTAACTGAATCTCACATAAGGGAAGATTTTAAAATAATTAAAATTTAACTATCCAACTTGAAGTGAAAAACTAAAATGCAAAGTTTGAAATTGTCATAAAAAGTTTATTTTTAAAAAAAATATATCAACGTGAAAATATGCTTTAAATCATTGATTTGCTCTTCTAGTTTCTAAAACACTTTTGAGTTTTTTTTTTCTTTCTAATTGCATTTGTTGCAAATGGCTGTTTGTATATAAAACATCTTAAAAGATGTTTAAATTTTCAACCCTATGACCCCAAATTATGAGGTCATATGGTTGAAATAGGGTTTCTTTCAAAATGTTTTTCCAAAACAAACTTTAAAAAAAGTTTCTTCTTAAAAAAAACCTTTTTGTCAGTTTTATTTTACGTTATCCAAGAACCCATGGTTAGGAGTGGATGCAAGACAGACAGACAGACACACTTAAGTGTAATTGTTATCTCTTAACGAGTTTCATTTAAAGAGTTAAACCTGAATGTGAATTAGGCCAAAGTAATAACTTAACAATCACTTAACAGGTGACGGGTTTTAAACAGGTTAAAAATTTGCGGCATGTTTCTTCTCATGATTGGCACACTCTGTACGGTAGAGAGAGAGAGAGAGAGAAACAAATAGTAACAAATTCAAGAAAAGTAAATGATTTCAACTTGAACCCTCAGAAAAGGGTTTCAATCTAGAAAATATTTCTATTGTGAATCTGAAATGAAGAGAGTTTGAAACTTTGAATTCACCTTTGTAGGTTTAAATTTAAAGTACCAAGTGTAACCCCACGTTTCCTTCTTGAATTTGGGCCCTTAATTGAGGCGTGTTATTCACTTCTTTGGTTGTTCATTTTGGCTGTGTCCGGAAACTGAAGATGATTTCTTTTAAGCTGTTCGTGAAGGTTACTCCTCCTCCTCCTATACAATTCTATATAAGAGTGGGGTTTACAAACACAGGCATTTAGAAATCGGGAAGAACTTCAGTTGGCTCCGCCCTTGTTATGACGACCGGCAACTTCTAATTGGTTGGTTATGTAGTTTGACGTCACATGCTCCGCCCTTTTCAACGTCGAACCAAACACAACAAACCAATTAGAAGTTGCCGGTCGTCATAACAAGGGCGGAGCCAACTAAAGTTTTCTCCGATTTCTAACTGCCTGTCATGAAAACATCCTTAAGTGACCAAGTTACCCTTCTAGCTTGTAACTCATTTACGTTTTTCTCTTCGTTTTTGCACCTGAAAAACTAACAATAATCGAAAAGAGTTTGGAGAGGCGCGCGACGTTTACAGCGTTAGAAATTCTCTTAAGTTTTCGGACCTTGCCTTTTTTTTTTTCATGCTTCATATGAGGAAGGAATGGATTCTTCCATTGAGTTATTTTCATTCTCTCTTTGCTTGAAAAGAGAGAGAAGAAGTCGGCTGAAAAGTCAGTCAGTTGAAAAGAAGACGAGGAACTTGGTGCATATAAGCTGCCATTTGTGTTATATACAAAGTCGTCGTCGTATTTAGTGGTTTATATAGTTGTAGTGACGTATATATTGTTAAGAATGGACTGAAGGAGACGGTGGTTTTGTATTTGTGTGTCTTGTTTGGTGGACACAAGTTTTGTGTTGTTTGTTTGGCTTGTCCAAATTTCTGATGGAACCTTTTCTGACTGTGTGAGTTTTACTTTTGTTTGTTCTTTCTTTTTTTTTTTGTTTGGAAGGTATTATTGTGATTGAGAGCCGTTTCACACGAACCACTTTTAAGCGGTCGAAAATACGATTGCGAAATGTTGTTGCAGGTGGGGCTTGGCTGTATAAGTTGCAATGCGATTGCAAGGAAAAGACACCGTTTCTCTTTTGCACACGAGCAGCTTATGAATTTCTGAAGTCGAAAACGCGACCACAGGTGGTGGTGGTGGTGTTGTTGTGGCTGTGGTTGCAATGTATTGTTATGGAAAGACGCTGGACCTTTATACATGATCCACACGCACGCCGACAGCAAAATGTATTTGGATGGTTGCGAAAACTGACCACTCGAATCGACTGCAGTGGTTCGAAATTCACAAAACTGCAAAAAGAAACGTTGACTCGTGAGTACTCGGTTTTGGTAACAAGCCCTTATTACGTTTTGCAATCGAACTCGACTACCAAAAGTGGTTCGTGTGAAAACGGTCTTAAAGGATGGAACGTAAGAGACCACTTTTAGTGGTCAATTTACATTGCAAAACGGAAGTCGAGTTGTCGCCAAAACAACCACTTCGAATCTTTCGCTAAAAAAATACATTGCAACAACAGTCCAACTTCATTTTGCAGTCGAACTCGACCACCAAAAGTGGTTCGTGTGAATAGATTTTTAGGATTGGAACATACAGACCACTTTTAGTGGTCAATTTACATTGCACAACGGAAGTCGAGTTGTGGCCGAAACCGACCACTTCGAATCTTTGCCTAAAAAAATACATTGCAACCACCTGCAGCTTCATTTTGCAGTCGAACTCGACCACCAAAAGTGGTTCGGGTGAAAAGGGTTTTAGGATTGGAACATACAGACCACTTTTAGTGGTCAATTCACATAGCAAAATGAAATCGGGTTGTTGTCAAAACCAACCACTTCGAATCTTTGCCTAAAAAAATACATTGCAACCACCTGCAGCTTCATTTTGCAGTCGAACTCGACCACCAAAAGTAGTTCGTGTGAAAAAGGGGTCGTAAAGTGCTGCATCCCCGTTGTTTAATATAAGACAGCTGTTTTCTGTTTTGTTCAATGAGGAGAGGATTAGAATGAAGTTACAATTTCACAACATTGTCGATTTGTGTTTCATGTCAGCACTGACAAAAGACAAACACAAATGTGTGTTCTGACTTTGAAACACAATAGGGTTTTTTAAAAAAAAAAAAAATGGTTTCATTTTTGTTTTGAGAGAAATTGAACGTTTTCGAACCAAAAAACACATAAAAACTAGGGTTTGAGGGGAGGAATTCTGTTGTCGGATGTAAGTTTTAACCTCTGGCTGGAACAGGAAACGATTACAATTACTTCTGGAAGTTCTTTTCTGACCAATCAATATATAGTAAATTACGATTGTGTGTGTGTCTACTTTTAATAATTGATATTTCACTTTTAGGTTGTGATTTTGGGTCCACTAAACTTTAGACCAATTTCATATTTTACGAATTTTCATTGGATGTTTTTTTTAAGGATCACACGAGCCACTTTTGAGACAGGCAGTTAGAAATCGGGGAGAACTTCAGTTGGCTCCGCCCTTGTTATGACGAACGCCAACTTCTATAAATGGTTGGTTATGTAGTCTGACGTCACATGCTCCGCCCTTTTCAACGTCGAACCACATAACAAACCAATTAGAAGTTGCCGGTCGTCATAACAAGGGCGGAGCCAACTGAAGTTCTCTCCGATTTCTAACTGCCTGTCTTTTGAGTGGTCAAGTTCGAGTGCGAAATGTAATTGGCGTGTGTCGCTCATTGAGAAAAAGGTTCTAAGGGCGTCTTTTCATAACAATACATTTGTCAACCACACGGCCAAAAGCTACCTGCGACCACATTTTGCAGTCGAACTTGACCACTAAAAAGTAGTTCGTCTGCTAAGACCTCTCGTAGACAATGAATACGAACTTGTCTAGGGCCGGAATTTTTATGCAAAATATTTCAAGCAACTGCAATTTGGCATTTTCCAATAATAAAAAAAAAATTGGTTAAAGGCTAGTTTGTTCTAGTTGACATCTAGCCTCTAACCAGCCTTTTTGATTAGAAAATACTTAAATGCAGTTGAACTTTATAATGATGATTACTTAACAATTGGACAGACATTTAGAAATCGGGAAGAACTTCAGTTGGCTCCGCCCTTGTTATGACGAACGGCAACTTCTATAATTGGTTGGAATTATGTAGTCTGACGTCACATGCTCCGCCCTTTTCAACGTCGAACCGCACAACAAACCAATTAGAAGTTGCCGGTCGTCATAAGAAGGGCGGAGCCAATTGAAGTTCTTCCCGATTTCTAAATGCCTGTAACAATTGGCACTTGAGCCCATAAATTGTGAAAACATTTGCTTGAAATATTTTTGTATAAAAATTCGAGCCCTCAAGTAATGACTTATTGGGACATCCTGAAGAAGTCATAGTAACTTGACACTCTATACTTGTAACAAGTTTAGTTTGTCTCGTTATTTTGTCATATGATAAGTGAATGAATCATATCGACATTTCTGGTTTTTTTTCTTTAGTTGGTTTGTGATGGGAGGGAGGTGTCCCGTTCTAGGAAGAGGGCGGGGAGAGGAGGAGGAGGAGGAGGGGGACGGGAAGGAAAGAGGGTCAAGTCAAGTGTCGTCATTTTGCGTACAATATTGTCCGCTGTTTTCCCCATCTTGCAGTAAGCTCCGCACCCTCCTCCTCCTGTTCTTCACCTGATTTTTCTTCTTTTCTGCTCGCCACCTGCCACTTTTTTTTTGTGTGTTGTTTGTTTGTTCGGGAAAAATATTCAATGAAGGTGTGTGGAGAGGGGGAATTGGGTTGTTCGGCAAGAGAGAGAGAGAGTGCGAGCGAGAGGGCAACTTGTTCAATGAACATTGTGGGCCAATTTTAATTTTTATGCCCACATTTCCTCCTTCTTCTTCCTTTGCGTCGTCGTCAATCTCAATGTTTACCTTTTAAACTTAATCGGTAACGAACGTATAACTTTTAAGCTGACAAAAGTGCAACATGAGTTCGAGATAAAAAACGCTGAGAAAAAAGCCGATTCTGGAAACAAAACAAACTTGAAACAACTGTCAGCAGTATTCAAGACAAAATCACAACAAATTTGTGACACAACACGAACAAATTTGGGTTTTGTTTTTTGTTTTTATAGTTGTGTCCTACGTAAACTTCGCAACTGTTGTGTTGTTGTTTTAATACTAATTGTCCACAACAGCACAGACAAGAATTGCAAGAATGTTGCGTAGAACCGAGACAAAACAAAAACCTTTTGATGTTTACATTGTTTATCGAGAAGAACTGTGACAGAGAATTGTACAGGCAAATTAGAAATCGGTCAGAACTTCAGTTGGCTCCGCCCTTTTTATGACGACCGGCAACTTCTAATTGGTTTGTTGTGTGGTTCGACGTTGAAAAGGGCGGAAGCATGTGACGTCAGACTACATAACTAACCAATTAAAAGTTGCCGTTCGTCATGAAAAGGGGCGGAGCCAACTTCTGTTTATCCCGATTTCTAATACAGGCATTTAGAAATCGGGACGAACTTCAGTAGGCTCCGCCCTTTGTATGACGACCGGCAACTTCGAATTTGTTTGTTGTGTGGTTCGACGTTGACAAGGGACGTCAGACTACATAACCAACCAATTAGAAGTTGCCGGTCGTCATAACAAGGGCGGCGCCGACTGAAGTTCTCCCCGATTTCTAACTGCCTGTAAGAATTGTTTATGAAATTGCAGACAAAACAAAAACATAACACAAAAGTTGCTGAAAGGTTTTAGAACTGTCGCCAATTTGTCTCTTAAACACTTGAGTTTCTATTTTGTTTTGTGTTTTTATCTGCTCGATGTGGGATTCTTCGGCTTAACAAATCAGTTTTCTTCTAAAAAAAAAAGGTATTTCGTTGATATCACATTCTGTTTTTCAGATAATCACAATAGACTTTTTTTTATGTGATTTTGTTTAAAAGAATTCGTGATTCGAATGCGAATAAATTCTTGACACACTTTTTTTTTTATATATATTTTCGCACTCTAGACCTCGAGTGCAACTGATTTTTACAGAATATTTTAGATTCTTGTTCATATTTTGGCTTCATTTGAAAACTGTCTAAATTTGTATGAATGATTAGGAGGGGCGGGGCATTCGGGATTTTTATGCCAATAATTCAATTAATATACCCCTTCTAGTTTCTAAAACACTCTTCTAGTTTCTCTTTTTGCTTCTTCTGCAAGTTCGAAAATTAGCTTTTCAGAAACCAATCTCGAATACGAAAAAATATTCCAGACTTCCTATATTTGCATTCTTTAAGTGCTTGCAGTATGAAACTGACACTCAGGCCCGGACTGGCCCGGCCGGCTGACCGGCGATCGCCGGTCGATTGGGGGCCAAAAATAAATAAATAAATTTAAAAAAATGGGGTCAACACAATTTCATAGCCGGTGGGGCCAACCACTAGCCAGTCCAACCCTGCTGACACTTTTCTTTCTTCTATATTGCTTGCTTAGAGTAAGCATGTCAAACTCGCGGCCCACAACGAATATCTTTGTGGCCCAGCAGCCTCTGTCAGATTCAGGATTACTGACATTCAACTTGGGTCAGTTTTGAAAAGGGTCAGGATAAAAAGATGAACGGGATGAACATTGGGGTAACTCTAAAACCCGACACAGAATGCATATAGAATTAGATGAACACTATATTTTAATTAATGAAAACACATTTTAAAGGGATGAACAGAGAAAAATAAAAGGATGAACATCCTTTAAAGAGATGAACACAGTTTTAAGGGGGATGAACATGATTTTATGGGGGATGAACATGATTTTATGGGGTTAGGTTAGGTTACCTAACCTAAACTAAAACCATGTTCATTCCCCTTAAAACTATGTTCATCCCTTTAAAGAATGTTTATCCTTTTATTTCTCTGTTCATCCCTTCAAAATGTGTGTACATCCATGATATAGTGTTCATCTTATTCTATATGCATTCTGTGTCGGGTTTTAGAGTTACCCCAATGTTCATCCCGTTCATTCGTTCATCTTTTTATCCTGACCCTTTTGAAAATAATCACTGCGAACAAGATTCCCAACCGAAGTAGGAAAGATTGTAGCAGAGAAAGAGATGCCAAGTGTCACCGGAAGAAAACATTAATTTTACCGTCGTTGTCCAAGTTCTTTTTTTTTCTATGGTACTTTTCGAAATCAAAACCTGCGTTTCTATAAAAAAAATGAAGTTTTTTTTTTTTTTTGTGCGGCCCACATAAACTTAGACCTCGTTTATTTGGACCGTGTTAGCCTTTGAGTTTGACATGCTTGCTTTAGAGCAAAAAAATAGTAATTTTCAAATGAAGCCTGTGCACGCAATCGGGAAGAACTTCAGTTGGCTCCGCCCCTTTTTGTGACGACCGGCAACTTCTAATTGGTTGGTTATGTAGTCTGACGTCACATGCTCTCCGCCGTTTTCAACGTCGAAACTACACAACAAAAAAATTAGAAATTGCCGGTCGTCATAAAAAGGGCGGAACCAACTGAAGTTCTTCCCGATTTCTAAATGCGCTGTGTGCACGTACCGGAAGATAAAAACCTAAGGTATGGTGCAGCTCTGGATGGTGTTGGTGTTGAAACCGGTGCAGGGTGTGGCCTTCTTATCACCTCATTGCATTCCTTATGTTATTATAATATTTAATATATCTTTAATATTATGTTGACAACAACACTAATGAAATAGTTTCTATAATAGCTCTCCTCCTCCTCCTCCCCCTCCCCTTCTAAATAATATCATCTCGACTCTCTTCGTTTCTGTATTTTAATTGTGGGTGTGGTAATTATGCATAATTATATACCTATTTATGCATATATAGGTTTCTGGTTTTTTTGTTGTTGTTGGAAGTTTACCAAACCCGGTAACATTTTGCAATTTGGTGTCACATTCGTGTCTCGTTTCGTGACGGACGACGTTGTTTGCGTGTTAGTAGTAATTTTGTGGTGGAGAGACACAACACATACATACTGGACAAACGTTTTCTAGTCTTCTATCTGTCTGTATTAATAGGCATCAAGGGATTTCAATTGTGCTTTGTGCGTCACAAAAAAAAAAAGAAATTCGACACGACGTACAAGGCATCTGTAGACAGGTTCAGAATTTCTTTGGCTCAGCCCTTTTATGAGCGTCAGACCAAATAACAATCAATTAGAAATAAAAAGGGCGGGGCATGTGACATCAGACTCAGTAACAAACCAATTAGAAATTCATGAAGCTCATAAAAAAAGGGCGGAGCCGAAGAAATTCTGAAGCTGTATACAGATGCCTATACACAACTTACAGGAAATCTTCTACTCCTCCCCACCACCTTCCCAAAATGGGTATTAGGGCCACGCTTCTCACCTTACTTTCCAGCTTTCTCAACTTACATAGAAAATTAAAGGTTTCCAACTAATCTATTGGAAAACACTAAAGAAAAGTCTCCGAAAAATAGCAAAAGTCATACGAAAAACCCCGCCTCTAATACGTTTTCATAAAAAAGAACAACAATAATAAAGCACCAGCTGGGGCTTTGCATAATATAGGTGACCCATTATGGTGTCTAAACACTGTGCATATCATAGTGTTAGACGCCATGTATGGACACTTCATTGCTTCAAAATCTTACCTCCTCCAAAATGCATTTACTACTTACTGTAGATGTATATTGCAAGGAATACAATATTCTATTTACGTAAGTTATAGTTAAGGCAATCAGAAAAATGTCTTTTTTTTTTTTTCTTCAGTGAAAGAACCTGGTTTGAGGCTCGAATTCAGAGGCTAGAGCTGCATCTAAAACTATTCTTACACTATAACTCTATCCTTTAACCAGTTTCTTTGTCTGGAAAACGCATTTTTCTGGTTGCCTTAGTTATAATTCCTTTCGTTTCGTGTAAGTTGCACGACGGGTTTACTACTCAACTATAGTAACTTTTATATAATGTGCATACTAAATTAAAGGTTTCCAACTGTGTACTATCTGAAAAAAGTTAGCAATACTGCTGGAAAAATCGAAAAAGTCATGAAAACCGTATAATAAAAACTTTCTTCATATTTTTTACGTTACAAGATGGCATGAACAATACCTCTTTGAAGAAAAAATAACGAAGCACATGTTGGGGCTTATTTTGCAATATAAAAGTGCCCTATTATGGCGTCTAAACACTATGGTATAGTGATTGACGCCATATGCATACACTCATTTGCTTCAAAATTTCAAATAGGTTATGACGGGTTTACTAGTGTAATACTGAATATGCCTGGACGGTATGTGTTTATTTTTGGGGTGTGGTTCCTATTTGGCCATTCGTTCCACCGTGACAGTTTTAACCCGATGTTTCTCTCTCAAATGATCGTGATCGGATATGATTGAGAGATAGAGAGAGAGAGACGGACATAATCGGATTGCGTGATTCTAATTTGAAATCGGTGTTAGGCTTCTTTGCACATGTTGACCTCAATAATTTTTAATTAAAATATCGCATTTCTCACCTGCGTTTTAACGAATAAAACCACCTCCTTTTTGCTTTGGGTTTTTTTTTCTCCCTCTAAATTCTAAAAGTGGTACGAATACAGTATGAACCGCAAGTCAGTTAACGAATGAGAAAAGCGTTTTGCTTAAAAACCAGACTTTTAAGATGGGTTTTAAAATATAAATGCTAATGAAACTCTTATTATGAGTAGAATTAAGAGAAATTTGAAACTAGAGGTGAAACTCAAATCACTTTCGAGTAATTTTACGTTGATATATTTTTTAAAATAAACTTTTTAACAACCTTGGCCTATAAAAAGTCTTATTTTGAAAGTTTCAGCAACCGTTCTAGTTTCTAAGCACACTTTCAATTTCTCTTTTAAGTGTTGCTTTAATGAAACAACATTCATCCTTATTTTGGAAAAATAAGGATGAATGATAATATTGTTCTAATTTTGCCGTCTAAATAGGCATTTTTTTCAAATTCACTAGTCATTTTGTAAAAGCTCCATTTTAATATTAAATTTTTGGACACTTAGACAATTTATGCAATATTCGTATGAGGTTTAGGCATTCTGAAAATTGCCGGAAACTCTTGTTCTTGTGCTGATATGCTATTTACATATTTACTAGTAAATTTGCATATTTCATTTCTTCATATTTTGACGGAAAATAGGGTTCGGATTTTTTTGCAAAATGTCAATCAAGAAAATAGTTTCTCAATCTGTGGCTCAATTATGAAGGAATTTATTTCGACAAACAATTATTGATTTTTTTCAATCAAAAATACTGGTTAGAGGCTAGGACTCAAGTTGACAACTGATAGTAACTAGACATCTAGCCTCTAAGTAGCCTTTTCTTTTATTAGAATAAGCATAATTGCAGTTGCCCTTATGATGATGACGATTACTTTACGATTGGCACTTAATGGGCCACAAATTGAGAAACATTTGCCTGATATATTTTGCATAAAAGTCCGAGCCATAATAATAAATATTGGAGAATATTTTTCACGATTTGGTAAAAAAAAATAACTTCTGTGTCACTCTGTATTAGTGAATTTTTAAGTTAAAAAAGTAGAATTGAAGTTGTTTTGTCACTTTTGAGGTTGTTTTTTTATTTCCTTTTGTTTACCTTGAAATTTGATTTGATCAGATTAAAAAATTTAACTTTTATTTAAGGTTTGTCTGTGTTATTTTATGAGATTTGTGTTTATGGAATACGTTTTAATTTTTGTCTTATTTTTCTGGTTTTATTCGATTTTTTTTTAGCTCTTGATTTAGCTCAACACAACAATGTTCAGGATGCGTTTGTTATTGCCGTCGAACAACAGGCCAGAGAAAGACTTGAGAAACTTTCTGCTTTGCAGAAAATTAAACCAGTGGATATGACGAAATTGTCACAACAGGTAAATAAAGCCTCGTTTTTACGGTGGCGATAGTTCTTTCATGAGAGAGAGTAGCTGTCATGAAAGTTGCGATAGTTCACTCTCACGATAGCACAACTGTCTTGACATTTGTTGAAGTAACGGTGATAGTTGTCTGTCACATGTGACAGTGTGACGTCTACACAGGCAGTTAGAAATCGGGGAGAGCTTCAGTTTGCTCCACCCTTCTTATGACAACCGGCAACTTCTAATTGGTTTGTGTGGTTCGATGTTGAAAAGGGCAGAGCATGTGACGTCAGACTACATAACCAACCAATTAGAAGTTGCCGGTCGTCATAAAAAGGACGGAGCCAACTGAAGTTCTTTACGATTTTTAACTGGCTGTGACGTCTACTTCACAACAGTGTTGTCTCTCTCTCCCCCTCCATCAGAAGCTAAATTTCCCTACAAAGTGGATATTTCTCCCTACAAGCGCCGGTCACTCAACAACTATTACTATATTGCGACAGTACTATCAAACTATCTAGTCAAAACGAGGTAGTTGTGATAGTCACTATCGCAACAGTGTGATAGTGACTATCATGTGGTCTTCACGATGATAGTTCTCGCGATAGTTGCTGCTCTCATGACAGCAACTATCGGGAAAACTATACATCGTGAAAAAAACGAGGCTTAAGTTGGAAGTGAGGATTGCCTCACTAACTGTCAATACGAAATGACTGATTATTTTAAAAAAATAACTAAAAAAAATGTTGGTTGAATTTTTGTCGCCTATTTTAGTATTTTGTTTTTATATGAAATTTACCGTTGAAATTTCTGGCATTTCTTATTTTGACCTAATTTTAAGGAAGAAAAACGCATAATTAGTGGTTTTAAAACGAAATTAAAAAAAAATTCCTAATTTGAATAAAAAACAATCTTCAGGTGGTTTTTAAAATATTAAACGTCCTTCGAACTCTTGATTATTCTTGTGTTATGATGAGAAAATTTGAAAGTGTTTTAGAAACTAGAAGGGTAACTCACTTAATGGTATTTTTTTATGTTATCTTTCAAAATAAGCTTTTTATGTCAATTTTGAAAATGAGACAACTTTAAACTGACGGATATTCTTTAATTTTTATCCATAAAAGTTTTATTTTGAAAGATATCAACATGAAAATCTTAAATAATTGAAATACCCATCTTTCTAGTTTCTAAAACTTTCCATATCTTCTTAACCTTTTTCCTAAAATACAGAATAACCAGAATTTCAAAATCAGCCAAAAATGAAGAAAAATTTGAAAATGTTTTAGAAACTAGAAGAGTAGCTTAATCAATTCATTGATGATATCTTTCAAAATAAACTTTTGTTAAGCTTACTTCTTGTTTATAAAAAGTTTAGTTTGGAAGATATCAATATATGAACATATTAAGTGATTCAAGTAGCCGTTCTAGTTTCTAACACTTTCAATGGTTTGAAAATGTAAACGTCATTCGAACTCTTAGTTACTTTTTAATTTTGGAAGCAAAATTAATAAAAACGTAAGTGTTTTAGAAACTAGAATGGTAACTGGGATCACTTAAGGGTTTTTTCATGTTGATATTTTTCAAAATAAGCTTTTTACTGGCTATGATGACCAAAAAAAAAAAGGTTATTTTGAAACATAATCAACATGAAAATATCTTTAAAGTGATTGAGCTGCCCTTCTAGTTTCTAAAACACACTTTCAATTTTCCTCTTATTTGTTGCTCCAGAAAACGCAGAATAATCATAAAAATCGTTTTTCGTTTCAGTTGAGTCGAGAATCGTCTACGAGTAGCCAAGACTTGAATGGGATCATCGAGGACAGTCCCATCTACGTAACGTCCGTACCAAACCTAAGTCAGTCTACGAGTAACATTGGAGCAGCCGTTGAAGGAAAAGGTTTACGTCCAAAGGGACATCATCCCGTTACGGGATCTGCTCCAGATTTAGACAGTGGGCGAAGGACACAGCATCATCACCATCTCGGTGTTGGTTCCAACGGTTACGTCGAAACGGACGGACCAGAACCGCGTACCGTTGTCGAGGAGGAGATCGAACTGAAGCAGCATCTCGACGTTGCTCCGGTGATTCGACGCGATTCCACAACGGCTTCCGAAAGTCCCGCATCGACGTCTTCCAAGTTGATCGTTGGTAGTGGTGGTGGACGTAAGGCGGAGGTGACGAACGTGCGCGGTAGCGGAAGTAGCGGTAGTAGTGCAAGTACTGCCACTTGGGATAGGGTCATGAGGGAACCGGAACTTCCTCATAGAGAAATGGCAGTAGACGTGCCGGACAGTTTTATGGGTTCTTCTAAAGCGCCTCCTCGTTATCCGCCGCCAAAAACAAGTGGTGGCCGAGACAAAACGAACTCTCCATCGAGTCGGCCGCAGTCGGTTCATTCGAGAGAAAATGGAAATCTGAACTCTTCCACGACTTCTTCTTCGTCTTCGTCTAGAGGTGGCGGCGGCGGCTGTGGTGGAGTTAATGTGGGTCTTAAGATGGCCAAGTCTTCTAAGGAGGGAGTGATCGGAGTACGTGTTTTACCCGCGTTACCCGGAGGAGTAGGAGGAGGTGGTGGTGGTGGAAGTGGTCCTCGTAGAGGAGAACGGGTACAAGTTCAAGAGACTTCTCTGACTATATCGAAGGTCGGAAATGGAAGTGCTACCGGAAGTGTGCCCACACCGGCTCCTCGTACTATTAATAGCCCAACTCGTAAGGAACCACCCGAAGTGTTACCAACAGAGAGCCAATTGGATCGGATAAGAAAATATCAGGTAATCTCAGTTTGAATTTTTTGTGACATTTATAAAAAAAAATGTTTCCTGTTTAACTAATTACATTTTACAGGAATTTATTAAATTGTGTTTTTCCGTTTTTTTTTTAGTTTTTTCAGTCATTGTGTGCGTGTGTGTGCGCGCGCGCATGGCCGTCTGTGTGACGTGGTCTTGGGTTTTTTTTTCGTTCTGCGCGTGCGCAAGACGCGTGCAAAGAAATATTAATCTGTTTCTGAAATAGAAAAAAAAAATCTCAGTTAATATTCTGTTTTTCAAGAAGCAAAATTAAGAGAAATTTAAGTGTTTTAGAAACTAGAATCACTTAATGTTTTTGATATCTTTCAAAATAAGCTTTTAATTTATAAATAAAAGTTTCTTTTGAAAGATATCAACTATGAAAAAAAAAATGCCCTTCTAGTTTCTAAAACACATTAAAGTTTCTCTTTATTTTTGTACTTGAAAGACAGAATAATCAAGAGTTCAGAGAGACGCGTTTACAGTTTTAAAACACAGGCATATGTAGACAGCTTCAAAATTTCTTTGGCTCCGCCTATTTATAAGCGTCAGACCAAATATCAACCAATTAGAAATTAAAAAAGGGCGGGACATGTGACATCAGATCCAGTAACAAACCAATTAGAAATTGATGACGTTCATAAAAAGGAGGGCGGAGCCAAAGAAATTCTGAAGCTGTCTACAGATGCGCCTGTCTTTAAAACCACCTTAAATCTATTTTCAGTAGCAATTTTGCAGCTGGCCGATTTTTTCTTCGTGTGTGGGATCCTGGCCTTAATTTTGTAACCAGCTCAACATTTTTGCAAATGTTTAACATTCTTTGTAAAACATTTTTCTCTTCTCATATTTCACTACTCTCCTCCCTCCACCCCTTCAGTTTTAACTGCCACTTGTAAAGGATGGTTCACATATGCAGGAAGAAAAAACAAACAAAAAACAAGCAACTAGAAATTAATGCGTTTTTTATTCTGTCCAAGAACTTGGTTGGCGGCTAGAATTCAATGTCGTGTTCTTAATGATGGCTTTAGCCTCTGAATTCTCTTAGCCTCTAATCAGGGTTTTCAAACTAAAAAAATGTATTTTTCTGCTTGGGTTATTTTTGATTATAAAAAATTCAAAATAAAAGTTTCTGCAACATTTCTGTTTTCCGTCGCGTTCAAAAGGATCTCGCACATTACAAACAAAACAAAAACATTTAAAGAACGGTGTTGGGTAATTTGCGTCTCAAGTATGCTTTCCGATTTATTGGCTGATAATAACACGGAATTCCGCATGTGCCAAGAAAAAAAAAACAATCATTTTTTTCGGCATACAGTAAAATGTCGATTATGCGGACTTCCGGATAATCCGAGCTGGCATTTATTATACGTTTTATCTTTCGTATAGAAGAGAATTAACGTTAAAAAATGGTGATTTTCCGGATTATCCGGAATTTATATAATATTAGGACCAGGTTGGGTACTATTTTGTGCTGATAATCGAGATTTTATTGTACTTTTAATCTTTTCCAGTCAGATAAATAGAATATAATTCAAATGATTTTTTTCCAGTGGAATTATTTGTCTGCGCGTGTGAACCATCCGTAACTTTCTAAGTGGAATATAAAATCCATTTTTGAAGCCAAGTGTTTTTTCTCTCACTTTGTTGTGTTTGGCGTTTTTATTGAGTGAAGCTTTTTTTTTTCTGTTTTCTTCACGATTTTGACCAATGACAGATGACCTCCACTAAATTAACTCATAAAGCACTTTATGAGTTTAGATTTAGAAACTAGAAAGGGGGTTGTTTTTTGGGAGGGGGGGGGGGGGTTCGGTTTTATGTGAGTGACGACTGAGGGTGGTCTGCTCTGGTCATCTTCCCCCTCTCTTCCTTGTGAGAAAGAAAAAAAAAAGTGACTGACTGGTCAACACTGACCCTCAGGCTCCTGTCTGCTTTGCTGCCCTTTTTTTTCTTTCTGTGGTCACTGGTCAGTTGTGGACAGAGGGCAGACAATGATAATAATAATAATAATGATGATGGTCATCAGTGATCAATTAAATGGTTGGATGAACTCTACAATTAGGCATTTAGAAATCGGGACAACACACAAGTTGGCTCCGCCCTTTTTATGACGAATACAACTTCTAATTGGCTGGTTATGTAGTCTGACGTCATATGCTCCGCCCTTTTCAACGTCGAACCTCACAACACAACAATTAGAAGTTGCCGGTCGTCATAAAAAGGGCGGAGCCAACTTCTGTTCGTCCCGATTTCTAAATGCGCCTGTACAATTAATATCTATTGTTTGGTCGCCTGTTTATTATAATACAGGCAACTGTCGACAGCTTCAGAATTTCATTGGCTCCGCCCCTTTTATGAGCGTCATCAATTTCTAATTGGTTTGTTACTAGGTCTGATGTCACATGCCCGTGCCCTTTTCAATTTCTAATTGGTTGATATTTGGTATGACGTTCATAAAAGGAGGGCGGAGCCAAAGAAATTCTGAAGCTGTCTACAGATGCCTGTATTATTATCAGCATCATGTGGAAAAAAATAATGGAAACAAAACTATTTGTTTAACTTTTATCAGACTTTAATCAAAGTTAAAGTGGAATTCGTTTTTGTTTACAAAATGGTTTTCATAACGTAAACACAAGATGAACACAAATCAAGTTGTTTTGTTAGAAACTAGAATGGGTTACAATTATGCTTAAAAGTCTTTTCATGTTTTGATCATCTTTTAAAATAAACTTTTTTTTGGTTACATTTTTCACTTTTATTTGGCTTTTTTACGTTTCAATGAAAAATGAAAGAAAGATATTTGGTCATAAAAATTATTATTAAAATATATATTATGATGAAAATAAAATTTAAAAAAATGAAATTCTAAAAAGACTAGAAACTAGACTAGTAATTAAATTTTCTAAAACTATTTTCGTGTTTATTGATAATATTTAAAAATGAACTTTTTTATTTTAAGACATTTTGTTGAAAATTCTATACATTTTTCAAACTGTCTTAAAAAAAGTTTATTATTAAAGATATAATAAAAATTTAAAAAAAAAAAATTCAAAGTTTGTTAGAAACTAGAATGGTTTACGGGTATGTTAATCTTTTTCATGTTATGTTTTAAAATAAACTTTTTTGTTACATTCTTTTACGTTTCAGTAAAAAATGAAAGAAATATTCTGTCATAAAGTTATTAAAAGTAAATTTCAAATTTTATTAGAAACTAGACTAGTAAATTAAATTTTCTAAATCTATTTTCGTGTTTTGAATATATTTAAAAATAAACTTTTAATGGCATTTCTTAAGTGATTATACATTTTTCACTTTTATTAAATATATCATTACAATAATAAGATACATTCAAATTTTGTTAGAAACTAGACTAGTAAATTAAATTTTCTTAAAGCTATTTTCAATGAGCACCTAGATATATTTAAAAATAAACTTTTTATGACATTTTTCTATACACATTTCAAACTGACATAAAGAGTTTATTATTATACATATCAATAATTAAAATTAAAAAAAAAAATTTCAAAGTTTATTAGAAACTAGAATAGTCATTAAAATAAATTTTAAATCTATTTTCATGATATATGGATATTTTAAAATAAACTTAAATTTTTGTAATTTTTCCGAAAATGATTCAGGTTTTTTTTTATGTTGTGTTTTGTATCAACTTTCATTTTATAATGATTACTTCAAAAAGTTTTATTTTTAAAGATATATCGTTATGAAAATACATTTCTAGTGTTTTATTCTAGTTTCTAACACATGAATTTTTTTTAAGTTAAGTTTAGAAAAAAGCCTCACGTCCCTCACATTTATGTTAATCTATAATCTGACCCCCTATGTTTTTTTTTTTGCAAATTTACTTGTGAACCACACACACACATTGGCTAAACTTTTGTTTTAAAAAGCTCGTTGACCTCGTTTGACCTTTTCGTTACGTTTTTCGTTGTTCACTGACTTTTTTCGTTCTACCTCATAGAGAAATCCAGACAAATATAATCGATCTCGTTGGACAAAATAATGATCTCTCTTCCTCTCACAAGGCAGTTAGAAATAGGAGAGAACTTCAATTGGCTCCGCCCTTGTTATGACGACCGGCAACTTCTAATTGGTTTGTTGTGTGTGGTTCGACGTTGAAAAGGGGCGGAGGGCATGTGACGTCAGACTACATAACCAACCAATTAGAAGTTGCCGGTCGTCATAACAAGGGCGGAGCCAATTGAAGTTCTCTCCTATTTCTAACTGCCTGTCTTTCTCTCTGAATGAAACACAATTTTTCTAACGTCGTCTGTCTTTTTTTTTTTAAATGCATATGTTGATTGACAGGTCGCCTCTTTACCTGTCTCCTTCCTTACCTTTGAAAAACTTGTTTTCTTTTAACCCTTTCACGACATAATGTGATTGCCATTGATTATCCCTTTACGATTCTTATTTGGGACAACATTGGAGTATTTTTTTTTGGTCGATTAGGAACCGTTATACCTTGTTCAAATTAAATGTGTTTAGGTGAATTATACGGAATCCAGTTAAGGACATGAACCACAAATAAAAATTGACTTTAATTATTAATATTTTAAATTGAAATACTTAAATCAATAGTTTATATATTATATTTAAGTATTAAATTGAATTCGACGATATATTGTTTTTGTCCTTCACGGGGCTCTGTAGAACACGTTTATTATTTAAATGCATTTAAATTATCAGGTGTGCACTAGATATAAGGCTGTGAAATTGTTTAGGTTGCACAGAAGACGCGCATAAGGCGGAAAGATGAGTATAGGAGCTCGTACATTGTGGCTATGAGGTGGCTCCTAATTAAAAAAAATGACTCAAAACAGTTAATTAGATTTAAATGAAACAAAAAAAATGAATTTATTTTGCAACTAATAAAAAAAAATCGGTTACTTAAAATTTCCAAGCGATTTTTAGTTTGCTAAGGTCCGTGTTTTCACTTGACAAGAATTTAGTAAATTGCGAAAAAAAAAATTCGCAAGTTTGGTTAATGGCAGTTTACTATGGCAAAATTAATTAATGAAGTTCCATTTATCTATCAATTATTAGGAGAAAATAGAGAAATTCATGGTTAATGAACAGAAGAGCGAAATTAAGAAGAAGAAAAAAACTAGAAAGTGTTTTTTTAAAATAAAACTAATGAGGAATTCTAATGTTGATATCTAGCAAAATAAACTTTTTATAGACAAGAAAAATAAAAAATTTCGTCTTATTAAAGTTTTGATTAGATTATAATGATTAATTAGAATTATGTCGATTTATTCTTTCAGTTTATATAAAACTCATTTTTATTCTCAATTTTGTCAAGTGGAAACAGGTTCTCTAAAGGCCAATCCAATCCAAACCAAGCTAACAAAGGAGAAAACTCTTAAGTGTTTCGAGACAAATTGGTGACAATTCTAAAACATTTCTGCAACATTGTCTGCAATTTCATAAACAATTCTATGTCCCACGGCTCAAGTGGGTAAATCATCAAAAGGTTTATGTTTTGTCTCGTGGTTCACCGCAACATTTTGTCAACTCTTGTCTTTGCGGTATGGACAGTTAGTATTAAAACAACAATAATTGAAGTCTTGTCCTAAGCCACAACCCTCTAGTACACTGAGGAAGGCTTTGTATACAGAGGGAGGTTTGACCACTCTAAAAGAAAATTAGGGAGATTTTTGCACGAACTGACTCTTTATTTTTGGTCATTTGTTCCTTGGGTTACTCGACAATGGAACTTGCTTCCAGAGGATGTTGTGCATTGGGAACTTTTCATATTGGAGAGTTCATAGGGGTCTTTTCAACTTATTAATGACAAAACAATTTTCATGCTGCTTTTAGACTTTGTTGTCTCTCTGCCATAGTCTATCTTAGCTGCTTGCAGTGTATTAATTCAAATTCAAGTTCAAAACAATAAGACAGTTGAGTAACTTACGTAGAACACCAGCTATAGAAACGCTAAACAACACCCAAATTGGTTTTTGTGTTGTGGTTTTTGTCTTGTGAATACTGGTGACATTTGTTTCAGGTTTGTTTTATTTCTAGGGTTTTTTTTTTCTCGTTGTGTTTTTTACGGAGCCCTGTAAAGGACAGGCGAGATTTTTTTTAAAAATCTCGACATTTCGACTTTAATCTCGACATTTCGACTTTTTCCAAAATGTCGACATGTCGATTTTTAATCTCTTTTATTTGGCCATGTTAATTATGTCATGTTGTGTGCACCATACTCTAATAATGAAATTATTGCAAGCGCCCTCTTGTAACAGCAATAAATTAGTTATTAGAGTATAATGCGCACAACATGACATAATTAACATGGCCAAATAAAAGAGATTAAAAATCGACATGTCAACATTTTAAAAAAAAGTCGAAATGTCGAGATTAAAGTCAAAATTTCAAGATTAAAGCACTTGGAAATGTCGAGATTTAAAAAAAAAATCTCGCATGTCCTTTACAGGGCTCCGTAGTTTTTGTCGTCGAACTCATGTTGCACTTTTGTTAGCTTTGATGTGGATCTATGTTTATGGTTGGTTTTATTAATATTCCTAGATGGGATAGGATGATGTTTAGTGGTTGATGGTGGTGTGGGTCACCGTAATTTTTATGTTTTTTTATTCTAAATATTAAACACATAATTTGGGATGTAAGATCCCCCCTTTTCCTCATCCTGTAATAACAAAACAACATCAGGGTTGCTGCTGTTATATACCTGAGGAGACCCCACCAAACAAAGCTGGTTTTTAAACTTTTATTATTATTATCCTTGTGTTCCCTTTTCTTCCTCCTCCACGTCCTCCTCCTCCCCTCTAAACATCCCACCACCAATTCAACCTCACCTCCTCTTCTTTATATTTTACCTGAACTTTTTTTTTATTTTATCCGAAAAAAAGAGTAGTTTTTTCAGCTACCTTTCTCGCTCTCCCCTCCTTTGAGTGGTGGAATGTTCTACCTGTTCTTTCTGTGTATTTTTTCGTGTGTCAGTCTGATCTTGGAAGTTTCTCACGGGTTTACTCACCAACCATCCCCCCCCCCCCTTCAAAAAAAAAACCTCAAAACCTTTTTGTCTTTTCGTTCTTTCTCTCATTTTGGGCTACATAATTTTACTGTGAAGTTTACGAAAAAGTTTTGTCGGTTTTTTAAAAAAAAAAGTTTTAATTGGAATATTTTCAGTTTCTCAAGTGTGTTTTTCTCTCTTCCCATTTTTAGTATTTTGTTATTCTTCTCAAATGTGATATGTCTTAAGTGTTTCGTAAGTATGAAGATGAGGATATTATACTAAGATAAGATGGTGTTTTTTTGCGTGGGTGTTATTCACCTGTATGGTTATAGAGTGACCTCAACTTTAAGATGAAGCTTGTGACGTCAGAAGGGTTGACCATACGACATTTTTGGATTGTTGTCATTTTGTCTTAATAAAAAAAAGTGGTAATAAAAGAATTCAAGAAACCCTTTTTAATTTTATATTTTTCAATATCTTTTTTTAAATTTTTTTAAATTTTGAAACTTTTCAATATTTTTTTTTTAATTTTTTAATTTTATATTTTTCAATATCTTTTTAACAATTTTAATTTTGAAATTTTTCAGTATCTTTAAATTTTATATTTTTCAATATATTTTTAAAAAATTTAGTTTTAAACTTTTCAATATCTTTTTTTTTAATTTTTAATTTTATATTTTTATATTTTTAAAAAAATTTAATGTTGAAATTTTTTTTACATTTCTTAAAAGAATTTTCAAAATTTCTAGTTTTATTCTGTATTTTTTTTAATAAGTAATTATTTTGAAAATTACTATAAATTGTGAACATTTTTTAATTTTTTAATGAATTTTTAAAGGTTTTTTCTCCAATTTTTATCATTTTTGTTTAATTTTCTAATTATTTTTTTTTATTTAAACTTGTTAAATAACTTTTATCTTTTTTTCTATCAAAAACTAAATGACATAGTATTATTGTGGATTTTACGTCAGCCCTTTTGACGTCACAAGCTTCATCTTGCGATGGGGTAATGTGTCAATCCACCCTCACAAGTAGAAAATAATACAGACTGACTGACAAAAGTGGCTCGCGGTCATTGTAACTAATATAAGCCACCGACCTCCCACCAATCTGTCTCTCTCTCTCTCTCTCTCTCTCTCTCTCTCTCTCTATTGTAATAACATCATTACCCCCGTCAATATCTCTTGGTGTGTTTCTTCTCTTCAACTACAGTATTTTTTGGTAATTTGTGTCATTTTATATTTAGTTATCAAAACTATAGACGAGAACAAAAAAAATGGCACAGACACGATTTTGAATAATACAATTTTACATTTTAAACGTTTTCGTTTTTTCTCTCTCCCTCAGTTGTGAAATTCTGACTCTTTTGTTATTTTGCAATTTCAGAAGAACCCAACAATTAAAGAGAAATTTGAAAGTGTTTTTTTTAGAAACTAGAACGGTCGTCAGCCTGCTGAATCATTTATAAAAATACTAGAAAATACTCTTACGGCGATCACAGACGAGCGTGTTTATTTAGTGGTCGACATGGATTGCAACAAGAGTAAACAGCCAGCGTTTGGAAAGTAAAGTAGTCATGGTGTAGTTGAATGAACTGCTAAAAGTGGTCTAGTGGTTTGTTTCAGATATGCTCTCGACCACTTTTTGTAGTCCATCACATCCAATAAAAGTCGCTCGTCGGTGAACGCTTTTAGAATATTGTGGGCTACTCTTCTAGTTTTTAAAACACTATTCCAAGTTCCTCTTCACCTGAAAAACAGAATAAACAGGTGGGCCTCAGTTAGAGGAAAAACTCATAACATTGTGACAATCATATCTTATTACATTTTTTGTTAATAATTACTTTGTAAGCAGCTCAGAACGATTGTGATTGAGAGAGAGACCATTTAGTTAGAGAGATTATTTGCCTTGTGTATTATTTTATGACGATCATATAATCTTGTACATATGGTTATGATAATATGATCGTCATAAAATAATACACAATGCAAATGATCTCTCGATGCCACACTCGTTCTGAGCTGCTTATGGAGCTATTAACAAAAAATAATATCCTTAAGATACAATTGTGATGATCTTTCATAATTGTCATATGACGATAAATTGTCACATATATAACTCGAGCTTTATATATATATGACAATTTACTGTCATATGACAGTTTTTTTTTTTTCTTCTGTAATTTCACTCCAAAGTTCGAGAGGCGTTTTTACACTTTAAAAACCACCTTAAATCGAAGTGACTTTTGTGACAATTAGTAGAAATGTAGACGGACGACGTGGATGTTGTTGTTTTTTGTTGGCATTCCTTATTTCGAACTGATTTTGTGACACACATAATAAACTTGTGACACGCCACTCCTTATTATATGGAATGATTATAAGACAATAACAATAACAAAAATGAAAAAGTGTCAGAGTACTTTTGATCTTTTCTCATATTTTTTTGTTATTGTTTTTACATACAAAGACGGATTGTTTCATTTTGTTTTAAAATGAGATAAAATAATAATAAATGTTTTATCGGTCCACTAGGTTAGTCTCTCTTCTTCTTCTTCGTAAGACTTTCTCGATGAACCATTTAGTCGAAAGAAGAAGAAGGTTGTTACTACGAAAGTTGTAACATCTTTTTTTTTTTTTGATGTTGGTGACGACGGTGGTCGAGAGAGAAAGACGAGGCTCGGAAATGAGTTCCGTTCCGGTACATGCCTCAAAATCAACTTTTCTTATTATTTAGATGACTTCCTGTTTTTGAAAAAAAAAAATTTCATATGTTGTTGATTTACTTGAGCGAATTTTACTTTTCAAATTGAACGTGTGAACATAATATATAAGTTTATATATTTTCATTTATTTTTTTTGAATTTAGGAGGATATAAGAAAACGTCGAGAAGAAGAGGAGAGGATTCAACGTGAACAAGATTTTCTTAGAACTTCGTTACGTGGTTCGAAGAAGTTACAAGCGTTGGAACAGAATTCTCCTTCTTCGGCAACTGGATTTGATAATAACGCTTTTCAACGGGATGATGATAATTTGGAAGATGATGAAGATGACGACGATGATAATGATGATGATGATGAAGACGATAATGACGGAAACTGTGAGGAGAGAGCGAAGAGACGCCTGGATGAATTAGATCGCAGGCGGTCATCACCAGCTCCCCTTAAGAGGATAGCCGGTTAGTACGGCTCGTGTTCGGCTCGGAAATATTTTTTTTGACTTTTAAGATATTTCATGAAATAGCTTGATTTTTCAAACTTATATGTTTTTTTTTTCTTTCTGCAGTTTCAGAAGAAATTGGGAGTGTATTAGGAACTTTAACAGTATTTTCGTGTTGTTATCTTTCAAAATGAACTTTTTACGAACAAAAATTACTAAAATGTTGTTTATTTGATTGTTTGTTTGCTAAAAAGTTGGACCATTTTCAAACTGAACATAAAGTTTACTTTGAAAAATCTTAACATGAAAAATACGCCCTAAGTTACCCTTCTAGTTTCTAAAACACTTTCAAGTTTAACTTAATATTTGGGCTTCTGAAATGCAGAAATACCTAGAATTTATATGTTCTTATTGTGGTTTCATTTTACGATTATGATGTTGTAATGTCGTATGTAGGTGCGGGAGAATTGATCGCATCTTTGCAAAGAGTTCAGGCTCATCTTCGTGCCAACGGTCGCACGGTTGACGGTGTTGGACTGTCACAAGTGGACGATCTTTTACGTGATCAAGAGTTTCAACAAGCTCTTAAGATACACAATAAGGTGCAGCAAGTGTGTTGTTTTCGAACGCCGCCAAATCCACTCTGTGCCGATTCGCAGGGATTGACACAAGAGGCAAGAAAAGACGAAATTATTTTCTTTCGTTCGTTCGTGTGTAACTTTCATTGGGTTTTTTTTTCTTTTTCTTTGCTAAAGGTTTTAAATTCCCTGCATGAAAGTTCTTTGCCGGAGGCGGCAGAACTTTCGGAACTGCTCAATAGATACGAGGTCGAGGGTCTATTGTTTGCGCACGATAAGATTGCGGAACGCGAGGCTGTCGTTGCGATGTCACCGGACGAGGAACTTCTAGACAGAGCCTCGCAATACAGAGAGGACAGCGTTAAGATTGTTCGAATAGAGAAGACCAATGAACCACTGGTTAGTTGTTATCTTTTTTTTTATCAATTAAGGACGCGTCTTTGGAATTGGTAGAAAATGGAATTTTTTAAATTATTTTTTACATTTTTTTTTTTAGAAATATTTATTTTTATTTCGAATTTTTTTATATAAATTGTTTTTTTTTTTACTTTGTTTTAAATGTTTCAATATATATTTTAAAAAAATTTAATTTTATATTTTTCAATATATTTTTAAAAAAATTTTAATTTATATTTTTCAATATATTTTTTAAAATTTTTAATTTTATATTTTTCAATATATTTTTTAAAATTTTTAATTTTATATTTTTCAATATATTTTTTAAAATTTTTAATTTTAATATCGTTTTAAAGTTTGTAATTTTGAAATATTTTTTACATTTCTTAAAACTTAATTTTCAAAATTCCTATTTTTATTATATTCTTATTATATTGAAAATTAGTATAGATTTTCAACATTTTTTAATTTTTAAAGAATTTTGAATTTTTAAAGGTTTTTCTCCAATTTTTTTAATTTTTACAAATTTTTTTTTTAATTTTTCTAAATTTCTTTAATTTTCTTAAGAAGTTACATTATTAAAATTTTCTATGTTATCTTTTCTATGTTGTCTTCTTTAAAATCTCTAGAAAGATTTGAATTTTTTCTTTAAATAGGTTTTAAAAAAATTAGGGGTATTTTTAACTTTGACCTTTGACTGTTTTCAAGACCAAAATTCTCTACAATAACTTGTAGAGAATTTTGGGCTCTGGTCTTGAAAACAGTCAAATGTGTATTTTTTTGTAAAATGAGCAACTTTATCAAACGTCAAAAACATTAGTATTTAAAAAAAAGTTCATAATTTATAATTAAAACATTAAATATGTCAAATGTTTTGTGAAATATTTGGCCAAAGTAGGTCGAAGTGAATTCGAGCGAATCTTTTTTCCTTGTTTTTGTGCCCTTATTTGTGATTGTTGTTTTCAGGGTGCTACCGTAAGGAATGAAGGAGAGGCTGTGATCATCGGACGCATCGTCAAGGGTGGTGTGGCCGAAAAGAGCAGACTTCTACACGAAGGCGACGAGGTTCTCGAAGTTAACAACATCGAGATGAGGGGAAAGTCAGTGAATGACGTCTGCGATATTTTGGTATGTTACGGCAGGAAGCAGCATCGACTCGATTCTCGATCCGACAAAAGTCTTAACCTTGGATTGGTTTTTTTTTTATTTTGTTTCAAGGCAAACATGACCGGTACATTAACTTTCCTTATCGTTCCCACTCAGTATGAGCATAGCAAACCACCATCTCGTGAGACTGTTGTGAGTAAAACTTATCGAAAGAGCAAAAACCCGTCGTTCCGCTTTCTTGCTAATACCGTGGTTGTATGCTTTTTCTTGTCGTAAAAGATGCATATCAAAGCTCACTTTGACTATGATCCAGAGGAGGATCATTACCTACCCTGTCGAGAGTTGGGTATTTCGTTTCGAAAGGGTGAAATCTTGCACATCATTAATCAGGAGGATCCGAATTGGTGGCAAGCGTTTAGAGAGGGAGAGGAAGATCAGTCTCTTGCCGGACTAATACCATCCAAGAGCTTCCAGCAGCAGTTAGTTTGAATAGATATTACTTTTTAAGATGTGTAATCCAAGTAACTTTTTGCTTCGAACATAAGATGTCGGGATTTGAGGGTCTAAATTTCTTTATAATTATTTTTGGTGTGATTAAGGTTTACGCATAAATTTCGTTGAATTATATTTTAAGAGATATTTTGTCGAGGATTGATTTTTGATTTTTTTTTTTAAATCTTGTGTTGTCGTTTAAGACGTGAAGCGCTGAAACACACAATCACGGATGATACAAACAACCGTGAAAAGTCTAAGAAGGGAACTTTACTTTGTGCCAAAAAGAATGCGAAGAAGAAAAAGAAAAAGGTTCTTTATAATGCCAACTACAACGACGAGTTTGATGCGGAGGAGATCTTGACGTACGAGGAAGTGACGCTTTACTATCCGAGGGCCAATCGAAAGAGGCCGATTGTTCTCATCGGGCCACCGAACATTGGACGACACGAACTGAGGCAGAAGCTGATGGAGGACGTAGAGAGATTTGCAGCTGCCGTTCCTCGTTAGTTTACCGAATGGATCTTTTCTTAAGTGCCGATTGTTTATTAACCGTTGCGTACGTTTTTGAAATTAAAGACACGAGTCGCCCTAAGAAGGACGAGGAGTTAGATGGACAAGACTATTACTTCATCTCGAGGCAGCAATTCGAGGGTGACATTCTCGGGCGCAAGTTTGTCGAACACGGAGAGTATGAGAAGAATTATTATGGGACCAGTCTCGACGCGATCCGAACCGTCGTCAACTCTGGAAAGATTTGTGTGCTCAATTTACATCCTCAGGTAAACTTCAGTTTAAAGTTGCAAATTCTGATCTTTTTTTTTAGCGCACATTCAACATATGAAAACTTGTCACTCAAACTTGAACCCTTTAAACAGGGTTCCAACATAGAAAAATCCGTATTAAGTTGGTTTTAAATTGGAAATTTCCGGCAAACTCTTGTTATTCTGTCATTTATTAACAAAGTTTAGAGAAACGTGAAACTTGTTACTTAAAGGTAACTTTTCCTGTTCATATCTTTCAAAATAAGCTTTTTATGGCGGTTTAAAAAGACAAGGCTTAATTATTGTCTGTAAAACGTTTATTTTGAAAGATAGCCAACATGAAAAAATACCCTTAAAGGTGGATTTACAACGAAAGATAACAAAAATAAATAATTGATTAACAATGTCTTTAACAAAAAATGCTAATAAATGTTTTGGCGAAAATGTTGGTAGCATATGTCAGCAGGAAACTGATCTGCGAGTAGAATGTTATTAACAATGTTGACAGCAGAAATAACTTGCTAGTAACATTTTGTTATCAACATCGTTTGAGCAGGACTCCGCCTTCAGAGCAGTCGCAAAATTTCTGTTATTAACAAAGTTAGCAACAATATTATCGACATGTTAAGGGGGGAAAAATAAATGCTTAAAGCGAAATGTTATTAACAAACGTTAATGGCTAAATGTTATTAACATTTATGGAGACTTTTAACAATGTTACTAGCAAATGTTATCAAGATATATTAATAACCAGCATTAATAACATTTTATAGGCCGATTTGTTAAAAACATTGCTAATAACACGTGTTTCACCAATGTTATCTTCGGTGTAAAATGGCCTATAGGTCATGGGTAAAATGTGGGGCCTAATGTGTAAAATGTCTCAGTCCGTAACAAGTTTTATTCTGTTTTTCTAAACAGTCGCTGAAAATATTGAAGGCGTCCGATCTGAAACCTTTTGTTGTTTACGTGGTGCCACCTCCGTTGGAGAAACTACGGCAGAACAGAACAAAAATGGGAATAAATGCTAAGGTCGCTATAACGGAAATAACACGACACTGAAAAATGTCGAGAGAGTATTATTAATAACGGTAGATCTCGTGTTTTTTTCTTTTTTCTTCAGGACGACGAGTTGAAAGAGATAATCGAAAAAGCTCGCGAAATGGAAGAGAGTTACGGTCATTATTTCGATATGATTATTATTAACTCTGACCTGGAGAGAGCTTACAACGAACTCTTGCACGAGATCAACATTCTCGAGAGAGAACCGCAGTGGGTTCCTGCTGCTTGGCTTCAGAATGAAATCAACTGAAGCCTACGCTGGCCGCGCAGGTTTTTAAGAGTTTTGCGTAAGTTGATTTTTGGAAATGGGGCTTCCTCCTTTCTCTCTTCAATTGTTGGATTTCTTTAAAAGGGAATCCAAATGTTGTCGTTTTTACAGAAATAATACAAGCTCGAAGTTGATCTTTTTCGAAGTTCGGTTCCTCTTTCTCTCTCTTCCGAGGGATCGAACCGAAAGTGAAATTTATCGCACTTTCCTTAACTTTTCAGATGAGTGAATGTCATTTCCTGTTTTAGCTTATCACCATCAATCGAAAAATATGGCACATTTCCGTTATTCAAAGATTTGTTCAGCGGTGTGTGACGTCATTTTAGATAATTCTATGTACGTCACGTCACACTGCTGGATAAATCGATGAATAACGCGGGAATTCGTCAGTTTTCTGGTTGTTTTTAAAGCAAAAAAAAAAAGTAGCTTTTTTGCAATCAAACAAGGTTGTGATTAGAGACTAAGAGTAAAGCTACAAGAAATTCAGCTGAATTTCAATTCTAGAAGAACTCTAGCCTCTAATCAGCCTATTTGATTGCAAGAAAAAATAATTTTTTACCTTAGTTATGACGTGTAATTGCCTATTTGGCTGAATGCATTTGCAGGTCAGATGCCATCGTTTACGCAATTTCATCCGTTTCGAGAGACTGATCTGTTAAGGAAAGTGTAGATTGTCTGCACATTTCGTTATTTCATCGATGTATCCATCTTAATTTATGCTGGTTAAATCGATGAATATCTGAATGTGTGCGGTTTAGGAGATTGTTTGGTTCTTCTACTTAAAATAAAAAAGCAAAGGTTTTTACTTTGTTTTTAAACTTTTGTTTTAAAAAAAAGAGGGAGTTTTTATGTAAATTACAAACATTCCACGAAACTTTTCTTTTTTAACCTTTTTATTTACCATTTTCTCCTCGATTGTGTGTGATGTTGTTGCGTGTTTAGCGAATTAACCGGTCTTGGCTTTTTTTTTTTAAAAAAAAAAAGACGTGGTTTCTGTGCATAATTGCAAATTAAGCGATTTTCCTTGGTTTCTTTTCTGTTTTTTGTTTTGTAAATATATAGAGAAAAAAAATATAATGATGACAAAAGTTTAATTTTAACTTTTATTGGGTTTGAGGTGGTTTCTCTTTTCAAACTGAAAAAAGAGGAAAGAAAAAGACGTTTTTCTCTCTCGAATCCCCCTCCACCCTCTTCACTCTTTATTAATCACTCAGTACGTTTTTATTCTTAAATCGTTGATTTCAACGAGATTGAGATTATAAAAAAAAAACGGTTGCTGTAATTTGTTTCACTTTTTAAATGTGTTCTTGTACAAAGAATGTTATAGTTATGTACTTTGACATAAAATAGGCATTAATTGTTTGAAGAAAAAAAACTAACAACGAGAAAGTCTTTATTGTTTCATAAAGTACTGATTCCTACTTGGTTTTCTATTCGCTGTAAAATAAGTCACGTGTGATCGTGTTGTCTACCAGAGCTTATGGTTCTCGGCACACGAACCACTTTCGAGTGGCCGAGTAGTTAGACTGTAAAATGTAGTCAGTGTGTCGCTTTCTCGTGTGCAAATGTCTCGGCCACCTGCGACAACAATTTACAGTCGAACCAGAGCGCTAAAAAGTGATTCGTGTGCCAAAGCTGCATTACTAAAACCAAGGGGGGATTTGTTTCGAGGCTAAAATTCTTAGTTAAATTTAAGGTTTGTAGAGGTGGAGGAAGTGTTCAACCTTGCAATTAATCGAGATCTTGAATTTTAGCCTCAAAGCTGTCTCATTGATTGAAAATCAAAAAAAATTATTGGCTTTATGACTAAAAAAAATGCATCTTTTAAAGAACCTGGTTAGAGGCTTGAAGTTCTAGTCTGAGCAAGAATAGTTTTGCATGGTAGTTTGACCTTTAGCCTTTGAATTATAGCCTCTAACCAGGTTATTTGAATGAAAAACGCATTTTTATTACTATTCTGTGAGCAGGATGTGACTAGTTATACTGGTCTGTTGTGACTAACCAATGAGCAAGTCAGCTTACAAAAAAAAGTCAAGGGAAGATCACAGAAGCAAACATTTCGTCTTATTAAGTGTATCTGCTGATGATTGGTTAGTCTTTTTTCGAAGCATCGCAGAAGACTACTTAATATCTAACGTAGAATTTTGTCGTAAGTTGGCTACTACTATCCGAAGTGATTATTAGTCACTCGTGACTTATTTTGCAGTGATTCTTTAACCAAGTAGAACCCCAGATAACGGGTTTTTTTTTTTGTTTTGAAGCGAGTTATTTCTTTTCAGCAGCTGCATTCGATTTCAAATCTTGTAAGATGGTGTCGAGATTATTCAAGAGTTCTTGTTCCGTCATAGTGAAGTCACTATTTAACCAAAGGTCCATCAGTTTGTCCAAAGCTTGACCGAAGGTTCGGCCACCTTTCATTCCACGTTGTTTGAGCAAGTGACCGTTGATCGGAAACTTTGGTGGTTGCCAACGACGGAATTCTTCCAGTTTCTCTTCCTCGCCTCGATATTTGAAGACCTCACAGACGCGTTCGCTGTTGACCCGTGTTTTGTTACCCTTTAGACACAATGCCTGATACGGCCTTAGAGGAATCGAGTGCGGTTTATCTTCTCTGTGCTCCACGATAAACAAACCCATGTCTCGCTCATCTGCAGATAGTTTCAGTCGACCGTGAAGACGTAACATCTGTTTGGAAATAACAACCAGAAAAGCTAGAAATTGGATTTTTTTTTAACAAAAGAACATTTAAAAATTTGTTAGAAACTAGAATAATTAATTGGAAGGATTAAGTGAGAGTTAAGTTAAGCTGGTTTTTAAAGTGTAAAACGGTCCTCTCGGACTCAGCTAAATCTGTCTTTTCAAAAGCAATTAAATTAGAAGGGTATTTTCACTTTTGATATCTTTTAAAATAAACTTTTTTAATGTCAAGTTTTTATGATCCAACTTTAACTAAAACGTTTATTTTGAAAGATATCAACTTGAAAATAAAATGACCTTCGAACTCTTGATTATTCTGCCTTTCGCGTATAAAATCAAGAGAAACTTCATAGTGTTTTAGAAACTAGAAGGGTAACTCAAACATTAATAGTGTTTTAGAAACTAGAAGGGTTAAGGAAATCTTTATGTTGATATATTTTAAAATATGCTTTTTTATGTCAGTTTCAAAATGAGCCAAATATTTTTCTTAAGTTTTACAAGATTCTTTTTACCTTTCGAACTTTCTAACAAACTTTGATTTCATTTCCGAAGATTTAATTTTCAGCGCGAATTTTAACATAAACTCGTTAAAACTAACCTCTTCCTCATCGTGCAACAAAGTCGCTAATAGTGTCATTGGATGAAGATCAAGATGTTTGGATCGATTGTAAACTGATGTGAAGACGTCGACCGAAACGCTCTCGGGTAATCCTAAATTACAAAAAACAAAACACATAAGCGAATAAACTTAAACAGGCTGCTGCAGACAGACCGATGTATTTGGAAAGTCCTGCGTCGATCATCGTCGGAACGAGATGATCAACATGTTTTCCGGTCAGTATCTTTTTCAATTCGATCCAGATTCGTTCCCCAGAAATTTCTAAAGAATCAAACAGCGTATGTCTCGTAACTTAACGAGCTTTTGTGTTATTATAAACAAAGCATGCATACTCGCTAATCCCGATGTGTTCTGTTTGATCGCTTCTAGAGTCTCCACTTCGTGAGCATCTGGATCGGAAGCTATACGTCCGTAAAACCTTTTATATTTAATGAGAAAAGATATAAATTTTATTCCGTAAGGCCTTGTGTTTCCATTGGGAGTGAAAAATTAAACTTTTTGAAAATTTCAACTGGTGAAAAATAGAAGAAACATGACTCCATCCTATGATAGTGAATAGGCGGAGGTCACGTGTCTTCTATTTTTCACACCAGTTGAAAATTTTCAAGAAGTTCAAATTTTCACTCCAATGGAAACGAGGCATTAGGGTGATTTTAAAGCGGGAAACGTATCTCGAACCCTTATTATTCTGTCTTTCGGGAGTACTATTAAGAGAAACTAGAAAATGTGTTTTAGAAACTAGAAGGGTAGCTCAATCACTATTCGGCTACCATTCTAGTATCTAACACACTTTCGGTTTCTTCTTAAGAGCAGCCACGTAAGAAAATAACAGTTGAAAAAAAAATTAACTTAACCGAAAATATCTGAGTATTCTGAGATAATCCTCTTGTATTCGTTTTGCCGGATCTCCGACGAAAACGATTCGACGTTTGGCAACATCTTCTATTCCGCTAAAATAATCGTAAACCGTTCCGTCTAATCCTATAGAGATAGAAAGTAAACAAAAAGTTTATTTTGCACGTTTCTGCTACATTTTCTGTGCTTCAAAAGATGTCGTGTTTTCTTTTACGAAAATATAAGAAATGCAATTTTTCTATTTAAGAAAAAAAATCTAATCACCAAGAAACATGGAATTGATGGTCAGATCTCTTCGATTCGCATCAGTCTGCCAATCCGTAGTAAACTGAACTTCGGCGTGGCGACCATCGGTCACGGTATCGATTCTTAACGTAGTCACCTTATTGGAGATGGGAGGGCAATAATAACAATTGAATTTAGAACTGGAAGTTGGAAGATGATTTCATTGATTCGCTGTTACTTAAGCACGTTTTAAAAGTGTAAACAGGGATAGCCTCTCGAATTCTTGATTATTTCTGTCTTTTTTTGGTATAAAATGAATGTGTTTTAGAAACTAGAAGGGTAGCTCAATCACTTAAGGGTAGTTTCATGTCGATATTTTTCAAAATAAACTTTTAAAGTCAACTTCAAAATGATCCAACTTTAATCAGAAAAATGTTATCTTCATTTTTGTCTATAAAAAGTTTATTTTGAAAGATATCAAACATGAAAATGAGAAACTAGGAAGTGTTATAGAAACTAGAAGGGTAGCTCAATCACTTAAGGATATTTTCATGTTGAAATATTTCAAAATAAACTTTTTTTTTATATAGACAACAAATTTCAAACTTCGATAGGAAAAAAAACCTAATTTTGAAAGATATCAACATGAAAATACCTTTAAGTGATCGAATAACCATTCTAGTTTCTAAAACACTTTCAAGTTTAATTTCCAAGTTGATATCTTTTAAACTTTTTTTAACTTTAACTTTAATTAACTTTTTTTTTTCAAAAATATTGTCTTGCTTTTAACTTGTGTCCATTTCAAACTGTCATAAAAAGTTTATTTTGAAAGATAACAGTATGAAAATTACCTTTAAGATTGATGAAGTTACCCTTCTAGTTTCTATAACAATTTTTCTAGTTTCTCTTGAATGTTGTTGCTCTTCTGAAAAGACAGAAATAATCAATAATAAAATCAGCTGTTGAATAAAAGGATGAGAAAAAAAGAGAACCTCGAAGTTTTCTTTGTCGTTGATTCGTGCTGTGATTGTTCCGTGTTTCTCTCCTTTTGTATTTAACATTCTGATTCCTGCTTTGTTGAACATTTCCTTCATTTGCGACGGTGTTGCCGGTGTCGCAAAATCGATGTCCTTCGGAAGAGTGTCCATTAGAAGGTCTCTTACTGGACCACCGGCAATTCTTAACTCATGTCCGTCTTTCTCAAATAGTTCTGCCAAAAGGACAAGTTCCGGTGTAAATAAAGTTCCGAACTTACCATTCTTATCTAATTTCAGTGTCTTTAACGACATATTCGTTAACGAAGTGTTGAAAAACGTCCTTCGAAATTTCAATTCACAAGTAACAAGTAGAAAAATTGCATTTGACAACGAACGTCCTAAAAACATCACGCTTGAAATGTTATATGAAACAGGCATCTCCGCCCAGCACTAATTTTTCGTTTGCTCTGCCCTTTTGTGAGAGCGTCATCTCTTTCTAATTGGTTAGTTACTTGGTCTGATGTCACGTACCCTAGCCTTTTTCAATTTCTAATTGGTTGATATTTAGTCTGACTCTCATAAAAGGGCGGAGAAAAAGAAAAGTTAGTGCTGGGCGGAGATGCCTGCCTATATGAATTAAGTGCATTGCTGCACATTCATTTATTAATCGATATATTCACCTTGTGTTGAGTTCCGTCCATTTATATCTTACAGATGTGACGTCACAATATTGATTAAACCGATGAATGAATAGATGAATGTTGAGAATAACGAAGTAATCGCTAGAGATGGTGCTGACATCTATTGACGGTAATATAAAAATCTAAATACCGTGACGTCATAAAATCTAATGGCCGCCGTTTGTTTACGTTTAGATAACGCCATCTAGAGGTAGAAAATTGCATATTTGTGATCATCATAATAATGTTGTCAACTGTTTCAACAGTTGAAACAATTCTGACGTCTCGTTTCATGTATAATTATGGAAATGACGTTGATAATTATTTAGCGGTTGCACTCATTGATGCTTTTCAAAACGTACTGCTGATTATTGAATTTTATACTACGTTTAGAAATTCAACGACTTGCATAGCCGTTTTACTAAATGTGACGTCATATTCTAAGAATTATACGTATTTGTTGCGTCATTGATTATTCGGATGATTACACAAATAGTGACCGACTTATTTAGCGGTGCCACTTGACGTATATCTTCACGTTCCGTTATTCATCAACTTAGTCATATAGTGTGACGTCACAATCACACCGCTTAATAGTAACGTGTGGTTAAAAAAGAAAGGATTTACTTTCAAGGGGGACGACATAAGGGGATGGTGTGAATCTCGTACAGTATGGCAAGCCCGTTTAGTTTTTATCTGTGTTTTACTGGATTTTTCAGGATTGAGTTATATTCGAGACATCCAGTGAAACTTGGATAAAAAAGTAAAACGGTTAGCCATTAATACGTTTGTTGTGAATCTTAGTGAATCTCTTACATGATTATATTCTATGTCATCTTCCTTGTGTATATCGATTACATGTGATATTAATATCGATATTGGAAGAAAAAAAAATTAAAAAGCCGCGAAAAATGCCATTCGTTTCCAAATCGTACAACGGAGCGTTCGGATTTCTCTTAAGTTTTTATAATCATTCACTGTTTAAAAAATTACTCCGAGTATGCGGATTAGTAGTAGTGACGCACGAATTGAGGAACTATTGCGCGGCATCGTTTTTCCCCGTGAGCAGTGAGCCCCCCTCCCGAGTCCTCTTCAGTAATGTGTGATTTTTTTATTAGACAGTTGATTTACTTATGGCGTCCAGTGTTGTCTGGTTTTATCTCTTTTATAACGTTGTAACCGGTTGAAACAAATGGCGTTGTTTAGCGAACGCGAAAAGAAATACTTTCCATTAAGAAGTATTTCATCTGTTCTTCATTTATTTAGATTACAACTGGAAAAGAACGACGAACCGAACTTATCTCTTCTGTCTATTGTCATCGGTGCCATCGAGAATTCTCTTACTTGTAATCGGTCATCGTCAACGACGACGGCGGCGGCGGGAACCCCAAAACTAAAGAAACAGCTGCCTAATAAACAACAAGGGACAACTGGAGTGGCGGGAGAAGATGTAGTTTTGGCGGGATCATTGTCGTCATCCATTCCGTCGTTACCAGCGTCGACCGTTGAAGCTTTATATCATAAGTTTCAAGCTCAGATCAAAGGATCTGTTGATCTGACGCAATTTAAAACGTCAGGATATGCAACAAGAGAGCTTGTTAAAAGGGTGTCAGATGTTATTTGGAGTTCTTTAACTAGAAGTTGTTATAAGGACCGGGCCCATCTGCAATCTCTGTACAGCTATTTGACAGGTGAGCACTATGATGACGTCATCGTAGTAACCTCCCCCCCCCCCCATTCTTAAAAAGCCCCCCTCCCTTCCTTCTCCTCTCCTCTAACCATATTTTCGCTTCCAGAACGATGCTAATATCGCATATGACATTTCTTATTGCTCTTTTGGTCGTAATATTTGGAATTTTGAATGAAAAGGGGTCGTTTTTAAAAATGGGACACGATAAAGAGACGGACACTGAATGGGCCGTCCGATGACGTTGTCTTTCAGAAACTCTTTCGTGTCCATCAGAGGGGGGTGGGGGTGGTTTGGGTGAATTTTGTAAGCGATCCGGTTTATTTCCGTGGCCTTGGCCTTCATACAAATTGTGGGTGGCTGTGGGTTGTGAGAACACTTATCAAAAAGCGCTTTATTGTTGCTGCTTGTGTCGTTACCGATAAGGAATGCTGCGAAATGGCATCAGAGTATAGTGTTTGACTAAAACTTGAAGCACAGTGTAGTTTGCTCGATAACCTATTTTGAGTAATTCTAATATGGCGTCTTTTTATATGCGTGGCAATTGTATCGACGCCATATTAGGTAACCCATTTCTTTTATTCGTATACGTCACACGAAGTCATATTTGTTTATTCAGTTTGGTTTTTTAACAGATTTCGTGACACTGACATCAGAGCGCTTTAAGGCCGCTCTTTATTTTACGGGGGATAAATAAAAAAGAAAGACATAGACCTTATTTTCTATGGTGCGAGTTTTGAAGCTAAAGGGTTAAAATATAACAAAGATGTAATGAAACTTTATAGCGAACCAATATGGCGCTGGGTAACTGTGAAATAGTCCAAGCTAGAGCTTAAACTAGTCAATTTAATGGAAAGTTTCCTGTAAAGTTGATGAGTTAAGCACTAGCTTTGTTTATTTTGGAGTTAGCGAGAAATAACACCCTTGAATTGCAATATTTTAAAGAGAAGACGCCATATTCGTACACCCCAATTGTTGCTAAAGTATTGCTTCAAACAGATGCCTTCAATGTGCCGCTTATGAGCGGGGGTGGCTGGGGGTATTGCTTTTCATGAGCTTGTTTTAGAAAAGCCGAATCAATGAACTGCGTTGTATTTTTCAAGATCAGCAGAACACGTGGTGTCGCAAAGGGCCCTCGGGGGCCCTGCATGTTTATATAGATCTGCAAATGAAGACTGAAGTCCCGCTGAATAAAATAAACCGATCGATTTATTCGTTCTAGGCAACAAATTAGACTGTTTCGGTGTCGCTTTCGCTGTTGTAGCTGCCTGTCAAGTACTCGGCTTCAAGGATGTCCATCTGACACTGTCCGAAGACCACGCATGGGTCGTTTTTGGAAAGAACGGCGACGAAACAGCCGAAGTCACATGGCACGGTATCATCGAGATTGTATTCGTGGGTTTTCTTTCGATTAACAGCCACAAATAGCTTCTAATCTAAGACGAAAACCTTCACAATCTTCTGCATAGAGGCTAATTAGTGGCTGCTGATCAAAAGAATAACCGCATTCGACCGCGCATCACATTATGTTTTGAGCTGCTTTTTTTTTTTTTTCTCGCGTTATACAGGAAAGGGAAACGAAGACAAACGAGGTCAACCGATCACTTTTGGAGTTGCCGAAAAGAGTTGGTTGTATCTGAACGGTCATCCCGTGAAATGTACTCGTTACATGGAGGTTGCCGCTCTCGTATCTGGAATGAACCCTTCGATCAATGCAACCACGGATATCGTTGAATTGGGTTCTCTTCAGCAGCATTTGTTGTGGTTGTTACACGACATGGGACATCTTTCGAGGTTACGGAGAAAAAGAAGATAAACTCACGATTAATCGTGACTACGAAATCGATTCGTTTAAATAGAATTTTTCTGTTTTTACTATTTTATCAGGTATCCGATGGCTCTCGGAAATCTCGGTGACTTGGAAGAAATATGTCCTACGGTCGGACGTCCTAACTGCACCGTACTCTTTCAGGAAGCGATCGCAGCTACTCGAAAGTATTATAATAACCACCACGTGTATCCGTACACGTATCTCGGAGGTTATTTCTATCGTAATCAAAAATACAAGGAAGCTCTTGAGGCTTGGGCCAATGCAGCAGACGTCATTAGAACGTTAGTTTTATTTTTTATATTCTTTGTAGACCCATTTAGGCTGGTTTTAAAAATGTAAAAGCATCTCAAAATCTGGTTACTCTGTTTTTCTGGAACAAAATTAAGCGAAACTTGAAAGTTGTTTTAGAAACTAGTAAGTAAATTTTTCACTTAAAGGTATTTTCATGTTGATGTTTTTTAAATAAACTTATTATTTCAGTTTGAAAAAGGACCAACTTTAAGCAGACAGTGGTGTTTTTTTTTATCTTTGTCCATAAAAAGTTTATTTTGAAAGATATCAATATTAAAATACTCTTTTAAGTGATTGAGTTATTCTTCTAGCTTCTAAAACACTTTTCTAGTTTTTCTTAACTTTGCTTTTCTGAAAGACAGAATAATCGGAGATTGAAAATCATCTTAATTATGCACTTTTGTCGTTTGTAGTTACAACTACAACCGAGAAGATGAAGAAATCTACAAAGAATTTCTTGAGATTGCAAACGAACTGATTCCTCATCTGGTGAAAGTGACGAGCAATGCAAAGAACGCACTTTCTCCTCCTCCTCTTACTACTCCTGTTACTCCAGTCACTCTTCATCCACTCCTAAGTGACCCCGAGTGTTTTGCCCACTTGCTGAGGTTCTACGACGGCATCTGCGAGTGGGAAGAAGGCAGTTCAACGCCTGTTCTTCATATCGGTTGGGCTCGACCTCTCGTCAATACAATATCAAAGTTTGAGGCTAACGTTCGTTCGAAAGTCGAGATAAGAGTGGACGGCGGAAACAAGGAAGAAAACAAAACGGAAGAGAATCGTATCGAAATAAGTGAAACCGTAAAAGATGTTGTGGTTTCGGAGGAAGGAAAAGAGAATGGGAAGGAGAACGGAACGATACGAGAGACGAATAACAATGTTTTGGAGGATAAAGTTGGTAAGAAAGGGGGAATAGGAGGTGATACGGTAGACTGTTTGAAAGTCGTTGCAGACGTTCAAGGAGTTACAAACGGATCTGAAGTACGGCGAGAGCGAGACGGAAAGAGGCAGAGGAAAAGACATCATCGTGGTGGACACAAACATTCTCACGGCCATCGACGTACTCCAGACTTTATAAAGTCATTGGAGACACAGATCAATCCGAACGAGGCTCCGCATCCGAATATCGCTGCTCTCGCGGCCGCATGCGCCGAGAACATTCTCAACCCAGAGTATCTTTTGGGTAGCGGAGAACCGTTCTCGTCTCGTTCTAGTTCGAGCAGTTCGATATCGAGTTTGGTCGATCTCAAATCGGATTGCTGCGATTTTCTGACCTCTCAGTCTAATGGTACTCCCTTTCCCGGTCTCACGATGGATTCGATGCTGAAAGCAGAGAGTCCGGCTGAGCTCATTCAGAATCGAGGCGTGACCACGGGTCAAGTGGTTACGCCACCGAAAGCTACGGTTCCACCTGTCGTAACCGTAGCTCCCATCAGTCCGAAAGTAAAGCTTCACAGTGAGAAAATGAAGGGATTGAAAGAGCTTTTGCTCGCCGAGAAACTTAACGTGAGTGCGATTCAATTGCAGTTGACGGCGCAGTCGCAGGTTCAGGTGGTCAAAAGGTCCAAGTCGGTAGGTGGTGAGTTTGATTTTGTCGGTATTAGTAGCGGTGGCAGCACGCGGTCAACAAAGAGAAGTCGTAGGGAATGAGTTAAAATAAAGAAGAGTGTGGCCTTTTGATGACAATTGAAAGCGTGCGAGTTCGAGAAAGAATCGGGTGAAGTTTCTTGTTTTTTGTGATCCCCGTTGTTGTATTTTTCTTCTTAACAGAAATCCAAGCTGAGCTCGCAAAAAAAAGGTGTCAGCAACATTCCACCTAACCATATTCTAGCCTCCAACCCTCCCTTCAAATAGCTAAATTGGACCCTTTTTGAGTTAGTCTCACTTTTTCTTGCATAATATGCAATCAAAACTTGATGGAAGTTTGTAAGTTCAATTTGCCGTAAATATGTATATTTGTAGCTCGTCGTCGAATGCTTCAAAATGTGAAATTTTATTTGCAAGTTAGTGTCAATCGAGGGAATCGGCAAATTTTTCCCTTTCGTATCTTTTTTTCATGTCTGCTTTTTAACCCAGTTTTAATTGATATAGTTATCAACTTGATTTTTAAACTTTTGGTTATTCTTGCGTTTTGGAAGAGCAACAACATTACAGAGAAACTGAAAGTGTGTTAGAAACTAGAAGGGTAGCTCAATCACTCAGTAGTATTTTCTTGTTGATATCTTTCAAAATAAACTTTTATAGATAAAAATTTAAAAAATATCATCCGTTTTAAGTTTGGCGATTTTCATACTGGCATTTAAAAGCTTATTTTAAAAGATATCAACATGAAAATGCTCATTTTAAGTGATTCATTCAGCTACCCCTTCTAGTCTCTAGAAGCCCTTTCAAGTTATACTTAATTTTGCTCGTAAATGGCAGAATAACGAGGTTAAAGAAAATTTACAAAAGTGAAACTAGGTGGAGATTTTCGTTTATTTTTTTTTTAAGTTGAACAATTTATGGAGAAAAGTAAAAGAAAACCTACAAGAAACTAGAAGAGTCAAAGATAAAAATGCATGTATTTTCGCAGTTGATACTTTTAAAAACAAACTTTCTACTTTTAAGAAGAAGAAAAAATATACTTAAAGTTCTCGATTATCTTTACATTAATTACTAGTTGGTTCTTCTAAATAAATCACTTTTAAAGTTGGTTTAAAGAATACTAAAAATCATCTCTTAATTAAAACAATTTATTAATTTTAAAATTATATAAAGTGGCTGACGTTTTGATTGCATAAGAAACTTTAAAAGTGACTATTTAGAAGAACCAACTTGTAATTTCTAATTTTACAGCGAATTTGAATTTTGTAAATTTACAATTTTATAAAAGCCCACAGTTAAAAAAAAACTTTTTTAAACCACCGTAAAAAGTTTATTTTAAAAGCTGTAGCCGTGAAAATGCTTTTAGCATTAATCTTCAGCCGCCATTTTAGTTTCTATAGCAATCTTTGAATTTTATCATTAAGATGTGTGACCAATAGGTTTTTAGTTATAAATCGTGCTTGTCGGGCAGCGTAACCATTTCTACGTCTTCACCTGAACAGTGGAAAAGACAGTTCAAGGAGCGAAGTTACCGGTACAAGTGTGTAGGTTTTTAAAAGCAATTTTTAAACAACACTCATTGTTTTTTTTTGCGAAACTTTATGAATAAATTAAGCAAGTAATCTTTTTTTTTTTGTGACGATTTGTTAGGTAATAATCGTTTTATGACAAATTTTATTAAGCGGTTTTTTTGTTTTTTTGCCATTATCTGTGTTTTAAAACTGTCATGAAACAATTATTTCCGAACAAATTGTCACAAAAAAGGCTTTCCTCGATTCATTTATTCATCAAGTTTCGGTAAAAGATAATGTGTTTTGTTTAAAATATACTTTTAAAAAAAAACTATGTACTTGTCCCGGTAAATTCGCTTTTTGATTAAAAAAATTACTCTGCAAGCAGCCATAAAGGCCTATGGCAGAGGGATCTAAGGGCGTGGCCACGTGAATTCACTTAACTCTATTTAGTGGCATCATTTTTAATTAATTCTAATTAAAATCTATTGGTTTTACCTTACAGCTCCACTTTTTATTTTGCAAGAAAAGTCTAAATTGTCCAACAGAAAATAAGATTTAAAATACTCTTAACTTAGTTTCATAATTGTGACTCTCCTTAGATAACAACTTCATTAAGTTTTAGGCGTTTTTTTTTCCCAGTTCAAAGTGATTTCGGCTCTTGTGGATTCGCAATCTCGTTTCATTTGATAATTACAAGTTTTGTAGGCGTCTTCGTGATTGGTTATTATTTACTCGTGTTAATTATTGTTGTATCTATCAGATAGAAATATTATTTTTTACAGATTCTTCAAATTATTATATATTATTCATAGTTATATATAGATATAGAGTATAGAACGTCGATTATCGGAACTAATGTCGGACATGCCTAGTTTCGATAATCAAAAGTTCGTATAATCTAGCTCCCATTAAAAATTGGAGAAACTTAAGAAGAAGAAAAAAACGAAATGCAAAGACATTTTTTATTTCCATTAGTAGGATTTCCATAAGAATAAATGGTTCCGGTAACCGAAGTTCTAATAATTGACGTTCTACTGTACTTAAGAAATTCTTTAGTTTGGGCAAAAAAAAAATGTTAACGAAAAATAATTGGAAGAAAAGAGAGGAAAAAAAAAGTAGCTATTATCAACATTTCATTAATTTCTTAAAATATTTTAAATATATATATATATAGTGTTACATATGCATATGTACATAGAGATTTTCATATATATATCTAAATATGTGTTGAGCTTTTATTATACATGTATATTTGTTATATACATATTAACACATGTGAAATTATTATTTATATATTATATGCAGAGAGATTTTGGTAGTTTTATTTGAGAATTCTGAGAGCCAAAGTTGTGCATCATCAGGTCAAAGTGTGATACTTACTACTACTATTTGCGATATTCATTGATAATTATTAATATTTAGAAGAAGAAAAAAGATTATGTCGTACCGTCGAGCCGAGTTTATAGTTTCAGCATTTTGCGATCACGTCCTTCATGATCATTGAACAGTTTTTTGAGCCGAGGACGTCATTGTGAAGTGACGACTATAAACGTGGCATTTACTCTTGTTTGCTCTTTCGAGTGAAATGTTTTCACGGAATAATTTCTTTTTATGTGGTTGGGGGGACCTTGTTAGTTTAAATAAATTAATAGCTATTTTGAAAGGTGAATTGAAGTTTTATTTTGACAATAAGGCATTTTTATGTTGATTTTGAACTAAGTCTCTTGGTATACAGACCACTTTTGGTGGTTGTTTTCGACTGCGAAATGGAAATGTTGGTTAGGGCTGTGGTTGCAATGTATTTTTTATGGAAATATTTGAAGTGGTTGGTTTTGGCGACAACTCGGCTTCATTTTGCAGTCGAAATTGACCACCAAAAGTGGTCAGTATGTTCCAGTTCTAAATTGTCTTTCTGCAAAACACATTGGAGCATTTTGAAAGTTTAATTTTTAGAGGATAATTTTGAAATCCAATCAAATAATTTTTTTTTTTGACAGACTGGGAGGAAATGCTCCATCCCTCAAGCCCTTTGCAACAGGCCTCGCCTAACCCAGCTCATCCTCACACTCTTATAAAAAAAAAAAACGTTTTGAAGATTTCCTGGATTAGAAGCCACTTAGCCTCTATAAGTCGTATGCTTATTGCTAAGTCAAAGGTAGTGCTAAAGTAAGGAACGTTTCATGCTAAAGTTGATGAAGTTTTAGCACTACCTTTAACTTAAAAATCATTAAACTTTTGTTTGTAGATTTGTAGTGAACTAAACACGATCCTTTCAACTAGCTATAGCTTTATTTCAACTTCTTTCGGAGACTTCCCTCTATACAAGGATTATACCGTTTTCAATTTTAAAGTTTTATCTGCTTGTTTTAAAAACAAAAAAAATTATAGAAAGGAATTTCAACTTTTAAAAAAAAAAGTGTGCTTTATTACCTGATTCTGATAATAATTGTCCTTTGTCATTTACCTTTAGTTACGTCTGTTTGGTATATTTATGTCTGTAGTTAGAGGGTAGTCGTTGTTGTTCCCGTGTCTCTGGTTTTTGCAGCTACATATGTATATATACATAACATATATGAAAATTTTGAAGATATTCTTTATTTTTGTGAGAGAAATATGGAACGTACATATTTATATATATATATATATATGTATATATATATATATATATATATATATATATATATATATATATATACATATATATATATATATATATATATACATATATATATATAAATATATATATATACATATATATATTTATATATATATATATATATATATATATATATATATATGTATATATATATATATGTATATATATATATAAATATATATATATACATATATATGTATATATATATATATATATATATATATATATATATGTATATATATATATATATATATATTTATATATATGTATATATATATATATGAGTTCCATTAATATTGTAAAGAGAGATAATGCTGCAAATTTGCTGTGCAGTTCTATTTTTTAATCGGAGATGTTGGTGTTTTTTTGCAGTCAGTTTAGTCTCGTTACAAAAAAAAATTGTTCTTCTAAAGATATGAAAAAAAATAATTTGTATAATATTTACAATTGTATGAGAAGTTTGAAGAGAAAAAAAAAATGATTGTTCTTTTTATTATTATTTTAAAGATTGGATGTTGACTTTATGATTGAATTTTATCGGGCTTCGAGGGAGTCTCTGTGTATGTTTGTGGACTGCTTGGAAGGATGTTTGGTTCAACAGGAGGCGGACTTAAAAGAGAGAGAGAGAAACGGCTCGAGAAAAGTTATTTTTTTTTACTCGGACCTAAGATAATCAAAAAAAATGCCTTGAATCTCATTCTTTTGAAAAGTGAGCATAAATTTTTATTCAAAATTTTCACTTTTATTTTCATTTTTTACCTAAATTAACCGTGAAACGTCTTTTTTTATAATTTGGGCTAATTTTCAACAAGCGTAGCGAGAAAGAAATTCAAAGTATGCGAAACCAAAGCAAAAATATTTCTCGTTTCTTCCAACAAAAATGTCATTTTTAATTATTTTTTAATGTTATTTTAAAAAAAAAAATTAGCTTTCGGTTCATTTTCTTGTGCAATTTTTATACTTTTACTGTGTTTCATTCAAAAAATCGGCCCTATAATGAAACTATGTCGACCTTTCAAGGAATATATTCGATTGCTCCAATGGGCCAGTCCGCTCCTGAATGTTCAATCTCTTCCTTCTTCGAGTCCACTTTTAGAAGTTAGAAACTTGATATAAAATTGATGAGAAAGAGATGCAAAAAAAAAAAAAAAGATGGCGAGTATACGATTTAAACTGGCACTTATGTTTTATTATACACTATTTACGAGGGCCACATTTTGTCATTTCTAATAAGTGTTGTATTTTTATGCTTTTGTTTTTTTTTGTTGCCTGTTTAAAAGCTTTGATCGTGTTTTTTTTTTGTTCCAACTAATGAACATCGATTTTGTCTTTTTGTGTCGTAGTTTTGTATTTCAGTAGAACGAATATGGACTCGGAGAAAGTCTGAAAATAATTACGATTGCAAGTCGATCAATCCACATTTTTCTCTTTCGTAAAGTTGAGTAAAATACATCTACAATTTTATTTAAAATTATCAAATTTAATTGTAGATGAATACAAAGCTTATAACTGCAACCTCTTTGATTTCAAAAGTTGCATAATTTCATTTGCCTTATTAATGAGACTGTTTAGAGGCTAGAATTCAAGAACAACTTTGTATTGATTGTATTTTCATCCTCTTTCATTGCAAAAATTTGCATAATTTAAGGTGAAAAGAATTACTTTTTTTTTTACAATCAATGCGACTTGTTTAGAGGCTAGAATTCAACAATAAGTTTCAATTAATTGCAAAGTTGTATACTTGCTCTCACTGATACCAACGTTTAATTACTTATGCAAATTCTAGCCTTGAAATAAGTCTCATTGATTGGAAAACGCAGAAATATTTAATAATCTACTAACGAATTGTGATTTATATCACATTTTTTTGCAACTTATTTCCATAAATTTTAATAGAAAATTGTATCAAATTCATTTTATTGATTTTAATCAAAAATTCTTTTGATCTAAATTTTCTAAAATGATATTTTATTTGTGTTTGTAAATATAGTTGCCTCACCGGAAGAGGAATATTGTGACGTCAGATGGGGTTGTAAATTAAGACAAAATGACACAAGCATATTTTTTTTTTTCAACTCCATCTGACGTCATAAGCTTCATCTTATGGCGAGACCACTGTATATGGTTTAGTTTGTATTTTACTTTGTTCGGTTGTTTGCTATCGTTAAGTGTCTCTTTTTTTCCGAGTCTTTGTTTCAAATAGGATCAAAGAAATGTTTCAGTGTATCGTTACTTGAATCTCGCTGATTTATATGCTGCTAATTAATAATCGTTTTTTTTTTGTTTTCCTTTTTTCCTGTCACAACATTTGCCAAATCGCAATCTCGACCCACCGTTTCGAGCATTGTTTTTGTTCGTCAAAGTAAGAAATTATTCAACACGTAAACACATGTAATAACGTTTTTATGTTTTACTCTTGTTTTTATTTTCAATTGTAATTAAAGTTTACATGGGCCGAGTAAATTATATTACAGAATTAATTTTATTTACTACGTCGAAGAAAAAAAATATTCAATATGCATTTCAATTTCTTTTATGTTTATGTTTTTATTAATTTTTCTTTTATTATTCAGGAGGTTTTGGAAACATCATGAGGTAAAAATTTCTTGCACTGACTCCCGCTGCAATAATTCCGAGTAGAATAGTCATTCCAAACAGAACCCGGTCAAAGTTACCTCCCTTCAAGTAAATGGGAATTCCGTTATCCATCTGTAAAAGAGATGAACGGTTCATTATTGAAAGCTCGTTTTTGTTTATTTCACGATATTTTGGTTGAAAACCTGAAACTTCTCTTGCAAATCTTTAAATCTTTTCGGTGGCGGCGGTAATTTCTTACCGCCGCTTTTAGTCACCATACTTCTGCTATTCATCGCACATCTGGCAAACGCAGAAATCGTCTAAAAAACGGATAAAACGAACGACAAATAAAAGTAACGCAATGGGATAAATGAACTTCGACCTTCATGTTCCTTATAGAAGGACACGCCTTATAAAATGTAAGTTAAGAATCGATATTTCAAACAATTCTATGGTAAAACATAAAGAATATTGACTTTACAAGACAATTATAATTATATTATTTACTCACCCTTACGGAAAGTGACTGCATTTTGTTAAGAAATGACGAAAATTTGGCAAAATCTCGGCAACAACAAAAAAAAAATTCTTTAACCGGAAGTTGAAATCAGTTTATTCTAGCTTTATTTTGTTACAAGCACAATAGATGTCGCTGCTAAAGTTATTGAAAATAAGTACAGAGAAAAACGTTCACATGAGAAATTTTAATTATGTAAACATTTTGATGCACAACATGTGATCTGTAATAACATGAGGATGAACGTAAAAGTAACCTAATATGGCGCTCTGTTTGCATCTAATTAGATACAAACCGCCATATTAGTACACCTGATACGCCTTCAAAAACGTAAATGTCAGTTGCGTTTTTGGTTCAGAAGAAACTAGCCTCTAACTGTGCTCTTTTTCTTCACCCAAATGTTTTTAAAATGGAAAACAATGCCTTAATTTATGAAAATGGCACAGGTAGAGGCGAAATTGAGAGACCATTCTTGATGCCCTTGATATTCTTCCAATGTACAAATTTGGCGGGTATTTTTTATTTCCAATTTCCAAATATCAAGGTGTTTTTTTTTCTATAATAATTTATTTTGCGTTTCAGGAGCAACATTAAAACAAAATTGAAAGTACGTTAGAAACTAGAATGGTAGCTAATTCATTTAATTATATTTTCACGTTAATATCTTTCAAAATAAACTTTTTAGACACACAAATCTGTCTGCTTAAAGTTGGGTTATTTTCAAACTAACATAAAAAAAAAGTTTTATTTTGAAAGATAATCAACATGACAATAAAATTAACTGATTGAGTTACTCTTCTAGTTTCTAAAACACTTTCAATCTTTTCTTAATTTTGCTCCTGAAAGACACAATAAAAAGAATTTGCAGGACGTTTTATACTTTAAAACATGCAACTAAATCGTGATTTCAAAGAAAATAAAAAAAAATGTATTTTATTATCTCTTTTGTTTATACAATCAAAACAATTGTTTAATTAATGTTTTATATATTTATATTCTTCGATGTTTATCTACTTTGCTTGCAGTAATTTAACTTTTTTTCCCCCGAATTTTCAGCTTCAATCATCAGATGGAGGCTTTGGAAACAACATCATGTAATAATTTCTCGCCGAAATTACCAATGCAGCAGCACCGAGGGCCAACGTTGTATAGAGCAGGATCTTGTCCTTAGGGCCACCTTTTAAGTGAACAAGAACTCCATCGTCTACCTATTAAAATGTATAACTAATTAATAATTTGAAGAAATTATGCCTTTTTTCAACCCAAAAATACTTATTTAGAGGCTATCTCTAAGAAAACTCTAGCCTCTAAACAATTATTTGCCTTATTAAGATGGTTTATGAATAGCTCAATTTTAAAATTCTGATTATTCTATGTTTTAGAAACAAAATTACGAGCAACTAGAAAATATTTTAGATACTAGAAGCATAGCTCAATGACTTAATCGTCATTTTCATGTTGATGTGTTTCAAAATAACCTTTTTTTTTGGGTAATAATAGCCAATAAAAAGCTTATTTTGAAAAATATCAACATGAAAACACCCTTAAAAGATCCAGTTACCATTCTAGTTTCTAAAACACTTACGTTTTTATTAATTTTGCTTCCAAAATTAAAAAGTAACTAAGAGTTCGAATAACGTTTACATTTTCAAACCATTGAAAGTGTTAGAAACTAGAACGGCTACTTGAATCACTTAATATGTTCATATTGATATCTTCCAAAATAAACTTTTTATAAACAAGAAGTAAGCTAAAACAACAGCTTAAAAAACAATTTAAAAAATACCGTCTACTCAGAAGTTTTGTTATTTTCAAACTTGACATAAAAAGCTTATTTTAAAAGATATCAAACATGGTAATTGAACTAACTGCCCTTCTAGTTTTCTAAAACGCATTCAAGTTTCTCTTCATTTTGCACTTGAAACACAGAATAATCAAGAGTTTGCGACGCGTCTATGCTTTGCAATCAATTTAATAAATTCATATTCATCGCTGTTACAGATTCGTAAGAAAAAAAGTGGCCTATGTCAAAGGGACAACCTGAAATTTCTTCTGAAGCATTTTAATTTTCTCTGGAACAGGACTATACGGAACACCTCCTGGACCAAGTCGAACACCTTTTGACGACTCGGCCCTAACAGACTGGTGGCCCGTGACGGCCCCTCGTTGTTGTCCTTCAACAGGCACTTTGTTCTGTAAGGTATGAGAACTGAACGGGTTGGCAGGTTCAGCTGGACGCAGTGGCTCCAAACCCTGAGAATTAAGAAATTGAGACTCAATGCAATTATAATTATAAAAGTTAATAGTAATGTACCTGAGGGTAATTAGCTCTTAATTGGGTTGTTCCAATCAGACGTCCAGTTAGAGAATTATACGTGTAATACATCTTGATAAAACTACAAATAACTACGAAAATTCAGAATCAATTTAGTCAATAACAGGAAAACTAAGGGATAAAAATAATCAGGAGTGACCTTCATGAAGGTCACCCATTTATAATCTTTCTTAAAAGTTTTGCTGGCAAGTGCTGCCATCTATCGACAAGCAATTGAACTTTGATTTTTTTTAAGAAATATGGACCATCCATTCATTCATTGAATAAATATTTGATGAATTTGGTTTATTTATTAATTGTTGAACGAATAATCTTATTAAATTTGATATGAATTATCCTATCACAATTTGGTACTCCCCCCCCTCTTTTTTTGGCTTTTTTTTCATTTTATTTTATATTTGAAACAAAACGGTTTTGAAATATTAAATAAAAAATAGTGAAAGTTATATCAAAAATAAAACTGCAGTTCAATGTTTGCTTTATTTTTGCCTTGCAATTATCGATTGGTTTCCAATCTCACATATTATTGGTTTATTTGGTTAAGAGACAGTATTTTGTACTCGATCGCTTTTTCTCTTTCTTTCTTTCTCTCTCTCTCTTTCCCTCTCTCTCTCTCTTTCTTTCTCTCTCTCTCTCTTTCTTTCTCTTTCTCTCTCTCTCTCGCTTTCAGCAAATTACAAAAATGATGTAATATAATATTGGAACCCAGAGGGAGAAATGAGAGGCGGGTTTAACCCAACTATAAAATAACATAAAATTTGATGGATCGATAACAATTTTCTAATTTTGATGATATGTGTTCATAAAAATGGCCCACCAAAAAATCAATGAATTTAATGTAGTCTTTATTTATTTTAGGGTTCAGACAAGATCTGAAAAGTCTTTATTTCATTATTCGGTCATCATTCTTGTATATTCTTAAATATATAATATTATATATTTTCTTTTATAAAGAAATTGAAACTACAATTGAAAAATGCAATTATAGGAAATTATGGTCTCAATAGCGACATGAAGTGGGTTTATTGAAGCAGCATACAAGTGTACGTTGCAATTTTTATAGTTAGAGATGCGCCATATTGGTTCATTCAATTCTGTTTCTTAATATTATATAAGATTATAAGCCACACCTTATGCTTCAAAAATGTGATTGCTGGCAATTTGCTCACGCCTTAAGTTTCTTATCTCATGGGATAGGGAATTTATATGGGAGACACGGGTGTGGTCAGATGGTTTCATTGGTTCCTTGTTTTCTAATCGTTCATTACACTGGTGACGATAATGATGATGATCGGTTTATTCAACATTGTGACGTCACGTGCGTAGATATCTATGGGCGTGACATCACATTGTTAAATAAATCGACATATAAATGAATGTGTGAGATGACGATGATGATGATGACAACATCATCATAATCTTCTGACTAGCGCCTAGAGACTAGAAATTACTATGGAACTTTTAATACTGTGTGCTCCATTTGAGCACTCAGCTAGTTGATCGTTCATGTGTATACTTGCCCCATCGTGAGAAGAGGCTTGTGACGTTATAAGGGTTGATAAGATATTTACGATTGTGCCATTTTTTCTGATTAAAATGTTTAATGTACAAAAAAAATTGCAAGAGTCCTTTTGTTTAAACTGTTGAGAACGGTTTTTTTTTATAAGATTAAATAACAATCCGAAATTTTACGCCAACTCGTGTGACGCCACAAGTACATAGTACATGACAGTACTATGACGTCACATATTATTTTAAGTTATATAAAAATTATTATAATTAACTTTAAAAGTATTTAAAAATACTTTAAAATTAACTAATATTCAATGATCAGCTTTTTAAAAAAAAAACATGAAAAAAAGCTAGCTTGCTTGCTCTGTTATGACGTCATCAATTGAGCGCATATATAATTTTGGTCGCACTTAGAGGAAGCTTGTGACGTCAGATGGGTTAATGAGAAATTTAGGATCTTGTTATTTTGTCTGATAAAAAAGGGTATAATAACAAATGTTTTCTACAATCTAAAGAAGAGAGTTCTCGCATTCTTTTGTTATTACCCTTTTTTATGAGACAAACATGACAGAATCCTAAATTTTTTTATCATTTCTTGTGACGTCACAATGTTCTTCTAAATGGCGACGTAAGTATAGCATAAAAATGTTATCGTAATTTCTAGTTGCTAAACGCTAGTTTTTCTATTTTCTTCATCACCTTTCGATTACAGGCATCTGTAGACAGCTTCAGAATTTCTTTGGCTCCGCCCTTTTATGAGCGTCTGACCAAATATCAACCAATTATAAATTTAAAAAAGGGCGGGACATGTGACATCAGACTCAGTAACAAACCAATTAGAAATTGATGACGCTCATAAACGGGCGGGAGCCAAAGAAATTCTGAAGCTGTCTACAGATGCCTGTCCTTTGGATTCTTCTTCACAGTATCATTTTACTTCAGTAGTAGAAACAATAGGTTGCGTGTGTGTGTGGAGCGCGGTTTCTTTATTTGACAGTTCGTTGGTTCGGTTCGATTTTTTTTTTCTGCCATAATATGAAAAAGGACACACATCGAACCACGTTTGTTTAAGTTTTCTTTTATTATTATGATGCATTTTTTTACGACGATGTTTGTTTTATTTATGTGTTTAGTCGCCAACTGACACACATTTTTATTATTTTTATTATTATTATTATTATTAGAGTTAAACTGAAATGTCAGTTTTCATTTCAGAGTGTTTATGATATTAATTGTGAGTGCGCGTGGCGGGCCCCCCTTAGCCCCTCCTCCTCGTCCTCCTCATGTGTGAACCCTCCTTTCGCGACCCCCACCTCCTTCCCACCCTTTTATAAGTGTTAGTTATGAATTTCATTCTAATTTGGATTTAATTTCATGTGAATTCTAATTTAGAACTGTTTTTCTAAGGAGTTTTTTTTGTGTGTGAAGAGAATAAAAAAAAAAACAGAAGGTTGTGAACTTGTCAAGAAGAAGGTCATTGACCACTGAAAAAAAAAAGACAAAAGAAACTTTAAAAAAAATAGACTCACATGTGATCCAATTAATTAAGTGATTGATTGATTTGTTTGCGTTTAAGATGGCTAAATTCTTAAGGAGAAGCTTCAAGAAAAAGAAAGGTAAAAAAAAAGAGGAAAAGAATTGTACGAGAAAATGAGATAATTTGCGATTATATATTGACAATGCATCTTGCAGCACTTGGCAGCTTATAATCCCTCTGTCATAGGCCAATCGGCTGCTTGCAGAGTAATTTTTTGTAATTGTAGTATGATGAAGAGCAAGTGACAACAAAGTGAGAAATAAGATGGAAAAAGTAGAGAGAGAGAGAGATTTAGGGAGATGAACAGAGGGAGTGAGAGAAGAGAGATGAACAGAGGGACAGAATGATGAGCAGGAATGAGATAGACATACTCAAGAGAACACAGTGAGATACACAGAAGGATTTTCAAAGAGAGAAGAAAAGGACACTTTTTTGAGATAGATGGTAACACAAAATGTGATGAACAGAAAAAAATGTGAGATAAAGTCGGTTTTAGTTGGTAAAAATGAGATGGAAAGAGCTAGATAAATAATGAGAGAAGAGATGGATAGAATGATGAGCACGAATGAGATAGACATACTCAGGAGAACACAGTGAGATGGACGAATAGAATGATGGACAGAAAGAATGAAAATGAAAGTGTTTAGAGAGAGAGAGGGATGAAATGAGATAGTGTGGTAGCAATAATGAATCATGAGAGAAAATTAATGATGACTGATGAGATAGAAGGGAAAGGCCCTAAGTCAGTTTGATGAACAAAAGAGAAAATCAGATAGTCAGTTTCAGATGTCAAAAGTGAGATAGAATGTCAGTTTCAGATGTTGAAAGTGAGATAGAAAAGATATATAGAGAATAAAAAGTAGAGATAGACAAAGAATGAGTAAGATGAGATGAACTCAACATAAAATGAAGATAGAAACTTGGTTTTAAATGTTGAAAATGAGATAGAAAAGAAGACAAATAAAGAGAGATAGACAAAAAAGATGAATTATAAGAAGAGATGAACACACAAGGTAAAATGAGATAAATTCTTTAGAAGATTATAGAGAAAGACTCAACCCATATGAGATAATGAGATAGATATATACAAAAAAAAGATGGTCCTAGAAAGTGAGATAGATGATTGTAAAACAGTTTAATTTTTAGAATATGAAAAGTGAGTTGAAAAAAAGAATCTTCGAAAATGGAGATGAATTTCCACTTCAATATTGTCGCAAGAAAAGAAAAAAAGATAAAATACAAGTGAGAAGAATGAGATAAAAGCGCTTTATAGAGCCTGATAAAGATAGAAAAGTGAGATAAATGTGTAAATGGAAATTGCGTTTCCAAAAATATATGGGGGAAAAATGATAAATTCATGTTGAGAGAGAGAGAGAGAATGTAAAGAAGGTTAGGAAAACTAAAAGAAATGGGGTGACCCCACTTCTTTTTTATCTTTATTTCATTTTGAGAAAAAAAATACTTTTGAGGCAATTAGGGTGGCTGAATAGATATTTATTTTGTTTTTGTTCTCTCAGATGGCGCCACTGCAGTAGCCATTATGCTTTATAGGAAGTCACTTCTCCACCAAACTTCCGGTTTTGAGAAAATTTATATTTTTCAAGCGAACGTTTTTTTTTCAGGAAAAATATTACGAAAAAAAATTCAAAGTGTTTTAGAAACTAGAATAGTTTGTGACAATGTTAAAAGTTTTTTTCATGATAAATATTTTTCAAAATAAACTTTTTATGACAGTTTTAAAACAATTCGAAAATAGGTTTTCAACGAAATGTCAATGAAAAAACCTAAAAAACGGATCATTTTCAAACTGAACTATAAAATTGTTTATTTTTTAAAATATTGATTGCCATTGAAATAACTTTTAACATCCTCTTTTACCATTCTAGTTTTGTAAACAATTTGAATTTAAAAAAAAAATAACGTTCACTTGACGTTTTAAGGGGCTACATCGAAAAATCTCCGCAAAGAGCGCTAGCATCGTTTTTTTTATTTAGCCCATAGACCCGATGATTTTTAAAATTGACAGTCACAATGTGCACTTCAAATGTATGTTCATCTAGTGATAAAATGACAAAAAATTGGTAAGTGTAGTTCTATTTGTAAAATCTATTTCAAAATCGCGAATTGAGTACGCCCAACTAAGAAAAAAAAAAAAACACCAATTAAAATGCTCATAAAATACGTAAAAATAATTTTAAAAAACCAGAAAAAATTCAGCACTTGCGCCAATGTGTTGGCTTCACTGTGGTTTAATTGTGATTTTTTAAAGTTATTTTTACTAACATTTTAATGGATTTTTTTTTGCTTACGAGCGCGTACTCAATGGAGTTTAACATAAGAGTTAGAAATTCGCGATTTTGAAATAGTTTTTAAAAATAGAACCGCACTTAGCAATTTTTTGTCATTCTATCATTCGATCAGCATATATTTAAGGTGCACATTGCACTTTGAACCATCAAAATTGGACAACTTTAAATATGAAAAATAAACATATTACCGCCGCGACTCTTGTGTGTATTTTAAAAATTAACATTTTTTTCTTTAACATTGGGTCTATGAGCTCAATAGAAAAACGATCCTAGCGCTCTTTGTGGAGATTTTTCGAAGTAATTTTGTGATGTAGCCTTTTAAGACATATATGACTTTCAAAGAAAATTTCTTTAGCTTGTCAGAAAAAGTAACAAAAATGGAACCAAGATATTATTTTCATATTCATCTTCATTTTTGTTCTTTTCATAAATAAACACCAAGAAAAACACACATAGTTTTGGACTAATATAGAAAATTAGATGTGGAAAAAGCACTTGAAAGTTGAGTGGATATAATATGAAGAAGAAGAAGAAGATGATGATGATGGAGATGATGTTTTTTTCCCCCAGCATTCCTCTTGTAATAACTTATGAGAGAGAGAGAGAGAGATGGAGAAATAAGATAAACAACAACAAAAAATAAGTGAAAATGACAACAACAGTTTGGTTTGTAATGTGATGTCTGTCATCTGTCTTATGCAATCAGATACAGTTGTCAGATCATATTCATATCATATGTTTGTCTCAAAATATAATGATGACAGAATACAGAGATGTGACTGTCTTATTTCATAATATATATATTTGAAGTGTTTGTTTTTTTCTATACAAGAGAGATGGCAAATTAAGAGGAGGAAGTTATTTTTTGTTTTATTTTTTTTTTCGGCAAAAATGTTTATTATTCTAATATCTGACTTATCTCATTTAATTATCTGTCTGTTTCTATCTGTCTACTGTCACTTTGAAAGGAATTTCTCAAAATTTTAAAGAAACCTAGATACAGTGTTTAATTCAGATTTTATCCGAATGTAGGCGCTGCGATCGTTTTTGGTATAAAAATGGTTTTCTTTCTCCAGGTTATATGTGACTTCATCACATAAAAATGAATAGAAAAATAATTGCACGTGTTAAGCTTATAAAAAAAGGAATCAACGTGAAGCCAATACATTAATGCACGTGCTCAGTTATTTTATTGCTTTAAATCGTTTTTATTGAAGAGTTCTTCAAACTTTTATTGGTCGGGGTTTTTTTTAGTTCTATGAGATTTAACATGGAATTTAAAAAACGTATACGATTTTAAACGTTATTCAATAAAATGGAAGACCTTCGCTAAATGTTGACGAATGTTTGCTAAATTTTTGACGAATGTTCGCCATGATTTGACGAATGTTCGCCAAATTTTTGACGAATGTTTGCCAAATTTTGACGAATGTTCGCCAAATTTTTGAGAATGTTCGCCAAATCTTGACGAATGTTCGCCAAATTTTGATGATTGTTCGCCAAATTTTGACGAATGTTCGCCAAATTTTTGACGAATGTTCGCCAAATTTTTGACGAATGTTCGCCAAATTTTTGACGAATGTTCACCAAATTTTTGACGAATGTTTGCCAAATTTTTGACGAATGTTCGCCAAATTTTGACGAATGTTTGCCAAATTTTTGACGAATGTTCGCCAAATTTTTGACTAATGTTCGCCAAATTTTGACGAATGTTCGCCAAATTTTTGAAGAATGTTCGCCATATTTTTGACGAATGTTCGCCAAATTTTTGAAGAATGTTCGCCAAATTTTTGACTAATGTTCGCCATATTTTGACAAATGTTCGCCATATTTTGACGAATGTTCGCCCGGCTCTTTAACGTTGAGTCTATGTGCTCAATAGAAAAAACGATGCTAGCGCTCTCTGTGGAGATTTGTCGAAGTAATTTTGCGATGTAGTCTCTAAATGTAGCTTCTTTTATCGTGTGGTCTGATTATTTGTTGAAATTCTAGTAAAACTCATTGCTCAAAACAGTAAGATGGAGGGAGGACGTGTATTTAGGACAGGCAAGTAAACACAGTAAAATACAGTCGTTTATCCCGTCCTTTTATGAGCGTCATACCAAATATTAACCAATTAGAAATTGATAAGGACAGGAGAATATGACGTCTGAACAAATAACAAACCGATTAGAAGTTGCCGTTCCTCATAAAAGGGGCGGGGCAAGCGACTGTATTTTACTGTCCTTACTTACCTGTGTGTATTTAGGCCCTTAAAAATAAAATTATGGAACTTCTAGTTTTTATCGAGAGTTTAAATGTTTTTTTTTAAGAAAGGGAAGTGGAAGTTAGTTTATTTTTGAGATTTTCTTTATTTATTCGGATTCTTGATGTTCTTATTGGGGGTTTTTGTTTTTTTAGGTACTGAACAGGAAGAACTGGAAGTTCACCTGGTTCGATACAAACCGGATGCGATCGATGCTCTGTGTCGTTCCACAAAGTTCAATAGGAGAGAAATTCAGATGATGTACAGAGGATTCAAACAGGTCTGTCTGTCTCATAGAGTAGTATTTCATACACGTAGTAAAATTCGTTTAACACGAAAAATCGAATAACACGAAATAAGTATTTTTTTTCATCTGGTTCCTTGGGAATTCAGATAACACGAAATACATATTTTTGGTCTGGTTCCTTAGGAATTCGGATAACACGAAATACATATTTTTGGTCTGGTTCCTTAGGAATTCGGATAACACGAAATACATATTTTTGGTCTCGTTCGTTAATAATTCGGATAACACGAAATACATATTTTTGGTCTGGTTCCTTAGGAATTCGGATAACACGAAATACATATTTTTTGGACTCGTTCGTTAATAATTCGGATAACACGAAATACATCTTTGGTCTGGTTCCTTAGGAATTCGGATAACACGAAATACATATTTTTTGGTCTCGTTCGTTAATAATTCGGATAACACGAAATACATATATTTGGTCTGGTTCCTTAGGAATTCGGATAACACGAAATACATATTTTTGGTCTCGTTCGTTAATAATTCGGATAACACGAAATACATATTTTTGGTCTGGTTCCTTAGAAATTCGGATAACACGAAATACATATTTTTGGTCTGGTTCCTTAATAATTAAGATACCATAAAAATTCTTTTAACACGAACAATCGCTTAATATGAAATGTTTTTTTTTGGTCTGGTTTTTTAGAATAACATAAAAATTTAGTCTTTTAACACGAAATTTGCTTAACGCGGAAAAAATATTCCAGTCTCTCATTTGTTTTTGGAAAACCATTTAATTCGAAAACGGATAACACGAAATCATTTTCAGTCTGGTTCCTTAGGAATCAAATTTTTTCCTTTTGTTATGAAAATAAATGTCAGTCACTCTTAATTTCGTGTTAAACGTATTAGATTGTATTAGAAAACGTCCAACAAAAATAATCTTCGTTTTCGGCATACAACCTGATTGGTTGTTTGTCAGAAAGTTTCATAAAAAGTCTCATCAGAAGTTGAACATGTGCATGCAACTCAATGAGACTTAAGTCTGAACACTAGTTGAAAAGAAAGTTTTATCAAGTTGCATGTCGTCATTTCACACTATAAACAAAGACGTTGCATGACGTCACATTGCAAGTTTTATTGCATCAAAGTTTCATCAAAAGTTGCTAGTGTGATTGGGGATCCAATCTGGTGGGGCCTGTTTCACAAAAGTACGAGCCTTGTAAAGCAAGCGAACTCTACGGAGCCATGATCAGGACATCCATCCCAAATTCACAATTTCTCATTACAGATTTTTAAAGCCTCGTTTTCACGGTGGCGATAGTTCTATCGTGAGAGTAGCTGTCATGAAAGTTGCGATAGTTCACTTTCACGATAGCACAACTGTCTACATGTGTTAAAGTAACGGTGATAGTTGTCTGTCACATGTGACAAGTGTGACGTCTACTTGACAGGATATCATTGAGTCAACAACAGTGTTACCTCTCTCTCTCTCTCCCTCCATCAGAAGCTAAATTTCCCTACAAAGTGGATATTTCTCCCTACAAGCTCCGGTCACTCAACAACTATTACTATATTGTGACAGTACTATCAAACTATCTATAGTCAAACGAGATAGTTTTGATAGTTACTATCGCAACAGTGTGATAGTGACTATCGCAACAGTGTGATAGTGACTATCACGTGGTCTTCACGATGATAGTTCTCGCGATAGTTGCTGCTCTATCGTGCCAGCAACTATCTTGAAAACTATATCATCGTGTAAACGAGGCTTTATTCGTAATAAGTACTAATAACAAGTTGTGAATTTGCTAAACATGTCCTTTACGTGGCTCCGTAGAATTCACTTGCATTTTACAAGAGACTTGTACTTTTCGTGAAACACGAAGAACAAGGTTCGTAAATCGTGTTAATAATGTGAACAAGATTGTATTTTTTGGCTTTTTGATTGATTTTTAAAATGTTTTCTTTCTTAGAAATGTCCGAATGGAATCGTGAGTGAAACGATGTTTAAAGACATTTATGCTCAGTTTTTTCCTCAAGGAGGTCAGTCATTTCTTTGATTCGTTATTCAAATTGAATTCTTCTGTTGTCTCAACTCCTCCCCCCAACTCCACCCCCCAACTCCACCCCCAACATCACACAACACACCTGCTGAAGGCCAAACGTGAAACAAACACAAAACGACGGCAAAAAAAATACAATCGCAGAACAGAGAAAAAACATCTTTCACCTTTTTTTCATCTTCTTCCGTTTTTATATTGATTTTTATAGTTTGACATAATCTCAGCTCTCTCTCTCACTCTTTCATTCTCTTCTGCAATCTCTCTTTCCTCCCTCCCTCTCTCTCTCTCTCAATATCTCATTTCATCTTTTCACTTTTCTGTCGCTATTTCTCTTTCTGTCTCTTTCTCTTTCTTTCTGTCTCTTTCTCTTTCTTTCTGTCTCTTTCTCTTTCTTTCTGTCTCTTTCTCTTTCTTTCTGTCTCTTTCTCTTTCTTTCTATCTCTGTCTCTTTCTTTCTGTCTCTTTCTCTTTCTTTCTGTCTCTTTCTCTTTCTTTCTGTCTCTTTCTCTTTCTTTCTATCTCTGTCTCTTTCTTTCTGTCTCTTTCTTTCTATCTCTTTCTTTCTGTCTCTTTCTTTCTGTCTCTTTCTCTTTCTTTCTGTCTCTTTCTCTTTCTTTCTGTCTCTTTCTCTTTCTTTCTGTCTCTTTCTCTTTCTTTCTGTCTCTTTCTCTTTCTTTCTGTCTCTTTCTTTCTGTCTCTTTCTCTTTCTTTCTGTCTCTTTCTCTTTCTTTCTGTCTCTTTCTCTTTCTTTCTGTCTCTTTCTCTTTCTTTCTGTCTCTTTCTCTTTCTTTCTGTCTCTTTCTCTTTCTTTCTGTCTCTTTCTCTTTCTTTCTGTCTCTTTCTCTTTCTTTCTATCTCTGTCTCTTTCTTTCTGTCTCTTTCTCTTTCTTTCTGTCTCTTTCTCTTTCTTTCTGTCTCTTTCTCTTTCTTTCTATCTCTGTCTCTTTCTTTCTGTCTCTTTCTTTCTATCTCTTTCTTTCTGTCTCTTTCTTTCTGTCTCTTTCTTTCTGTCTCTTTCTCTTTCTTTCTGTCTCTTTCTCTTTCTTTCTGTCTCTTTCTCTTTCTTTCTGTCTCTTTCTCTTTCTTTCTGTCTCTTTCTCTTTCTTTCTGTCTCTGTCTCTTTCTTTCTGTCTCTTTCTCTTTCTTTCTGTCTCTGTCTCTTTCTTTCTGTCTCTTTCTCTTTCTTTCTGTCTCTGTCTCTTTCTTTCTGTCTCTTTCTCTTTCTTTCTGTCTCTTTCTCTTTCTTTCTATCTCTGTCTCTTTCTTTCTGTCTCTTTCTCTTTCTTTCTGTCTCTTTCTCTTTCTTTCTATCTCTGTCTCTTTCTTTCTGTCTCTTTCTCTTTCTTTCTGTCTCTTTCTCTTTCTTTCTGTCTCTTTCTCTTTCTTTCTGTCTCTGTCTCTTTCTTTCTGTCTCTTTCTCTTTCTTTCTGTCTCTTTCTCTTTCTTTCTATCTCTGTCTCTTTCTTTCTGTCTCTTTCTCTTTCTTTCTATCTCTGTCTCTTTCTTTCTGTCTCTTTCTCTTTCTTTCTGTCTCTTTCTCTTTCTTTCTATCTCTGTCTCTTTCTTTCTGTCTCTTTCTCTTTCTTTCTGTCTCTTTCTCTTTCTTTCTGTCTCTTTCTCTTTCTTTCTGTCTCTTTCTCTTTCTTTCTGTCTCTTTCTCTTTCTTTCTGTCTCTTTCTCTTTCTTTCTGTCTCTTTCTCTTTCTTTCTGTCTCTTTCTCTTTCTTTCTGTCTCTTTCTCTTTCTTTCTGTCTCTTTCTCTTTCTTTCTGTCTCTTTCTCTTTCTTTCTGTCTCTTTCTCTTTCTTTCTGTCTCTTTCTCTTTCTTTCTGTCTCTTTCTCTTTCTTTCTGTCTCTTTCTCTTTCTTTCTATCTCTGTCTCTTTCTTTCTGTCTCTTTCTCTTTCTTTCTGTCTCTTTCTCTTTCTTTCTGTCTCTTTCTCTTTCTTTCTGTCTCTGTCTCTTTCTTTCTGTCTCTTTCTCTTTCTTTCTGTCTCTTTCTCTTTCTTTCTGTCTCTTTCTCTTTCTTTCTGTCTCTTTCTCTTTCTTTCTGTCTCTTTCTCTTTCTTTCTGTCTCTTTCTCTTTCTTTCTGTCTCTTTCTTTCTGTCTTTCTTCTGTCTCTTTCTCTTTCTTTCTGTCTCTTTCTCTTTCTTTCTGTCTCTTTCTCTTTCTTTCTGTCTCTTTCTCTTTCTTTCTGTCTCTTTCTCTTTCTTTCTGTCTCTTTCTCTTTCTTTCTGTCTCTTTCTCTTTCTTTCTGTCTCTTTCTCTTTCTTTCTGTCTCTTTCTCTTTCTTTCTGTCTCTTTCTCTTTCTTTCTGTCTCTTTCTCTTTCTTTCTGTCTCTTTCTCTTTCTTTCTGTCTCTTTCTCTTTCTTTCTATCTCTGTCTCTTTCTTTCTGTCTCTTTCTCTTTCTTTCTGTCTCTTTCTCTTTCTTTCTGTCTCTGTCTCTTTCTTTCTGTCTCTTTCTCTTTCTTTCTGTCTCTTTCTCTTTCTTTCTATCTCTGTCTCTTTCTTTCTGTCTCTTTCTCTTTCTTTCTGTCTCTTTCTCTTTCTTTCTATCTCTGTCTCTTTCTTTCTGTCTCTTTCTCTTTCTTTCTGTCTCTTTCTCTTTCTTTCTGTCTCTTTCTCTTTCTTTCTGTCTCTGTCTCTTTCTTTCTGTCTCTTTCTCTTTCTTTCTGTCTCTTTCTCTTTCTTTCTATCTCTGTCTCTTTCTTTCTGTCTCTTTCTCTTTCTTTCTGTCTCTTTCTCTTTCTTTCTATCTCTGTCTCTTTCTTTCTGTCTCTTTCTCTTTCTTTCTGTCTCTTTCTCTTTCTTTCTGTCTCTTTCTCTTTCTTTCTGTCTCTTTCTCTTTCTTTCTGTCTCTGTCTCTTTCTTTCTGTCTCTTTCTCTTTCTTTCTGTCTCTGTCTCTTTCTTTCTGTCTCTTTCTCTTTCTTTCTGTCTCTTTCTCTTTCTTTCTATCTCTGTCTCTTTCTTTCTGTCTCTTTCTCTTTCTTTCTGTCTCTTTCTCTTTCTTTCTGTCTCTTTCTCTTTCTTTCTGTCTCTTTCTCTTTCTTTCTGTCTCTTTCTCTTTCTTTCTGTCTCTTTCTCTTTCTTTCTATCTCTGTCTCTTTCTTTCTGTCTCTTTCTCTTTCTTTCTGTCTCTTTCTCTTTCTTTCTGTCTCTTTCTCTTTCTTTCTGTCTCTTTCTCTTTCTTTCTGTCTCTGTCTCTTTCTTTCTGTCTCTTTCTCTTTCTTTCTGTCTCTGTCTCTTTCTTTCTGTCTCTTTCTCTTTCTTTCTGTCTCTTTCTCTTTCTTTCTATCTCTGTCTCTTTCTTTCTGTCTCTTTCTCTTTCTTTCTGTCTCTTTCTCTTTCTTTCTGTCTCTTTCTCTTTCTTTCTGTCTCTTTCTCTTTCTTTCTGTCTCTTTCTCTTTCTTTCTGTCTCTTTCTCTTTCTTTCTGTCTCTTTCTCTTTCTTTCTGTCTCTTTCTCTTTCTTTCTATCTCTGTCTCTTTCTTTCTGTCTCTTTCTCTTTCTTTCTGTCTCTTTCTCTTTCTTTCTGTCTCTTTCTCTTTCTTTCTGTCTCTTTCTCTTTCTTTCTGTCTCTTTCTCTTTCTTTCTGTCTCTTTCTCTTTCTTTCTGTCTCTTTCTCTTTCTTTCTGTCTCTTTCTCTTTCTTTCTATCTCTGTCTCTTTCTTTCTGTCTCTTTCTCTTTCTTTCTGTCTCTTTCTCTTTCTTTCTGTCTCTTTCTCTTTCTTTCTGTCTCTTTCTCTTTCTTTCTGTCTCTTTCTCTTTCTTTCTGTCTCTGTCTCTTTCTTTCTGTCTCTGTCTCTTTCTTTCTGTCTCTGTCTCTTTCTTTCTGTCTCTGTCTCTTTCTTTCTGTCTCTTTCTCTTTCTTTCTGTCTCTGTCTCTTTCTTTCTGTCTCTGTCTCTTTCTTTCTGTCTCTGTCTCTTTCTTTCTGTCTCTGTCTCTTTCTTTCTGTCTCTGTCTCTTTCTTTCTGTCTCTTTCTCTTTCTTTCTGTCTCTTTCTCTTTCTTTCTATCTCTGTCTCTTTCTTTCTGTCTCTGTCTCTTTCTTTCTATCTCTGTCTCTTTCTTTCTGTCTCTGTCTCTTTCTTTCTGTCTCTGTCTCTTTCTTTCTGTCTGTCTCTTTCTTTCTGTCTGTCTCTTTCTTTCTGTCTCTGTCTCTCTTTCTGTCTCTGTCTCTTTCTTTCTGTCTCTGTCTCTTTCTTTCTGTCTCTTTCTTTTCTTTCTGTCTCTTTCTCTTTCTTTCTATCTCTGTCTCTTTCTTTCTGTCTCTTTCTCTTTCTTTCTATCTCTGTCTCTTTCTTTCTGTCTCTGTCTCTTTCTTTCTGTCTCTGTCTCTTTCTTTCTGTCTCTGTCTCTTTCTTTCTGTCTCTGTCTCTTTCTTTCTGTCTCTTTCTTTTTCTTTCTGTCTCTTTCTTTTTCTTTCTGTCTCTTTCTTTTTCTTTCTGTCTCTTTCTTTTTCTTTCTGTCTCTTTCTCTCTCTCTCCTTATCTCTCTATCTACCTCTCTCTATCTCATTTCATCTTTTCACTTTTCCGTCGCTATTTTTCTTTCTTTCGGTCTCTTTCTGTCTCTTTCTCTCTATCTTTCTGTCTCTCTCTCTTTCTCTCTGCCTCTTATCTCATTTCATCTTTTCAGTTTTCCGTCTCTCTCTCATCTCTTTCTGCAATCTCTTTCTATATCTCATTTCAACTTTTCATTTTTCCTTTTCTCTTTCGCTCTCTCTCTCTCTCTCTCCTGCAATCTCTATATCTCATTTCATCTCTCCCATTTTTCTCTCTTATCTCTTTGTATTCTTTCTCTCTGTTGTTATTTTCCTCCCATTTCCGTTTAGTTTAACCTGTTGTTAAATGGCCCATCTTTTTTATATTTTATATGTTATACACATTGACTGTATGTTTTTAACGTGTTGTGGTTGGAATCCATTTTTGTCCTTTTCATCAGAAAAAAACCTCCTCCTCCTCCTTCTCGTTCTTCTTCGTTTTTACTTTTGTACATTTTATCATCAATAATAAATGGATGGAGATATATATATATATATATATATATATATATATATATATATATATATATATATATATATATATATATATATATATATATATATTATATTATGGGGAGGATGATGATAGTCATAAAAATCTGTTCATTCTTGAAGATGTTTGCATAATAAAAGTAAAGGAGGAGGAAGAAGAAGGCAATTTTCTCAATAGAAAAACCGAAAACACGAAAACTGCAAAATGATTATAGAAAAGGGGGGGGGGGGGAGGCAAAATGGAAAAATCGGTCATTCTGCATATCCGCTAGTCAGTGTGAAAAACAACCAACTTCATAGGCATTTCATGAATTTTCGAACGCTTTAGTTTTTCTCGCATTGAGGAGAAATAGAAAGTTTATTAGATACTAGAAGGGTAGCTTCAATTCAATTTAAGTGGATTTTCATATCTTTCAAAATACAATTTTTTTTTAAAAAAAAAACCAATAATTTAATAAAATGTCGTTTGTTTAAAGTTAGGTCATTTTCAAATTGACATAAAAAGCTTATTTTGTAAGATTTCAGAAGCAAAATGAAAATGAAGAGAAACTTGGATGTGTATTTAGAAACTAGAAGGGGGTAGAGCATTAAAATTACTTAATTTAGGGGAAATTTCATTTTGATATCTTTAAAAATAAGCTTTTTTGGGGGGGTCTATAAAAAGTTTATTTTGAAAGATAATCAACGTGAAATTATCATTAAGTGATTGAGCTATTCTTCTAGTTTTTAAAACCCTTTCTAGTTTCTCTAAAAGACTTAATTTTATATCTGAAAAGGCCATTAAACAGTATTAATTAAAAATCTAGATTTGGCTTAATGATGTTAATTGTCTCTAGTCAGTTGTGAATGATAGTGAATTTGTAAATTGACCAGTGAATTTACAAACTAACTGATCATCCTACTTTGACTAGTATAAACAATATAATAAGAGTGAAGCACATTGAAAAACACACACTGGAAACAGATGATTGGGTTGTTGGTCGGTCGGTCGGTCGGTTGCTGGAGACAACGGTTACCATGGCAACCTAGAACGCCTTTGGATTTTCGGATTAATATGTGTTTTGTCAGCACGGCTTTTTTTTTTCTTTCTAGCTAGATTGTGTGTATGTTTACGTGAGAGAGAAAGAGAGAGAGAGAGATGGGGGGGAGAGAGAGTGTGTTTATTAGTTTTACAAACATAAATTATTATGTGGAGAAGACGAAGAAGAAGAGGCCACAAAACCAACGAAACGCACACCTTGATTCATCTTAATTAGCAAAAAAAGAGAGAGAGAGAGACTGTCATAATATATGACCCATCATAAAAGAATGTGTGTTGTGTTGATGTGTTCAATAGTCCTGAGTTAGAACCTCAATGTCGGATGCCACTCGGGCTCATTAAAAAAAGATTGACCCAATATTAACATTAGAACAGAAGACTGATAGAAAAAGTATAGAGAATTCAGTCAACGATAGAGAGAGAGAGAGAGAGAGACGAAAAGCATAGAGAATACAGTCAACAAGAGAGAAGGAGAGATAGAAAAAGTACAGAATTCAGTCAACGATAGAGAGAGAGAGAGACGAAAAGCATAGAGAATACAGTCAACAAGAGAGAAGGAGAGATAGAAAAAGTATAGAATTCAGTTAATTAGATAGAGAGAGAGAGAGACATATAGGAAAAGTATAGAGAATTTAGTCAACGATAGAGAGAGAGAGAGAGAGAGAGACGAAAAGCATAGAGAATACAGTCAACGAGAGAGAGAGAGAGAGAGAGAGAGAAAGATAGAAAAAGTATAGAATTCAGTTAATTAGATAGATAGATAGAAAGAGAGAGAGACATATAGGAAAAGTATAGAGAATTCAGTGAACTAATTGGCGGCGAGTGTAGTTTGCCACTTATGGAGGGGGATGTTTGCATGCGCCATCTACCTTGCATTTAGACAAGTATTTTTCTGAAGAGCCCTTTCTTAAATTGAAGTCCCTCTTTCTTTCTATTGGAATATTATTAATTACTTTTTACTAGGCTAACCATTCAAATAAGCAACTGGTTTTATTATTTAATGGGATGAGTTTTAATGAAATTTTCGAATCCCACCCCCCCTCCTCCCATACACACACTCCCCGCTTTTTTTTATCTCATTGTCATACGTAAACCACCATTAAATTTAATCATGGTTTAGAGACGGATATTAAGTACATAATCGCACCCACACCTCTCTTTCTCTCTCTCTCTCTCTTTTCATTTATCAGGGGGGGGGGGGGGGGTGGGGTTTCGTCTCTGGTTATTATCATTATTATTATTATGTTTATTTATTCTGAAATTGATTGCAACAACAACAACAACAGCAGCAGATTCTAATCTTTAACCATGTTTTATTGTGAAAGAGAGGATTTATACTAAAAAAACCGCTTTAATGAAACCGGGTGTAAACGAAAAGAGAGAGAGATTTAACAATGAAAACGACACTTTAATCTAAACACAAAAGAAAATTAATATAATAATAATTAAGGACAAAATAATTAAACCGTTTTTTTTTAAATAAACGGGACTGTTTAGAGGCTAGAATTCAAGGCGAACTATAGACTTAATTGTAGGGTTGCTCACTTTTGATCCTCTTTTAGAAAATCCTTATAAGAATTATAGCCTCAAAGTAAACTCTTTTGATTGAAAAACTTACAATTCATTTTGGCTTTATAACAATAATAATAATAATAATAATAATAATAATAATAAGTATAAATAGTATTATATAATTTTCAAAATGACGTAAAAAGCTTATTTTGAAAGATATCAACGTGGAAATTACTCTCTCAAAGTTTATTTTGAAATAAGTCAACATGAAAATTATTGTTTTAAGTGATTTGAGCCCCACGACCTTCTAGTTTATATTAAGTTTCTAGTTTCTAGTCATTTTTTTTCCTGAAAGACAGAATAAATGAGTTTGAAGGAAAAAAAACAGCTGTTTATGAACAAAAACTAATTTCAAACTGACATAAAAAAAGTTTATTTTGAATGATGTCAACATGATAATTACTGTTTTAAGTGATTGAGTTACTTACTCTTCTAGTTTCTAAAGCACTTTTTTCCAATTTCACCTTATTGTGCTTTTTTTTTCTTTGAAAGACAGAATAATTAGAATGCAGAAATCAGCTGTTCATAAACCATCTTAATTGTCTTTTCAAAATGAACTTTTTTATAAACAAAAACTAACTTTAAACTCACGTATAAAAAGTTTATTTTGAAAGATATCAACATGCAAAATTTCTACTTGTAATTGAGCTAAACCCAATGAGGGCGGGGCGGACATCGGGGGTGAATCTCGTACAGTGTGGCGGCGAGCCATTTTAGTTTTTATCGGCGTTTTACTGGATTTTCATATTTTAATTCTATTCTGGGAATCCATTAAAACACGACTAGAACAGTAAAATGGCTTTCCATACATACGATCTACTGTGAATCTTGGTGAATCTTAGTGAATCTCGTACATGATTTTCTTCAATGTCGTCCCCCTTGGCTATACCCCAGTCTAGTTTCTAAAAAAAAACACTTTCAATTTCTCTTTAGAACAAATTGCAATCTGAACGGTACGGAGCCCTGTTGAGGACATAAGATATTTTTTTATCTCATCCGGGCGACTTAGTATCTCGTCCAGACGAGATACTAAGTCGGGTCTGGATAAAAGGATGAACATTGTAGGGTAACTTTAAAACCCGAAACGGAATGCATATAGAATTGGAGGAACACTATTCCTTTTTTTATAGGAACAAGCTTACATAATTTAAAAAAGGATTATATTGTTCCGCACCCATGTCAGTACAGTGTTCAACCAATTCGATATGAATTTTATTTCAGGTTTTAGAGTTACCCCACAATATTCATCTCTTCATCCTCTCATACTGACCCGACTTATTATACCTAGTACACACACCTGATAATTTAAATGCATTTAAATAATAAACGTGTTCTACAGAGCCCTGTGAAGGACAAACAAACAATATGTCGAATTCAATTTATTCAGTTAATAATCTGAAAATATTGAGTTAATACTTAAATATAGAAACTATTGATTTAGTATTTTTCAATTTAAAATATTAATAATGTCAATTTTTATTTGGTGTTCATGTCCTTAACTGGATACCGTATAAATTCACCTAAACACATAAAAATATTTTATGTCCTCAACAGGGTTCCGTAGAAAGGACTATAATATTATGTTGTTTATCAAATAGATCAATTATTTACAATCGTTTATTTTATATAATGTTGACAAATCAGTTTCCAATTTAAATTCAATTTAGTTAAATGTAATAATTATAATTTGTACACACATTGAGTTAAATGAATTCAAATTAAATGTGTTTAGGTGAATTATACGGAATCCAGTTAAGGACACATGAACACCAAATAAAAATTCACTTTATTATTAATATTTTAAATTGAAAAATACTAAATCAATATATTTGGCAATAGTTTCTATAAATTATATTTAAGTATAAATTGAATTCGACGACATATTGTTTGTTTGTCCTTCACAGGGCTCTGTAGAACACATTTATTATTGAAATGCATTTAAATTATCAGGTGTGAGTAGTAGGTATAATAAAACAATTTAAAGTTTATTCATTTAAAAACTTTTTTAGAGGAAATTTCTAACAACATAATTTGGTTTTTCGATTTTTAAAAACAAATGAGATTTGATTGTTTTTTGTCGAAATTGGTTTTTTGTGTGCGTTTTTTTGATTGTCGAAATTTGTGTGTTTTTGCCACCATAATAATAAATTTCCGTTTTAAAAAAAAGCTAATTTTCTTTCTTCTTTATTCCGATATATATATTTTTTCCCTTGAAAATCGTAGTGGTGGTGGTGGTGGTGGTGGTGGTGGCGTTACGTAAGGTATTAAATATGGGAGTTCCGGTCGGAATTAAATGTGCCGAACAGTTTATTTGACTGTAAAAATGAAACGACGATAAAAAAAAAAGGAAGAGGAAGAAGAGGATTTTTCTCTCTCTTTGTTTTTCGCTTCCTTCCTATATTTTATATTATTATTATTATTATTATTATTATTATTATTATTATTATACTGTGAACAAACAAACGAAAAAAAAAATTGTCAATTCAGTAGAATTTCACTTTTGCTAAAATGCATTTTATAAATTAGCCTCCTCCTTCCTCTCTCTCTCTCTTTCTACTATTATTTTTATTGCGACTATTATGTGGTTCCGTACAATCGCAGGGTTGATTTATTTTTTTTCCCCGCCAGTCTCATCTCTACTTTGTACTATCAATTTTACATTTTCAACAATAAATCAACGTGAATCTATCTCTAAAATCTTAATGTGAAAAGTCAGCTTGAAAAAAAAGGGTTTAAAAAAGCTACAAAAATAATGTCCTAAAAATTAAAGAAGAGAGCTAAACAAAATGTCAAAATAGAACATTTTGCATTTTGAACGATAATAAATCAACGAGAATCTGAAATCTGAATATGAAAAGTCTGTTTGAAAAAAGGGGGTTAAAAAAGCTAAGAAAATATGCGCTAAACCAAAGCTATCATGAAAGTGTTTTTAGAAACTAGAAGAGTAACTGATTAACTGTTATCTTAAAAAAACTAGTTTAACAAACATAAAAGGCTTATTTAAAAGATATAAACATGAAAATACCCATAAATACCTTACCTACACATGAGTTAAATGAATTCAAGTTAAATGTGTTTTAATTGAATTATACGGAGTCCAGTTAAGGACATAAAATTGAAAACCTGCCACTCGCTCGAAAACTAGGCTCTGTAGAACATCGTTTAATATGTAAATGCATTTAACTTGTTAAGTGTGGACTACTGTAGGTGTAAGTCATTGATATGGCTCGGATTTTCATGCTAAATATGTTTCTCAATCTGTGGCTCAAGAGCCAATTATGAAGTAATAATTCCATTTAGATCAACAAGTAATAATTTTCCATTTAGATCCAGTGTTGGTTAACAACAATTATGGTTTATTTCAATGAAAAACACTGGTTAGAAGCTACAATTGTTCTAGTTGACAACTGATAGTAATCAGGCATCTAGCCTCTAACCAGCCTTTTTGATTAGAACAACAAAAAGCATAATTGCTGGTTGCTTTATAATTGTCACTTGGGCCACAAATTGAGAAACCTTTGCTTTGATATGTTGCATAAAAATCAAGATTCCTAGTGATTTGAGCTACCTTTCTAGTTTCTAAAACACGTTTCTCTTTATTTTCAATTTCTGAAAGACAGAATAAAGTGAGATTTGATGAATGTTTGGCACTTTAAATCCAGCTTTTTTTTTAAAAAAAAAGTGTTTTAGTTTGTAAAACACTTAAAATTCTTTTGAAATTCTAAAATAACTTAGATTGTTCTCTTCTATTTGCATTGTTCTCCTTCATTTGCATATTTTGTAATGGCTGCTACTTATGTAGTAAAATAACGGCTTTAATTTAAATTAGGCTCCAAAAACAAGATGTAAATTTAAAAAAAAGATTGAGCTAAACACTAAAAGGGAGTTTAAAGGTGAACATATTAATGAATAATTATTTAAGCTTTTTAAACCAACTTAAATTTAGCAAAAAAAAATTACTAAAATTGGAAGTTTACTAAAAATCTAGAAGAGTAAAAGTATCAATTTTAAGTGTTAATTTCATTTTTATATTTTTTTTAAAAAATAAATATTCATTTTTAATGGCAATTAAATAAGTGTCGTTTTTTTCTTCTCTCTTAATTAAATATGAAGTATTGTGTAGATATTCATAAAATTGTTTATTTTAAAAGATATCTTGAAAATTCTATTCGAATTTTTAAATTTTTTTTTCTCACCAAACTATCTTGCCTCGGGTATATTGAAAAAAACGTTACTTAAAATAAAGTTAAGCTTAAACCATGAGACACAAGATCAAACTCCTTCTTCTGTGACGTCATAAGCTTTAAGTTACAGTAAGAAGCGACTATAAACTACAGCTTGAAGATATATATAAATAAAAAAACACAGGCAGTTAGAAATCGGGGAGAACTTCAGTTGGCTCCGCCCTTGTTATAACGACCGGCAACTTCTAATTGGTTTGTTGTGTGGTTGGAAGTTGAAAAGGGGCGGAGCATGTGACGGCAGACTGCATAACCAACCAATTAGAAGTTGCCGGTCGTCATAACAAGGGCTGAGCCAACTGAAGTTCTCGCCGATTTCTAACTGTCTGTGGACCTCTTTTTTTTAGCCTTTTTAAAAAAAAAAATGTTGATTGGAACCCTGTGCATAGAGAGTACAAGTTGAATTTCAAGTTCTTTTGCAAAGTTCTAGTTTATTTTTTTTAGCATTAGCTGTTATTCATTATTTTAGTCGTTTTTATTTGTTCTAATTGAGAGAGTTGGAACTAAATAAACAAAACACAACGAGAATTTCGTTTTCGTTTATCGATTTCCAATCTATTGTGTTTTTTTTCGTCTTCATATTTTATTGTTCTTTCTTTTGTTAGTTGATATTTTTTGTTTGGGTATTTTTCTAGAAGGAAGGGAGTGGCCAATAAATACATTAAAAATCGTTTAACACGAAATATAGGTTCTTCATTTTATTTAAATTCGTTTAAGACGAAACGGATAACTTGAAATTTATTAGTTTAACACTAAAAACATGTTTCGATCAAGACGAACAAGAATAGAAATTGACCTAAAATTCTTTTGTTAACGCGAAATAAAATGAATATCTTTATTTTTCAAAACTCGCTTTGACGTAAGATAAACCTTTTTCAAACACGAAAAAAACACTTAAAGGTGGTTTTAAAGTGTAAAATGCCACTCGAACTTGGATTATTTTATCTTTCAATTGTAAAATTAAAAGAAATTCGAATGTGTTTAAGAAACTAGAAAGGGTAGCTCAATTTTGAATGATGTCATCATAAAAATACCCTGAAGTGATTCAGCTAGTTTCTAAAACACTTTCTAGTTTCTAAAACATTTTCTAGTTTCTAAAACACTTTCTAGTTTCTAAAACACTTTCTAGTTTTTAAAACAGTTTCTAGTTTCTAAAACGTTTTCTAGTTTCTAAAACATGTTCTAGATTCTAAAATATTTTCTAGTTTCTAAAACGCGTTCTAATTTAAAAAAAACACTTTCTAGTTTCTAAAACATGTTCTAGTTTCTAAAACACTTTCTAGTTTCTAAAACACTTTCTAGTTTCTAAAACGCTTTCTAGTTTCTAAAACACTTTCTAGTTTCTAAAACACTTTCTAGTTTCTAAAACACTTTCTAGTTTTTAAAACAGTTTCTAGTTTCTAAAACATTTTCTAGTTTCTAAAGCACTTTCTAGTTTCTAAAACACTTTCTAGTTTTTAAAAAGCGTTCTATTTTTTTAACACTTTCTAATTTAAAAAAAAAACATTTTCTAGTTTCTAAAACGCGTTTTAATTTTAAAAACACTTTCTAGTTTTTAAAAAGCGTTCTATTTTTTAACACTTTCTAATTAAAAAAAACGTTTTCTAGTTTCTAAAACGCGTTCTAGTTTTAAAAACACTTTCTAGTTTCTAAAACACTTTGAAGCTTTTCTTATTTTTATTCCAGCTTTTCATAAAACCATTTTAACACGAAATAATATTCTGATCTTTTTATATTTCGTGTTAAACGGCCTCTCTATTGTATTTTTTATTATGTTTTTTTTAAACTTTAATTTATTGATTTATTGTTTATTTTGAACTTTTTTCCTTTGTTATTATTATTATTCCAGATGCCAGTCAATATGCTCACTATGTGTTCAACACTTTTGACCGACATCACTGTGGTTCCATTAATTTCAAAGTGAATAGAAAATTACTTCAAAAATTCTCTCCTCTTTACAATTAAGGTGGCTCAATAGATATTTATTTTGTTTTTGTCTCCACTAATTGGCGCGCCTGTAATCACTATTATGTTCTATGGGAGAGATTGCCATTCCGCTGTTTTAAGAACATATTTTTCAAGCGAACGTTTTTCAGAAGAAACATTGCGAAAAAATTCGAAGTGTTTTACAAACTAGAATAGTTGGTGATAATGCTAAACGTTTTTTTTTATGAATGATATCTTTCAAAATAAACTTTTTATGACAAGTTTGAAAAAAGGCGAAAATAGTTTTTCATGAAATGTTTTTCATTGCTTTCTAGTTTCTAAAACATTTTCTAGTTTCTAAAACATGTTCTAGTTTCTGGAATATTTTCTAGTTTCTAGAATATTTTCTAGTTTCTAGAATATTTTCTATTTTCTAGAATATTTTCTAGTTTCTAAAACGCTTTCTAGTTTCTAGAATATTTTCAAGTTTCTAGAATATTTTCTAGTTTCTAGAATTATTTTCTAGTTTCTAGAATTATTTTCTAGTTTCTAGAATATTTTCTAGTTTCTAGAATATTTTCTAGTTTCTAAAACATTTTCTAGTTTCTAAAACACTTTCTAGTTTCTAAAAACATGTTTTAGTTTGTAAAACATTTTCTAGTTTCTAAAGCACTTTCTAGTTTCTAACTGAACTTTTAAATTTGTTTATTTTTTAAGATATTTTCATGAAAACATTTTTAGCATATAATCTTTTACCTTTCTAGTTTTGAAAACAATTTGAATTTTTTTTTTTTCATAATATTTTTTGTAAAATAAAAAAACGTTCGCTTGACGTTTTTGCGTTCAAATTTTACCAACATCTATGAAGCTAAGCCATTATCCACTACAGTAGCACCATCTGGTGGTACAAAAATGAAATAAATAACATCTATTCAGCCACCTGTAATTTTTAATATATTACAAAAGAGGGAAAAAACACTAAGAAAATTGTATTTTGTTTTATTGATCTTTGTAATTTCTATTTGAAACAGGAGTTTGTGATCGGTTTGTCTCTTCTGTCTCGTGGTTCGATGGAAGAGAAACTCGAATGGGCCTTTTCATTGTATGACATCAATAGTGATGGTTTCATAACCAGAGATGAGATGCTGGACATTGTGTCCTCCATATACAAATTACTAGGACGTTACACTGATCCGGCCATTGATAAAAATACCACAACTGACCATGTTGAAAGGGTTTTTCAGGTACCTCCTCCCTATCTTCATCTTTAAGAGGCTGCATCGCAAACATTCGTCAAAAATGTGGCGAACATTGTTCAAATATTTGGTGAACATTCTTCAAAAATTTGGCGAACATTCGTCCAAAATTTGGCGAACATTCGTCAAATATTTGGTGAACATTCGTCAAAAGTTTGGCGAACATTTGTCAAAAGTTTGGCGAACATTTGTCAAAAATTTGGCGAACATTCGTCAATATTTGGCGAACATTCGTCAAAAATGTGGGGAACATTCGTCAAAATTTGGCGAACATTCGTCAAAAATGTGGGGAACATTCGTCAAAATTTGGCGAACATTCGTCAATATTTGGCGAACATTCGTCAAAAGTTTGGTGAACATTCTTCAAAAATGTGGCGAACATTCGTGAAAATTTGGCGAACATTCGTCAAAAATTTGGCGAACATTCGTCAAAATTTGGCGAACATCCGTCAAAATTTGGCGAACATTTGTCAAAATTTGGCGAACATCCGTCAAAATTTGGCGAACATTTGTCAAAATTTGGCGAACATTCGTCAAAAATTTGGCGAACATTCGTCAATATTTGGCGAACATTCGTCAAAAATTTGGCGAACATCCGTCGAAAATTTGGCGAACATTTGTCAAAATTTGGCGAACATTCGTCAAAAATGTGGCGAACATTCTTCAAAATTTGGCGAACATTCGTCAAAATGTGGCGAACATTTGTCAAAAATGTGGCGAACATTTGTCAAAAATGTGGTGAACATTCGTCAAAAATGTGGCTCTTCTTCATTAATCATCCATAAAGACGGGCAATCACACAATGTTTTGTAGTATTGCTGTATGTTTTTGTGTGATATTCAAGGGGCTGTACACTAAAATCCTCTTTATTTGTTTTGTTTTTTCTTCAAGAAACTTGATTTAAACAAAGATGGAGTTGTTACTTTAGACGAGTTCATGGAAACCTGTTTAAGTGTAAGTGATACATCCACACTTTTACAATAGAAAATTAGTTTTGTTGTTGTTATTAACTTATTATTTATAATATAATAATATTTTTTGTGTCTTTTTTGGGGGGTGGTGTTACGGGAGGAACAGGATGAAACAATTACCAAATCAATGACCTTATTGGACACGGTGATGATCGAAATGTGACGTCACAACGCAACACTTTTTGGTTTAAAAGTGGAGTCGTCCTGATTGAACCTTACTGACCATCAGAACTAATCCTGTTTTTTTTCTTCAGCTGTTGACCGCTACTACTACTACTACACAGGCAAGTGTAGCCAGCACTAGCTTTTCGTTTGCTCCTCCCTTTTATGAGCGTCATCAATTTCTAATTGGTTTGTTATGTGGTCTGATGTCACATGCTCCGCCCTTATCAATTTCTAATTGGTTGATATTTGGTCTGACGCTCATAAAAGGGCGGGGGCAAACGAAAAGCTGGTGCTGGCTACACTTGCCAGTTACTACTATTACTTCTACTACTACTACAACTACTACCACCACAGCTACTACTACTACAACTACTACCACCACAGCTACTACCACTACTACTACTACCACTATTACAACTACTACTACTACTACTACTACTACTACTACTACTACTACTACTACCATTTCTACTAGTACTATTACTACTAGTACTACTACTACTACTACTACTACTACTACTAGTACTACTACTACTACTACTACCATTTCTACTAGTACTATTACTACTAGTACTACTACTACTACTACTACTACCATTTCTACTAGTACTATTACTACTAATATTACTACTACTACTACTGCTACTACTACTACTACTACTACTGCTACTACTACTACCACTATTACCACTATTACAAGTACAAATAGTACTAGTACTGCTACAACTACTACTACTACTACTACTAATATTACTACTACTACTAGTACTACCACTACCACTACCACTAGTACTACTAACACTACTACCGCTATTATTAGTCCTACTAAAACTACAACTACTACTACTAGTACTACAAATAGTAGTACTACTAGCACTACTAAAGCTACAACTACAAATTGTCCAGTCCATTATTTCTCTTTCTATCTTTCAAGAATCTTGATAATCCAATTTTTATATAAAAGATACCAAAACACAAGTGGTTTCACATTGAATTATTTATATATTTACCTAAGAGAAAGGGTATCAAAATAGAATTTAGACCTTTTTTAATGGAGGATCTTTTTCTCTCTTTCTTACTTCTTCTTCTTCTATTAATCACAAAAAAGGGTCTTTTAGGCCTTGTTTCCATTGGGGTGAAAATTTAAACTTTTTCATGAATTTTTCAACTAGTGAAAAATTGAACAAATGTGACCTTTGCCTATTACAATTAGTACTCTGCTAGCAGCCAAATAGGCCTATGGCAGAGGGACATAAAAATCCATATGCAGCATTAAGCATTGTCAAGCACATATATAAAAAGCACAATGAATATACAAATGTCAATCCCACAAAACAAAATTATCCCTGGCATTCACCACTTCTTCCTCAGGAAGAGAGTTCCATTGTCTTTATAACTCTAGGAAGAAAAAAGACCAATAATATGAATCTGTCCCAGGAAAAATCTCCCTAATTTTCTTAAGAGTGGTCAGCCCTGCCCATATATAGAGTGCTTTATGAATATCACTGGACTGCGGTTTAGGACAATCACCACGTGTAATTTTTCCAAACAATTTCAAACTTAACTCAGCCCTGTGATGGTGAATGGACGGAGAGAGGCCACGTTTCTTCGATTTTTCACCAGTTGAAACTTTTCCAAAAAAAAAAAGTTCAAATTTTCATTCCAGTGGAAACAAGGCCTTATTGTCATATAGTGTCGAGATTTTTTTGTTGCATTTTATACGCAACACATATACAGATTGTAATGTATAGGGCTCGGATTTTTATGCAAAATATCAAGCAGCTGTTTCTCAATCTGTGGCCCAAGTGCCAATTGTGAAGTAACCATCTAAGTTTAGATCAACCAACAATTATGTTTTTTTTTTTAATCAAAAACACTGATTAGAGGCTAGAACTGTAATTGACAACTGATATTAAGCAGACATTTTAGCCTCTAACCAGCCTTTTTGATTAGAGAAAAAAAAAGCATAATTGCATTTGTTCTAATGATGATGATTACTTCACAATAATTGGCACTTGGGCCACAAATTGGGAAACACTTACTGGATATTGCATAAAAATCCGAGTCCTAATAATGTATATATATTATACGGTCCTTAGATTTTTAAAGAAGAAGATAATTAATCAAGAAGAAAACAAAATAAACGATTTTCGAATATGTTATTTATATATAAATGAAATTTTAACATTTTGTTATGCGTTTATATAATGAATTGATGAATGTCCAATTGTTGTTGTGCGATTTTAATATTAATTACATTGAATGTTGTGATATTTTGATTTTTTCTTTTCTTCTGAACTAACTTTGAATTAGTTAGAAAAATTAACTAGTTAGGTAAATTAATTAGTTAGAGCTCTCTTTTTAACGGAACAGGGTGGATATTAATTTAAATCAAATGAATTTTTTTAACAAAAAAAAAAGTTAGAAGCAATTTAATTTTGAATATCGATTTAATATAACAAAATAAAAAATGACATCTTCATAAAAAAAAATGCATTGTGATTAAAGCTCATGGCAGACGGACCACTTTTTGACTACAAAATGAAGTTAGAGTTGTCGCCAAAACCGACCACTTAGTATATGGACGTATCTGGACCCACAAATGTATTAAGTTCGGTCCACAGCGCAACGTTTTTGTACAATGTTTTGCGTGCGCAGTTCAAGAAGGTTGTTAGGCAACAAGTTGTATGTTGTCAGAAAAAAACTGTGGAGTTGTGTACACGTGAGACGAAAAACTAAGGCTGAGAGAGAGAGCTCAGTTATCCGCGACGTGCACAGTTTTTTTTTCTTCTTAGATTTTGGTGCCAGACCGGTGTTGTCGAAGTAGGATTTTGATGGATTCCGTGGAACTGAGTAAGAAAAACGGTGCGGACATTGCGACATTTTTTACACAATTTTGCCAACGCAAAAAACTTTGCGTGTGGTCCGGATGTGGACTCGGAAGTGGTCAGTCTCAGCGTCTACTTCGACTTCATTTTTGTGGTCAAAAAGTGGTCCTTGTGTACCAAGGGTCCTTAAATCATATTTTGAAATTTTTTTTAAGAATATTTCTTTTTCGTGAAATGAATTTATTATAAAATTGTTGTTTTTGTATTGAAGAGAGATTTTTTTAGTTGATAAAAAAGAGAAATTTGATGAAATTTTAAATAAATATAGAAAAATATCGATTTAATAAAAAAAAAATATTTCTGATTTTTATCCAACCTGAAACGGATTTCGAATTTCTATTTACTAGAAATAAACTCCTAAATACTAGATTTGGGCCCCCAAATGAATGGGCATTATTTGTCATAAATCTATAATTTCATATATTTTAATAATTATCAATAATTAAAGAAAAAAAGGAAAATTAGTAACTGAACATTTAACTTGAAATAACTGGATTTTGTTTTCTATGTTGGAACCCTGCTCAGAGAGAGAGAGAGAGAGAGGGTACAAGTTGAAGTTTAAAGTGCCAAATTTCCTTTTATTTTTAAATTAACATTTAAGGTGGTTTAAAAGTTAACTTTTCGCATAGTTATACCTAGTACACACACCTGATAATTTAAATGTTATATATATATATATATATAAATATTATGCCAGGTCTGTGTGCGTATGTGTGTGTGTGGGTGTCTGTCATCTAACGCTAGACAAACACCTTCGTCCGTTTATATAAATTTGAATAAATGAACCGCTTTTTTTCTCAAGGTCAACTGTATGTTGCACACTCCTCCATCCAAGAACCCCATGATATTAAATTGGAAAGGTTGGAAAGTGTAGAGGGGGGGAGAGAAAAGTGGGAGGGGGTGACGGAAATTGAAATGAAAGGAGTAAAAAAAGAAAAAAAACGACGCGCATGCGCACACCAGAGAAAATGAAAAACTCATTTCCTCTTTCAATTATAAAAAGGGGAGGGGATAATAGCAGCAAAATTAAACCAGAATTTATCACGGGCAACTGTGCCCAGCATTAGAATTTCTTTTGCTCCGCCCTTTTATGAACGTCATCAATTTCTAATTGGGTTTGTTACTTGGTCTCACGTCATAAAAGGGCGGAGGAAAAGAAATTCTAATGCTGGGCACAATTGCCTGTGAATTTGGCTCTCGTCATTTATGACGGGTTACCCCACTAGTATTTAAATAATAAACGTGTTCTACAGAGCCCTGCGAAGGACAAAAACAATATATAGAATTCAATTTATTCAATTAATGATCTGAAAATATTGAGTTAATTAACTTAAATATAAAATATATAAACTATTGACAAAATATTGATTTAGTATTTCAATTTTAAAATATTAATAATTAAAGTCAATTTTTATTTGGTTCATGTCCTTAACTGGATTCCGTATAATTCACCTAAACACATTTAATTTGAATTCATTTAACTCATGTGTGTACAAGGTATTACGAACTTAAAAAAAAAGAAATATAATTAAAATTTGATTAGAAACTAGAATAATCGTTGTGTTTAAAGTGATATCACCACGATTGGTATCTTTAAAACTGAACTTTTTATGGCAATTTGAAACTTATTTTATATTTTTTTTTATATTTAAAATAACAAGAAGAAAACATAAAATTGAATTAATTTTAAACTATCCATAAAAATTATTGTTAAAAAATGTCAAACAATGAAAATGGTTAAATTCACTTCACACCTGTTGAACCACCTTAAATTGAATTTTAAAATCTTCTTCAAACTTTGTTAATTTTTACTGATTTTATAGGTTAATTTTTGAAAAGAGATTTTCAGATTTATATTTTTATTAAGAATTTATAATTATATTAATTAATGTGAGACAAACGTTACAGTAAAAAAGAAAAATACGGTTTTTCAATTATTTATTTTGAAGTTTTTTCTTTAAATGTCATTTGATTTGGAAAGAAAAGTTGGGCGTAAGAATTTATCAAAGTTGGATCGATTATATCATCCGACGAAAAAGAGAACTGTCCCATCTGTGGATCGGTTCGTAATTGGGTGCTCCCTCGTTGCTCTTCTGGTCTCGGCATTTCTTGCAGCTGACACGGCAAAGGGACGGTGAAGAAATATGGTTGGCAAAGAGCCTATACAAAATGAAAAAAAGAGAGAAAAAAAACACGTTAAAGAGCCTGGTTAGAGGCTAGCAGTTAGACTAGCATCTCGAGCTATGTTATTAATGATTGCTAAATTGTAAGATAAAGTAGGAAGTTTAATGTAGTAAAGTTAATCAGTCTAGTCTCACAATTAACATTCAATAAGAATGTGATTCGAGAAGCTAATCTAGCCTCTAACCTGGTTCGTTGAATGATAAACGCATTTTTCTGGTTGCCTTAATTAATAATTATTAGAGCTCGGGTTTTTATGCAATATGAAGCAAATGTCTCTCAATCCGTGGCCCAAAAACATTGGTTAGAGGCTAGAACTCTAGTTGACAGCTGATAGTAATCAAGACATTTTAGCCTCTAATCAGCCTTTTATGATTAGAAAAAAAATCATAATGATGATGATGTTGATTACTTCACAATTGACACTTGGGCCACAAATTGAGAATCATTTGCTTGAAATATTGCATACAAATCCGAGCCGTAATAATTACCATCCATCTATCGATTCGTGTGAATTCTTAATTCGTTACCTCGTCTGCAGGAATCCTACGATCCGAAGGATACGTGAGAAACTGTTTGAGAAGATCTACGGCTTCTGGAGTTGCATCCGGAACGACTTCATCCATTGGTATTGATTTGGTTTCGGGAAAAGTGATCTTGTTATAGTCGGGAAGGTTCGCGAGACCCTTGAGGATGGGGGGAAAAAAAGGAAAGAAACATTTCGTAAAAAGAAAGAAAAACGCAAATTTGTGTCTATTATCGAGGAAAGACATACGGGCCAAGTTTCTTCCGAAGGCGTTCCTAAAGTCCTCATCACGATGCAAAGTTGATCAATGTCATTCTCACCCTGAAATCATCATTAGAGCAATTGCAATTATGCTTTTTCTAATTAAAAAGAGTAGTTAGAGGCTAGATGTCTGGTTACTATCAGTTGACAACTAAAGAGTTCTAGCCTTTAACCAGTGATTTTAATTAGAAAAAAAAACCATAATTGTCGGTTGATCTAAACGGGTTTGTTACACTTCACAATTGACACTTGGGCCATTGATTGAGAAACGTTTACTTGATATTGGCATAAAAATCCGAGCCTTAATAATAACTTTTGAAATGTACAACTGACACTTACAGGAAAAATTGGAGAATGGTTTAACATTTCACCAAAAATGCATCCTACAGCCCTGAAATAATAATAAAAAAATTGCTATAAAAGGCTGTGATGAGCGATTTTATCCATAAATTCTCACCATAGATCCACTCCTTCGTTGTACTGTCGTGCTCCGTACAATAGTTCGGGAGCTCGATACCATCTAAGTCCACAAGTAAATCAATTTGGATCATTTAAGTCTTAAAAAAATGGGCAGTTTTATTTTAGAATTACCTAGTGGCCACTTGATGACTGTAGAGACGATCACCTTCGATCGTGATTCGAGCCAAACCGAAATCTGCTATTTTGAGGCTACCGTCGGACGAAATGAGAAGGTTTGCCGGCTTCAGGTCTCTGTGCACGATTCCTAATCGGTGACAGTAAGCCACACCTCTAAGTAACATCTGGAGATAAGATTTGATCTGACCGCCCATCAGTCGTCTTCCGGACGAGCGTAATACCTCGGCCAGGTCAGAAATCATGTACTCGAAGATGAGAACGAATCCGGATCCATGTGGGAACACGTCCAATAACTTAACAACCTTCAGGATAAATATTGCAAATATTTAAAATCGTAATGTAAAGAGGCTGAGAGTCCTAATTCCACTTGTTGGACTTACATTTTCGGAATCGATAATACGAAGAGTTTTGATTTCTCTAAAAAAAATATGAAATTGAAGTAAAAAAATTACATTTCTGATGTTTTAAATTAAATTAAATATGTAAATTTAAACTTATAACTCAAGTTTTAAAACCTAATTACAAAACCTAATTTTCAAAATTTCGTTTACTAGGTATATTTAATTAAGATTAAGTTTTCTTTCTAAATTTTTTATATTATTTTATTATTGATTATTAATTTATCGTTATTTATTATTTTATTTAATTATTTATAAAAAAAATTTTAAAATTTAAATTTAAATAAGAATTTTAAAATTGTTAGGATTTTTCAACAAATCTTAAAACTCAATTTATTTTTTAATAAATTATATTAACTTTCATAATTTTAATAATTTTTTAAGTTAATTTTATTTTTTAATAAATTATATTAACTTTCATAATTTTAATATTTTTAAAGTTAATTTTATTTTTAATAAATTATATTAACTTTCATAATTTTAATAATTTTCTTTAGTTAATTTTATTTTTTAATAAATTATATTAACTTTCATAATTTTTAAGTTAATTTTATTTTTTAATAAATTATATTAACTTTCATAATTTTAATAATTTTCTTTAGTTAATTTTATTTTTTAATAAATTATATTAACTTTCATAATTTTAATACTTTTTTAAGTTAATTTTATTTTTAATAAATTATATTAACTTTCATAATTTTAATAATTTTTAAGTTAATTTTATTTTTTAATAAATATTCATATTTAAATAAAAGTTTATGAAATAAAATATATTTTTAATAACTTCCGATTGTAATTTTATCAACTGTAATTTCTTTAAATAATTTCTTTTTTTGCCACCTTAAAGCTGAATTTGGAATTCCATTTTCCAATTTTTTCAGTGGCACTCTTTTCATAGCAACGATATTTCCAGTCTGCAATCAAGAAGAAAAATCTCTTGCTCATTTTACATTACATAACATGAAGAACTTCATAAACTAAAGCGCTTTTGTGGTATTACATTTTTAAACACAAAATCAACCACACCATTTGTAATAGTATCGATACATTATATATCGATATGTAAACCTCGTCAATGGCATCTTTGTATTTCTGGTCGATTTCGCTGTTTCTTTTAAAATATATTTTAACTATAATTTCTTACCTGAAGATGTTTAGCTTTTAATACAACACCATGAGCTCCTTCACTTATTCTTCCCAGAACAGTATATTGATCCATATCAAATTAATATATTTGTTTTTCTAATCCGCAAATGGAATCAAATCGGACGGCGTTTTGAAGCACAATCAAAGTTTAGTAGTATTTATTGATCAAAGAGAGGGTTGAACTAACATGGCGTCTCGCACTTAGTATTCATTAACGAAATACACCATATTAGTACACCCAATGGGGTTTTTTTCCCCTCCCATGGTGGTTTTATATACTTGAATAGTGTGTTTTATCGTTCCTAGATGGCGGTAGTGTTTCATCATTGTCGCTTCCGTTGTATTTTTTTTTGGAGGGAAAACGGCGATTGTTGTAAAGCGGAAACGTCTTTATTAACGTTTGATACGATTTATATGACGAATTTTTCAACTTACAACACGTAAAAGTAACAGAATTTGTGGGTAATAGTTATTTGTAAGTATAAATTATGTTTTGTTTTGCTTAAAATTGTTCTTAATTCGTTTTTTACGTGTTTAAGAGTTGACCGAAAATGGGCTCTAGAAAGGCCCTCAAAGAGGTCAGTGTTGCCGTTAATAATAGCAACGAAACGGACTCTTATAATAACATTAGGCAGCTTCGTTGTGATTCTCGTAAACGGAACGAAGTGCGGGTCTGTTCAGTTTTAGTTAAAAACAGTGCTCAAATCGAAACGGACATTCGAAATAGATTGGTCAGACGAAGAAAAACAACTTCAGAGAACGATGAAAAGGACGTTTCTTCGCGTCTAGACTTCAAAGAACCGTCAATGATTCCAAGACGTAGGACGACCAGGTCTAAAGTGTTGCCGAATGATGCCGTTACTTCAACTCCAGTATCTGTTTCGAAGTCGATTGTTCGTAATGTTGAGAGGGTTCCAGAATTTCACCTTTCGCCAATTATCGATAAGAATAGGGTTCTTTCGACAGTCTCGACGTCTTTCGATAACGTAGCAAGAACGAAGAGTCGTGTTTTGAGTAAGGAATTCATGGACGAAGACGAAAAAAGAACGTCCGATGGTAAATTTGGCTCAGTTCGCGGGAGAAAAGAAACTAGAACGCGTAGCTCAATCACTTAAGAGTATTTTTTTTAAAAAATTAGCTTTTCGGAGATGAAAAATTAATAAATATCGTAAGTTTAAAGGTGGTTCATTTTTAAACTGACATAAAAAAGTTTAATTTTTGAAAAATATTGACCTGAAAATATGCGTGATTGAGTTGCCCTTCTAGTTTCTAATGATTAAACATTTTGCTAATGAAATCAAAATAAGAATTTTAGATATTTAATTCAAGGTTGCCAAAAAAATAAACTACTTAATTAGCCTAATTAAGGTTTATTATTATGCAAATATTCAAATTAAATTTAAAAAAAATTTAGCATAAAATTAAAAATTTCATTAAAATTAATTGAACTTTTAAGATATTTTTTTAAAATTATGTGATTTAAATGAAACGAGAACTGTCCTTCGAGAGACAACAGTTCTTAATTCATGTTTCATAGTGTTTTTTTTACATATTTAACGAAGTAAATCGGACAGATGAAGAATCGAAGAAGGAGAATGAAGTTACGTTTTGTTCGCCGCCGTCCAAGTCGTACTCTCGATCGCCAAAGTCGAACAAGATAACGCCGAAAGCCAAGTGGAGTGACGACGATAGTGATACTACTCTCGAAGATGATGAAGAGGACAACGAAGAATGTGGATTTCTTTTCGTTGCCAATTCGAAACCGACTTTACCTTGTTTGTTTGATACGAACGTGTTCGATACGGCGAACGACAATCTCTTGTTTCAAAAACAAAGGAAGAAACTTAACGATACAAAGAAAAAGATCAAGAAGAAGAAGAAGAAGAAGGTGAATTTTAATCTGAAAGTAAACTGCTTTTTTTACGGCTCACTAGCCGTAAAAAAAAAAGGAGTTTACTTTCAATGACGATTTTTCTGTTTTGTTTCTTTAGGATCCGGACGCTCATTTGTACGAAGAAATGATGAAAGAGTTTGAAGAAGTTGACAAAACAGAACTTTGTTTTGTTTGAAACAGAATTTCACTTTGGTTTCAGTTCGGTTTGTGTTTTATTATTGTTTATTTTTGTTCAAAGGAAATCTTTCAATCTGCTTTTAAAGTGTAAACGGCTTCGAACTCTTTTTATTCCGTCTTTCAAGAGCGAATTTTAGAAGAAGAAAAAAACATTTAATAGAATTGTCGTGTTGATATCTTTCAAAATAAGCTTTTTTATGGCAGTTTGAAAATGATCCAACTTTAAGCAGAAGATATTTTTTTTAAAATTTTTATCTATAAAAAGTTTATTTTGAACGATATTAACATTAAAATACGCTAAAGTGATTCAGCTACCCGTTCTAGTTTCTAACACTTTCAATTTCATATTAGAGTTGCTTTTTTTTTAAGGCACAGAAACAAGAAATTATTACAATTACAATTAGTACTCTGCTAGAAGCCAAATAGGCCTATGGCAGAGGGACATAAAAGTCCATATGCAGCATTAAAAGTGTTTTGGAAACTAGAAATGCAATTCAATCACTTAAAAGGTATTTTCACGTTTGATATCTTTCAAAATAAGATTTGATTTTGTATCAGTTTAAAAATGACTCAATAAAAAGTTTATTTTGAAAGATGACAACATGAAAATACTATTAAGCGATTCAGTGACCGTTCTAGTTTCTAACACTTTTTCTTCTTTAAACGCAGAAAGAAGAAATTGAAAGTTTTTTTTTTAGTAACTAGAAGGGTAGCTTCAAAATAAACTTTTTATGTTAGTTTTTTAAGCTCGTGATAATTATAAATTTTTGTTGATAAAAAGTTGATTTTGAAAGATGTTACGGCTGACCGTTCTAGTTTCTAAAACACATTCAGTTTCTGTTTTACATTGCTTTTGAAACTCAGAATAAAATCATCTGTTTATGAAATTGCGATATGCATAATATTTGATAACAGTTTAATTTTAAAAAAAAGGTGACTGGATAGATATATATTTTGTTCTTGTTCAGCCAGATGGCGCCACCGCAGTGGCGTAAGCTAATCTCCATAGATATTTTTTTTGGAATACTTTGATGCAAAAACGTCAAGCGAACTTTTTTTTTTTTAGAAACAACATAATGAAATTCCAATTATTTTCAAAACTAGAAGGGTAAAAGTTTTTCCATGGCAATATCTTAAATAATAAAACATTTTATAGTTCAGTTTGAAAATAACTCAGATTTTTTTGGTTAAAACTATGTTCGCCTTTTTTTTTTCAAACTATTATAAAAAGTTTATTTTGAAAGATATCAATCATGAAAAAAAAAACTTTTAACATTATCAGCAATTATTCTAGTTTCTAAAACACTGAATTTTTTTTTGTAAGTTTTCTTCTGAAAAACGTTCGCTTGAAAAATATAAATTTTCTCAAAATCACGGACTGAGAGGAGGAGACTTCCTACCGAACATAAGAGCCACTGCAGTAGCGCCATCTGGAAGGACAAACATAAAATAAATATTTATTCATCCCTCTTTAAGAAAGAAGAAGAAAAAACATCTGTTTTCAATTTAGGTCGTCGTCCATCGATCGATCGTAGATTTTTGCGTAACTTTTGCTAGGGTGGTTTTTTTTATTACGTGAAAGTTTCGTATTTTCGTTATCGGTAACCATTCGTTATTTATTAAATACGAGAGCATCTGTCTCTTCATATAAAACTAAAAAGATAGGAGGGGACAAGTTGACATTGATTGAAAAGGTGTACGTGTGAAGCAACATGTAATAATCTATCCTTATGTGTGTGTGTGTTAACTTTGTTGTATGTTTTCAAGAGTTGGTTGCAATTCTAAGTTGGTTTTTACCAAACTAAACACCCAACTGTTGTCCTCTTGATAACAATATAAATATAGATGGGGAAATTTCTGAAAGGTGGAAGAGAGAACGAAAGCTGGGCCGTCCTTTTTTTTTCTCTTTTCGTAGTAAGCCTTATTTCGTAAGCCTTTATTATATTGACTCCCTTTTTTTGGCCCATCTTTTGTTTTTATTTGTACGCCACAGTGGCACTTGAATAAACATTAAATTACAACAAAAATGAGGTTTGTAAAAAGAGAGCTAGCTCATCTATGTAATTAATGGACTTATTTTTATATGTGTATAACGGATGGTGGTGGCCAAAAGTTACGACTCTTCTGAGCCACATTATTTTAAGGCGACCAAGTTGCATACTTTTTGCAATGTGGATCCATCTGAACTTGGTTGCCATTACAAATCGTTATTTTTGGGATAAAAATTACGAAAATTTCGAGAGAGAAAAAAATAAATTTTTAATTTGCAAGAAATGCAATAATTGCAACTTCGATACAAAATTTTGCAATAAAATTCAATTGCGATACAAAATTTTGCAATAAAATTCAATTGCGATACAAATTTTTGCAATAAAATTCAATTGCGATATAAAATTTTGCAATAAGCTTCAATTGCGATACAAAATTTTGCGATAAGCTTCAATTGCGATACAAAATTTTGCAATAAAATTCAATTGCGATACAAAATTTTGCAATAAAATTCAATTGCGATACAAAATTTTGCAATAAAATTCAATTGCGATACAAAATTTTGCAATAAAATTCAATTGCGATACAAAATTTTGCAATAAAATTCAATTGCGATACAAAATTTTGCAATAAAATTCAATTGCGATACAAAATTTTGCAATAAAATCCAATTGCGATACAAATTTTTGCAATAAAATTCAATTGCGATACAAAATTTTGCAATAAGCTTCAATTGCGATACAAAATGTTGTAATAAAACTCAATTGCGATACAAAATTTTGCAATAAAATTCAATTGCAATACAAAATGTTGCAATAAAACTCAATTGCGATACAAATTTTTGCAATAAAATTCAATTGCGATATAAAATTTTGCAATAAGCTTCAATTGCGATACAAAATTTTGCGATAAAATTCAATTGCGATACAAAATTTTGCAACAAAATTCAATTGCGATACAAAATTTTGCAATAAAATTCAATTGCGATACAAAATTTTGCAATAAAATGCAAATGTGTGTTTGTAATACTTGTCCACACTGTCCATTGTCATCTTTGACGTTTGTTTTCTGTCAATTTTTTTTTTTCCAATTCTAATGGCAGACTTGATAAATGTTGTTAACTTTTAGTGAAAAATCCAATTTTTTCAATAGTTTTCGTAATCTGTTAATTAAATGCATTGTTTAAGATTTTAAATGCAATTTTTTTTAAAAATTCATAGCCGTCCGAGTTGGAACCCAATTTGAGTTTGAAAAATTACTCTGCAAGCAGTCAATCAGGCCTGTGGCAGAGGAACAAAAGTCCAATTACAGTATGCAAACTGCATTGTCAAAACTCAAAGACATTAAACACAATAACAATTATTGCAATGTGTTTTGGTGGAATTGAAATAAAGGCATTGTCATGAAAATTAGACACTCCATAATACATTTACAAGTTTCTGTTTTCATGCTTAAAATTTTCTGCAAGAAAGTCACGTTTTCTTTCTTGAATTTGGGCCTCAATATTTGAGTCAAACACGTTTTTTTTTGTGGCTGCAAACATTTGTGTTCGAAGGTTCACTAAAGTGTGTTTGACTTTTGCAGTTTCACCGAGAAAATGCCGTCCGAGTCGCTGTTTCGAAAGTGCCAACAAGAACCAAGGTTTTGACCACCTGTGTAAGTTGTATATTATTGTATTATAGCTGACATATTACGGAATTTCCCAATTGTTTTGCTGGCTTCAACCCAACAAAAATATTAAAACATCGAAAAACGACATTTTCATTTATGAGGTCGGGTTTTTTTTTTAAAAAAAAAAACTTTTATTTAAACAATATTTAATCAAATAAGTTATAACATCAATTGACGATCTTTTAAAAGTTTTTTTTCAAATGAAAACGAATTTTTTTTTTTTTTTTGTTGTTGTTCGTAAACCGCGACTAGCCATAAATATGCAAAGTAGAGAATCATTTTTTTTTAACTTTTTAAATAATAACAATGCTTGAAGCGGTTTTTTTGTATTTGCAAAAACCGTGGTTCATTAACATTAAAAAATTTCGACGTGCACCTTTGAAAAAAGGAGGGGAGAGATGGAGAGAGAGAGAGAGAGAAAAAAGTGGAAAGCCCGAACTATTTAAATTTTGACGTTTAAGTCCACAGTTTTTACTCTTGACTGGGACGAATGGAAAAAAAAAAGAGGTGCGTTCAATTGAATGAGGGTTTAGGGGCGGCGAAGTGAAGGGGGAGGGGGGGCCCTCCTACCTACCAACATTTATAATCTTAAGAACAACAACCTCCAAAAAAAACAATCATATTTGTGTGTGCATTTTAAAAAGAACTTGCACCTGTAACAACCGAACAAGTTTGTGATAAAATTGGAAATGACTAGGAAATTCCGTTCCATTTTTTTTGTTTTTTTTTTTGTTTTCCATTCTCAGGTTTCTATTTTTTTTTTTGTATGTGTGTATTTTTGCGGCTTTTGGGTCTCAAAAGATACACGAATTTCACCTTAATGGGTCGAGGACCACCCACGAATGATGGGAAACAACATTCTATGGGTAATTTACATGTCTCTAGAGCCAAACAGAGACCCTGGAATGGGTTTTTATAGGCTTTTTTTTAAATAAATTTCATATTTAAGATTGTAGGTCTTTGATAGAATTATTCTAGTCTTGAGCTCAGAAACACATTACATACAAGAATTCTTTTAATGCGAAAAATATATTTCAGTCCCTTACATTTCGTGTACATGCTTACTGCTGCATGTGGACTTTTATGTCCCTCTGCCATAGGCCTATTTGGCTGCTTGCAGAGTACTAATTGTAATTGTGTTCAGGTAATTTTAAAGTGAAAAAAAAAACACCTCTGAAATTCTGATTATTCTTCTGTCTTTGAAAGGTACAAAATGAAGTGATACTTGAGTGTGTTTTAGAAACTAGAAGAGTAGCTCATTCACTTCAGACTTATTATCATGATGATATCTTTCAAAATAAGCTTTTTGTGTTTGAAAATGACCCAACTTTAAACAGATGATTATTTTTTTTAAATTTTTGTCGATAAAATGTTTATCTTGAAATTTAACACGAAAATATCCTTTAAAATGTGTTTAAAGTGAAAATGCAAGAAACTAGAAAGTGTTTTAGAAACTAGAAGGGTAGCTAAATCACTTAAAAGTATTTACTTTTTAATATCTTTCAAAATAAACTTTTTTTTTAAATGAGCCAAGTTTAAACAGATGATATTTTTTTTTTAATTTTTGTCTGTAAAAGTTTTATTTTGAAAGATATCAACATGAAAATACTCTTATGTGATTTGAATAATACCTTGTACACACATGAGATAAATGTCTTCAAGTTAAATGTGTTTAGGTGAATTATACGGAATCCAGTTAAGGACACATGAACCACAAATAAAAATTGATTTTATTATTAATATTTTTAAATTGAAATACTAAATCAATATTTTAATGTCAATAGTTTATATATTATATTTTATATTAACTCAATATTTTCAGATTATTAACTGAATAAATTGAATTCGACGATAAATTGTTTGTTTGTCCTTCACAGGGCTCTGTAGAACACGTTTATTATTTAAATGCATTTAAATTGTCAGGGTGAGTACTAGGTAATTACCCTTCTAGTTTCTAAAACACTTTCTGGTTTCTCTTGTCTGATTATTTTTGAGGCTCAGTAAGGACCTAGAAAGATATTCTTGGACCCAAAGCGAAGTTAGAAAAAGAAAGCATTTTTGAGCTCAATCACAAAGGAGTAAATTTAGTTTAAATAAATAAACACCAAATTAAGAAATTTAAATAGAATTTATAAAAAAGAAGATAAATAATAATTTCGAAAACAGGAAAAATAATTAAAATTTCTTCAGTTTTTTTCTTTCCCTGTTTATTAAAATGAAATTGAGCCTTTTTTGCGGGGTTTTTTTAAATTTTCCGGGGAAAATAAAAGAGAATCAGAGCAAAAGCAAAACTAAATAATGTTTTTTTTTGTTGCTTGATTTCATAACTTTAGGTTATTTTTTTTTTCTGGGTTCTTTCTGAAATTCACCCTAAATTCAACTAAGAAAAAAGGCATTCGGAGGGGGGAACACTGTGAAATCAAGTTTCTTTCATCATCATCTTTTTCTATGAAAAATTTTCTTTTATTTCGTGAGGGATTTTCTTAATTATCATTTATGTTATTTTGCAATAGGTAAAAACACTCTTGGGAATTTTTTTATAACCTCATTACTCATTAGAATAAGGGCACACTAATTATGCAAATGAGTAATAAGGCTTGATTGATGTATGTGAGGGTATTTTTTTTAAGAATGCTGTGTATTAATTAACCTAAATATACACAGGCTAGATTTCGTCACATTATTAGAAGAAATAGCTATTAGTTTTGATTTCTTTAGCTGTATTTTCTGAAGAGCTAAATTTAATTAGGACTATTTTTTTTTTTTAGAAAATAGCCTCAAATACACCCAGTTCTGATTAAACAATCAATGGCTTGTTGTGTCTCTTGACATGACGTAAACGAATGCGTGATCAGGCCTTGAGGCTATTTTTTTTTTTTCTAAAAGAAAATTGTAGTAATTTTCAAATTTAGCCTTAGATTCCTAGAATGTTATGTTATTGTTGATGTCATACGTGTCTTAGTTTGTGGTCTTATCAGCCCTTATGGTTCTATTAAAATGATTTTCGTTTTAATTTGTGCGACGAAATTGCTGTATGTGTGACCCTTTTTTTTGTATAATTATTATTTTCATTACATATAAAATTAACACAAAAATAAATTAAATACACGATACATTCAATCGTAAATTATACATGTATATAAAAGAAATTATAAAAAAATTCAACTAATTAGAAATTCAGTAAGTAATTTAGAAATTCAGTTCCTTAAAATCTTTACGATTTTTACGGATGAATAAATAAATCGATTAATTAGGTGAAGTTGGGTGATTAACGCCTAAAAAGACAGACTGTTTACAAAATAATTACAAACTGCAGAATTTTCTATATTTTTATTTGTCTAATTACTAACAACACTTCTTAAAAAAATTTGGGCGACGAAATCGCTGAATGTGGGATCCTTTTTTTGTATATATTTTGTTAATTTATTACATATATGAATATCAAAATAAATTAAATGTAAAATTATTCAGCAATAAATTATACGCCAAAAAAAAATTATTAAAATTCAATTGATTAGAAATTCAATAAAATTCCCCTAATCTATAAAATTGTTATCTTTTGGATAAATCAATCGATTAATGATAAAAAAAAAGATTTTGGTTTTGCGATTAACGCCTAAAAATACGTAAAAAAAATTGAATTACATTATATATAGAATTAATAAATACAAAAATAAATTAAATCCAAAATACATTCAACTACATTAAAATAATATTAAATTTCAATTGATTAGAAATTCAATAAAATCCCCATAATTATCTATACAATTTGATAACCTTTTTGGATAAACCAATCGATTAATGATAAAATGGGGGTGGTTGGGTGCCCTTAAAATACATAAAACAATTTTTTTTTATTAATTTTATTGATATAAAATTATAAAATATAAAAATATGAAATTAATACAAAGTACATTCAACGATAAATTATATACCAAAAAAAAGTTAGAAATTCAATAAAATCCCCATAATTATCTATACAATTCGATAACCTTTTGGATAAATCAATCGATTAATGATAAAATGGGTGTGGTTGGTTGCCCTTAAAATACATAAACAATTTTTTTTATTAATTTTATTAATATTTTTATTATTTTTATTAATATTAACATTTTTTATTAATTTTATTAATATTAACATGTTTTATTAATTTTATTAATATTAACATTTTTTATTAATTTTATTAATATTAACATTTTTTATTAATTTTATTAATATTAACATTTTTTGTTAATTTTATTAATATTAACATGTTTTATTAATTTTATTAATATTAACATTTTTTGTTAATTTTATTAATATTAACATGTTTTATTAATTGTATTAACATTAACATGTTTTATTAATTTTATTAATATTAACATTTTTTATTAATTTTATTAATATTAACATTTTTTGTTAATTTTATTAATATTAACATTTTTTGTTAATTTTATTAATATTAACATTTTTTATTAATTTTATTAATATATAATTATAAAATATAAAAATATGAAATTAATACGAAATACATTCAACGATGAATTATATACCAAAAAAAAAATTAGAAATTCAATAAAATTCCCCAAATCTATGCAATTGTTACGGATGGATTGATAAATCAATCAATTAATGATATAAATGGGTGGTTGGGTGATTAACAAGTAAAAATACATTAAAAAAAATTACAGAGTGATTATAAAGAAATTTCCAAAGTACAGAAATATTCATCTTTATTTACTAATAGTATAAAACCCCACAATTTCATTATAATAGGAAAAAAAAAAGACATCTTTATGACGAAATATTTAAATATTTCCTGTATTTATTAAGAATTTTAAACAAAAAAAAAACCGAAATAAACTTGAATTCATGGATATTTTTTTTAATGAGTTGGTGTTGTGTTATTTTATATTCACTCTGTATATACAATTTGTAGGCTGTGTTACAAGGACACCAATGGATTTCCCCAGTCAACCTAGTCACGTGGTCTCATTTTGAGCATTCTGATTGGTTGAAATAGGGTTTTCCCTTTATCTTATGACACTTGTAACTTAGTAAAACAGTATTTTTTTTTGGAAAACCACAGCAGAGAGAAAGAAATACGACTGAAAATTGGTTTGTTTTATTTTGCAGCATTTTCTCATCGGTTTTTATTCGTTTTAAAACATAATATTCGTTAAGAACGTGTATGAAATTATCTCTTTTATTTCATTACAGAATATGAAAACATCATTTTAACGAAGAAAGGTTTATTAAGAAAAAAAAAAAAGCGTGAAAAGTGAACGAAAATTACGTGATTTTCAACGGGTTTCTGCTTCTTCTTGTCTTTTGTTATTTTTTTCGTCCATTTAAATCGTTTTAATTTCCGGTTTTTTGATTCTCTCAAATTTAGAAACAATGTTTTATCAAGTGGCTGTATCTTGACGTACGATATTCTTCGTTATAAAATTAACTTAGAAAGAAAATAATCAAAAATAATCGGAATGAAGTGTAATCAAGTGAATTTGGAAAAAATCGGTGTTGTTGGTTCGGTGGAATCGGTGGTAGGTCAAAATGGTAACAAAACGATGTCAGAACCATCGTCACAATTGAGTAATAAGAACGGTGGTAATAATAATAATAATAATAATAATAATAAACAACGTACCGTAGTTGGTAGTGTTTCTTATGATTCGTATAGGACAGATTCTGGATATAATTCGTGTAGTGCTACGAGTATTACGTCATCGTCTAAATGTGAAGATGACGAATACGATCATCATCATCATCCACTTCGGACTTCTTCTTCTCCTTCTTCTTCTTCAACGAATCGGATTGTGTCAATGACAAATAAATTGACCGATAGTGGTATTTCGGTCGGTTCTTCTATGTTATCATCGTCATCATCATCATCATCATCATCAAGTTGTTATTCTTTGCAGAAAACGAATACGGTCGAAAGATTCGCGTCTGGTTCTTCTTCTCCTCTACCTTCGGGTAATCATATAAGATACGAATCTGATAGTGGACTCGGTTTGGACGAACGGTTCAGTCGTTTAAGTGTCGAATCTTCTAATAACTTAACTAATTGTAATAATACTAGTAGTGGTTCTACGTTAGACAATGGACTTCTTGATAAATTGGAATCGTACAATGTGTATAATTTCGATGGTGATGAAGAAGAAGAAGACGAAAATGGAGTTCGAAGTCCTACTAGTCTCAACGAACGTCCGAACGAAACCGAGACGATGACTATGTCCGAACTGGATGTTCTCGTACAGAGGCAGAAACTAATCGAAGAGGCGTTTCATTCGGATAAAGATGGAGACACGTAATGAAACTTTTAATAACGAAATTTTTGGGGGGAATTTAGGTGATTTCTTTCATTTAGGAGCCTCGCTAGCCTCCAACCAAGGGCTTGTTGAGTTGTTATATAGATTGAACCGAAGGCGTAAAATAAGGATAAAAGCTGTACAAGAGCCTGCTTAGAGGCTATACGTGGTTCCTAGTCCGAAAGAATTTTTTTTTTTCTTTTTCCGAATTTATATTTTAAAGTCTTGGACCACAAAATTTAAAGAAATTCCAGTCATTTTGGCAATAGATGGCGCTCTAGATCTTTCATGGACTTGCACGTGCTTCTTCGCGCCAGAATAACTATGAACGAGCACGTGCAAGGGAATGTTATTGAGCGCCATCTAGTGTCAAATTCTAGTTTTTTTTTTTTTTGTATTTCGATGCGTGACATTTATAGCACGTTTTCGAAGTCAACTGTTAATTGTACAGCTGAATAATTCGATTAAGTTCAATAAATCTTCACCGATTGATTGTCATTTTGTTGACTTTGATCCGTTTATAACATTTTAAAACTCATCGATGAGTCCGTCTGTCGAATAATCGATGATGGATCATTCCGTTGAATAACGACAAGCACCGATTATTCAACCGTTTGAACGAATGGAGGAGTTTAAAAATGTACGGATTGTCTAAATTGTTGTATTCTTAATTTGTGTTTTTTTTTCCCTTCTTCGTAAATAGGCATTTGCATTTGGCTATTGTTCATGGTCGTTACGACATTATCAACACTTTGATTCAATTGGCTCCCGAACCTTCGTATTTGGACCTTCAGAACAACCTGTTTCAGTGTCCTTTGCATTTGGCCGTTCTGATGGGTCTTCCGAAGGTGGTTCGTCGCCTTCTTTTGGCCGGTGCTTCGCTGGACGTTCGAAACAAGATGGGCAACACCCCTTTGCACCTGGCCTGCGAGAAGGGCGATGTCGAATGCGTCAGAGAACTTCTTCGTCCCGCCTCTTTAATGGAAATAGATTATCTGAGAGTCAGAAGAAGAGCCTGGGGTCCTCCTTCTCAGAGGAGTCCTGTTAACCTCATGGCTGCCGCCGCCGCCGTTCCTCAGGATCTAGAACTACGAAACTATGAAGGTATTTACGACAAATTTTGTCTTTTTTTTATTTTAGCATTTCAAATTTTCTGCCTTTTTTCATGATTTTTAATAGTTTTATTTTATTTTTAGAGGTTTTTTTTTTAAAAAAAATTGTTAGAAACTAGAATAGTTTCAAGACTCCAGTTTTTTTTTGTAAATATGAATCATATTATTGTTGAAAATGACGCAATTTATGGTATTTTTTTTCCTCCTTTCAACTTTTAATGAAACATAATTTTCAAAAGGACATAAAAAGTTTCATTTTAAATTATATCATTAAAATCTATTACATTCAATTGCTAGTCTACTTTTTTTTTTCCTAGTAAATTTTGAATTTGAGGATTTTTATTTCGTATATCCTTAAAGCTGTTAGATCTGCAAGCAACAACAACATTCTTTCAATTAGGAGCCGCTAGCCTCCAAGCTAAGGCTTTGAAGTTATTATATAGATTATGTAGCGAAAGCGCAAAATAAAGCGAAAAGCCTCCACAATCTCTTGCATAGAGGCTAAACGGTTGCTATTCGAAAGAATTCTTCAGCATTGAGCTGCAATGCATTAGCTGCGGAGGTTTTACGGATGTGGCTGCTGAATTTAATATTATAAAGAATCAACGGTTGTGTGTTTCCGCTAGCCTCCAAGCTAAGGCTTTAAAGTTGTTATAATAGGTTGAATCGAAAGCGCAAAAATAATGCGAAAAACCTCTACAATCTCTTGCATAGAGGCTAAACGGTTGCTATTCGAAAGAATTCTTCAGCATTGAGCCGCAATGCATTAGCTGCGGAGGTTTTACGGATGTGGATGCTGAATTTAATATTATATAGAGACTAAAAGAGTCATCGGTTTTGTGTTTATTCCAAGGGGGAAGTTGAGGGTGGGTTGGTTGTATGGTTTTTTTTTTTGGTGGTTTTTCCCGCCCATTTTAATTTCCACTTTTGTCAATTGTTAGTCATTATTGTTTTACGTAACACAGGGAAAAAAAAAGAACAGGTTCATCATCATCATCATCATTTTCGTTTTTTCTTCAGGAGTTGCTCACCTCACCCTCTTAACCCCTTTTTTCTCCCCATTCTGACCCCAGAAAGACAAAACTTTTTTCTAACATTTCATGTAAAAAAAGACAAACCACGTAAGAAAAATGTGTGAAAAGAATTTTTAAAGATGTTACAAAAAAAAAGTGTGGGTTCTTCTTTTTATTTGTCTTGTATGTAATTATAGAGATTATTTATTATTATTATATTTTTCGTGTCCATTTTTGGTTTTATTTTATGGGGATTTTTTTTTTCTATTCTTTTTCTAACCTTCGAATTTGAACAAAATATTCAATGAGATATAATGAGGAGGAGAACAAAAAATATATATATATTTAATGAAAAATTATTTAAGTAAAACTTAAGAAACTTATGAATGGGATTTCCATTGACGTTGAATTGAAAGCACGTAAAAGCCTTATTACATTATTTATTATTTGTATGGTAGTTAATTTTTATCTTTTGAAAATTAATTCATTCTTTTGTGTAGCAGATTTGTGATGGGGAAACACTTTTTTTTGTTGTTGTTGCAGGCTTTGGGAGTTGTTTTATACACAGACCACTGTTTTTTTTTTCGACTGCAAAATGAAGTCTTTTTCGAAGGTGGTTGCAATGTATTTTCTATATGGAAAGAATGAAGGTGGATCGGTTTTGCAGTCGAAAAGTGGTCCGTGTGACAACGGCCTTAAAGTGAAAATTTCATTTAAGAAGTTTTCACTGTTTGTTATGAAATTCAGTAAGCTTGAGGTGGTTTTAAAGTGTTAACGCCCGTCAACTTCTGGTTATAATCTGTCTTTCAGTTGCAGTTTGAAAATGATGCAATTTTTTAAGTTTTGTTAATAAAAAAAATTAAGTTAAAAATTGCAAATTAGAAGTTATTTAAAACAAAAAACTGATTTTATTATGAAAATACTTTTAATTCATCCATCTACTGTTCTAGTTTCTAGCAAAACTTTTGATTTTTCTTCACTAAAACTTAGTAAAAAAAAAAAAAAAAAAAAAAAAAAATTTAATTCATTGAATGTCGATTTTACGCTGTAGGTGTACTAATATGGAGGCCAAATGCCATACAAACTTAATGTTAAACAAGCCATATTGGTACACCTCAAGTATATTTAAACTGAAATAGCTTAGCTTAGCTAGCTTCAAGAAATAAAACTTCACGTCACTTCGATGATTATGATGGTGATTTTGGGTTTTTTTTTCCCCCTTCGAAGAGGCAGGTGCATATTTCCCCACTTGAAAGTGAACCCTCAAGGTGCCTTTTGTTTGATTTTGCGCTTTAGGTGTACGAATATGGAGGCCGAATGCCATACAAACTTAATGTTAAACAAGCCATATTGGTACACCTCAAGTATATTTAAACTGAAATAGTTTAGCTAGCTTCAATAAATGTAACTTCATGTCACTTTAATGATTATGTTGGGGATTTTTGAGGGGGTTTTGAACGGGGCAGGTGCGTGGTTCCCACTCGCACGTGAACCTCAAGGTGACTTTTGTTGCAGGTTCACAGAAACAACTGTTTTGTCATGCATATAATATGATGGGAATTTCCATTCCCCCCTCCCCCCCCCCCCCTCTTATTTTTCTAGATTGAATTTCTCTTTTTTTGTGATAAATTTTAATGACCCACCGCCGCCACCTTCTTCCTCTCTCTCTCTCTCTCTCCTCCATCTTTTATACATTTTTTTAATTTTGGAAATTTATTTATTTTTTTTAGGTCAAATGTGTGTCCATTTGGCGGCTGTTGGTCAGCACGTTCAAGTGATCGGTCTTCTAAAACAGTATGGAGCCAACATGAACTCAGGAGAGGGTAAAAGTGGAAGGACGGCACTCTGGTACGCGATCGAAGCTCGGAATCTGGAACTGGTTTCGTTTCTCGTACGAGAGTGTGAGGCTAGCATTAACGCACCGACTTACGCCGGAATTACGCCTTTTCAACTGGCCTATGCTCAGGGTACAAATCTGGCCAATGGATTATTGAATCTGGGTGCTTATCCCACTGTTCCCGTTCTGTCCGATTCGGATTCGGATTATAGTAGCATTGATGACGAAGAGGTGCGTTTGCATTCATTACTGGTTTATCTTATCTAATTTTTTTTTTTTAAATTTTGTTCGAAGGGTTTTTTTTTGTTGTTGTTTGTTTTCAGAATTCACTAATGGATTCTGTTTTTAATCTTAACTAAATTTGTTGGGATTTTCGAACGGAATCGGAGCGATAACAATCTCTCGAAATTCTCTCTCTCTCTCTCTCTCTCTCTCTTTTTGTGTTGTGGGCTGTTTGTTGTTGTTGTTTGTGTTTTTAACTTTGGGATGTCGATTCACTTTGGGGGAATTCCATTTGCACCCTTTTTTTTTTTCATTTTAAAAAAAGAAATGAACCGCGAAATGACCAATTCACTTAAAACAACGGATTTTCCAGAATTTTTTTTTTTTCGTAGCAGTTTTTTGAGCTTTAACTTTAAAAGATCGGTGCAGACGATGATTTCTCGCTTGTCAATCTTTGAATTGTTACTCAAACTCGTTGCAGATGTTCACAAATCAATGAAAAATAGATTAAAATGACGTCATTTCTGTTTATTTTTTATTGGGTTTTCTGTTCAACCTTGAGTACAGACGAACAATTCTGGGTTTTCAATCCTAAATTGATTGTGGATGTGATTGATTTTATTTAATCCAAATCTTGCCAGAAATGGCTAATACAATCAATTCAGGTTTTTCGATTCACAAACATTATGTTTATTGAATCCAACTTTTTTTTTATTGCTTTTCAATTTTGGCGCGAACATTTGAGAAAATTTACTTCAGTCTTTGAATTGAACTGAAGGAGACTTAATAGTGTCTCTGATGTGTTGTTTAACCAATCTTTGAGCTAAAAATAAATGCTATGAAGGTAGATCGTTCGAGACAAGAATGCAGAGCGATAATTTCATTGAAAAGTCAGGATTGACAAGCCAAAATCGGTCGTCTGCACTAAGTTTAGGAAACGTAACATAATTCAACAAAGTACACGATCCATTTTTGGATTGAAAAGCCAAGATGATCAATTGTTGGATTGTGAAAAGCCAAGATGATCAATTGTTGGATTGTGAAAAGCCAAGATGATCAAACCAGAATGGATTTGTCTGTTTTTAAGTTTTATAAATATTCGATTTTATTATATTAATTTGCAGTGTGTTTTGTAGGCCTATATTAGAAATAATAACAAAAAGGTATCCAAGGTTGGTTCGTACAAGTCTAAATTTCGTCATTTTTTTTTAGATGTCCCAGTTTAAAATTCTGACATAATTTAATTAAACTCAATTTTTCAGTTCCTTGTGTTTAAAAAAAAACATTATGTAATATATTGAGGACTGTTTTTGTTTTGTTTTGTTTTGTTTTTTGTTGTTCGTGAGCTCAAAATTCATTTTTGGGTCGTTCTACTTGGAGGAAAAACAACAACAACAACGAGAAGAAAGAAGAAAAACACACACAACCAACGCCTTTTGACAAAAAAGAAATTCTTTTCCTTAGAAAATGACAAGAGTTAATTGTGACTCATAATATGAAATAATTGGATGATGAAACAATTGAGATTAGAGAGAGAGAGACTTGTTTTATTTACACCGAACTAACTCCTGACAAAACTAACTGCAAAAGAGCTTCATTCGAAAACGACTATAGTTTTATTTCTTTTCTTCCAGAAAATAGTCTAAAATACATTTAATCTGAACAGGGCTCGGATTTTTATGCAAAATATTTCAAGCAAATGTTTCTCAATCTGTGGCGCAAGAAGAGAGCCAATTGTAAAGTTAACAATCACCATTTAGATCAACCAACAATTATGTTTGTTTTGTTTTTTCAATCAAAAATACTGGTTAGAGGCTAGAACGTTCTAGTTGGTAACTGATAGTAACCAGACAACTAGCCTCGAACCAGCCTTTTTGATTAAAAAAAAAGCTTAATTGCAGTTGCTCTAATAATGATGATTACTTGACAATTGGCTCTTGGGCCAGAAATTGAGAAACATTTGCCTGATATATTTTGCATAAAAATCCGAGCCCCCAGTAATGACTTACGGCCATCCTGAAAAAGTCATAGTAACGGACACTCTATGATAGTAATCAAGACAATTAGCCTCTAACCAGCCTTTTTGATTAAAAAAAAAGAAGCTTAATTGCAGTTGCTCTACTAATGATTAGGGTTCGGATTTTTATGCAAAATATTTCAAGCAAATGTTTCTCAATCTGTGGCTCAAGGGAAAATTGTGAAGTAACAATCCAGTTTAGACAAACCAATAATTGTTTTTTTTTAAATCAAAAACACTGGTTTAAGGCTAGACCTCTAGGTAGCAATCGACAGTAACCAGAAATCTAGCCTCTAACAAAGCCTTTTTAATTAGATAAAAACAATTGCAGTAGCTCTAATGATGATGATTACTTGACAATTGGCACTTGAGCTACAAATTGAGAAACATTTGCTTGAAATATTTTGCATAAAAATCCGGAGCCGTATTAACGATTAAAGCAACCAAAAATACGTTTTTCAATCAAACCTTTTCTTTTTTTTTTTTTTTTTTTTTAGAGACTAGAGTTCTAGTCTGAACAAAAACAGTATCGGATACTAGTTTAACCTCTGCTACCCTCTAGTCTCTAACTAGGTTCTTTGAGTGAAATATGCGGGGGTTTTTTTCTTCTTCTGATTGCTTTTATTAATAGGGTTCGGATTTATATGCAAAATATCAAGCAAATGTTTCTCAATCTGTGGCTCAAGAAAAGCCAATTTGTGAAGTAAATCCCGTTTGGATCAACCAACAATTACGGTTTTTTTTTAAAAAAAAAATTAAAAATGCTATTTAGAGGCTAGAGCTCTTAAGTTGACAACTTATAGTAACCTGAAATATCTAGCCTCTAAGCATCCTTTTAGATTTTAAAAAGCATAATTGCAGTTGTTCTAATGATGATGATGAGGATGATTACTTCATGATTGGCACTTAATGGGCCACAAATTTGGAGAAATATTTGCTTTTTGATATTTTGCATAAAAAATTCTCGAGCTCCTTAATATTGGACTTGATTTCTTTCCCTGTCATCATAAAAATAAGAAACGAAAATTGGAAAAAAAATATAATATCTTATGAATATATAGTGAAATTTGGTAATTTTTCTTTTTTGAGTGACGTGACTTTGTTTTTTTTTCTCTTCTCGGAATACGTGCTTCGAAGCACGTATTTCTCATCCATCCATTATTTTCTTTTTAAAAAAAATTAAGACTTTGAGAGAGAGAGAGAGAGAGAGAGAGAGAGAGAGAGAGAGAGAGAGAGAGAGAGAGAGAGAGAGAGAGAGAGAGAGAGAGAGAGAGAAGAATTTCAACTCTTTTTTTTTTTGTGTTGTTGTTCTTTTGTTATTTTCTTTTTTTTTGTTCTTATAATAATTCTTCCTTTCCCAACCTTCAATGGTGAGTTCATGTTGGGTCATTGCCTGCAATGTCCTTATATTTCAAACTTTTGGCCGCCTGGCCCGCCCCTTTCTTTAAACCATAATTTCTTTTTTGATGGCAAATTTCATCTTAATTTTAATGTTTTGGGTTTTTTTTTCTCTCTCTGTATTTTTTTTTAATTATAGAGTATGGATACGGATATGGCCGATGATGTTTCGTCTTCGAACTATTTTGATCTGAAAATCAATGGAGAACCACTTTGGTAGGAGGAGAGTAGCTTAATGTGGACCACAAAAAAAGAAGAATGGAGAACGAGAGAAAGAGAGAGAGAGAGAGGAATTTCCCAAACTTGTCCTTCGAAGGAAGTGGGGTTTTTTTTTTTTTTCGTTTTAATTGTCTTTGGATTTTCTTAATAAGAGTTCCTATATAAAAACAATGAATTGTCGCATAAAAGGCGAAGGAAAAGCTGGCTTTTTTTTTACGAACAGATGAATATTTCGAAGCAACTTTTTGTTTTTATTTAGTTTTGGTTTGTTTAGTTGGAGAGACAAAAGATATATTGATTGTGTGTGTGGTTTCTCGCCTCCTTTTCCTATATTAAGAGGACCATAATTCTAAAATATAAAATCCAATAATTTTATTTAAAATATCCTAATTCTTTTGAGAAATAAAAAGGTGTTCATTTGTTGTAACCTATTTTGTGTTCTTTTTTTTTTCTCCCTTCTATTCTTTCTGTGTATATTCCTTTTTTTTTTTAAAGTAAATGAAGAAATATCGTATTTAAATTTCAAATGTTTTGTGTTTTTAGTATTTGAAAAGTTCAATTTGTAAATAATAATGAATGTATTTTTTTTTGTGTGTTCATTTATTTTGTATGCTTGATGCATTATTATAGAAAGAGCGGTTAATTATTATCGTTTTTCGTGCTTCTCATTTATTAAATGAAGAAAGTTTTAATTTTGTGTGTTTTTATTTCAGTCGTTTGGAGAAAATTAATTGTATTTTGTTACAAAATTTGTCTTGTAGAATATTGTGGCTTTGGTGTTCATTTTTTTATTTGGAATGTCCATGACCAGGGACGGATCTAGCTTTTTGGGGGGCCCTCGGATTGAGGTCTTTTCTGAGGCCCTTTTTTAAAAAAAATACTTAAAATTTATAAATGCTGTTTGTAGCATACAGTAAAAATTTAGTTTTAATTTTTTAAAATATTGTAGTTATTATTTTCAGGCTAATATTTTTTTGTAACAGCTACATGATACTTTGCATTGTGTGTTTTGGGGTCTCTAAAAATTTGGGGCCCTGGGCTTAAACCCAATTATCCCTAATGTAGATCCGCTCCTGCCTATGACTACATTGGAAATAACGGGTACAAACATTATGCTTCTTAGGACATTGGATTTGGTGTAAATACAGGGTGTCCATAAAGTCCTTATGCACATGTTTCAATTTGTAATAACTTCATTTCTACATAAGATATAGAAACAATCTGTAAAATGCAACTGAAAGGGACACAAAACTTCGCTATTTTAAACGATCTTTGTGATAAAATAACGAATGTGATCAGTGTGCTATTAACACAATTGCATAACGTGTTTGGAAAAACTTCAGAAACGTGTTATCCTTTGTATACAAAAAAGATGATGGATATATGTCGAAAGTTAATATTTTTTATAATTAGATGTATGCTAGATGTTGAATAAATTTTCTTATCAGTTGCATTTTACAGATTGTTTCTAGCTTAAATAGAAGTGAAGTTACTAAAATTGTAAACTGCACAAGAGCTTCATGGACACCCTGTATTTTATTTATAATGTCCATTAGAACTAGGGACTTGACCCTAGTGGGCCTCATGGGTTTTGTGATCCTTTTTGGCTTGTGGGCTGAATTCACTATAAAATTTTATTGGGCTTTTCCTGAATTAATTTTTTTTTCAAATTATTAAGTTTTATCTAATTAGAGCATAATGAGCCATTTTGCCAATTAATCCTATTATGACGTCATGAGTGATGATGAATCACACATGACATTAAACAAAACGGGTGTGAGAACCATTGTGTAAGTGATTGATAGATCAATTGGGATAATGAAATGGGCAGAAAATTTGTTAGAAACTAGAATAGTAAAGCGGTCATGGTAAAATATGAAAAGTTATTTTTAAAATAAACTTTTTATTTTAAAATGCTATAGTGAATGAATGGTGAAAATTAAAACTGTATTTTTAAATTTCCACATAAGTTTAATTTTAAAAATATCATTATGGAAATCACCTTTTAAGAAAATAATCTACTATACTATTCTCAAGTGACTATTCTAGTTTCTAAAATTCTAAGTTATATTTTTATTTATTATTTTTTAAAGATTTTGTCCTAAACCCCCTACGTTAATTTCGTGTGAGTGAATGAGTGAATTTACTCATGATAAAACATTCTTTAGATAAAGCGCTATAATTTACCTAGCAGACGACATTAGTTAATTGATCGATTAATTGTATCAATCACAATATCGATATAGAAAATTAAAAATGGCTGCGCCCTGTACTCATTTTACCCGGTTGCTTTGAACTTCGTTGTATTTCTTCTACTCATGGCAGTGAATTTATTTTACTTTCGATCGTTTAAATTATGGAGACATTTTGTCGTTTGGCGACGATGTTACAGCAGCGGCAAAGCGTCAAAATTATATTCGGAGACGATACTTTTACCGAAGACAACTTTCGAGAACTACAGAGGAAAAAATCGAGTAGACAGAGAAGATTTCGTTAGACGAGTAAGTTTGGTTTTAGCCTAGTCTAAGGTTAAACCTCAAGCATTTCTAAAAAAGCAGAAAACTGAAAGAAATAACAGAAGAAACTGACAACAAAAAATGTATAGAACTGTTTTCAAACTAGATAATCTGCAGAGAATACTTGCTAAGAATTTACCATAAAAGTTGCAATAAATCAACAGATTTCTGCGTTTTAGACTTGGACGAATATAGATTCGTCCAAGTTTTAGAGATTCTTCTACAACCTTTTTTTTTTTTCAGTGTTTCATGTTTTCATTGATCTAATGTACTGTCATTTCGTAACAAGGAGAGTGAATTCGACGCTCTGTACGACTGGCAAAGGAATCAAAGCCGTGAAAGTGTGTTTGTTTTACATGATGGTCCACCTTATGCTAACGGACATCCACATTTCGGTCATGCGCTAAACAAGGTTATTTTTTATTAATTCAAAATCGTTTCATTTGAAGCATTTTTTAAACATATTGCAATATTGCGGAAGAACAATGAGAACGCTTCTTTATTTTTCAAACAACTTACGAAAGAATTTCAAAATTCATTTTTAATTCTTTATGAGTTTTATGACATTATGAAAAGGACAGAAGTTTTACAATTTTGACCTGTAAATTGTCGCTACATCTTTGTTTACTCTTCTAGTTTCCAATAAATCTTGAAAATTTCTTATGAGATGTTTATAAGCGTTTTCATCGTTCTTCTGCATAATATATGCATTAAAATGAAATAAAAGAGACAACAACTTTTCGTCGTTTAAATCTTAAAACAGGTACTGAAGGATGTTACAAATAGATACAAGCTTCTTAGAGGTCACAAGATTCATTACGTTCCTGGATGGGATTGTCACGGTCTCCCCATCGAACTCAAGGCTGTCACAAGTTCTCTCAAATCATCGACGGCAGAAAACGAAAACGATCGAGCATTAGCAATCAGAACGAAGGGTATAACGTTTCCTTCTCGAAAGGAAGTGGACAAATAACCGAATATTCGTTAAAAATGTGAGTTTTGTTTTCGATTTTTCAATAGCAAGGAACGTTGCAAATCACTGGGTGGAGATGCAAAAGGCGGCGTTTCGTGATTGGGGCGTAATGGGCGACTGGAATCGATCGTATCAAACGTATGACACGGGATACATCGCTCGAGAGTTCGATCTCTTTTGCCGTCTTTACGAACGGGGTCTCGTTTTTCGAGAATACAAACCTGTTCATTGGTCGTATGCAGCTAGGTTCGGTTTGTTATTGGTTACACCTTTTTAAGTTCTCGTTATCGGAACTGTTACGATCCTTTTTTTTTTTTGTTCAGGACCGCTTTGGCAGACGCGGAACTCGTTTATGAGGACAAGCACGAAAGGTAAATAACGTATCGTTTTCAAAATAAATTGTAACCGGTTTGTTAATTTTGATTCTCTTGTTTCTTTTTCAGTCCTTCAGTTTATATTAAATTTCAACTTAATAAATTGCCGTTGGTGTTGAGTCAAATTACGAGGAACGATAAGGATGTTTTTGCTCTCGTGTGGACGACGACACCTTGGTCTATTCCGGCAAATCGTGCCGTATGTTATGCTGAGGATAAAATGTTTGTATTACAGTCACTTTACCTTCATTTCAATTGTAAAAGAAATGTTATTTTTTTATTAAAGAAGTGAAAAAAGAATATTTAATTGATTTTTAATTGGGTTTTTCCGTTTCAAATTTATAGAATTAATTTTTTTCCCTCCGTTTTTTAAATTTTATGGCCATTTTTTTTCTAAATATAAAAACAAAGTGTATTTCTTAACTAAAGATTTGGTTATTTTCAAAGTCCCATGAAAAGTTTATTTTTTACTCTTCTAGTTTTTAAATGACTTTCAAAATTTTCTGAAAGTTGTTTTAAAAAATTGAAGAGAATCATAGTTTTACTCAAGTTATTACTTATTACAAGTTATACATTGACATTGACAGTAAACCTTATTTTATGTATTAAAGGTATTGTCTCGTTTCTTCTTCTTCTTCGGCAAGCTCGGACCATCTCTTATTGGTGGCCTCGGAGGCGAAGTCATTCCTAGAACAAGTTTTATCGACTACACTTCGAGTCGTTGCAGAGTTCAAAGGTTGAATAAGAGGACTATGTCTCTTTTGGTTTCTTTATTGTTGATGTTGTGTTATTTTTAACTTTTATCTTTAATTTAGGAACTTCTCTCGCTGCTACAACCTACAATCATCCTTTTAGCGGAGAGGAGTGTCCTTTGCTGGCTTCGTCACATGTCACGATGGCCAAAGGAACTGGATTAGTTCACGTCGCTCCAGCACATGGACAAGAAGACTTTGTGGTCGCACTTCAGAACAAAATTTCACTTGTAATGAACCGTCTTTACGAAACTGTTTAGTCTAAAAATGCCTAAAGTAAATTGAATCCGGTTGTAGGATTGTATCGTCGACGAGGACCTTAAATACGAGAAAGCAGCCGGACCTCAACTCGAAGGGAAGTTTATTCTGAACGAAGGGACTCAAAAAGTTTTGCAGTTACTTGGTGACAAAGTGGTTCATTTAAGCAAGGTGGTTCATAGTTATCCATACGACTGGCGAACCAAAACGCCAGTAATTTTACGGGCGAGCCTTCAGTGGTTCATCAATACCGACACGATTAAGGAAGAGGCTGTCGTAAGCAGTTATATTAACATGGTTTTTCTTGTTTTAAACATTCGTTACTTGAACCATGTCAATAGAAAAGTCTTGGTGAAGTCGATGTTTATCCGCCAAACTTGAAAGTGTCCATGATGGACAGTTTAAAGAAACGTCCGTTCTGGTGCATTTCGAGGCAGAGAGTATGGGGTGTTCCGATTCCGGTCTTCTACGATCCACGTAACAAGAAGCCGATATTTAATCGGTAACAATCGCTCGTAAGGTTCGTTAATTCGTTTGTGATCAACGTTTATTTTTTTGTTAGGATCATTTTGGATCATCTGCTAACTTTGCTTCGTAAATACGGTTCGGATTTCTGGTGGTCGTTGCCTACTGAAGAACTTTTACCCGCAACCATTGTGCGTAGTTGTAATCTTTCCGAAGAGGTTACATACGAACGTGGCAATGACATTCTGGATATTTGGTTCGATAGTGGCTCTTCGTGGCATAACGTTCTTAGAGATGGTAATAAGAACCATCTTTCTGCACGTTTCGTCAGTCAACGTTCTGTAAATTTTTTGTTCTAAAAGTCGAAGGCGGTGTCGCTGACCTTTACTTGGAAGGTATTGACCAGGTCGGCGCTTGGTTTCAATCTTCTCTTCTGACAAGTTGCGCTCTTCGTAACAAAGCTCCTTTCAAGTGAGACTAAACAGAATCTTACTTGAAACTGTGTAACTATTTGAACTTATCTTCGCCAGAACTCTCTATTTTCACGGTTTCACTCTTGACGAACACGGACGAAAGATGTCCAAGTCGTTGGGTAACGTGATCGAACCTAAGACCGTCATTCAAGGAGGTGCCGACCCGAAGAAAGATCCGGCATATGGTGTGGACGTCCTTCGTTGGTGGTTTATGCTGCACGGAACTGGTCACGATAATGTTCCGATTTCTTCTCGTACGTTGGTAGATAGTTCCGAAAGCTACAACAAGGTTGATTACTTTTCAGGAGCATATTTATAGAATATGACATTCGTTATTTATGTTCGTTTTTTTTATTGAAAATACAGATAAGGATCACATTTAAATTTTTGTTGGGTCTTTTGAATGAGTTTGACAGCGAAACGCAATTGGTTCCAATTCGAGAGTTGTTGCCTCTCGATCGGTACCTTTTGCATCAACTACACCACTTTAAAAAGCAGGTTAAATAATGGATTTTTTTTAATTCGTTCGAATATTTATTTCCTGAAAAGCCAAAATCGTCTTTTATTTTATTTTGTGATTATAGGTTGCGGATAATTACGACTCTTTCTCGTATCATTCGGTGGCAGCCGCTATTACGAGATTTGTCGCAAATGACGTTTCGAAGATCTACTGCCATCTCATTAAAGACAGGTATAAGTTTCAGGCATATAGTATTCTTTTAGACATATATGTTTCTTAAATGTGAGAAGTCAATGACTGATCGACAGGAACTTTCAAGGGTCTACTGCTCCGACCGGAATAGTTTCGAGAGGAGGTCTTGTTTGACCGTCGTCGGCCACATGTTGACCGTACTGACGGAAGCTCTGGCTCCGATGATGCCGTTTCTTTGCGAAGATGTCTACCTCAATCATCCGCTTCATGCAAAAGGTTTCTAACAGATCAGTGCATTCAGTTTTTATGATAAATAGTTGATTTTTTTTTTCGATAGCAAAAAGACGGCTTTTTCAAACTGTTTGGACGCCGTTTAACGAGGATTGGATTGATGTTTCATTGGCTTCGACTATGTCTCGTGTTTTTGTCATCTGCGACGTTGTCAACCAGTGTGCCTTCGTCAACCGCCTGAAATTAAGAGATGTGGACGCAAGGATCCACGCAACGGATGGACTTCTTAAAAAAGATCTTAATGTGACCATTTGTAGCACGATAACTTTCTTCTTTACTCGCAGTTGACTTTTTGTTTTTTGCAGTTCCTGCAGGAAGCCGACAAATCTAATTATTCTCAGTTGTGTGAATTGCTCCAAGTTGCTCGAGTGATCGTTTGTCCAAGTGAATTAAATGAGGATGAACTAAAAAATTCTAATGAATATGCAGTTCATGGTCAAGTTCCAGTTGAAGGTTTCAACCATTTTGTTTTTGTTTTTTGCGATTAATTTTAATTTTTTATAACTAGATAAATAATTATGAATTTTGCACTCGGAGCCACTGGTTAGAAGCAGGGCCGGACTGGCTAGTGGTTGACCCCACCGGCTATGAAATTGTGTTGGCCCCATTTTTTTAATTTATTTATTTTTGGCCCCCATTTTCTTTTGGCCCCCAATTGACAGGCGATCGCCGGTCAGCCGGCCTGGGCCAGTCCGGGCCTGGTTAGAAGCTAGAGTTCTTCTGAAATTTAAAACGTGGCTGAATTTTATTTATAGGTTAACTATAGCCTCTAACCACCCTCTTTAATGGCAAAAAGCAGCATTGTATTTGACTTATTTATAATAGCTTTATATAATTTTTTATATTAATTTTTACGTTTTTATATTACATTAATTTTAACTTTATTTTCTAACAATTTTTACGTTAATTTTAATTTTTTATATTAATTTTAATTTTTTAAAAATTGATTTTCATTTTTTTAAAATTAATTTTAATTTTTTTTTAAATTAATTTTAATTTTTTTTTTAAATTAATTTTAATTTTTTTTTTATTAATTTTAATTTTTTTTAAATTAATTTTAATTTTTTTTAAATTAATTTTAATTTTTTTTTAAATTAATTTTAATTCTTTTTAAATAAATTTTAATTTTTTTTTAGAATTAATTTTAATTTTTTTTAAAATTAATTTAATTTTTTTTAAAATTAATTTTTATTTTTTTTTAAATTAATTTTAATTTTTTTTAAAATTAATTTTTATTTTTTTTAAATTAATTTTAATTTTTTTTAATTAATTTTAATTCTTTTTAAATAAATTTTAATTTTTTTTAAATTAATTTTATTTTTTTTTAAATTTATTAATTTTCATTTTTATTATATTAATTTACAGATTTTTATTTTATGACAGATTTTTATATTTTTATTATTTTATGCTTAATATTCTTCTTTATATTAATTTAATTTTTTTCTATTATATTAATTTTTATATAACATTAATATTAATATTTTTTTATGCTACGATTTTAATATTTTCATTTTATATTAATTTTTATTTTTTCTAAATTATATTTTTATTTGATAATTATTTTTGTTATTTATTTTATATTCATTTTTATATTTTTATCTTATTCATTTTATAATAATTATATATATTTTATTTCATATTATTTTTTTCTAAGGTGGTGAAGATGAGAAATATTCGTTAATTCTGTCGACGAGCGAAAGGTTCGTTTGCGAGAGATGCCGACTTAGAACGTCTGATGATCGAGATCAAGTGTGTCATCGCTGTCATCTAGTACTTCATTCACGATAATCAATTTTAAAATAAATTAGGCAAAAATTGAATTTTTTTTATTGACTTTTATTTCATTTTTTCTGTTGAGTGGGGTGGGGGAGAGTAGTTGTACTTAAGTGCAATAGGTGACGCAGTTTTACACAGGGACTATCGCCATCTAGTGGTGATTATATTTATTACGTAATTTAAGTTGTAATCTCCAGTTGTTGTTTGTGGAATTTGGTTTCGTTATTAATTTTGACATGATATTAGCAATTTATTACAATGTCTTGTCAGATTAATGTGGTAGCTTCTATTGGCAACGTTAATATTGTTAGAAAAATTCTGTTTCCCGAGTGGGAAAATGAATCTAAAGGTAAATATGACCTTAAAAGATAGGGGTTGAACGATGGACATGAACTCTTCGTTTTTTGTCAAGCGTTTGAAGCTATATAAATTAGAGATAGGTGAACTAATATGGCGTTACTTTAATGATGAATTTACGTTAAATAAATGCCATGTTAGTGCATTCAAGGCGAATCACAGTTAGGTTTCATAAATGTGACGTCATATTACGTATTTTAATTTTTTTTTTTTTTTTTTTTTTTTTGCTGGGGCAATATTATAACATCAGTTGCCAGATGGCCTATTTATAGTAGGACATGTGTCATTGACAGTAATTTTGTTTATATAGAAAATAAAGGATGGGAAGGAGATGATTCTAGTTGGAGTTGGAACGATGAAGCCGTCGAAGACGAGAAAGACGAATCTGATTCGCGTTCATGGTTGCAAGAATGCGTCGTCTCGATCTCTCCGTTGTACGATGTCATGGTCCTGGCTAGAGAACGAACATTGGCACTTCTAAATCGTAGAGTATATTATCGTTAATTATTGATTGACCGACTTATTAATCGGTATTTTGCATTCTTATTTCGTTAGGTAAATGGGACAACAGTGAGAATGGAGACATAAAAGCAAAATATACGTTGGTTTGTTCCGACGAAGTCTCGGAAGACAAACAGTGAGATTATAAGATTGAAATCACGTTTATGATTTGTCTCATTTCGTTTGTTCATTTTTTTTTTTACAGAGATTTCGTAACGAGCATTATATGTTTGCCGTTGGCATCACAAAAACGGTTTGTTGCATGCATCGATTTAGTCGTTTATTTTATTAACTGTTATTTGTGATCTTATTCGAAGGAGTTCGCGTGGACGTCCCGACTGGACAGCGGTTATCGTCGGCTTCGCTTCGGGCAACGTGAAGATGCTAACAGAAGATGGGATTCTTCTCGTCGTACAGCGATTCGATTACAGTCCCGTCATTAACATCAAATGTTGTACTTTCGAGACACCTCGCTATAACGCGATGGCGGAACAGGTTTTTGTTTCATTTTTCTGTTTATGTTTCCATTTGAATTCATTGCGATTTCTGTTTTTAAACATTTGCAGCATGAGGAATTCGTCATCTTTTATAAGAAAGCCGTTGTGGTCATTCAGGGAATCGGTCTTTACAACATGCTTCGTGCTTGTAGGAATCAGGTCGCCAAAGGTAAATACTCTGAAGTGTTTTTTTCAACGAAGAGCTTCTTATTTGGCTTCTTTATATTTCGTAGCTTCTGCGATGGGAGGTGAAGCCGTCGATCCTCCTCCTTTGGAATACAAGAAGTGGGCTTTACACGATCACAGTGAAGTTTCTGATTGTGAAAGCGTTGGTCGGTTTATTGCGTTTTTTTCCGGTTTTACGTCTCGCATAATTAAATTTGAGTTTTTCTTTATATTTGTAGGAACTGTGTCTGCGTCTCTTTTTGACCAAATGATGCACGATTCTATGAACCGTGGCTACGGTAATTTTCTCGGTGGTTCTCGTAAGATTGCTTCTGCATCGTCGTTGTTTATTGCGACTGGAACGTGTCCCTACGTTGGCTTCTACTATGCCGTCGAGGTTCATCTTGTAACTACGTTTTAAATGTGATCTCTTTTTGCCTAATATTTTTGTTGACTTATTTAAGAGCCACGCTCCTCCACTCGTTTCCGAAGCCGTGATGGCTGCTGCTCAGAAATTGTCTTCGTATTTCACGTACGTCGATCGTCAAGCGTCTTTTTCAAAGTTAACTTTAACGTTTGTTAACTTTTTGTTTGTTTCAGTGGTTTCTTCAAAACTTCTAAACCTGTATCGGAGAAACAACCCGCAAAGATCGAAGCAGGAATATCGTTACCTAGCAGGTTCTGTATAATTGTTATCCTTTTTGAGACGTATTTTGGTTCTTATTTGTTTTTCTACTACAGGTTTGAGTTGAGAGATTTACGTCGTAATGGTATCAATATGTGCACTTCACCGAATCGTCGCTTGACTGCTGTTTCGGACGATTTCGGACGTGTTTTGTTGATCGATAACCATGAAGGAATAGCAGTTAGAATCTGGAAAGGTTCATTTTTTTAAAAAACTTAAACGATTTGGGATGTTTTTTAAGTGTCTTGTAACAATTTCAGGTTATAGAGAAGCACAATGCGGTTGGATCGAAGTGGACGAAGATCGATACGACGACGGGTCCGTTGGTGGTGCGTCTTCCAAACCTAGAGTGGCTCTATTTCTCGTGATCTACTGTCGAAGACGTGGAATCTTAGAGGTTTGGCAATGGTTTTTTGTGTTTCGGTCTATATATGGGTTTCAAAGTGTAACGGAAGTCCTCTTATTGCTGTAAATAATTATTTTGTTTTAGGTTTGGGCCACTCAACAGGGGCCTCGTGTTGCCGCTTTTAATGTTGGCAAACAGGCAACGTTAGTTCTTTTTTTTTAGTTTTTATATTAATTTGTGTTAAATGTGTAAAATTATTTGTGTTGCGTGATCGATTTTAGTCTAATCTATTGCAATCATTGCATTTTGGGATTGTCGGATGTGAAATCTGTGCTACAAGGCTGGGCGCAGAGCAGTCGCTGCTATTTGCTTGAAAGTGACGGAAATTTAAGGACCATAAGCATTCCGTTTCATTGTGCACTCAGGTTAATACGAACTTGGTTTTCTTTAAGTTGGCTGAATGGTTAGGTTCGGTTTAAACGTTTTTTTTAAGGAAAATTCATTCACAATGATCTGTTTAACTTCTCAGTGACAAGTATAGTAAGAGAGCTCGTGATCTTCATCTTTTAAAGAAATTGAAGGAGCTTCTCAAATCGGACGGCGAGTTATCTTCAACCGATCTTGTCGAGAACGTTCTCGACATGAAGACTGCAAGCATTCGACATCAGGTTCGATTTACTGTCATCTGTATATCGTGACGTGGAACGAAAATAATAAAATCTTATTTTAAATGTAGGCTTTGGATGTTCTCATTGATTCCAATTCTACAAATTTTGACCAGATGAATTTGACAGTTTCTCGGCTTTTGTCATCTCTCGAGGATCAACGTACGCTAATTCAAACGAACCCGATCTTCTTTTCGCGGTTTCGTTTATCACGATTCATTCGTTCGTTTTTTAGCAATTGAGTTGCTCGACTTCGAAAGCCGGTTGCTTCTTTCTCGATGTCAACGTCTTCTTCAGCTTCTTAACCTGTACAAAGGTGTCGAAGCTTTGCACGATGACGGCGATAACATGGAAGCGGAAGTTTCTGACGTAGACGACGAGAAACCTCTTCAGGCGCTTTCGGCCATACTTCATCTTAGCGAACAAGAGATTGATAGCTTGTTGACGAAAGTTGATAGGTTAAATTTCTGTCGTCTGTAGATAATTTTTGTCTTATTTTATTTTTTATCTATAAGGTTAATGATTGCGAAAGAACGGAGACGGGGTGTGCATTTCGAAGATTCTGTGGTTCTTTCTGTTGGCCAGTTCCTTTCTTGTTTCGAAACCAACGTCTCTCACATTCCGAGAGATCATACGGCAACTCCGTTACCCATCAGTTTGATTTCTCATCTGCCCGTCGAGAGAACAGTTGCCGTTTGTACGCAAATGTCTAATGGCTAACGTGTTTCAGATCAAAAATAACAAAGTGATGTTTCATTTTAGAAGAAAATTCCTAAAAAAGATTAGTCTATAATAGGTTATTTTGAAAGATATCAACCCTTAAACATTCTAGTTTCTAGCATTCTTTCAATTTATTCTTAGTTTTTTTTTTTTTTTTTTGAAATGTAGAAACAACCAAGTTTGATAATTAGTTGTTCCAAAACATTTTAAACTTGCTTCGAATGGAAAATGTTTATAGATTTTGATCTGAACTTTGTTAGTAAATCTACTTGACGAGCCGCAGTAATTGACATTGTCGTTCATCACGTATCTGACGTTAAACTACTTAATCGTTGTAGCTCGGTTGCTGTTTCAAGCGTCTCTCTGCACCGAAAGCAAATCTCCTCACGCGTTGCTTCCTGTTCTTTTACAAAGTGGAGTTGGCCAATTACTCGTTAGTTTTAGTCTCAGTTATCTTAATTTTGACTTGTTGGATTTGGAATAAAATAATTCTTATTGTTTTATCGTACAGTTGCTGTTGGTCGAATGTTGGTTAAGTCTGAACGATGTCTGCAACAAATGGCTATCACTGTATAATTTACACGCTGCTGTTATTTTTCTCGCAGCCCGTTCATGTGAGCCGATCATAACCGTGATTCGAACTGATTCTTTTCAGAAAATATTTGTTAACTTGGGGATTTGTTGTGGGTTTTTTTAGTGGACGAAGATAGCATTGAAGTGTCTTCTATGTGGGCAGTTATTCAGACTTGTCTCTCTCAAAGTGAAAACACTGCGGCCGCACTCACGGCTGCTGTCGTTTGTAGAGGAGCTGCCGTTACTCTTTTGTCCGCACGTCAGAAACAGGCCCTTGAAGAGGAATCGTCGTTTTTGGACAACAAGGACGATTTAGCGGAAGACGTTCCTTCGAAGAGTTGCGAGTCTCTTTCGCTTTCTGACTGGGAAGGTGTGGATCTCGACATAGAACAATGGAATCTAATTGTCAAACAGCTCGAGGATTTAGTTTTTGTATCGACTCTCGTGAAACGTTCTATTCCAAAGTCTCTGATGTGTGAGGACGGTCACGGAAACTCCGAAATGTTGCCTATTACTGTGGCCGGCTTTATGGAACGGGGAAGAGGTGGATGATTGTCGGTTGTTGTTCTTTTTTTTTAGTTTTCTTTGTTCAAAGTCTTGATTTATTTTCAGGAGGGATTTCGGAGTTAGTATCACAGTGGTTGACTCTGCTTAATTTTCCCACTTTTTTGCATGTTTTCGGATTAAACGATGGTGTTGTTGGTGTTGAAAGCAAAGAAAAAGGAGATGAGACGACGACAGAGTTTCTTGTTGACAATGCGGAAGTAATAAAAGGTGGTTTATCCGTGCAGTTCACGTGCTTTTTTTAATGTTTCCATTTTTTAAAGTGTGTCTGTTGTTGTTTCAGCCGAATTGGACGAGCAAATCCATCATTTTCCTCATAGTTTGCAACGAGACATTCTTTTAGCCAACTGCTGCTGGGAATTCGCTATCCAATGGAACAAAAACAAGGAAGTTGTCGAAAGACTTCGTTGTGCCGTTATGTGTATCAAGTTTACCATCGGCATGCCGTGGTGCCGAGGTTTGTTTTCTGTTTTGTTTCGATTCGTAAGGATTTGTTTCAAACGTTTGCGTCGTTTTGAAGGTCTCGCATTGCTTTTATGGCAAACTTTTCTCAGGAAGCCGTTTACTGCTGCTGCACAGCTAACGGAAAAGGTTTAAAGAAGTAACTTGAGTTTCTAATCAATGCGACACTAAGCGTTTGTTCTTTTAGGTAGGAAAGGCACCGAAAGAACGCCTTTGTCGTAAGGTGTGTGTGTGTTTGTACTGATGATTGTGGATGAAAAATGACCGGTTTTGACTTAGCTATTGTTCGATTCATAGGATGTCGGAATGAGTGATGTGGCTTTAGAGAGATTCATGCAATGCTGTGTTGATTTCTTAGATATTCTGAGCAGGGTATTTGATTGCTGTTTTTTTTTCTGAATCAACTGACGAACGGAATGTTTAATAAGTTGTCTCTTGATTATTTCTTCAGATGAGCAGTTTACCTCGCGACACTCGAAACGTTTGCGTGTTTCATTGCGAGGATCCATGGCAGAATACGACTGGACCAGCACCATTGGTCGATCGTGCTCTCGGTCAGAAGGAACCAAGTTATTTTTTAGTGTCACATCATCAAAGATTGGCTCTCGTTCTTCAAATGGTTTTCACCTTTTCGCTCAAGTGTAAACCTTTGTCGTTGTATGACGCACAGGTTGGAATCGAATCGGAACTTTTTTTCGTGATAAATGAGAGAGAGAAAAAACAATAGTTTGTTAGACACTAGAAAAAATCTCAGTGTTTTATTGACAATTTATAAAAAAAATATATAACATTGAGAAAGACAAAAATGGTACTTATTTTTGTTTACGCCAAGATTTAGTAAAATAAATGATTTTGAAAATAAAAGGATTCGTCGACTGCAGCATCACGAGCCGCTCTTTAAATCAGGCCAACATTTTCTAAAGCTGGCTGTGATCCAAGCACTTTTAGCAAATTCGCCTAATATTCTAGTTTCTAACCTACTTTTGAATTTTCTCTTGTTTATGTTCACATCATGAACTTGTTTACGAATTCATTTGTAAATCACTAACTTCTAATTAATATTTATTATTTCGTTTTAAGAGTAAATCTTCGTTTTTCGTCGATCTCCACTCGAATGCTCCTAATATAAAAGAAAGTACTGACCCTGTGATTGCAACCAGTCGTACACAGGCAAGAAAAAAAAACCTTAAAACGGTGGCGCGTATAAAATTCCAGTTTGTTATGGGTCCACAAGAATCAGTGATTCTTGGGAGCTTAAAAATCACGAAGTCCCCTCAACAGGTGCACAAATAAAATAGCCAGAAATCGAAAATATATTAATTGCTCGGATAAACATTGAAAAGGCATAAAAAAGACTGAACTTGTCCCAGAAATTACAAAAATCTTCATTTTAAAAATTCTTTAATCTGAATGATTAAGATCGAAAAATGGAAAAAAAAAATTAAAAAACGACCCAAATCGAGAATTTGTTAAAAGTTCTGAAAAGCATCAGAAATGCTCAACTGACCTCAAAAGTTACAAAAAGTTTTATAAAATTGCAAGTTTAAAGCATTTTAAAAATCCAAAAAAATGGGGAAAAATATTTAAAAATGGCAACAAACAAAAAAATCGAAAATTTATTGAATATCCTGAAAACACTGAAAAGGTCTCACTCAGTATGGTTAAACTTACCCATAAAAAAGGCATCAACTAAGCCCTTTCAGATTTTTTTAGATTTCTATCTAAAAAAATCTGAACATCTGTCATGACGGGCCTCAAATTGACTCGGCCCTTAGGGGACCTTAGAACAAGTATAAATGCGCCACTGCCATGAATATTTGCTTTCTACTGTTGCATACACTTTATCAATAACATTGTTTTGGGTGGTATCTTATAGTTCCTGTGTCGTTCCATCACTGCTGTCGTCCAGACAATTCCGGAGCCATTTTTTTCGAATTCCACGACGATCCCTCCACCTCCAACACCAACGTCGGACCATTCTTTGGCCAGCTCTTGGATGGGAAAGATCCTTGATCTTGGAACAACGTGGCTGTTGGATTGCGATCACTTTCGAAGACATTACATCTGCGAGTTGTACAGTAGCGGACTCGACTCTCTTGCATTGGAGGTTCTTTCTTCCGTTGTCGACAGTCAAGTGATGGGATCTCAACTGATTCTGATTGCTGGACAGAGGGTCTTCAACGTTTTGCAGTCTTCGGGAGACACGTTCGTTGAGACGATGTCTCTCTTTCCTCCGACTGTCACTGCCTGGCTTAAAACCTTGGTAATAACTTGATCGTTTAACTCTCGTTTTATTTGTACAAAGGCTGAAATCGTTGTAATTAATGATATTTTTGATAATATTGTGTGGGTGAACGAGCAACTTTCGGATGAATTTCTGCTTTGAAATAGGTTTTTGTAATTTTTCTCATCAAAAACCATAAAATTTCGTTTTTTTATACTGTCGTAAAATGTTTTATTTTCAAAGATATGGTGAAAAATTCACTATAATGAGGAAAACTAAATAACATTATTAGTTATGTATTTTTTTAAAATATTATTATTTCATTATAATATTTTAAGAAACAAAATTAAGAGAAATTTTGAAAGTATTTTTATAAACTAGAAGGGTAGCTCAATCACTTAAGAGTATTTTCATGTTGATATCTTTCAAAATAAGCTTTTTATGTTCAGTTTGACCCAATGATCGAATGTTTAAGTAGGTGATATTTTTTTTTATAATTTTTGTTCAGTAAAAGTGTATTTTGAAAGATATCAACATGAAAATTGTCTTAAGTGATTGAATTACCCTTCTAGTTTGTAAAAACTATAGTTTCTTTTTAATTTTACACCTGAAATGCAGAATAAGCTGTTCATAAATTATATATTTGGCTTCATGGCTTCAAAAAAAAAAAGGCTTTATCCTATTTTTGTGTGTTTATTTAAATATTTTGCACCCTTGAAGAGGGCCTAACCTAACGAGACTCTTATTTTATATGGTTATCCAGAAGCAGGACAGTTTAAGGTGTCCGAGTCCACCATTGCCGATGATTGTTTCTATGGTCACTTACATCCTGAACGTAATACCCGAGCAACAAGCGGAACACAAAATGGCTTACAATCTTTTAGAGGCATTGCAGTTGCTCATTACGGGCAATGACATTTGCTCGAACGACGACGATGCGAACGAGTCGCCGTCTTTGAAAGCCACTAGTTTCAGTTGACAGACACGAGAGGCGTTTAAACACGTACCTGCCACATATTTGTTTAATATATGTAAGTTATCCCTGAAATGAGAATTAAATGAAATTTTTATTTGTATTTATGAATTCTAATTTATTTTCATTTTAACATGATTATATTGTATTTTTTTTATAAGGAGCCGTTAGCCTCTAAGCTAATGCATAACTGACTCTTAAGCAGCTCGCATTTGAAAGAGTTTTCTAATCTTAATTCCTTCAATAAGGAAACTTAGCACTTTAACGTGAACCCTCAAAACAGTTCAAGTATTTTCAATTTTATTTCTTGAATTTGGGAAATCATAATATATTTTTTATTAATTATTTATATTATATTATTAACTTATATTTATTTTATCAATAATTATAATGTTACAAGGAATAATAATTTAGGCAAACAGATTGATACTTTTTTGAAAGAAAAGAGACCGGGCTGGAGGCTAGAGTAAATATACAACTATTTCAGTTATATTTAAATTATTGCTGAACTCTAGCCTCTAACCAGTCTCTTCGATTGCAAAAAGCATAATTCTTTTTACCTTAATATAAATCGTAATTATGATGATGATAATAATAATAATAATAATAATAATAATAATAATAATAATAATAATAATAATAATTAAAATAATAATAATAATAATAATTAAAATAATAATAATAATAATTAAAAACAATAATATTAATAATAATAAAAACAATAATATTAATAATAAAAAGAACAATATTAATTTTAATAATATATTAGCATAATGAATTTAAATATGCTGCAGCATTGTTTATAAAATCCATCGTTAGATGGCAATACTTGTATTAATACTTCAGTCGTTCAATAGAGGGCGCCACATCCTCCGGCTACTCATTTTTTAATTTGGCAGTGTTGCCCGTCATTGTGTCGTTAGCTGACTCTTAGAGAAATGCTAATAATATTATCGCGAATCAAGGTTAATAAATTAGAAACTAAGCAAATAAGTCCTTAAGAGCCTAGATCCACGTCCATCTTGTTGTTTTGAGCAGACGACAACGAAGCAAATGAGTGTTCTTATATGGTGTTACTAAAACTGCAAGAAATCGCCTCACAATCGCTCAATTCAAATACAGTAAAGCGCAAAATGCAATAAAAAGTATTGTTCTTCACGTGCTCGATTTATATAATTTTTGAAAAGGTCCTTCTATTTTTAAACAAGGTTCAAAGTCGTTCTTTTTTTAACCCCATGTTAAATCCCATAGGATCAAAAACCGTCCCACAAACATTTGAAAAACTCTCGTTAAAACTGATTTAGAACAATAACAAAATAATTAGCACATACATTCATGTATTGGCTTCACGATGTTTCCTTTTTATAAATTTTGAAAAGGTCCTTCTATTTTTTAATAACGTTTAAAATCGTACGTTTTTAAACTCCATGTTAAGTCCCATAGGACTAAAACACCGTCCAACAAAAGTTAAGAGAACTCTGATTAAAAACGATTTAGAGCAATCAGAAAAATTAGCACGTACTTACATGTGTTTATTGCCTTCAAGATTATTCCTTTTTCTAAATTTTAAAATGGCTTTCTATTTTTAAATAACATTTAAAATCTTATGTTTTTTTTAACTCCATGTTAAGTCCCATAGGAGCAAAAAACCGTCACCCAAACATTTGAAGAACTCCCATTAAAAACGACTTAGAACAATCACACAAAAATTAGCACGTGCATTAATCTATTGGCTTCACGATGTTTTCTTTTTATAAGATTAGCACGCGAAATTATTTTTCTATTAATTATTATGTGACTTCGAACCGGGAGAAAAAACGTTAAAAAACCGTTTTTCAATCAACAACGATCGCAGCGCCTACATTCGGAGAAATTTTGAACTAAACGATGTATCTAGCCTCTTAACTCAATGAGATCAGTTAGACGTATTGAAATCATGTCAGAAGGGAAGTGTCATTGATCTGTTTCAAAATCAGATTTACATTAAAAATTTAGAATTCGACATTCGTATCTGGCAACACTGTCATAATTTTTTTCTTCCTGTCATTGAAATCATGTGAGTTTTTTTTTCGTTCTTGGTTTTTTTTTTTAATATTTTATCTTATATTTATCTTATTTTTGTGTATCTAGATTGGAATTTTAAGTGATATATATTGATGATCTGCTTGAAGATTACGTGAAAATGGCACTGACAATATCAGCAACATGTACAGAGACGCTTCGCAAACCGGTGAGTTAAAGAACGTTGTAATCATTCTGCTGGGTGATAAGGAAGGTGTTGGTAATTCTTCACATTATGATCTTATTTTGTACTGATTACACTGATAACGACAAAGATATTATGTACTACACTAGTGTATAGTACGTAATATTCTTTGTTAAAACCGTTTTTTTTTAGAAACATTCGTATTTTATTACTGATTTTCGTATGTGTTTCTTAAGAAATCTTGCAAATATTTTCGATTAGCATCCAAATAGCCTCTGTGCAGGTGCTTTTGTACAGCTTTTTTGATCTTATTTAGCGCCTTTTCAGCAATTTAGCTTAGAGGCTAGCAGCTCCTTATCGAAATCTTTATCTCAAAAATCAAAATAGAAGAATTAGAAGTTATGATCTGGCCCACTATTTTTTTTTTACAGGAAAAAGTGTTAACAGATTTCTCATGTAGAGTATGATTCCAGGTGAGATTTGTAAGACTGCAGCAATGTCTTCACTTCCTGTGTAGGTTGCGTGGTATGTTCTTACAGATTTGGGTGCACTGTTGAGGCTTTCTCATAAGCTGCTCGTGACAATATAAATTCAAAAAATATATATATTTTGCATTAGACCTGGAAGAGTGCAAAAAGATATCTCTTAACGTGTAATAAGTTCTGGATGAAGTTTGCAAGACAGTATTGTCTTCATTTCCTATTTGAGTTACGCTATATTCGAATATTATGTTATAGAGTGAGTGTACATCAGGTTTCCCCCGATTAAAAATATATATTGCATTGGTACTGGCAGAGTAAGTTTGTTAAGTTTCAGTAAAGTGTGCAAGACAACAATGTCTTCAAGTGCAATTTTGGTTGCATGATTAGAAAGTTATGTGCAAAACATTATTTGCATCTAAACGGAAAGATTATCAACGGATATACCTTTGGTACATTAGGTAAGTTTTCCAATTAAGAGGCTACGTCACAAAATTACTTCGAAAAATCTCCACAAAGAGTGCTAGCCTCGTTTTTTTTCTCTATTGAGCCCATAGCCCCAATGTTAAAGAAAAAATGTTAATTTTTAAAAATACACAAGAGTCGTGGCGGCAGTATGTTTATTTTTCATATTTAAAGTTGTCCAATTTTGATGGTTCAAAGTGCAATTTGCACTTAAAATATATGCTGATCGAAGTGATAGAACGACGAAAAATTGCTAAGTGCGGTTCTATTTTTAAAAATTACTTCAAAATCGCGAATTTCTAACTCTTATGTTAAACTCCATTGAGTACGCGCGTTCGTAAGCAAAACAAAAAATATCCCTTAAAAAGCTCGTATTCTAGACTTACGCTTCAAATCACTGTATACATCTGCAGAAGTTAAGTACCTTACCTAACCTAACAGTACTTAACTTCTGCAGATGTATACAGTGATTTGAAGCGTAAGTCTAGAATATAAGTAGAGATCTCGAGATAGTAAGTCGAGATTTTGAAAGAGTCCGAGTCAAATTTATTTATTTTAATGTCCTCAACAGGGCTCCGTAAGAAGATGATGATGTCGTGTGACCAAAGCACTTAATGAAAAAAAAAATGAGAGATAATATAAAGATCATTAATTTTGACTTTTAATTACAGTTGAAAAGAGTTTTTTCATCACATTTTCTTAACTACTTTAACTGTTATCCTTTTTGGAACCTCACTTTTTTTTGGCAAAATAATAAAAAAAAGGTCGTCCTTGGTTTCTGATTACAACGATGATGATGATGACATTTAAAACATTTAATATACACAGTGAACCAAACAGTTTGTACTGTTTTTTTTTTGTGTGTGTGGGTTTACTAGAATATTCAATCAGTAACTGATCTTGGGAACATATCGAATTCCATTATTATCGTATTAGGCATAAAATATTAATTTTCAAAAGAGTGAGAAAGAGAAGAAGAAGAAGATGGAATAGTTACAGGGTGGCTGCTTCTATAGGAAAGCCGAAAATCAACTTTGATTACCGACCTTGAGTGGAATTGTTGTATGTCAACGGTTAGAGACAGAAAAAAAAATGTTCGCATTTATTTAAACACTTAAATTATACGATTAAAAAATCAACAACTTCCAACATTATTGTTTATAAATAAAACTACAAGGTAGTCATTTTATTCATTGTTTTTTTTTTTTTTTGAAGATATCGCACCTCGGTTGGAAGACTGTCACAACTAAAAAAAAACACTTTTTTTTGGGAGGAAAATGAGTTTTTTTATTAAAGTTGCATTTTTTTTTCTATCGTAATCTGTTGTAGGGGAGCCAAATAAACCGATATTGTGAATAGTCAAAACGGTTTTTGCACTTTGAAACACACACCTGATAATTTAATTGCATTTAAATAATAAACGTGTTCTACAGAGCCCTGTGAAGGACAAACAAACAATATGTCGAATTCAATTTATTCAGTTAATACTTAAATATAATTTATATAAACTATTGACAAAATATTGATTTAGTATTTTTCAATTTAAAATATTAATAATTAAAGTCAATTTTTATTTGGGTTCATGTGTCCTTAACCGGATTCCGTATAATTCATCTAAACACAGTCAATTCATTTAACTCACTGTGTGTATCACAAGGTATAAGCCATGAATCTTCTCCTAAACTTTAAACTCAGTTTTTCCCCAAGAAAGTGTTTTTTTTTAGTTGTGTCACTCTTCCAGCCGAAGTGCAATATGGCCAATCGAGAAAAGTATCCCCAATTGTGATTGGTGGAAATCATTAAAGGGACACATTAGGTATCAAATAGGAAATAGTAATCTTATTTGCTTTCAGCTTCCGTCTTAAAAGCGGCAGTCACACTAGGCTGGTTTACAAGCCGCTGGTTGCTGCTGGCTATTAGCAGCAACAGCAAGCAGCAGCTGCTTTGGGTTCACACTTGTCCAGTCACTGCTGGTATTAGCAGTGCAAGTCATCCAATCACCGTCTTGCAAAAACACAAACTCTAACAACAACCAACCCAAACAGTGGAGTTTCAACTACCACTAGTGCCACTACTAGCAACAAAAAGTTCACACTAGATGGCAGCAGCAGGAAGGGAGTCACATGACCAGCTGGTAGCTGCTAAAGTTGGACAGGTCCAACTTCACCAGCCGCTGTTAAAATTACTAGCCCGCTGGTGAAAGCAGCTGCTGGTAGCAGTTCAGACTATGCTGCTAGCTGGCTACAACCAGCCAGCAGCAACCAGCAGCTTGTAAACCAGCCTAGTGTGACTGCCGCAAAACAGTGGTGGGTTTTGAGCGGGAAACCGTTTAGGAACTGAAATGACTGCAAAGCTAGTGTTTATGTTCGGAATGTTAAATTGGGACAGACTATAATCGTAGGTCACTCACTGACCTACACTTACATTCTGAGGCGGCTGAGCCCCCAGGACCCTCTGCAACAAGCTTAATTTAATGTAACCCCACCCTAATCACTGATATAAAAAAAGTGTAGGTCACTGAGTAACCTACTGTTCTGAAGTGTAGGTCACCTAGTAACCTACGATTATAGTCTGTTCCTGTTAAATTAAAAGTACTTGAAACTTTTATTATTTTCAAAATTAAATATTTATTAACATTTTTCTTCTTATTATTTTGCAATTATTTACGAACAACTTAACAAGTAACAATGTTATTTCTTACACATTTTTGTTGCAAACAATTTCAGTATAAAAAAAATTTCAATATAATTTGCGTAATTTCGATGGAACCATTTTTATGCACACGGGAAAAGTTTCATTAAGTTTTAACTTTTGAAGTGATCTATCTGGTTTGAAGAAGATGATTTTTACAATGTAAACGTACTTTTCAGTAAAAGTTACGTAACGTTTTCGTTTCAGTTTACACGGAATATTTGCTGTTTTGTGGAAAAGTTTGTATTGAAATTAAGCCTCGTTTTCACGGTGGCGATAGTTCTTTCGTGAGAGTAGCTGTCATGAAAGTTGTGATAGTTCACTCTCACGATAGCACAACTGTCTACATGTCTTGAAGTAACGGTGATAGTTGTCTGTCACATGTGACAGTGTGACGTCTACTTCACTAGATATCATTGAGTCAACAACAGTGTTGCCTCTCTCTCTCCCTCCCTCCATCAGAAGCTAAATTTCCCTACAAAGTGGATATTTCTCCCTACAAGCGCCGTTCACTCAACAACTATTACTATATTGAGGACAGTACTATATCAACTATCGATAGTCAAACGAGATAGTTGTGATAGTCACTATCGCGAAACAGTGTGATAGTGACTATCATGTGGTCTTCACGATGAGAGTTCTCGCAGATAGTTGCTACTCTCACGTGACAGCAACTATCTTGAAAACTGTATCATCGTGTAAGCGAGGCTTTAGGAACATTTCGGGGTTTTTTTGTTGTTGTTGCGAAAGTGTTTTACAATTTAGAGAGAGAGAGAGAGAGAGAGAGAGAGAGAGAGAGAGAGAGAGAGAGAGAGAAAGAGAAAGACAGAGAGAGAGAGAGTGAAAGAGAGAAGAGAGAGAGAGAAAGAGAAAGACAGAGAGAGAGAGAGAGAGAGAGAGAGTGAAAGAGAAAGAGAGAAGAGAGAGAGAGAGAGGTCGTAAGTGTTTGCAAATGATCATAAATGACACCCAGGAGTTGTATAATTGTAAAGTAGTTTTGAAGTCACCCTGTACTTTGTATATAAATCTTGATATTGTGTTATCGTCGTTCTCATTTCCTAGTTTTGAAACACTTTTTAAAAGACGACACACACAACTCAGTGGTTTTTTATATTTAATATATTTTATGTCTTTCTCAAGATAAAAAGAGAGGTTCAATTCAGTTTTTATTTAGCTAATTTTATATAATTAATAAAAAAAAATCGTGAATTTTTTTTGGCCATATTTGATATAACAATGATTGACGGTCTTTATACGAAGGTAAATTACTAATTAATTAATTTATTAATATTAGTTTGTCAGTTTTATTGTGGGCTTCATTAAGATCCTTTTAAGAGAGAGAGAGAGAAAGAGAGAGAGAGAGAGAGAGAGAGAGGCAAGGACACATTTTATAGAAAATGAAAATATAACAAATTTAGGATGAAAAAAAAAGAGAAAATAATGAAATTTCTGAATGGGAATTAAATAACAATTGGATGGATGAACTTTGAAGAAGGACCCAAGTTCTTCTAGTCTACACCTAAGAAAGTTAAAGCTGGTTTTAAAGTGTAAACGCTCCACTTCGAACTCTTTAAGAATGAAAATTGGAGTCACCCTTCTAGTTTCTAAAACACTTTCGAACTCTTATTGATTTTGTCTTAATAAGGATGAAAATTGCAGTTACTCTTCTAGTTTCTAAAACACTTTCAAGTTTCTCTTCCTTGTTAAGACAAATCAATGGAGTCCGAAAGTGTTTTAGAAACTAGAAGGTTACCTCCAATCATTTAAGACAATTTTCATGTTGATATCTTTCAAAATAAACTTTTATTGAACAAAAATCTAACGCCTGCTTAACATTGGATCATTTTTTAGGCCTAAAAAGTTTATTTTGAAAGATATCAGCATTAAAATATTAGTAACGTGATTCAGCTACCCTTCTAGTTTCTAAAACACTTTCATACTCTATGGATATTGTCTTAACAAGGATGAAAAATGAAGAGAAAATTGAAAGTGTTTTTAGAAACTAGAAGGGTAGCTCCAATTTTCATCCTTGTTAAGACAAAATCAATAGAGTTCAAAAGTGTTTTAGATACTAGAAGGGTAGCTCCAATCACTTAAGACAATTTCCATGTTGATATCTTTCAAAATAAACTTTTATTGAACAAAAAATTTAAAAAAAATATCGCCTGATTAATATTGGATCATTTTTCAAACTGCTGAAGATAGGTCTAAAAAGTTTATTTTGAAAGATATCAGCATTAAAATATTATTAATGTGTTTCAGCTACCCTTCTAGTTTCTAAAACACTTTCAAATTTCTTTTAATCTCTTCTGAAATGATGAAGAATTAAAAGAGTTCGAAAATTAGCTATTCAACTAAACATGATTAACTTGAATGCATTTAGTTGTTAAGTTTGAATGCAAATAATGCAACCATATAAGTACAGTGTATATTGCCTAATGGTAGTTTAAATGGAATAGAAACACAATTCAGAAACAACATATGAAAGTATTTTAGAAACTAGACGAGTCAGTAAAAAAAAAACTTGAAAGCTATTTTATTCTTTGAAAAATAAATATTTTCTGACAATTTTAAATTCTTCATTTTTGTATTTTTAATTTCACGTTTCGGTCAAAAAAGCGAAAAAAAAAAATAGATAAACTTTTTAATAAGGTAGTTTCATAAAGATTAAATTTTATTTTTAAATATATAAAAATAACTTCAAGTGTTTTGTTTACTCTTCTAGTTTCTTAAAACACAATTTTACACATCGAAAACAATTTTTTAGGGTTTTTTTATTTCCGTTTTGATTAATTTTTAAAATACTCATCGTAATACTTTGTACACACATGAGTTAAATGAATTCAAATTAAATGTGTTTAGGTGAATTATATGGAATCCAGTTAAGGACCTATAAATCAAATAAAAATTGACTTTATTATTAATATTTTAAATTGAAAAATACTAAATCAATATTTTAATGTCAATAGTTTATTATAAATTATATTTAAAAGTATATTAAGTCAATATTTTCAGATTAATTAACTGAATAAATTGAATTTGATATATTGTTTGTTTGTCCTTCACAGGGCTCTGTAGAACACGTTTATTATTTAAATGCATTTAAATTATCAGGTGTGTGTACTAGGTATAAGGATGGGCTACCATACTAGTCTGAAAATATTGAGTTAATACTTAAATATAGAAACTATTGATATTAAAATATTGATTTAGTATTTCAATTTAAAATATTAATAATAAAGTCAATTTTTATTTGGTGTTCATGTCCTTAACTGGATTCCGTATAATTCACCTAAACACATTTAATTTCAATTCATTTAACTCATGTATGTATACAAGGTTTAAAATACAAATACATCAAACAGAAAACTATATTCTAAGAAATTCATTTACAATATTCTAGTTTGAACACTTTTTTCCAATTTTAATAAAGTCAAGGAAAGAATTTAATTTTATTTAATTTTTAAAAGTCCCCCCCCCCAAAAAAAAACAATGAATTGTTTCTGAGAAACTTAACAATTTCTAAACAATAACTTTTACTTGGTTGACATTTTTTTCTTATTTAGAATTTTGCATCAAATAAATTGATTTATTATTAATATTAAATCATAACGACACAACTATTTTTCACTTATTTTTTTCTAAGAGAAACAATTATTGATTCAATTTATTCCACACACATTTGATAATTTTCGTGATAATGCAATTTTATCACAACTGCACACCAAAGAGAATTGTTGGGTTTGGATGTTTCTTGCTTTTTCACAATGGATTTTACACAGTTATTGCTGCACTTAGACACAAGCAATTAGAAAACGGGATGAACACAAGTTGGCTCCGCCCTTTTTATGACGAACTTCAACTTCTAATTGGTTTGTTGTGTGTGGTTCGATGTTGAAAAGGGCGGAACATGTGACGTCAGACTACGTAACCAACCAATTAGAAGTTGCCGATCGTCATAAAAAGGGCGGAGCCAACTTCTGTTCATCCCGTTTTCTAATTGCCTGTCTCTCCTCCTATCCACACACTGACACAGGCAATTAGAAAACGGAACAAACACAAGTCGGCTCCGCCCTTTTTATGACGAACGGCAACTTCTAATTGGTTTGTTGTGTGTGGTTCGATGTTGAAAAGGGCGGAGAACATGTGACGTCAGACTACATAACCAACCAAGTAGAAGTTACCGATCGTCATAAAAAGGGCGGAGCCAACTTCTGTTCACCCTGTTTTCTAATTGCCTGTCACTTAGACTTGTTGTCCCTCTGCCACAATCCTTTTTTTTTTGTCCACCTTCAAGAAGAATTATTGAAATTCAAACTACATTATTTTTTGCATTTATGTCAGACGGTTAATTTGTGAAATGAATATACTAAAAATAGTCTGAAATTGCAAATGCCAAATAATTTCGGATTAGTTTTGATGTCGAATCTTAAAAGAGACTCGAAAATTGTTAGGTTGTAATATGAACTGAGCTTCTGGTTTCGCATTCATTGACGGAACGGATTCGTTTGGAGCCATCTTAAGTTCGAATTGTTGCAACAGTGTTGCAAAATATAAGTAGAATTCAACAATTGCCAATGATTCTCCCAAACAACGACGTTTTCCTACGAAAAAACACAAAAAAAAACAAATACCAAGTGTTGTTTGTAACATTGGTGCAAATCAGCAAACACGCAAACATTGGGAATTCCTGAAATGCTGTGAATAAGCTGCTTAAGAACGGGATGTGTGACATTTGCCCTAAAACTACTTGTCCTAAAGGGACGTTTGTCCTAATCAGCAGTCTAAATATGTCATTTGGACGTTATTTACGCGCCTGTGGGACGCAGAACCTATGTAACATACTCCACCGAAAGCACTAAACCGTAAGGAAAGACAAAAAATGGTTTTATGGTAAATGTCCCTTTAGGAGTTTAGGGCAAACGTCCCTTTAGGGCAAGTAGATTTAGGGCAAACATCTATATCCTCTTGGAAGTTAGCAATCATTAGCTACGAGTACGGAAAACTCATTTTTTTACCTATCGAAAATGGAATGAGGTATTCTGGTTTAACAACTTCGCCCGTTTCGGTCAAAAATCTCTCGGGCCGAAAGTTCTGGGGATCTTTCCACAGTTTCGAATCATGATGGACACTCCAGAGATTAGGCAAAATGTAACTGTCTTTCGGAATGAAATATCCTTTGACGTGGACATCTTTTGTTGTTCTTATATTCAAAAAAAGAGCAAAACATATAAAAATTTCATTAAGGTTACATGTCGGTTTATAACGAACTGATTTGTACCGATGAACTACACTGAGTGGCACGATACTAGAAAGTCTCATAATTTCCCACATCGTGGCTTCAGTATACGGAGTACGAACACGATCACTCCAAGAAGGCGAACGTTCGCTTCCAATCTGAGCATCGATCTCTTGATGTATTTTTAGTTGGACTTTAGGATAGTTCAACAGATACACAATGCCCCACGTAAGAGTATTGGTCGTTGTGTCGCTGCCGGCTCCAAAGATGACCCTTAAATTTTGACATAATGCTGAATCTGGAAGAATGAAATCGTCAGAAAGTAGTTCTGTAAACCTGAACGTTGGTATTTGAGGCCTAAATGTAACATACCATTAAATATGGAATCCGTAATTCCGTTTTCTTTGCGGCGTTGCGCTTCAGTCAAGTAAGCATCGATGTAGGTGTCTCGAGAACCATGGACGTGAGATTTCTTGTACTTCTGGTTTAGAACTGTCATAAATGTTTCCGTGTTTCTACCAATTGCATCTCTAAAAGTTGGAAAAGGTCAAATGAAAACGAGTTGAAGACTTTTACTGGAGCAGGAGCTCGAGTTGGTACGTGAGTAGATGCTCAAACTGAGAGCACCTACTCATGTTATTAGCAAGTGCTCAAACTGTGAGTAGCTGCTTAATTTTTCATCATATGAATAAAAATGATCCTCTGTAAACTGCGTAGGATGGTATTAACAAAATTGAGTAAGTGCTCTAGTTTTTGGAGCAAGTGCTCGCATTGGAATGAATAAAATGTGTGAATGGGTGCTCGAACTGGGAGCACCTTTTTATGGTATGAGCAAATGCTCACGCTGTGAGTAGGTGCTCCACATTTTTTAATAGACTAGGGGGCCAATTGTATGATCTGCGAGTGGGCACCTACGAAATGAGCACCTACTCCTCATCTTTTTGAGTAGCTTCTCATGAGTACATGCTCAACTTTATTAATACCACGCATTATCTTTTTACCTAATTTTTCTTCGGTCATCGAATAGCCGATTGAGGATGGGAACGTTGAGGATCCATGGAAAGAAATTGGAAGCACCAACTTGGTTTTCGTTTGTGATTACGGTTAAACTTTCTTGGTAGCGGTCGATCAAAAATGCATCGTGGTACTCGAATCTCTTTCCGAAGAGCATAAGGCACACGTTATTAGCCATGCTTAGTCCGAGGAGGTGTTGGAAGTTTGTCGCTTCGCCTTTCACTTTATGAAGTTCGTCACAGAAGTGGTGAATTTCGTTCTTTTTTTAAGGAAGGAATGAAGAAGGACATTCTAGTATGAACTGAACTGAATAAATGCTATGCTTGTTTAACCCTTATCCAGTTGACACTTTAGATTCTTGTCCAGTTTGGCTCTTTTTCAGTTTAGCCCTTGTCCAGTTTGGCTCTTGTCCAGTTTAACCCTTGTCCAGTTTGGATCGTGGCCAGGTTTTGCCCTTGTCCTGTTTGGTCTTTGTCATGTTTGGTCCTTGTCCAGTTTGGCTCTAATCTAATTCAGCATTTGTCTAGTTTGTCCGAGTTTGTCTCCTGTTTAGTTTAGCTCTTGTCCAGTTGGTTTTTTTTTCGAGGTTAGTTCTTGTTCAATTCTGTCTGTCTGCCATTTATTGATCAAAATCTCAATGAGTCTAAGGTCCTTTATAGTTTTCATGTGGTAACTCGAAATATCTTGTATAAAAATTAAACATGGCTGAAAAACAAATGAACCCAACCCATGTCATAGTATATAACTTACAATTATCTTGGGCTCGATACTGGTTTTACCAAGCCCTAAGTCTCTTAAGGTACTCAAAGCGAAATGTCTTTGCTCTTTCCAATGGTGTCCATCAGATGAAACGACATCTGTGGACAAATGTATTTTCATTTTTTAAATAATTAATTCCAATTATTTTAGTAAAGAAAATAATGTCAATTTTAGCTTACTTTGAAATTTGCTAGTTGCAACATCAGATCCTGGTAATTTGGGTCTTCCGGAGAAAATGGCGCCTTTTCTAATAAAAGCCTCGTGTATTGAATCGAAGTCATTTAAGACTATTGCCAGTTGTTTTCCCAAATAAAAACTAGAAAAGACAAAATTAACAAGAAGAACAAAACCATGCATGGGCACCAAATTCGTCAAGAATGGACAATTCTCTTCGGCTAGAAATCCTTCGAAGGGCAACTTATGGACCATAGAATGCGGTGGTGGTGGTGCTCGGGATTCATGGTCACCAAGTGAAATTTACCTAAAGATGGTTCCATATTTCTTAGCAATTTGATCGAATTGTACGTAAGGATTTCTTGTGATGAAGGGAAGGTATCCAAGAACTGGAATTCCTAGTGGTCCCGGTGGCAATCCTCTTGGGACACTGAGGTACCAGTAACCACATAATAACACAAGGATCAGTAAAACATATTTAACAAAATCAAATTCGCCTGAAGTTGGAAACAAGAATTGAAAGACAGACATGTTGTTTTCAGTTTGACGTTTTCAACTGGATTATGACTGTGGACTCTAGCTGTCCTATCTTGACCTTTATTTCGTTTCAAATTGTAAACGAAGGTTGATTCACACTATACGGTCAAGGCGGCGGGTCCGGTTTGACCTTGGTTAAATGTCGTCGGTCAAGGAGGGTTCTGTTTGACCGCGGTCAAATATCATAATAAGCCTAATTATAAATTTTCAATTGAAATCCAATGTATTTGGAAAAGTCCTCCGTTCACACTGACGACCACACTCAGATTATGGTTTTGCATAGAGATTCTGACTGACTGACTGACTGGTGGCCATGACCGGATAGTGTGAATCGACCCTTAAAATAAAACACTGGCATATTTTGCATACAATATATCATTTATTTTAATTGATGCTAATTTGCTATGATATTTTCTTAAGTGTAATTTAATATAATTTTATAATTACTCTTTAATATTTTATGAGTTTTTCGTCTTCACGAATCTTTCGAATCCTAAACCTAAAAATAACTGTTAAAAACTTTGGTAAAATTCGTTTTAACTTCATTGACTTCAATAGAAAAAAGAAAAAAAAAAACCCGGCGATTGTTGTAATTTCGGTGTTGTTCTCGGATCACCATTATCACCTTGTGGAGAGCCATGAGTGCCACACTTGTGTATTATTATTAATAATTTAAGAGGCTAGATACATCGTTTAGTTCAAAATTTCTCCGAATGTAGGCGCTGCGATCGTTGTTGATTGAAAAACGGTTTTTTAACGTTTTTTCTCCCGGTTCGAAGTCACATAATAATTAATAGAAAAATAATTTCGTGTGCTAATCTTACAAAAAAGAAAACATTGTGAAGCCAGTAGATTAATGCACGTAATAATTATTTTGTTATTGTTCTGAGTTGTTTTTAACGGGAGTTCTTCAAATGTTTGGGTGACGGTTTTTTGCTCCTATGGGACTTAACATGGAGTTAAAAAAACGTAAGATTTTAAATGTTATTTAAAAATAGAAAGCCCTTTTAAAATTTAGAAAAAGGAATAATCTTGAAGGCAATAAACACGTGTAAGTACGTGCTAATTTTTCTGATTGCTCTAAATCGTTTTTAATCAGAGTTCTCTTAACTTTTGTTGGACAGCGTTTTAGTCCTATGGGACTTAACATGGAGTTTAAAAACGTACAATTTTAAACGTTATTAAAAAATAGAAGGACCTTTTCAAAATTTATAAAAAGGAAACATTGTGAAGCCAATACATGAATGTATGTGCTAATTATTTTGTTATTGTTCTAAATCAGTTTTAACGAGAGTTTTTCAAATGTTTGTGGGACGGTTTTGGGGCCAATGGGATTTAACATGGGGTTGAAAAAACGAACGACTGTGAACCTTGTTTAAAAATAGAAAGACCTTTTCAAAAATTATATAAATCGAGCACGTGAAGAACAATACTTTTTATTGCATTTTGCGCTTTAATGTATTTTAATTGAGCGATTGTGAGGCGATTTCTTGCAGTTTTAGTAACACTATATAAGAACACTCATTTGTCTCGTTGTCGTCTGCTCAAAACAACAAGATGGACGTGGATCTAGGCTCTTAATATAATTTCATTTATTTGTATCTTTTTAATGAATAATATAGGATTCTTATATGAAGGATTCGAGAACCTTTTAGGATTCGGATTCGAGAAAATTTAGGATTCGTCCCCCCCACCTCTAAAAATTACTCTTTTTAAGTGATTCAGCTACTCTTCTAGTATCTAACACTTTCATTTTCTGCTAATGAAAAAACCAAAGTTTAGATTGGACAAATCTAAAGAAGAGCCTCGTTTATTGGTCTCGGAAGATTCGCTCGTGGTCTTGATCAACAATTGCCTCGTGGTTAGTAACGTGTCCGGGTAGAGCCTATAGTCGTAAGGTTTGAAACCGAAGATGCCACTTGTTGAGCTCTCGAGAGTGGCAATGAGTGACATACGGATGACACCTGTTTGCCATCAATACCAATTTCGTTTTTTCTGCTTTCATATTGAATATGGACAAAATTTCAACAATGAAGGAAGTAAAGTTACCACTTATAATATTACTGATTCGGATCTAAGTCTACGAGGAATCGTTTCCTTTCAGTTTATAAAGTGGACAACTTAGAGTATTTTTGAAGGGTTTTTAAGAGTCGTATTGTTGTCAAAGTGTTGACACACCTGGAAATTTTACATAAAAAAAAGTGTCGACGTGTTGGCAAAGATCGAAAGAGAGAAAACTGATTACGAGACGTTTGGTTGGATTTTTCTATATAAATAATAGAAAGTGTGAATGGAAGATTATTTTTAAAAATATGTTATGGGCTCTCTTTGGAGCTTGTAAGTGAGTGTTTGTCATAATTTCATAAAAGAACCCCGAATATTATCAACTGTCGCAAAATAGTGAGAAATGTTTCTGAACATTCCGAGTAAGACCGGTGTGAACGGTCGAAAAAACTCTCCTCTTGAAATTTATGACGATCTGGAACATTATCTCAAGGTAGAATTCTATAGAAATTGGAATATCTGGACGTGTTAAATTATATGATAAAAGTTATGACTGATATAAGATGAATATTTTGTTATCGTTCTCGAGTAATTCTGGTAGAATAAGGATGGATGCTGGTTTGTCTGTTTGTGTTGGTAAAAATAATGAAATTTTGTGTCAAAATATGACTAAATATTTTGGTTTTTAAATTTTAAGCTTCAAACAAAAGTGATTATTTTACACATTCGTTTTAATAAAAAAAAGGTTTATTTTAATGATACTATAATTTTTTTAAGTTAAATTTGGGCATAGATATTATGTGAGAAAGAAACTTTTTAAAACAATATTGAAATAGCGATTTTTTTCTTCTCTTGAACAAAATAAGTACATACATTTAATGTCAAACCAGTCACCAAGTCGAGTATTCTCTTCAATAATAATATTTTAAATAATAATTTTAAATAATAATTTTAAATAATAATTTTAATAATAATTTTAATAATAATAAAACATTGATATTAATAATACATTGATAATAATAATAATAATGATAATAGTTATAATAATAATAATTTGTAATTTATAAGAAAATAAATGAAAAATATAAACATTTTAAAAATATAATTTTATAAAAAAAAATTAATTTAAAAAAAAATCTTAATACATAATAAATAAAATTAAATTCTTCATAAACGTTTTGAATATATATTTTTTAATATATATATATATATATATATATATATATATATATATATATATATATATATATATATATACATATATATATGTATATATATATATATATATATATATACATATATATATATATATATATATATGTATATATATATATATATAAACGTATATATGTATGTATATATATATATATATATGTATATGTATATATGTATATATATATATATGTATACATATATATATATATATATATATATATATATATATATATGTACATATGTATATATATATATATATATATATATATATATATATGTACATATGTATATATATATATATATATATATATATATATATATATATATATATATATATATATATATATATATATATATATATATATACTAAAATAAATAATTATAAAATAATCGTGTATTTTATTAGATTTCCTAATTTTATCGTACTTTTTTTTTGCAATTTTTCAGAGTGATTTTGTGTGGTCTCTCTCTCTCTCTCTCTCTCTCTCTCTCTCTCTCTATGTATAAATATTAATTGTTTAATTAATAAATCTAATCGTAGGTTGTTTATTTTTCTTCTAGTTGTTTGTTCACCATCAGAAGACTCCGAGCGACACGACCGAATTTAAGGAATTGACGAAGAAAGATGCTCAAGTCCAGCTGGCTCAGGAACTGGACAAACTTCTCCTAACAGCAACGCCTGCAGTTCAGAAGCAGGTTCGTTATTAACGACCAAATATCCAAGTTTAAAAAAAAATACAAAATATATCTTCCGTAATTAGTTGTGTGACTATATTTTATAATCGAAAATAGCAACATATTTACGTTTGTTTCGACCTTGACACGCTTTTATCTTGTTTATTTGTATTTTATTATCTAATAAAAGCGAACAACGGAACAACGCTTTTAATTAAAATTATTTACTAATTTGAGTTTTTTTTCTTCTTCTTCTTCTCATTATTGTTTCAATCAAGTCCTCATTTTAGAATGTGAAATGGGCTCACAGTTAAATTTTAAGGTGTTTTTTTAAAGTGTAAAAAGCCTATGAACTCTTGATTTCAGGTTGAGCCAAATTAAGAGAAAATTGAAAGTATTTTAGAAACTAGAAGGGTAGCCTCATTGTTTGATATTTTTCAAAATATGCTTTTCTTTATGCAAGTTTGAAAAGGAACCGATTTCTAAGTAGAAAATATTTTTCATATAATATCTATAAAAAGTTTATTTTGAAACATACTGCAATATGAAAAATACTATTAAGTGATATTCGGCAAGCGTTCTAGTTTCTAAAACACTTTAAATTTCTATTATGTGTTCTTCTGAAATGCAGAATAACCAGAGTTTGAAAATCAGATGTTCAGTAAAACATCGTAATGCAATTTTGAAAGAAAAAAAATAATTCAAATATTTGTTAGATACTAGAATAGTACACGGTTGTGCTAAAATTGTTTTCATGATGATATTTTTTAAAATAATTTTTTTAGGGCAGTTTAAAAAATAATCATTTTTTCAGCAACATTTAATAATTAAAAATGATTTGAAACTGTTTGCGAAAAGTTTATTTTTAAAGAACTCACAATGAAAACAATTTTGACGCATTCATCTACTTTTCTAGTCTGTAAACAAACTTTAGGCTTTTTTTTTAAAAAAAAAAATTGCTTCTAACAAAGTTTACATCCACTTTTTGTGGATTATTTTCTAAAAATTTACAACTTGTTGCAGATTTATCAGAGAGAATTCGATGGATATCAGAAACTTTTCGCTCATTTTCTTCAAGATGTCGGTCCCTCGGTTCATTGGGAAAAGATTGAACCGTTGCCAGACGGAGCGGTTCGTTACAACTCGAGATTACTAAAGTCCTTACTTGTCTCTTCATCGTTTTCATGTTTGTTACGAGCAGGTGATCGACTACAGAACTTTACAACAGCCGGATGCGGCTCACTTGAAGAAAATGCTCGATCACTTGGTCGTGATCAAGTTGAACGGTGGTCTTGGAACGAGTATGGGATGTAAAGGACCCAAAAGCGTGATTCCCGTACGAAACGATCTCACCTTTCTGGATTTGACAGTTCAGCAGATTGAAGTTAGTTAACTAAAAGGCGTTCTTATTGTGAAAATCGTTTAATACAAATTTGAATTGACTAAAATGATTTTCGTGTTAACCGAATTTTGTGTTAAAATTTGCTTATTGGCTTCCGCCTAGGTGTTTTATATAGATTTTTATTCACGGGGCCAAAAAATTCACCATATTAACCGATATTTTCGCGTTAAACGAATTAAAATTTATTAAAAAAACTATACTGTATGAATGGAACCGAATACTTATTTCTTGTTAACCGGTTGCTTATGTTATCCGTTTTTTGTGTTAAACGGTTTTAACTGTACTTGAAAGAGATATTTTTTTCATTTTCTTCATGTCTGTTTTTCTTCTTCTCCGTCTAGCATTTGAACAAGAAGTACGGTGCCGACGTTCCGTTGGTTCTCATGAATTCGTTCAACACGGACGAAGACACTCAAAAGATTGTACGCAAGTACAAGGGCTTCCAAGTCAAGATCTATACATTCAATCAGAGCAAGTAATTAAACTTGATTTTTCTCCTTCCCGATTGATCTCCTTTTTGTGTCGTTCCTAAAGGAAATGAAATTTTGTTTTCAGGTATCCTCGTATCAACAAGGAGTCTTTGATGCCCGTTGCAAAGAGTACGGCTACGACCGACCTCGACGTGTAACTTTATATCGAACACACAATGTGTTTATGGGCGAATGTTCATCCATAAAGGTCGGCTCTCTTTGTTTTGCAGGTGGTATCCTCCTGGACACGGTGATTTTTACGAATCGTTCTATAATTCTGGCGTTCTGGAAAAACTGATCGACGAAGGAAGAGAATATTGTTTCATATCGAACATCGATAACCTCGGAGCGACCGTCGACCTCAGTATAACTCTTTTACTTGTTATTTTTTGATTTTCTATTTTGACGAAAGCTTTTTTTTTACTTTTATAAATTGTTGGTTTCTGAAGATATTTTGAACATGTTGGTGAATCCGGAGAACGGCCAGAGTCCAGAATTTGTGATGGAAGTCACGGATAAGACGAGAGCTGACGTCAAGGTGATTATTTACGAGCTTCTTTTGCTCTTCTAGTTTCTAACCTATTTGGAATATGTTCTAAAATCACTTTGGATGAGCAATGATAACTCGAGAGGTTTGTAATTTATTGAATTTCGGTTTTAATGCATTTTTTATCTCCTAAGGGTGGTACGTTGATACACTACGAAAATAAGCTTCGATTGTTAGAAATAGCTCAAGTGCCAAAGGAACACGTAAGTGTTTCGTTCTAGTTTTTTTTATCTAATTGAATCAAGGAGCCATTTATTAAACTATAAATTATTAAAGGTTGATGACTTCAAAAGTGTAAAAACCTTCAAGTAAGAGTTCTGTTTTGTCATAATTTATTATCGAAAATCACTCTCATCAATGATTGTTTATGTTGTCGATTTTTTCTAAAGGATATTCAATACAAATAATCTCTGGATTAAATTGGACGCGATCGTAAGACTTCAAGAAGAAGGAACTATGGATTTGGACGTTATCGTTAACCACAAAGTGACTTGAATCTTTTATTAAAAATAATTAACTAAGTAGTTAAATTGATTTGAATCTAACTGACGCTCCGTTATGCTTTATCGTATATTATAAAAAAAAAAAACAAGACTTTGGACAACGGATTGAATGTTATTCAATTGGAGACGGCGGCCGGTGCGGCCATGAAGAACTTTGAAGGGTCTCTAGGTCGGTCACTTTATCTAATTAGAATTGCGTAATAATCACATGATTTTTTTTTTAAATTTCCTAAATAATAATCAGATTTTTTTATTTTAGTAATAAAAAAATATTTCTGGAGTCTTTTTTAATATAAAAATGTAATCGATCTATAATGGTAGAATTATGTAAGGTGGTTTTAAAGTTTAAAACGGTGCCCCTCAAGCAAAATTGAAAATGTTTTAGAAACTAGAATATTAGCTTAATCACTTAATGGGTATTTACATGTTGATATCTTTCAAAATAAGTTTATTATGTGTGTTAGAAAAGCGACGCAACATGAAGATGTCTGCAAGTGATTGAGCTGCTCTTCTAGTTTCTAGAAATATTTTTACTTTCTCTTTATTTTGCTTGCTAAAAAAAGTGCGGTAGACTACCGTAGAAGAAGGGCCTCCGATATGCGGCATGGAACTTGTGCCTCCGCATAATCCTTATAGAGACAGAATAATCAGAATTTGAAAATAAACTGTTCACAAAAATCTTAAATTTAAATAAGTATGATTAATTGCAATTTTTAATTTATAATTATATAATTTGAAACAAGGGTTTTATTTTAAAATTATAATTTTTAAAAATATAAATTATATCATTTTGAAAAAAAAACACAATAAAAATCATGTTAAAACAGTACATTTTAGATATTTAAAACTAAATCATTTAATAAAAATTTGATTCAAATTAAATTGAAATGGAATTTAATTATACTATGTTTAAGACGACCAGAAAAAAAAGTTTTTCAGTCAAAGAACCTGGTCAGACACATTTTTTAGACTAGAGTTCTCGTCTCTAAACGAAGTTCTTTGACGAAAAAAAACGCATTAAACGTTAAAAACGTTAATCGCTGCATTCAAATTGCATCTGCTCTATATCAACTTCATTTTTTTACGATGCTTTTAGGTATCAATGTTCCTCGAAGTCGTTTCTTGCCAGTGAAGAAGACATCGGACTTGTTACTTGTCATGAGCAATCTTTACAGTCTTGCCAGCGGTTCTCTCGACATGAGTCCAAAGCGAATGTTTCCCTCGGTACCTCTTGTCAAATTGGGAGACAACCACTTTGCAAAGGTTTTTCATTTATTACGAACGACTTTTTTTTTTCCTTGTTCGCATATTAGTTTTTTGGGGTAATTTCTATTTTGTTCCGTTTTAGGTGCGTGATTTTCTTCGTCGTTTTGCTAGCATACCAGATATTTTAGAACTGGATCATCTGACCGTCTCTGGTGACGTGACATTCGGCAGAGGCGTTTCTCTCAAAGTACAATCTATCGAAACACAGACCCTGGATGAGATTTCTGTTAAAACGAGAACCTTTTTTTCTTCTTTTTGCTTTCAGGGTACCGTTATCATTATTGCAAACCACGGAGATCGTATCGATATTCCATCTGGTGCTATTTTGGAAAACAAAATCGTTTCTGGAAACCTGAGAATTTTGGATCATTGAAATTAGTATTATAGATTGTTTTTTTTTTAAATTTTATTTCATTTTCTATATAGAAAGGAGAGAAGAAAAAAAGAGTTTAATTATGTTTTTCAAAAATTTATTCAATAATTGTGATAATTGGATTGTTATTTAATGTAGGAGCTGGTATTTCGCTAGTTTCAAACTATGATATATCTAGTATGAGACAGAAATATAACATCGATTTATAAAAATATAATACTCTAAAACCTATTTGATTAATTAAAGTATATTTTTTGTAATTAATTAATTATTTTTGGGTTAGGGACATTATTCTGGCTTAATAGGGATAGTTTCGTCTGCGTTCTTTTGGTACAAATGTTTTGTAAAGACTTAAGTTGAGAAAAGTTCATTCTGATTGGCTATTTAGGTTTATTGCGTGTTTGATTCTGTTTGTTATTGGTCTGACGCTCACAAAAGGGCGGAGCTAAAAGAATTTTTCCGGCTGCGCCCATCTGTTTGTGCAAGTTGAAACACCTTTCAAGATGGCGGCTGTGGGCAGCAACGTTGTACGTGCGTCGTTCTTCATCGTTTATTTATGTAAGAATTATTTGCAATTTTTATATTATTTATGTGCCGAAATATTTAGATTGTAATATTTTGTTGTAATTATATTGCGTTAACTGACAGAAAGTGATTTTATTTGTAATTAATGATCTTAATTCGCCGGGTATACGTAACAAAAATGATGGGGGGGGGTGGATTTTGGTCTGAATAACGGCGGGAAACAACTGTAGTGCTATGTAGACAATGATGTCACAAATTTGAAGTAAGATTTAGATCATAAGGTTGACTAATGTGGCGTGTTATTTTCGTTGGTTTGGACTAAGAGGCCATGTTGGTTTCTTCTTTCCCCATTAGTTATGACCAGAGTCAATATATTCTGGTTATGACGGAGCGTACTCTTGCTTCACAAAAATGGAATTGTTGCCTTTATTTGCTTGTATTTGTATTTCTGAAAGTTAGATAGATGCTGTCCTCTAGCGGTAGCTTATTCAGTTGCGGTTGTTTGTAATTGTTGATAGAAATTTCTTTGATTATGAATTTATGACTAACGTTTGCCCATTAGAAATAGCATAGCGCATGCGCATTACCTTCTTATCGTTTTATGTAAGGAAAACTAACCTAACCAAACGGGTCCAAACCTATAGTGAACGGCTCATCGGCAGTTTCTATTGATGATCAATAGATGGCGCTGCTAACGCAAATCTGCAATCACTTTTCTATATAAACCGATAAGATGGTAATGCGCATGCGCTCTGCTAATTCTAATGGGCAAACGCTAGTTGATTATGAGAGATATTTATAACAAAGATTTATTACACAATGACGGTTTATACAATGACATTTAAACAATTGTGCAATTTTACTGTCACAAAATGAAATGATTAAAAGAAATTCAAAGTTTTATTTGAAATTAAAAGAGTAAAGGAATTCTGTCATTCAATTTGCATTAAAATAAACTTTCTGTGGCAAGTTAGAAGAAGTCGTCAAAATTATAGTAAAATAGTTTATTATAAAAGATATTGACATAAATTAACTTTTATTACTGATTTTTTTTAAAAAAAAACTATTGAGTGTTCTGTATTTTAGGAGTAGAATAAAGAGAAACTAGTTAGTGAGTGTTTTAGAAACTAGAAGGGTACCTCAATCACTTAAGGGTAATTTTCATGTTTGATATCTTTCAAAATAAGCTTTTTATGTCACTTTGATGGCATAAAAAGCTTATTTTGAAAGATATCAAACATGAAAATTACTCTTAAGTGATTTTGTTTTACAATTACCAAAAAATACTCTGCAATAGCCGGTTGGCCTATGTCAGAGGGATCTTAACCCTTCTAGTTTCTAAAATACATTCAAGTTTCTCTTCGTTTTGCACCTGAAAGGTTGAAAGGCGGGAAGAATCAAAAAGAGTTCGAAAAAGCGTTTACAAGTGAAAACCACCTTAAATTCCTTTTACTCTTCTAGTTTCCAATAAATTTTGAACTTTTTTTAAAAAAAAAAGTTGTAATTTACAATCTGAATTTGAGCCAGTTTTAAATTAAACTTTACTCGTGTTACGTCATAAGAGGGAGGGGAACATTCTGAAAAAAAAAAAAGGTTATTTTTTGGGGGGGGGTTGTTTTGAGGCTATCTGTTTGGCCTATGACCTTGCCATAGACCCACTGTCTTCTGCCATAATTTGTTCATAATTTGTGCCCTTTTCGTATTTCCACTGGTACCGCTTACGTCACCAAACACGAAAGGACACAAACGATTTCCATTTGTACCTCCTCCTCCTCCTCCGCCTTCTCTCAACCAACGTATTAACGCTTTCGTATCGTAAGTTGTCCTAAGGTTCAGTGAGTGATGCCTGAGATGAGGCACCGTCTCGGCTAAAAGTCCAGTTGCATACAAATCATCGATCCAGAAGAACGGAACGTGTTGAGAAGCAGCTAGAAGATTCTTAGCTACGTCCGGAGACAAGACGTAAGCAAGTCCTCCGCAGTAGGAAGGATACGAATCGTAAGGATACTCATCGTACGGAACGGCCCATTTACCTCCTTTTCCTTCCTCGTCTGACCGTCGCTGAGGGTGAGAACCCGACGGCCAGACGCTACAGGCGAGGATTCCTCGAGGGTTTTCTCCGTAAAGGTTCCTGAGGAGCCAGTAGAGTTGTATGACGTCAACGAAAACGTCGTCGTCTGCTTTGACGATGAAGGATGTCTCGTAACAGCGGCTCGTTACCCACTTGTATCCCATCAGGTGTTTGTAGCTTAGGTTACGGTAACTGTCGATGAAGTTACCTTGGACTAGATCGTCATATAGACGGTGTTCCTCTAAGATTCTCTCATTTTGAACCTTATCGTCTATGAGTCCTAAGAGGAATACGACACGAACGCCTCTACTGGAGGATACGTTCCTTTGAGAACCCCAAGTGGAACGGATGATTTGCCGTTCCTGAAATAACAAGAAAACACATTAAAATAATCGGGCACTGTGCAAAGTGCCGGCAATCTCGACAAAGTGTTGTTGCGAACGTGGACAAAAAAACACGTTTAAAGCAACTTCAAAAGGGTTCACAGACGAGCGACATTTAGTGGTCGAGGTGGACTGCAAGAAAAGTGGTCGGCGCGTGGCCGAAACCGATCACTCGAGTCGACTTTATACGACTACTTTTTGCAGTTCATTCATGTTTTATTCAACTACACTCGGACCACATTTTCTAACTGCTGACAGTCGACTCATGTGGTCGATTTCGGCCATATGCCGACCACTTTTTTTTTTCAGTCTATCTCGGCCACTTAAAGTCGCTCGTTCGTAAACGCCCTTAAGTGTTATTAAAAGGAATTTTAAACAGGATTAGAGGTTTTGGCACACAGACCACTTTTAGTGGTCGATTTCGACTGAAAAATGGAGGTCGAGTTGTCGCTTGTGTGCGCCAAGATACGGTTTCTTTCCCCATAGGAATACATTTGCAACCACAGCCCACCGAACCACCTGTGATAATAACATTTTGCAGTCGGAAAAGTGGTCTGTGTATTCCAACCCTATCCTCAGCGGTAGCAACAGTTTGGCTCGATTGCTGAACTCTTTTAAGTTCGAATCTTGAATGCGAACCTCGAAGTGAGTTGGAGCCGAATGAACATAGAAGACAAAGTAGAGCTCTCGATCACCACGTTCGTTTCGAAACGAACCGCACGGTTGCCTCGGTTCGAGTACGTATTCGAAGTGTGTCAGATCGATTAGTCGATGTTCGGCCGGTTCTCGACGTAGTTCTTCATCACCGAGACGTAGAATTGTACGAGAGAGAGGCTGATGATGATGATTTCTCGTAACGGATGAAGAAACACTGATATACATGAGAACGAATGAGTAAAGAGAGATGAGGGCCGTTGTCATTGTCACCAGTTGACATCCTCTCCACCATAAAGCTTTGGTTCCACTCAAGGTGGATGGAGTGACCCCCCATAAAGGGGCTAAAGATTGCATCCTAAAACCATCACATTTCTCTCTCTCTCTCTCTTAGTGTGATTCGTGAGGATGGGTGGAATTTAATTCAGAAAAAAAAAATAGTGGCAATCTAATCAGATCTGGAGGACACTTCCGTCTTCTTCTTATTTTTCTTCCTGAAGGTTGTTGTTGTTATTGTTGTTGTAAGGTGTTGTTCCACTTCCTTGATTAGTTTCAACACCTGAAATACAGTTGTGGTCCATTTGAACTTGGCTTCTTTGGCTGAACTTTTCTTTTTCAAAGGCCTTGATTGCGTGTGAAATGAGAACGTTCAATCTTCTTCTTCTTCCATATTTAATATTCCTACATGGAATAATAAAATAACACATTTGAATTTAACATTAATTTGTTTTTCTTCTCTTGAATACATTTTTTTAACAGCTTAATACTAGGTTATGTACACACAGACAGACACAGTTGGGGATGTGTTTTTTGGGGTTTGGTTCCTCTTCCGTGTTCTTGTTTTTTTTTTTTTTCAGAATTTCTTCTGAAAAAAAAAATTATTAAAAGTGAAAAAAAAATGAATAATAAATAAGTAGAAAAACCCCGTAGAGGTCTCGCTCAGTGCCGTGTCCAACACTTTTTTTTTCATCGGAAGTCAGATTGACCAAGGCTGATAATATTAAAACAAAGAGTTGAAAAAACATGATTTTCTTGTTGTTGTTGTTGTTAAAATACTAAGGTATATATTTAATTTAAATCCGGGTTTTATTTTTTTATTAAATTTTCTCAAATATCATTTCTCCGTCAATCATCAAGCCCCGTCAGTCTGTGTTTCCTTTTGTCTGTGATCTAACGCTGTTACCTTGAAGCACGTCGTAATTTATATAAATTTAAATGAATAAATGAACCGCTTTTTTTTTTTCTCAAGGTCAACTATATTTTGCGCTCTCCCAATCCAAGAACCCCATGATATTAAATTGGAGAGGGTAAAAGGTTGGAAAGTGTAGAAGGGGGGAGGGGGAGAGAAAAACGTGGAGGGAGAAAAAAGTGGGAGGGGTGACTGAAATTGAAATGAAAGGAGGAAAAAAGGAACAAACGACGCGCATGCGCGCGCACCAGAGAAAAATGAAGAACTCATTTTCTCTTTCAAATATAAAAAGGGGATCCGGGTGCAACAATTTTTTTTTGTTAGTGAACGCTTCTATTGGATGTCAATGGAATTAAAACTAATTTTACCAAAGTTTTTAACTTTTTTTTTTAGGTTAGGATTCGAAAGACGAAAAAAAGCGCGAAGATTCCAGTTTTCGAATCAATATTATTTACTTTTTCTAGTTTCTAAAATATTTTCAATTTTTTTCTCTTTAATTTTGCTGTTAAAACCAGCTTTAACGTGGGCTACATTCTGTATAACGTATAAGTACTACATATACTGCCATAAAAAGTTGATTTTTAAAGATAATAACATCTGATTTCTACAGAGCCCTGTAAAGGACATGCGAGATTTTTTTTTAAATCTCGACTTTTTCCCACAATCTCGACATTTCGACTTTTAATCTCTTTTTATTCGGCCATCTTAATTATGCCATGTTGCACGCACCATACTCTTAATAATTAAATTATTGCTGCTACAAGAGGGCGCTTGTGATAATTTCATTATTAGAGTATGGTGCGCGCAACATGGCATAATTAACATGGCCGAATAAAAGAGATTAAAAGTCGAAATTTCGAGATTTAAAAAAATAAAATCTTGCATGTCCTTTACAGGGCTCAATAGATTTCCTCCTGTTACTCTTCTATGATAAAATAGAAGAGTAACCTGGAGGAAATGGAAAATAAGGAAAATAAAAAAAAACGTTTTTGTATTCCTAATTGATGATTATGATGATGATGATGATGAGGAGGTCATAAATAGATTTCATAGAATAGAATAACAATATAACACCTTTTTTGGGGGGGGGTCTGACACATAATTTACTGGTTGTTCCAGTTTTAAATTAGTGTTCCCAATAAGAAGAACTAACTTAACTGGCTTTTCAACATCTCTCTCTCTCTTTTTGTTTTTCGATTATAATAAAACAAAACAAAAAAAAATCTAATTGTTTTATACTTTTTTTTACTAAGAAGAAGTTCGTAGAAAACAAAAATGCTAATAAAAATGCTAATAATAATAATAAAATAATTTGTGGTTGGTTGGAACTTGGAGAGGAGGACGAGGAAGAAAGGCATTTTTGAGATCCATGTCTCCTCTTACACAACTTCTCTTTACCTGAAGTATTATTATTTTACAATTCCACTGAAGTTGAAAAGGGATGGGGGCCTGGCCCCTGTGTTTCTTGTAATTGAGTCAATTGACCAATGATTAGCTAAAAAAACCCTATAAGAACATATGGGTACTGCAGTGTCCTCGTCCATCTGGGAGGACAAAATGAAAATAAATATTTATTCAGCTTCTATTGAGCTCATAGACCCGATGTTAAAGAAAAAATGTTAATTTTTAAAATACACAAGAGTCGCGGCGGCAATATGTTTATTTTTCATATTTAAAGTTGTCCAATTTTGATGGTTCAAAGTGCAATGTGCAACTTAAATATATGCTGATTGAGTGATATAGAATGACATAAAATTGGTAAATGCAGTTTTTTTTTAAAAAATTATTTCAAAATCGCGAATTTTTAACTCTTATGTTTAAACTCCATTGAGTACGCACCCGTAAGCAAAAAAAACATACATTAAAATGCTCGTAAAAAATAATTAAAAAAAAAAAAACAGAAAAAAATCAGCCCGTGCGCCAATGTGTTGGCTTCACTGTGGTTTAATTATTGTTTTTTTTTTAAATTATTTTTACGTATTTTTACGAACATTTTAATGGATTTTTTTACTGATTAGCGCATACTCAATGGAGTTTAAACATAAGAGTTAGAAATTCGCGATTTTGAAATAGTTTTTTTAAAAAAATAGAACCGCACTTACCAATATTTTTGTCATTCTATCACTCGATCTGCATATATTTAAGGTGCACATTGCACTTTGAACCATCAAAATTGGACAACTTTAAATATGAAAAATAAACATATTGCCGCCGCGACTCTTGTGTATTTTAAAAATTAACGTTTTTTCTTTAACATTGGGGCTATGGGCTCAATAGAAAAACGATGTTAACGCTCTTTGCGGAGATTTTTCGAAGTAATTTTGTGATGCCTCAAAGTATTTTTTTTTTGTAAATTCTAATGACTTTTACAAAAAGATTTCAAAATTTATAATAAAAATAATGTATTTTGTAATATATTTTGTACTTTCAAAAAAAAAAAAATTGCTTATAAAAAAAAATGGTTATTTTTAAAAAATGTGCGGAAAAAAGGTACTTATTAAAAAATCAAGTACTTTCGGATGTGGTTTTCTATGGTCAACCATAAGTTATGGATGAAATCGAGCGCCCTCTAGCTATAAACTAGTGCAAAAACTGTATCAACAGTTTGCACACCCTTTTAAAGGTGTTAACTGCCAACAAACAGGCAATTTGAGAATTCAACCCAATTGCTTACTTTTTAAGGATTTTTTTTTTATAAAAGAAACACTTTTGAGAAATAAAAGTGAATCATTTAAGTTCGATTTAAAATTGATTTATTTGGTCAATTATTATTATAATTATATGTATTACTTATATTCAATTTATGAAGTGATTGTGGGGTCAATGGGTGGAGCCGGGGTAGGGAAGGGGGTCCTCCTACTCCTCTACCATTCTATCTTAACAACCCTCACTTAATAAGGGGAGAGGACTCCATTATTTTTAATTTAATGAGAGAGTGGGTTTTTTAAATTAAGATTAAATTACACACATGAGTTTCTTTTATCGTCTTCTAAAAAAAATGTTTTTAAAAAAAAACCCCATTAAACTCGCGGCGGCCATCTTGAATATATTTGAAATTTTGAAGTTTTATTATTAGAGGGGTGTTGGATATATAGTATATAATATGCATTGTTGCGTGAGACAATAGGTTGTCTCCCCATTGCAAGATACTAGAGGGGGCAGAGAAATTGGGTCCCCCATTGTTAAGGGGCTGCCCATTTTAATTAATGTGTTCGTTTTACTCCAACATTGATTTATTAATTGATCGGAGGAGAACGATTCAGTCTCTCTTCTCTACATATTATTATACAATTCGGTAGTAAATATGTAAGGGTGGGTCCGGACTAGAACAGAACACCGAACAAACCGTGTTCGCACAACCATTTCCAAAGAACATGTTCGTTGTTCTGTTCGCTGAGGCCAAAAAGTGTTGCAAACGTGTTGGTCATGTTCGAGGAGAAAATGTTCGTCGAGACGTTCAAACTACAAATGACCCGAACATGAACATCTTTTGATGTGACGGGCAAAAACCGGGGCCGAACAGAGCAACGAACAAAATGTGTTTCTGAGAAATGGCCGGAAATTGCCTAACACGCCTGTCAATTTGAAGAATGATTACATTAATATATAACATTGACTAGTATAGTGAATTTGCAAAATGACGGATTCTGCATTTTGACTTATAAGTAGAGAGGTCAATCACGATCACAAAACTCACAATCAATTGAGTTTCACTTGAGTTGGTTGTGTTCCGCCCTCTCATTTCGGAGGTCATGACCTCCCCCCCTTATTTCAATGGTGACCAATTAGAGGGTGGGTGAAGCATTGTTTTCCTTTCCAATATATAAATGATGTGATCGATTGTAATCAACCAAAACCCAATTTCAGGGGCCAAAACTAATCGTTGGCCTAACCTAACCTTCACCTCCCCACAATACCTTGACTTATAACAACAAATTAATGAGGGGCGCCCCCCCCCCATTCCTCCCCTCTACCCCTTGGCAACTTAAGAAGAAGGAGGAGGAGGAGGAGGTTTATGGTTGATTGAAGTTCGGCATTGATTTTTACGTGTGTTTTATTCATTCGTGGGAGTTTTTTTTTTTCTGGTAAAAATTGAAACTGAAAAAAAAAAGAAAGGGTGAAGGTGAAAAAAGAACAATTGTTGCAACGAAAATCTTTATTGTTTTTGCTTTTTCACCGTTAGTTAGTTAGGTTTTTTTGGTGGGGGTTTCTCTCTCTCTCTCTTTAACCCCTTTTGCACCTTTCTGTCTGTGTCTCTACCTCTATGTGTGTGTGGGACATTTCTGATTATGAATGCTGTGTGTTTCTATTATTATTATTATTATTATTATACGAGGCGTTCATAATCGTAAGTGACCTACAAAGAAAAGGGACACACACAATGCGGAGAAATAAAGGAATATTGGCCGCCACCGTCGTCGTCACTTCAAGAAGTTGCGTCGACAACGACATTTCAGCGATTTCTAGTTGTAAATAAAGTTCAGGTAAACGTTTTTTTCAGAAGCAACATTGTTTTTTTATATCTGTAAAGCCAGGCGCAAATTAGGCAACAATGCAAAATTGCAAACACAGGCAAGTGTGTCCAGCTTCATAAATTTCTTAATTGGTTTGTTACAAACAGAAGTTGGCTCCGCCCTTGTTATGACGAACGGCAACTTCTAATTAGTTGGTTATGTAGTCTGACGTCACATGCTCCGCATTTTTCAACGTCGAACCACACAACAAACCAATTAGAAGTTGCCGGTCGTCGTCATAAAAAGGGTGGAGCCAACTTCTGTTTGTTCCGATTTCTAATTGGCCTGTACAAGCAACCACTTTCTTGTTACGTGATCATGATTGGTCGCCCATTTGGTTCTCTGATTTGGTCCCCGGTTAATGAAATGCTAGAAGGTGAAAGGAATAGCCAAGTGCAACTTGCAATTCTAGTTTCAGTTCACCTATGCCATAACCAGGAGTTGTATATTCTGTTGTGAATTTAGTGTTGAGGTAAAATTGAGACAAAAGGTTCTTATATTAATTTGGGACCCTTTCTTTTTACCCCGGCGGGGGGGGGGCGGTAGGGGGTTAATTTTAACTTTAATAGTAAAGTTCCGACTCTTTTTGTTTTTGATTCATCTTCATATTTTTTTAAATGTTTTTCATTAGTAACAATGTAAAGCAATTGTTCATTTTGAAACATTTCAGCATACAGTACTTAGTAAGTAATGGGATGTTGGGGAACCCCTTTTTTAAATTGTAATATTTTACTAGAAGGGGCGTTGCTTGTTGTTGTGTCCAAATTAGGAGAGAAAGAGGGAGAGAGAGAGAGGTATATGAAGTGGGAACAACGCCCTTTCACTTTTCTTATTATTTGCTTATTAAAAATAACTTAGGCTCAAATTCAAGAAAAGGCAAAGTTGGTACTTGAACTCTCTGAACAGGGTTCGATTTCCAATATAAAGAAAAAACACCTTTTGTTTTCAAGGGTTTTTACTTCAATAAATTCAACTATGATGAAAACGTTCCTCAGAAGCTTCAAGTTGATCTTCAAGTGACAAGTTTTCTTGTCGAATTTGAAGGGGTTTTTAAGCAATTTCTAGCCTCCTCCTCCTCCTCACTTGATTTGAGATGGAATTTGAATGATTTTTTTGTGTTAATTTAAAAGGAATTCAATGTTTTTCTTGTGTTTTTTTTTACAAAAATACAGAAGAACCAAATTTGATTCAACTCTCTTTTATACTCTCAAAAGTAAATTGTATAACAAATAAAAAAAAGTTAGGAAACCCTTTTCACACCTTACTATGAATTGTTTTCAACATTTTGGTTGTTTATTTTTCTGAGGAGGAGGAGGAGGTTGTTGTCTTTGTTGAAGTCTCAATTTCGCATATATTTGTGTTAATAACAAACTTGTTAATTCTGTCTCAATGTATTTTCTACATTAATATTGTCTTAGATTTTTGCAACCTGTGGTGAAGAAAGGGTTGCATTTGAGGGGATGGAGGCGGGTAAGTGGGTGGTTTAGGACAAGTTACAAGTTACAAACAGCAAATAGCTTCGAGTTACAAGTTACAAACAGTGAGATACAAATCACTTTTTTGAATTTTATTGCAATCATTGTTTTTTAAAACTATAGCCAAAACGTAGAGAAAATACCTCGGGATTATCAGGCTTCCTTCTTACGCTAACCAGGTCACTTTAATACGGAGCCCTGATGAAGACATGTAAAAAAATAAATTGAAGTCGTTCAAATTCGAAATTTCGACTTTGAAACTCCGAAATTTCGATTTTCAAACAAACTTTCGAGTTTCAAAGTTGAAATTTTGACTTTCAAACTCGAAATTTCGATTTTCAAACTTGAAATTTCGATTTTCAAACAAACTTTCGAGTTTCAAAGTTGAAATTTTGACTTTCAAACTCGAAATTTCGATTTTCAAACTTGAAATTTCGATTTTCAAACAAACTTTCGAGTTTCAAAGTCGAAATTTTGACTTTCAAACTCGAAATTTCGATTTTCAAACAAACTTTCCAGTTTCAAAGTCGAAATTTCGAGTTTGAACGACTTCAATTTATTTTTTTACATATCCTCATCAAGGCTCCGTACTTTAAGGTAGATGTGTCCAGATATTTTTTTGTTACTGTTTCCCCTCGGAATATTCCCTATGAATTGTTAATTTTATGATCACTATTATAGTGAAACATGGGAGGAGGAGGATGAGGATTCAGGAATTTAAACGTTTTTATTGGTTGTTTGTCTGTTTTGCACTCGTATTTTACACACGGTCATTGTTGGTCCATGTTTCATAGAAAAAAGAACCCATTTTAGGTAAACATTACTACTACCTAGTTGTAATAAAATTTCCAACCCTTTTCAAAGTGAGGTCAACGATTTTTGGGTGGTTTTAGTTCCGGGTTAACACCGAGGTGGACTTGTCTAATGTATTATATAAATACTGTAGGAGTGGTCAGTTATAGTAGGTGTGGGGGGGGGGGAGGAGGCTACGAGTGGACGTGGGAGATTGGTTTTTTTTTTTGACATTTTCAAGTCCAAAAAAAAAGTCACTAGAAGTGTTCCAGAAACTAGAAGGGTAGTTGAATTCCTTTTAAGATGGTTTTTATGAACAGCTGATTTTCGAACTCTTGATTATTCTGACTTTTAGTTTTTTAGAAACTAGAAGGGTAGTTCAATCACTTAAAAAGTATTTTCATGTTTGATATCTTTCAAAATAAACTATAGGAAAATCTTGAAAGATGAAAATACTATTATTAAATGATTGAGTTACCCTTCCAGTTTCTAAAACATTGAAATGGTTTATGAACAGCTGATTTTGATTTTATTTATTTCAGGAGCAAAATTAAAAAAAAAACTAGAAAGTGTTTTAGAAACTAGAAGTGTAGAAAACTAGTTAGTGTATTTTCGTGTTTGTTATCTTTCAAAATAAACAACCGTTACCTTAAGTTTATTTTGAAAGTTAAAGATTCGCTTAAAATAAGCTTTTTTTAAATGACAATTTAAGCTGACGATATTTTTTTTTTAAATATTTGTCTATAAAAATTTATTTTGAAAGATTATCAATATGGAAATACTCTGTAAGATGCTACGTCACAAAATTGCTTCGAAAAATCTCCACAAAGAGCGCTAGCATAGTTTTTTCTATTGAACCCATTGACCCGATGTTAAAGAAAAAATGTTAATTTTTTAAATACACAAGAGTCGCGGCGGCAATATGTTTATTTTTCATATTTAAAGTTGTCCAATTTTGATGGTTCAAAGTGCAATGTGCACCTTAAATATATGCTGATCGAGTGATAGAATGACAAAAAATTGGTAAGTGTGGTTCTATTTTTAAAAAAACTATTTCAAAATCGCGAATTTTTAACTCTTATGTTTAAACTCCAAATAAGAAAAAACATCCATTAAAATGCTCGTAAAAATACCTGAAAATAATTTTTTAAAACCAGAAAAAAATCAGCTAGTGTTGGTTTCACTGTGGTTTAATTGTGTTTTTTTTTTAATTATTTTTACGTATTTTTACGAGCATTTTAATGGATGCTTATGAGCGCGTAACTCAATGGAGTTTAACGTTAGAGTTAGAAATTCGCGATTTTGAAATATTTTTTTTTTTAAATAGAACCGCACTTACCAATTTTTTGTCATTCTATCACTCGATCAGCATCTATTTAAGGTGCACATTGCACTTTGAACCATCAAAATTGGACAACTTTAAATATGAAAAATAAACATATTGCCGCCGCGACTCTTGTGTGTATTTTAAAAATTAACATTTTTACTTTAACATCGGATCTATGGGCTCAATAGAAAAACGATACTAGCGCTCTTTGCGGAGATTTTAGGAAGTAATTTTACGATATAGCCTCCTAAGTGATTAAGCTTACCCCTTCTAGTTTCTAAAGCCTTTTATAAAACAACTTTAAAACGAGAGTAAGTTTTAAAATGTTGTGATGATACAAAAAGTTAAATGAGGAAGTTTTGTTGGAATTATTTAGTGATCTGATCAAATTAAAGAGTAAATTAATGGTGACTCAATTTTATGCTAATTAGTTTAACTACTAAGAAAAGTGCTTTAATTTAGTAGGTGGGATTGAGTGTGTGTCGCCTACTCGTCGACTGTGCAATTTGGATCCGGAATTGGGGTTTTTTTTTTGGTTTGGCCCACCTCCTTTATCTACGTTTTTTTTTGACAGTTTTATAAGGGAGTACAATGGCACAACTCCACCCTCCTCAAAAAAAAAAATCCTATTTTGAGTGATTGACACACACAAAACGCAACGCAAACTCCCTATGTTTATCACTAAAAAAAAGGACCACCACTAAGTTTAAACATTTTTGTCATTAAATGGATGGAGAGAGAGAGAGAGAGGACAAAATGCTTGGTTTTTTTAAGTGATGTGTTTTCATCTCAAACGAATTCCATTTTAAACGACGGAGGAGGTTAGACGAGGAGGCTAGCAAACAGACAATAATTAGAAAACGGGATGAACAGAAGTTGGCCCCACCCTTTTTATGACAAACGGCAACTTCTAATTGGTTAGTTATGTAGTCTGACGTCACATGCTCCGCCCATTTCAACGTCGAACCACACAACAAACCAATTAGAAAGTTGCCGTTCGTCATAAAAAGGGCGGAGCCAACTGAAGTTCTCCCTGATTGCTATCTGCCTTTTTTTTTTACTCGCTTTTATTGAACTTCAAATAATTTGTTTGAAAAATATATTTGAAAATAATAATTCACACTTCAGGGGGGATCATGACCAACATTACCATCGGTTGAGAGTCCGAGACACTAACCACTACACCAGCAACACAAGACACGATTACAACTTGTATCACTTTTTAGACCTTTTTTTTTTTATAAAAGCCGAGTATGTTTTTTGTTTAATTTTCTTGTTTTAGAAAAAGTGAAACAAGTTGTAATCGTGTCTTGTGTAAAAGGCTGGTTAGCTAACCAGTGTTTTTGATAGTAAAAACCAATAATAATTGTTGGTTTTGATCTAAACAGGATTTTTATTTCACAATTGGCACTTGGGGGGTCACAGACCTATTTGCTTGATATATTTTGCATAAAAATCCGAGCTCTAGTAATAATCTATATAGGAAATTAGAAATCGGGACAAACAGAAGTTGGCTCCGCCATTTTTATGACGAACCACACATAAAAAGGGCGGAGCCAAATTCAGTTCATCCCGATTTCTAATTGCCTGTATAATCTATAAGGTATAGCCTCCACCTCCAACCCTTTTCGTTTGAGTTGGAATCGTTTAAGATGGACACCACACACACAACCTTTTAAAAGTAGTTAAAACACGCAAGAATTTTTTTTTTGTCATCGACTTTTCGAAGTTTTTCTTTCATCGAACGAGTTTTCAAGTTTTTTTTTTAAGAAAAAAGTTGCTTGAAGGCAGCAACTTATTTTTTGTTGTTGAAATGAAATTGACATCAATTACATTACAATTATTATTATTATTATCCTTTCTTTACAAGAAGACATTTTAAATTCGTTTTCATCAATTGAGTTGTTCAACTTTTTTTTCTCTCAAACGTTTTTTTTTTTTTTTTTTTTTTTTTTTTTTTGCTTCTTTCTTGTCTTTCTGAAATCTCAAATAGATTCTTAGAATTTTATGAGAAAATCTTTTTTTGTTGTTACATTTGAGGCTGGAATTCTAACATTTTTGTACAATTTCATGGAGATTTTTGGGAAAGGGGGATATTTATTTGAAAACCGAATTATTATTGAGCCGACTGGTCCAAACTATAGAACAGAACAACTAACCAAACACTGTTCGCGAATATTTCCAAAGAACATGTTCGTTATGTGGCCGGAATGTGTATCCAAACTTGAACAGAACATATTCGGCAAATATGTTCCCAGTTTGGTAATCTTGGCTGCTGCGGCTGCTGCTGCTGCTGTCATAGAACCATCCGCAAATGACTTGGATGTTCGAGGGGGAAATGTTCTTCGAGTCGTCCAAACTATATACTCTTGGTCCGAACACACGAACATTCTTTCGAGCAAAAACCGACAACTATTGGGAGAATTGAGACCGAAACAGAACAACGGACAAGTTTTGTTACAGAGAATTGATCGGAAAACCGTCCACAGTGTTCGTGAACAAGTGTTCGGGTTCGTTGTTCTGTTCTAGTCTGGAACCACCTTAAGGACACTTAACATTAACAACATTGAGAAAGGTGGATTATTCTGTCTTTTAAATGCAAAATGAAAAGAAACTTTGAATGTGATTTAGAAACTAGAAGGTTTGCGAACAGTGTTCAGGTTCGTTGTTCGGCTCGATAGTCTGGACCCGGCTTTTTAAGAAGTGACAGTAAAAAAGGTTAAACTCTGGCGTTTTTGTATTTTGGGAGTCAGAAAATTCTATTATTGTTATTAATATCTATAATTTTTTTCATTTTTTTTGTTCAAAATGAAACATAAAAAAAATTGTGTCATAAAAACTTAACTATTTTTGGAAGTTTTTTTTGTCATTCATTTTATTGTATTTGGCAATTATCGTAAAAAAATAATCTTTGAACACAATTTTCAAGACTAAAGAACGTTTATTTTTTTATGATAAATGAAAATTAATTCTGCATTTTTTTCTTCTCCAGTTTTTTTTGTCTAAAAAAACTTTTGTTTGACGTTTGACAAGGTATAAAAGCCCGTCCGTGCAATCAATCAATTCGGGGTCCATTTACTGATTTACAAAACTGAAACTACTGGGTCAGGATAAAAAGATGAACGGGATGAACATTGGGGGTAACTATAATACCCGACACAGAATGCATATAGAATTGGATGAATACTATATTATGGATGAACATAATTTAAAGGGACGAACATGGTTTTAAGGGAGATGAACATGGTTTTAGGAGGATGAATATAGTTTTAAGGGAGATGAACATGGTTTTAGGAGGATGAATATAGTTTTAAGGGAGATGAACATGGTTTTAAGTGGAATGAACATGGTTTTAAGGGAGATGAACATGGTTTTAAGGGAGATGAACATGGTTTTAGGGGATGAACATGGTTTTAACTAGATGAACATGGTTTTAAGGGGGATGAACATGGTTTTAAGGGGGATGAACATGGTTTTAAGGGAGATGAACATGGTTTTAAGGGGGATGAACATGGTTTTAAGGGAGATGAACATGGTTTTAGGGGGATGAATATAGTTTTAAGGGGGATGAACATGGTTTTAAGGGGGATGAACATGGTTTTAAGGGGGGGATGAACCCCCTAAATCCATGTTCATCCCCCCCTAAATCCATGTTCATCCTCCTTAAAACCATGTTCATCCCTTTAAAGTAGGTTCATCCTTTTATAGTAGGTTCATCCTTTTATTTCTCTCTGTTCATTCCTTTAGAATGTGTGTTCATCCAATTCTATATGCATTCTGTGTCGGGTTTTAGAGTTACCCCAATGTTCATTCGTTCATCCGGTTTATCATGACCTAAACTACTCATATCACATCAAATGGTGCTATTGGCAATGCAACTGTTTGAATGGCCGTTGCATTGCCAATAGGACCATGAATTTATTTGCATTTTCTATGAGAACAAAGCCCCTTTTTTAGGGGAGAGGGAGGAGGGAATTTATATTTTTTTGTTATTGATGACTGATTTCTCTTTTCGTGTGTGGAGTCTATTAGTTTTGGTCTGGTTTCTTTTGTTAATTTAATAGGTACCTCTGGTGTTGGACAATCTTGCATTTTATTTGTTCTAATTGGAGGTTGAAAAATAGGAGGAGTAGTTCTCTCTCTCCCCTTCCTTACCTTTTGTTTCTTTCTACTTTCTCTCTCTTATAATAAAATCTTAAATCGTGTGAATCGTCTTGGATGAGAAGACATTACCTTAACATTTAAACTCCAATCCTAGAAAATCTCCTTTCTACGGAGCCCTGTAAAGGACGTGGGGCATTTTTTTTTTTTAAATCTCGACATGCCGACTTTAATCTCTTTTATTCGGGCCATGTTAATTATGCCATGTTGCGCGCACCATACTCTAATAATTAAATTATTGCAATCACCCTCTTGTGGCAGCAATAATTAAAGAGTATGGTGCGCAAAACATGGCATAATTAACATGGCCAAATAAAAGAGATTAAAAGACGACATGTCGAGAATAAAGTCGACATGTCGAGATTAAAGTCGACATGTCGAGATTAAAGTCGACATGTCGAGATTAAAGTCGACATGTCGTGATTAAAGTCGACATGTCGAGATTAAAGTCGACATGTCGTGATTAAAGGCGACATGTCGTGATTAAAGTCGACATGTCGAGATTAAAGTCGACATGTCGTGATTAAAGGCGACATGTCGTGATTAAAGGCGACATGTCGTGATTAAAGTCGACATGTCGTGATTAAAGTCGACATGTCGTGATTATATGCGACATGTCGAGATTAAAGTCGAAATGTCGTGATTAAAGTCGAAATGTCGAGATTAAAGTCGAAATGTCGAGAATCTGGAAAAAAGTCAAAATGTCGAGATTTTTATAAATCAAATTTTACGTGTCCTTTACAGGGCTCCATACCTTTCTCATGTTCTCTCTCTATGGACTTTTATTATTATTATTTATATGCACAACTGGTTCTTTTCTCTATGTACATAAGACACATACACACACAATGATGATGATCTAAGATTAGTGGTGATGATTGTTATTAAGTCATGGAAATTGTGGGGAGACATTTCCGCTATATATATATATTCATTCTATAGTAAAAAGAGACCCCCCCCCCCACACACACACACCTACCCCTACCTACAACAGTTAGTTTCGCTACAAAATCAAACAATTAAATGTGGAACCATCTCTCAACTGAAGAGTTTCTTTTGTCTTCTTTTATAAAATATTTCTAAATAAAAAATCTTTACAGTGTGTGGTGTTTTTTTTTTTTTTAAATCATTAATCATTAGGGCCCTTTATGTAGATTTTTCTTTTATCTAATAATAATAATAATAAGTTATATAAAAAAAAGAGGGATTTTCATTTACTTTCTTATCTGTTTCTTTTGTGTGTATTTTGAGAAGAAATCAGGTTTCTTCTTTTAAGAAAAAAAAAAGATTAATTTCAGTGAAGAATGGATGAAAAAAAAAGGTTAAGGGTTTGGTTTTGTGGAGGAGGAGGAGGCTAGGAGGGGTGGGGGAGGACAGGCAGTTAGAAATCGGGACAAACAGAAGTTGGTTCCGCCCTTTTTATGACGACTGGCAACTTCTAATTGGTTTGGTTATGTAGCCTGACGTCACATGCTCCACCTTTATCAACGTCGAACCACACAACAAACCAATTAGAAGTTGCCAGTCGTCATAAAAAAGGGGCGGAGCCAACTTCTGTTTGTCCCGATTTCTAATTGCCGTGGAACGGTAGGAGAAAGGGTTGACTGAAGAGAGAGAGAGAGAAACATATTTATGAGTTGTGTGTATTCTCAATTTAGGTGTGTTAATGATGATTTCCTGTCATATTTTCATGATTTATTATTTAAACTCATGTATTTTAATCCTTTTTTTTCTAGGTTTTCGTCTTTTCTTCTTTTGAGTTATTCGCTTTAAGAGATTTTCTTCTTCTTATCCAATCATCATCTGTTTCCTATTCCTCATCATAGACAATAACAATTCATTAGTTATTGTGTCCAAAGGTAATATTTCTTTTGTTTTTTTCTTCTTCTAAACATATTTTTCAGTCTTTTGTTTAGTTGTTTGGTTGTCATGATTGTCAATATAATAATGGAATGAATAATAACTCTTAAGAAGAAAATTTGTCCATGTGTTCAGGGTTCGGAAAAAAAAAATGAGAAAGGTTCGAAGACAGGTAATTAGAAAACGGGATGAACAGAAGTTGGCTTCGCCCTTTTCATGACGAACGGCAACTTCTAATTGGTTAGTTATGTAGTCTGACGTCACATGCTTCCGTCCTTTTCGACGTCGAACCACACAACAAATCAATTAGAAAGTTGCTGATCGTCATAAAAAGGGCGGAGCCAACTGAAGTTCGTCCCGATTTCTAAATGGCTGTATTAGAAATCGGGATAAACAGAAGTTGGCTCCGCCCCTTTTTTATGACGACTGGCAACTTCTAATTGGTTAGTTATGTAGTCTGACGTCACATGCTCCGCCCTTTTCAATGTCGAACCACACAACAAACCAATTAGAAAGTTGCCGATTGTCATAAAAAAGGGCGGAGCCAACTTCTGTTCATCCCGTTTTCTAATTGCTTTTGGTTCGAAGTAATTGAAAGTTAGAGAGGGGGGGAGTGGAGGAGACATTTTTAGAAATTCATAAAAGTCCCCCACTCTTTCCTTCCAATAAATTGGTATTGTAAGACTACCTACCTATTGGTCCAATTGAACAAAACTAGAAATGGGACATTCGAATCTCGCGAATCTTAAAAAATATTCGAGATTCGAAAACTCGAATCTTCCGCGCTTTTTTTCGTATCTTTCGAAATCCTAATCTTTAAAATAATAAAATAAAATTATTAAAACTTTGGTAAAATTAGTTTTAACTCCATTGACATTCTAATAGAAGCGTTTACTAACAAAGGTGGCGCTGATCAAGCGCCAAATTGAACAACCGCCAAAATGTGATAAACACATTGTTAGGTTTGGTTAGGTTAGGTTAGGTTAGGATTGGTTAGGTTAGGTTAGCATGTTCTGTTTGTAAATCTGCACAGTCTGACGTCTATAAAAGCTCACAATATTTGGACCATCAGAATTTACAAAAAACCTGAATAACCGCCAAACTGAATAAGCGCCAAACTGAATAAGCGCCAAATGGAACAAACGCCAAACTGAATAAAAGCCAAAAATTTGGTGGTTATTCAGTTTGGCGTTTGTTCAATTTGGCGCTTATTCAGTCGCCCCCTAACAAAACCCCTTTGTGGAGGACGGTCCTGGTTGCAGGACATTTCTTTCGAATGGAGGAGATTGTCCTCCACAAAGGAGGGAAAGGTGGCAAGCCTAATTAATGGGGAGGAAGTTGGTTAAAATAGGAGGCAAACTGGACAACGGTCATCTCAACTTAAATAAAACTTAAAAGCTTGTAAAAAGGAACCACGAATCTTAAAAGGTAAAAAAAAAACGGAGAGATTTTATTATTATGTAACAAATATAACAAGATTCATATAAAGTGTAATAATAATAATAATAAGGAAATTCGTTTGTTATCACTGAAGAAAATAGAAGAAGACGTTCGGGAAGAAAGAAAAAACGAATTAAGAAAGGTCAACGTCATTTCTTTTTATGTCAACAATAATTATTATTTAATATCTTCCGCATATTTCATCTTTCTGTTTTTTTTTTTTTAAAAAAAAAGGTGTCTATCATTGCTTCACTTTCATTTCAATTCCACTTTTTACAGATATTTCTTATATTTTCTATACATTTTTTTAGGAAAAAAAAAAGAGTGAGTAAAAAAAAGGGTTGAATTTAGTTGATGGTGTGAATTAGAATAGAAAATGAAACGCTTGAATTCAATTATTATTATTATAGAGAGAAAAAGAAGGAAGAAAGAAGAAAAAGGTGATGGATTTATTTTTTTGAAGCAAAAATAGTGTTGTTTTTCTTTATTCTTTTCCTATTTCCACGTCACAAATAACGACAAAATCGTGAAAAAATATAAGTGGGTAAAAAAAACCCCTCAAATATCATCAGGTGTAGCAAGAAAAACGCATCACCTTACAGTCGGGCTTCACACGAAAAACTTGTCGCATCAAAAAGTGCAATGGTTCCGTGTTAAACCGGCCTTAAATTTGTGTTTTGTAAAATAACTTCAAGCAGACGTTATTTTTTTTATTAATTTTCTCCATAAAAAAAAGTATTATTTTGAAAGGTTTTCAACATGAAAATGTTATTAAATATGGTTTTATGAATAGGAGCACTAGAAATTGTTTTTAGAAACTAGAAGGGTAGAAGAGCAACCATATTTATGTTGATAAATTTCAAAATTGACTTTTTATAAAACAAAAATTAAAAATGTTGTCTGGTAAAAAGTTGGATCATTTGATAACTACAGAGCCCTGTAAAGGACATGCGAGATTTTTCCAGAATCTCAACATGTCGACTTTAATCTCGATATTTCGACTTTAATCTGGATATTTCGACTTTAATCTCGACATTTCGACTTTAATCTCGACATGTCGACTTTTAATCTCTTATTCGGCCATGTTAAGTATGCCATGTTGTGGGCACCATACTCCAATAATTAAATTATTGCAAGTGCCCTCTTGTGGCAGCATGGCCGAATAAAAGAGATTAAAAGTCGATATGTCGAGATTCTGGAAAAAGTCGATATGTCGAGATTTAAAAAATATTTCGCATGTCCTTTAGAGGGCTCCGTAGATAACAGACATAAAAACTTATTTAAAAGATATCCTCAACATGTAAATACTCTTAAATGATTGAGGTTATGGTTTTTTTTTTAAATAAAATTAGGCTCTTTAAAGACAAAATAGCCAGAATTTAAGAGACACTTACAATTAATACCATCTTTTAAGAACCATAATATTATTCTGGTTGCTTTAAATAGTAAATATTGTCATAAATTAGTTAAGTATTTTTTCTTCGTGCGATTTTAGTTTTTTTTTTTTAATAAAAGCTGAAAAATAGAATGATCAAACAAGTTTACAGTTTTAAAACCACCGTATAAGTGTATCAAGCTATACTGTTCTAGTAGTTTCTAAAGCCAAAAGAGCGAACAACAGCGAGCGAGCATTCTCACTCAATAATTGTTTGGTGAATACCGGTTAGCAAGCGAGCAAACATTTGCTCGTTCGTGTTCAAAAAAAGATCGTATGGATGGTGGTGTTGGTTGTACATGAAAGAAAAGCCTTGTTCGTACTGAATTGTTGAAATGGTTGTGCAGATTAAAGAGTGCGAACTTGCGAACAAGAAGAACCTAAATGCTCCGGGTATATGGAAGCATTGTGAGTATTTCAAGGGAAACACGAAGCAAACATCGGCGAGCACGAGCAAGTGTTTGCTCTTGCTCGCTCTTTTGGTAAATACAGGTGTTTTTCTCTTATAAAACGCAGAATAACCGGATTGTTTCAAAAAAAAAATCAGCTGTTTTAAATTTTCAAATAAAACGCGTTTTACTTGCGCCACCATTAGGAAAGTTTTTCTTTCAAATAAAAAATAAATAAGAAAAATATGAAAAACTGGGAAGTAAATATTTTTTCCACAATTTTTTTCTTTTTCCGGGTTTCTCATCGTGATCATCATTAATTCACCTTTACATATTATTATTATGATGGAAAAATATGAATTTCTATTCTCATATATACTGTGTATAAGACCCATACACAAATACATATTTAGAAATATATATTTGAATTGTAAGTCTGTTAACAAAAAAATAGAATTTTTTTTAAGAAGTTCAACGTTCCCCCTTTAAGATCGGTTCTCATTATGGGGGTCTTATTGTTGTTCTTTTATGTCGTCAAAAAAAAAACTTCCCAATTTTTTTTTTCCCGTACTTCTTCTTAAGAAAACCCACCTCTTAAATTGGTCTTCATTGAAACATCTTCAAGAGAAGAAAAAAAATTTCTATGAATAATTTCTGTTCTATTGATGGAGAGGTGTGTCTCTCTCTTTTGTTGGCCACAGTTTTTTTTTAAAAAAAGTAGAACTTTTCTTAAACTGAAGTTTAAAGGTCCTATTATTATTATTATCTATTGTGAATTTTTTTTTTGTTGTACTTTTTTTTTACCATAAGATTTTTAGGTTCAAATTCAAGTTGAAAACATCTGAAGTACAACTTTTGTTTCGGTGTTCAGAGAGAGAGAGAGAGAGAAAGAGAGGATTAAGAGGGGCTCCATAGAAAAATACTTGTGTAAATGCAAGGTAGATGGCGCCTGCAACCTCTTCCATAGGTGGCCAACTCCACTTCTGTTAGCCCCGCCCTTTTATGAGCATCAGACCAATAACAAAACAGAATAATAACACGTAACAAACCTAAATAACCAATCAGAACGAACTTTTCAGGCTGCGCCCAACTGCTTCTCTTTAAAAGCCACGTCCAAAACAACCTTAATTATCAGCACGTGGACAAACTTAATCTCAGAACGCAATATAAGTGAAGAAAGAGCACGTGTAGAAATAGCAATGACGCAAATTAAAAAAAGTTTGCGACGTGAAAAAAAGGGAAGTCGTTAGTACATTTCTATGGGAGGAGGGCTAGTGGCGCCATCTAACACTACACGCACAAAATAAATGATTTACTTGCATTCTTAAGTTAGGATTAATTTTTGAATTTGGGCCTCAAAACTCCAGACTTAATTTTGTTTTTTTATAATAGTAACATATAATATGATGAACAAAAGAAATTTTTGTGTTAAAATGCATAACCGTGCAATATTTAGATAAAAACCTCGGGTTTTTTTGTTGTTGTTGCTTTTTTGTTCAGTATGCCGTGTTAACGTCAATATTAAAAATTGGTCATTCTACAAAATTGCTAGTCAGTGCGCAGAAAAAAAAGCCATCAATTAATTTGGTAGTGGACACTACACAATATAGACAATGTACAAAATGACTGAAATAATATGCTGTATTTATATTTAAAAAGCATTGATATTATCTAGGTTAGGTGGTTGTTGTTTTCTTATGTTATAGACCTGCATTTTGTGATAAGACCCAATGAGACCCATAAGACCCAAACTACAAAACTTCATAGTGAATCCAGCCCACCAATCCCATGAGGCCCTCCAGGTCCAAGAAGCACTAGAAAGCCTATGAGGTTCACAAAGCCTAAGAGACACACCAACGCCCTTGAGGTTCACAAAGCCCATGGGGTCCAAGAAGTCCACAAAGTCCAAGAAGTCCACAAAGTACAAGAAGTCCACAAAGTCCAAGAAGTCTACAAACCCCAAGAAGTCCACAAACCCCAAGAAGTTCACAAAGCCCAAGAAGTTCACAAAGCCCAAAAGGCCCACAAAAGCCCAATATGTCCACAAAGCTCAAAAGGTCTACAAAGCCCGTGGGCTTTTTTCAGAAAATTGCCAGCCCATGGATGTCATGTAGGTATATTCTGCAGATTCTCTGAAGATTGTGTTTGTACATATTGACTAGTAATTGTGCGGAATAACTGGTTTTTCACTTTGGCTTGTAATTATGAAGTTTAAACTTTTCTCTAAAGAGTTAAAAGTTTGAAAACCTCTTTTTTTTAAAAAAGAGTTTTTCTTCTTCTAATTGTGGGAGGGGTGTCTCATGCGTGAAATGAATGCCCTAAAAACGAAAATAAGAAATTTTTCTGAAGGACAACCCAATCATTTTTATGGGTCTCCTTTTATCTTCTTTGGTTTATGATGAGAAAATTGGGTGGTGGTTGTTGTTATGCAAAAACTGTATCCATTTTTTAAGAAGATTTCTCATATTAAAAAGTTACTTCAATGCATAACTAAAATTGGGAATCGGTTTTACGCACACAAACACACGTTGTAACGGAATAAAAAAGAATACAGTTGCCAGACTTTAAAACGGATTCTCATTAGATTGTCTTCTATTGTCTTTTAAAATATTGTGTGACGGCATTAACTAACTATATAATAGTATACTGTATATCTGTATATAATAACCAATTAAGGTGGTTTTAAAGGACGTAAACGGCGCCAATCGAACTCTTTGTTGATTATTCTTTCTGTCATTTCAAGTACAAAATGAAGAGAGAGAGAGAGAGAGACTTGAATGTGTTTTAGAAACTAGAATGGGGTAACTCAATTACTTAATTGTATTTTCCTGTTGATATCTTTCAAAATAAACTTTTTATATCAGTTTGATATTTTTTTTAATTTTTGTCCGTAAAAGGTTTATTTTGAAAGATATCATCATCATGAAAAATATTAAAGTGATTGTGAACTTTATTACCCAATGCTAGTTTCTAATACCTTCGACACACACATGCACAGTTAAATGCATTTAAATATTAAACACGTTCTACAGAGCCCTGTTAAGGACAAACAATATGTCGAATTCAATTTAATTCAGTTAATTAATCTCAAAATATTGAGTTAATACTTAAATATAATTTATAGAAACTATTGACATTAAAATATTGATTTCGTATTTCAATTTAAAATATTAATAATAAAGACAATTTTTATTTGGTTCATATGTCCTTAACTGGATTCCGTATAATTCATCTAAACACATTTTATTTGAATTCATTTAACTCATTTGTGTACCAAGGTATAAAACACTCATCAAGTGGTTTATGAACAGCTGATTTATTTGCTTTGATATATTTGCTTATTTCAGGAGCAAAAATTAATAAAAACTGGAAAGTGTTTTAGAAACTAGCTCTTGTCACTTCAAGAATATTTTCATGTTTTTTTTTTATATCTTTCAGAATAAACTTTTTGCTAAACTTTATTGCTTAAAGTTAGGTCATTTTCAAACAGACATAAAAAGTTTATTTTGAATGGTATCAACATGAATATATAGTCCTACCTTTAACTTTTAAGTGATTGAGCTACTCTTCTAGTTTCTAAACACTTTCAAGTTTCTTTTAATTTTGCTTCTGAATAAATAAAAGAGTTAAGAGTCTAGAAGAGTGTTTACACTTTAAAACCCAAGCTTGTACACACATGGGTTAAATGAATTCAAATTAAACGTGTTTAGGTGAATTATACGGAATCCAGTTAAGGACATGAACACCAAATAAAAATTGACTTTATTATTATTATTTTAAATTGAAATTTACTAAATCAATATTTTAATGTCAATAGTTTAAATATTATATTTAAGTATTAACACAATATTTTCAGATTATTAACTGAATAAATTGAATTCGACGACATATTGTTCGTTTGTCCTTCACAGGGCTCTGTAGAACACGTTTATTATTTAAATGCATTTAAATTATCAGGTGTGTTTACAAGGTATTACTAAGTGAAACCTAAGAAGTCCAAATACATGTAAGATTCTATTTTTGGGGGGTAAGTTAAACAATGAAAACAACTTGTAATATAAGAATGTTGAAAAGAAACAAATGATTATTGCCTTCTTTTGTTTGCTTTATTGACAATCTAAACAAGTGAAAAGTTATTGAAATTTGTTGCTGGTTTAAAGTTTTTTTTTTAGGTATCCATGGTACCAACGAATCCCGCGAATCCTAAACCTTAAAAAAACTGTTAAAAACTTTGGTAAAATTAGTTTTAACTAGAGGCAGTTAGAAATCGGTGAGAACTTCAGTTGGCTCCGCCCTTGTTATGACGACCTGCAACTTCTAATTGGTTGGAATTATGTAGTCTGACGTCACATGCTCCGCCCTTTTCAACGTCGAACCACACAACAAAACCAATTAGAAGTTGCAGGTCGTCATAACAAGGGCGGAGCCAACTGAAGTTCTCACCGATTTCTAACTGCCTGTGTTTTAACTCCATTGACGTCCAATAGAAGCGTTCTCTAACAACAAAACCGGCGATTGTTGTAATTTCGGTGTTGTACCCGGATCACCAATATCACCTTGTGGATGGAGACTCTTGAGTGAAGCCACACTGGGTTTTTATTATTAATAATTTAATATTTATTATTTCATTTATTTATATCTTCTTAATGAATAATATAGGATTCTTATAGGAAGGATTCGAGAACCTTTTAGGATTTCTCGGATTCGAGAAGTTTTAGGATTCGTCCCCCACCTCTAGTTTTTTTTTTAACAAGTTTTAAATTTCATTTGGAGACTTTTAAGGGTTATTCTTTCAAGATTTTTAAAAGATCATCATCATCATCAACACCACCATCTTTTTACCTGTAGAACTTTTTTTTTCTTATATATTATATTATAGGAATCTCGTTTCTTTTCAACTTTGTTAAAAGTTCTTTACCCCCCCCCCCCCTCTCCCCCTTCCTTAACCCACAACCACCTTCTTTTAACCCTACACCCTTCCTTTTCTTCGGTTTTTTTTTGACGTAAAAACGTCGAGTGTCAGATTGGAATGATGGTGATGGTGGCTTTTTTAAAAATAGAAGGGGAAAAACTCATCACACACACATTACATTACATTAACCCCTACTTATTATTAGTTATTTTATAATCTCTTGTTTTTCTTTTTAAATATAAAATGAAGAAGAAAAAAAAAACGAACTTTTTTTTTGGGGGGGGGGGGGGGGGGAAATTTTTTTGTTCTCTCTCTCTTTTTACATGTGTGTCAGTCTCCATATATTATATAATAAATGCGCAGGGTACACTTAAAATGAGGGCCGCCTCGTTGCCTGTCACCTGTCTATTAATATGCAAGGATAATGGTGAACCCTCTCCCCCCCCCCTTTATTACAAAAAAGGAACCACTTTAGAGAAGATATAAATCCGTTTCTGAGTATGTTATTAATCTGATTTGGACATTTTTTTAACAAAAAAAAATTTAGAGCAGTTTTTATCAAAAAAGATAGATAGAAAGAGAAGGGTTTTTATTTAGGTAAAGGTCTTACCTTAAGGTACTCAAAGTAATATAGGGCTTATGCTTCGTATGCAAATGTTGCATTTGGTGCCAGACTTTTAAAAAAATTTGATAACATGAAGTTTATCCAATGCAATTTTGCGTAATTTTAGAAGAAAAAAGAATTTTTGAGAAAAAAATTTCGACAGATTTTCATATTGATTTATCATTAAGGTGGTCTGAAACTCTTAATTTAATCGGTCTTTCAGGTGCAAAATTAAGAGAAACTTGAATACGTTTTAGAAACTGGAAGGGTTATTTATACCTTATACACAAATGAGTTAAATGAATTCAAATTAAATGTGTTTAGGTGAATTTATACGGAATCCAGTTAAGGCCACATGAACACCAAATAAAAATTAACTTTATTATTAATATTTTAAATTGAAATACTAAATCAATATTTTAATGTCAATAGTTTATATATTTTATATTTAAGTTAATTAACTGAATTATTTTCAGATTATTAACTGAATTAAATTGAATTCGATATATTGTTTGTTTGTCCTTCACAGGGGGCTCTGTAGAACACGTTTATTATTTAAATGTATTTAAATTATCAGGTGCGTGTACTAGGTATAATTAAATCACTTATGTGTATTTTCATATTGATATCTTTCAAAATAGACTTTTTATGTCCGTTTGAGATATTTTTAAATGTTTGTTTATAAAAAAAAATTATGAAAGTTATTAACATTTGTTCCCCTGTGAAACATGGTTCTCGAACTGATTGCAGGTGTATTTGCTTGAATTGAATTGAACACGAAGAAGAAGAAGAAAACCTTAATTGGTCGAGCTGCACTTCTAGTTTCTAAAACATTTTCTAGTTTTTTTTTTTAATTGTGTTCCTGAAAGACAGAATAATCAGAGTTCTATAATCACCTGTTTATGAACCATTTTAAAAAATAACATTTTCGTGACTTTTTTTTTTTAAAAATAGTTTAAAATAAATTAATTGGTTAAATTTCGAAGTGTAAAACAAAAATTGGTTTATTTAAAGTTTTCATATAAAAAGTGTTATTTTGAAAGATACTACCATATGAGAATAATTTTTTTTAATCCAAATTAAGTTTCTAAATTCTAATTGAGTTTAAATATTTTGTTTTAAAAAAAGTTTATAAAGGCCATAAAGATAAAGATCTGATATGCAGAAAAACGCCGACTGAAAATAATATTTATATAATTTGAAGATGATGAAAGAAATTGATATAAATTTAGATTTTTTTTCTCTCAAGTAATTACAACTGAATTATTTAAAATAGTCTTATTTACAGTTAGCGTTTTTAGGATTTCCATTACTGGTTTTATCGTTACCGGTAAACCGGTATTAATGGTCTATTTTGTTACATTGGTATTACCGGTAAATTGACCTTTCAATACCGGGGTTTTCGGTAAAAAGTTTTATGTTAAATATTGGTCAATTCTTTAATCCAAATTAATATTTGGATAAAAACTTTTCAATTCATGAGTTGTTTTTTTTACAACGCTAATTAAATTTTTATTACCGAAATTTACCGGTATTACTGGTTTCGGTAATGCTGCATTACCGAAAAACCGGTAATTTTGTAAGGTGACCGGTAATGGAAACCCCTAAGAGTTTTTATTTTGCCTTGTGGAATCTTGGCCCTCCCTAGGTTCAAATACGGGAACCGCAGAAATATTTCTGTTTCTTTCCTGTGGGTATTTTTTTTTTTTTTAATTATTCGACTTTCTATTATTAAATTATGAATATTTCTATATTTAAAAAAAAACATTCTTCAGAAGTTTATATTCTAAAATATTAGCTTAAAGACAAAGCTTTAAACAGTGCTAAACTTTAAGAAATTCTAGTCATAAGTCTTACAATAGATTTATGACTTGTGTTATCTGTATTTTTACGCTTATCTTTATTATGCTTATAGCTTATTACTTATTAATATGTGTGAGGTTAGAGTTGAAAGTAATGAATTTTTTTAAGCACTCTTTTGTTTGCTGTATATTGCAGTACTATTCATAACACAGGTGTGTTAAAAGATGATTTTGTCTTTTTTTTTTTATTAAGAAACTAGAAAGATTGCAGCAGCAGCCAAACAGCATCTTTAAAATTGTACAAAATAACATAACTTTTTTTTTCTCCATACAATGAAGTGAGAAGGGAAAAAAAAACATGTAAATTACTTTTATCTTACCTTGAAGGTAGATTGAAGAGAAACAAGAGATGAAAAAACATGCAAAAATATGTTGCATCACATCTTAATTGTTGCCAGTTGGTGTTGGTTGTTGTTGTGATATATTATTGGAAGAAGAAGAAGAAAAAAAATGATCTAGAAACAAGATTGAAACAGATGCAAAAATGTAGGCAGAGAGATGGTATATTCAGGCAGGCAGGCAGCACTTAGTTCACTCAACCTGTGTCAGTCTTCACACCACAACCACCACTGACTGAGTATACAACTGATGTGTAATACAAATTCAGACAGGTAGATTTTGAGAGAAACTTGTATCCTCCTCCCTCCTCCTCCTCCTCACTTTTGAGAAGTTTGAGAGTAGAGTAAAAAAAAAGTATGGGGAAATGTGGTGGACGTTGCCACTTTTGCCCTTATTGGGAGGCCGGCACCATCTAAATAAGGAAAGGTAAAAAAAAGAACCAATTGGAATGGTAACTTTATGTACAAGGGTGTATTTTTATTATATTTTCATGTTATTATCAATAATATTGATGAAAATTATTAAGAATTTTTGGAGGATTGTTCGGAATAGCGCGTAGGTTAAGGTATGCCGCTTCAAATATGACAATCAGGGCTCGAGATTTTTATGCAAAATATTTCAAGCAAATGTTTCTCAATTTATTGTGGCTCAAGTGCCAATTGCGAAGTAATCATCATCATCATCATTAGAGCAACTTGCATATTTTATGTTTTTTTCTAATCAAACATGCTGGTTTAGAGGCTAGGATGTATGGGTATTATTAGTTATCAATAGGGCTCGGATTTTTATGCAATATCCAGCAAGTGTTTCACAATTTGTGGCCCAAGTGCCAATTATTTTGAAGTAATCATCATCATTAGAACAAATGCAATTATGCTTTTTTTCTCTCTAATCAAAAAGGCTGGTTAGAGGCTAAAATGTCTGCTTAATATCAGTTGTCAACTACAGTTCTAGCCTCTAACCAGTGTTTTTGATTGAAAAAAACTATTAATTGTTGGTTGATCTAAACTGAGATGGTTACTTCACAATTGGCTCTTGGGGCCACAAATTGGGAAATGTTTGCTTGATATTTTGCATAAAAATCCGAGCCCTAATGACAATTTAATAAGACAATGGTAACGTCTTTCCGCCTCCTGCGTGAACTTCCATCAGAGTTCGATTATTGCACTGTGTTTTAGTTTTTTTTTTAATTTTAAATAAATATCAATTAATTACAAAATAATTAAAAATAATCAAGTAACTATTTTAATATTAAATCAAAATAATCATTTAAAAACTAGGGGGCCGTGGCGAATTATGTGGATGAACTGCCTGCACTGCCTTAAATCCGGCACTTCTACTGTAACTAGTCACACCTGTGATAACTATTTTGCAGTTAGTCATAAGAGGATGTGATTTTAACCATGTTTTAAGCCGGGTTTACACGCTACGACTTAACGTACGTTTTTTATCGGATTCGATAAATCGTATCAAGTAAAACGGAGCGTGTAGACAACAAATCGTAATTCTTATCGAATTGTAATGAAATCGAAGATTGGATCGGAAGTCGAACAAGCCGGGACATCATTTTCCGCGAAGTCGAACGATATGTCGTAGCGTGTAAACACAAGGGCAACTTCTCGTCCGTTTTGTGGCTACAAATCTCAGTTCACTTCATTGTCACAACCGGTGAGCATCTAATTTATTTTTGAAATTTTTTATGACGCAAATCCGACGGAAATCGGATGAAAAGACGGAGGTTAAAACGGAACTTGTGGATAAACTATAAAACGTACGATAAGTCGTAGCGTGTAAACCCGGCTTTAGAGGGAATTACTTTTTAAACACTCTGTAAAAGCAGCTTTTTTTTTTCTGGCAGTGCTAAGGTTGCTCTAGATGTGGATGTAATCTCACTGTATGAAGCCTGAATATGTAGGCCACCTGAAGAATGTCCGTCCGTCCTTATTTTTTGTCACGTATTTGGAAAAGAAATTAATGGGTTTTTTATTTAAAATGTTTTTTACTCCTTTTTTTCTCTCTTTATGGGGATGATAATACCTGTTTCACGGTTAATGTGTGTATCTCACTCACTCCATCCACACTCTATCTCAACTTGTAACTGGTATATGTCCAATTTGAGAAATAATAATGGCATTTGTAGTTAGTATATTAACGATGGGACACCGCCTCCATTCCTTTCTTATTTTTTGTTATTGCTGAACTAATAACCATTAGTCATCTTAATCAGTGGTTACTTTGTTCAGTTAATGGTGGACTCTCTCTCTCTCTCTCTCTTTATGTATTGGAATTGTCTTCAGTTTTTATCTGTATTTTTTTTTTGTTTTACTTTTTATCTTACGTTGTATAGAGTTAGTTACAAAAAGAAAAGGATTAAAAACAAAATTAGAAGGTTGTAGGTAGTTAGGTAGGTGGTCAGTCAGTTTGGAGACTGGAAAGATTGGGGGGGGGGGGGGAACTGCGAATATATTAAGAAAAAAATCCTAATGAAGTAGTCTGGTATCTAATTGAGTATTTGTCAACTCAAGATTCAGAGGTTGGAGTTACTGAAATGATCAGGCATGTAAAGACAGGGAGATACAGTCGTTTGCCCCGCCCTTTTATGAACATCAGACCAAATATTAACCAATTGGAAATTGAAAAGGGCGGGTCATGTGACATCAGACTACATAACATACCAATTAGAAATTGATGACGCTCATAAAAGGGCGGAGCAAACGACTTTACCTTACTGTCTTTACTTGTCTGTCTGAAACGAGGACTTACTTTTTTTTTTTTTTTTTTGGTGACAGTTGTAATAAATGAGACATGCATTTCCAAAACGTTGTAAACACCATGCTTTTTTTTGCAGGGGAATTTGCTTGTCACGAAAGTGCTGTTCTTAGTGGGGAAAAAAAACTGAAGTAGAATTGTTGTGTAAGTCATAACGTTGTAACAGCCATTAGTAATGCGAGTGGCAACAGGGGCAGGCAAGTGTGCGCAGCAGTAAAATTTTGTTGGTTCCGCCCTTTTATGAGCGTCATCAATTTTCAACTTGGTTTGTTACTTGATCTGATGTCACATGTCCCGCCATTTCAATTTTTAATTCTTTGATATTTTGGTCTGACGCTCATAAAAGGGCGGAGCCAACACAATTTTTACTGCTTGCCCGTTAGCAGGGCAGGTCACTTAGACAGGCATTTAGAAATCGGGATAAACAGAAGTTGGCTCCGCCCTTTTTATGACGACCGACAACTTCTAATTGGTTTGTTGTGTGGTTCGACGTCGAAAAGGGCGGAGCATGTGACGTCAGACTACATAACCAACCAATTAGAAGTTGCCGATCGTCATAAAAAGAGCGGAGCCAACTTGTGTTCGTCCCGATTTCTAAATTGCTGTGTCACTTAGTGACTATAGTCACGTTGTAAATGCCACTCACTATAGTGTATAGTGGCATTTTACAACATCATTGGAAAAAAAATATTGGCTTTTTCTATTTTACGCATTCCAATTTCGAAAGGTTTAATTATGGTGGGCTTTTTTTAAAAAAAAATTTAAAGAGACAAAGGTGAGAGAGAAATGGTATTTTTTTTCTCTTTTTCATTAAAAATCTCAGATTTAAATTTAACCAGAGATAATTTTTCTTGTAAATTAATGGGTTGTGTGTGTGAGGTCGGGACATAATTGAAGAAAAATCATGAGAGAAATAAAGGAAATGTCGTCTCTGATTACCGAACACATGAAATTATTTTGACCATCTTTCAAAGGTGTTTTGGTGTGGCGTCCAACCTCCTTCTTGGCGGCGGCGGAGGTTGGTTTCCACACACACACACAAAAATAATCTGAACAAAAAATTGTCTCCATTTTCTTTTTCTTCAGTTCATTAATTTGTTTCAATTCGTTTCAGTGGTTGTTCATTCGGACAATGTCTTCCATTTTTTTTTTGTTTCAATGTCTCTATAAGATGTAACAACAACAACAACAAAAAAAAAACCTTCCAACAAAATGATAAGAACAAAGATAGAAGATTTCAGATTATAAACGGATGATGTTTTTTAATAATATTTAATTGCAATAATTGTGTGTATTATCTCTGTTGGGGGTGGGGTTCTTTAAAAACGCACAATTGTCACATTATTATGTGGTGTGTGTGTTGTGTGTACGAATTCAAAACTATATAATTTCAAAACTCATAATTAGGGCTCGGATTTTTATGCAATATCCAGCAAGTGTTTCTCAATTTGTGGCCCAAGTGCCAATTATTGTGAAGTAATCATCATTATTAGAACAAATGCAATTATGCTTTTTTTTTCTCTAATCAAAAAGGCTGGTTAGAGGCTAAAATGTCTGCTTAATATCAGTTGTCAACTACAGTTCTAGCCTCTAATCAGTGTTTTTGATTGAAAAAAACCATAATTGTTGGTTGATCTAAACTGAGATGGTTACTTCACAATTGGCACTTGGGCCACCGATTGAGAAACAGTTGCTTGATATTGCATAAAAATCCGAGCCCTACTCATAATATTATGATTTCTAATGTTTTTCAGTTTAGTTGATTCTTATCCTTTTTTAAAGCATTTTAGGGTGGTTTCCCAACTAAACTTTAAACATTCACTTTCCTCAATTTTTTTGATAGGCAGTTAGAAATAGGTCAAAACTTCAGTTGGCTCCGCCTTTGTTATGACGACCGGCAACTTCTAATTGGCTTGTTATGTAGTCTGACGTTGAAAAGTACGGAGCATGTAACGTCAGACTTCATAACCAGCCAATTAGAAGTTGCCGGTCGTCATAACAAGGACGGAGCCAACTGAAATTTTGACCTATTTCTAACTGCCTGTTTTATATTGGGTTATATTGGAAAATATTGTGAAGTTTGCAAGACGACATGTTTGTATGAACAAGCTAAGCTTTGATGAGCTAATTTTTAGGAGCTTCAAAGCTTGCGAATCTTAGCAAAGTTTGGAGTATGCTAATTGCAAGCTTTGAAGCTTGTAAAAATTAATTCCCAAAGCTTAGCTTGTTCATACAAACATGTCGTCTTGCAAATTTCACTGCATTTTCTAACCTTTATACCCTATAAAACAGATATACGAAATAATAAAACCCTTTCCCCTTCTGGAAGAAAAAAAGGTGTGACTTGTTCACCCCATTTGTGTGTCTGTTTCATGATTGGTGCTTTGAGTTGCTAAGCTTTGAAAAGTTGAACAATTTCAAAGCTAGCTTCATGCTCTGGCGAAGGCAAAAACCTGAAGCTCTGACGTCATTCTTGAAGCTTCGCAGGTTGCTTTGCCGCTTAACAAGGGAGTATAAACCAAGCACTTACTCAAGAGCTTAGCTTTAAAACCCTGAAGCCAAGGACCTCAAAATGTCTATATTTGTGCCATCTTGTGGTTCTATCTTTATACATTTCGTTTGAGGTTTCTCTTTGTGTTTAGAGGGGGTAAATAAAGGTAACAAATAATATAACTCAGAAGTGAGTAATTCGTGAAACCCCCACAGTGTGTGTTTCTGTAATTTTTTTTTTTTTTTTTTGTATGTGTGTTTATGGGGGGTGAGTTTATAATAGGGGTTTAATATAAGACAATAATGATGTGAAGTATTGGATTGGAGAGAGAGTATCATTGTTGGGGTATTATTGTTCGAGGACTCCCAAATATACGTAAGAAAAAAAGACACAGCATGGGGGGGTTTCAAGAAAAGCCAAAAAGATTAATATTCATCTTTTTATACTTTGAACGATTTATTATAAAATCGTGAGTATTTTCAGTACTTAATTGCTTTTATGTCCTGCTGGTGAATCAAAACGAAACTCCGAAATTTGAGATTGTAAAAATTCTAGAAATAAAAGTTTCTAGATCACTTGAGTACAGATTATTATTATTCTGTCTTTCAGGAGCAAAATGAAGAGCAACTAATAGGTGTTTTAGATACTAGAAGGGTAGCTCAGGGCTATTTTTTCATGTTGATTGATATCTTTCAAAATCAACTTTTTATAGACAAAAATAAAAAAAAAATTTTCTTAAAAAATTTATTTTGAAAGATGTCAGCATGAAACTATACAGTACTATTCAGTGATTCAGCTACATTTCTAGTTTTTAAAACACATTCAAGTTTCTCTCCATTTTTGTACCTGAAAGATGGATGAGAGGATTGTTTACACTTTAAAGCTAATTTAAGATGGTTTATGAACAGCTGATTATCGAACTTTGATTATTCTGTCTTTTAGGATTAAAATTAAGAGAAACTAGAAGGTGTTTCATAAACTAGAAGGGTAGCTCAATCACTTGATAATATTTTTATTTTGATATCTTTCAAAATAAACTTTTCGTAGACAAAAATTTAAAAAAAATTCACTTAAAAAGTTTATTTTGAAAGATGTCAACATAAACTATTCGTAGGTAATACTATAGAGCTACCCTTCTAGTTTCTAAAGTATTCTAAACCACATTCAATTTTTTTTTTCTTTATTTTGCACCTGAAAGACAGAATAATCAAGAGTTTATACATTTTAAACCCACCTTTAATACTTTGTACACACATTGAGTTAAACGAATTCAAATTAAATGTGTTTAGGTGAATTATACGAAATCCAGTTAAGGACACGTAAACCAAATAAAAATTGACTTTCTTATTAATATTTTAAATTGAAATACTAAATCAATATTTTATTATATATATTTTATATATATTTTATATATATATATATATATATATATATATATATATATATATATATATATATATATATATATATATATATATATTTTATGTAGAACACGTTTATTATTTAAATGCATTTAAATAATAAACGTGTTCTACAGAGCCCTGTGAAGGGCAAACAAACAATTTATCGAATTCAATTTATTCAGTTAATAATTATTATTATATATATATTAAGCCAGGTCTGTGTGTTTGTGTATCTGGACCTAACACTGTACAAACAAGGACTTCGAAATTTATATAAATTTAAATGAATAAATGAACTGCTTTTTTGTTTTCTCAAGGTCAACTATATGTTGCACACTCCCCATCCAAGAACCCCATTGATATTAAATTGGAGAGGGGAAAAGGTTGGAAAGTGTAGAGGGGGAGAGGGGGCAACGTGGAGTGGAATAAAGGGGAGAGGGGGAAACTGAAATTGAAATGAAAGGAGTAAAAAAAGGAACAAACGACGTGCATGCGCACACCAGAGAAAATGAAAAACTAATTTTCTCTTTCAAATATATAAAGGGGAGGGGATAATAGTAGCAAAATTAAACTAGAATTTATCACAGGCAATTGTGCCCAGCATTAGAATTTCTTGTGCTCCGCCCTTTTATGAACGTCATCAATTTCTAATTGGTTTGTTACTTGGTCTGATGTCATAAAAGGGCGGAGGAAAAGAAATTCTAATGCTGGGCACAATTAATTGCCTGTGAATTTTGCTTCCGTCATTTATGACGGGTTACCCCACTAGTCTGAAAATATTGAGCTAATACTTAAATAAAAAATATATAAACTATTGACAAAATATTGATTTAGTAAATTTCAATTTAAAATATTATTAATAAAGTCAATTTTTATTTGGTTAATGTGTCCTTAACTGGATTCCGTATAATTCACACCTAAACACATTTGATTTGAATTCATTTAACTCACTATGTATTGTAAAAGGTATAACAAACTTAATATTTTTTCTCTCTTTCTCTTGAAGTTGCTTCTAAAATTTTATGTTAGGCCCGTAGCAAATTAGGCAACAAAATGAGCTTGTAACCAGGAACAGTCCCCAGAGACTGTTACTGGTGATGCTACACTAGCGCCACCACTGCAGTTGTAGCTTGCAACAGTAGCAGGTGGATGTTGCCTCTGCTCAGTATAGTGAGCAGAGGGAACAAGCAACCATTGTGTGTCAGCAACTACTTTCTTGTCACGTGATCATAATTCGGTTGCTGGTTGCTCGCTCATTTGGTTCCCTAATTTGCGCCCGGCTTTTAGAAATTTGTTTTTTAATCAAATTTTCTGGGCGTTGGTTTTTCTTTTGAGTTAGTTTTGGTTGTTTATTTAATATGTTGTATATTTCTTTTGTGTTTCTCACACATAGAAAAACACAAGAAGAAAATAATACAACAAGAAAGAAAATGAAAAAATAACACACAAATTAGTGCAAATATTTCTTTTTTCTGGTATCATTTAAAAAAATAACCTCAAGACTCGTTATTAAGTTATCAATTTATCAAAGTATTTTTACTCTGATAGAAAAATTACAAGGACACATTTTTCTTTTACAATTTTTAGGGAACTTGTTTTCCTCTTCTAGTTTTTCGTTAAGGTCAGCAACAACCGGTATTGGTGGAAGTTTTATTAATTGGAAGTGACAATTGTTAAAAGAAAAGTATGGTCCAAATTCAAGATGAAAAAGACTTCCTTCAATCGAACCTTCTGATGAATAATTCTGATTTAAAGCTTTTTCAGGTGCAAAAATGAAGAGAAACTTGAATGTGTTTTAAAAACTAGAAGGGTAGCTTAATCATTTAAGTGTATTTTCATATTGATATCTTTTAAAATAAGCTTTTTTTATGAGAATTTAAACAGAGAATATTTTTTTAAAATTTTTGTCTTTAAAAAAAAAAGTTTATTTTGAAAGATAGCAAACATAAAAAAAATACTCTTAAGTGATTGAGTTACAGCCCCGTCTAGTTTCTACAACACTTTCTAATTTCAATTGTTAATGTATATTTTTCTTGAATTTGGTTCTGATTGTTAATTAATTCCATTTCAAGCGGTTTATTTTGTTATCTTTAATTTCGATTTTCTAACTGTTGAAAAACTGGATTTTATTTCTAAAAGGTTCAAATTCAATAAATTGAATTTCAGATTAAAACATTCAGAACGGAGCTTCCATTGAGCAAGATGAAAGTGTTTTTTTTTTTCTTCTATTTTTGATACCCTTGCATAGAGGGTTCAAGTGCTTAAGGTGGTTTTAAAGTGCAAATGCATCTCGGACTCTTGATTATTCTGTCTTTTAGGGGCAGAATTAAGAGAAACTTTTTTTAGAAACTAGAAGGGTAGCATAGTCTTTTAAGGCTATTTTCATGTTGATATCTTTCAAAATAAGCTTTTATATGAATTTGAAAAAAAGTTTATTTTGAAAGATATCAACATGAAAATATCTTTAAATGATATGTTTTAGAAACTAGAAGGGTAGCTTAGTCATTTAAGGCTATTTACATATTGATATCTTTCAAAATTAGCTTTTGTATGAGTTTGAAAAAAGTTTATTTTGAAAGATATCAACGTGAAAATATCTTTAAATGATATGTTTTAGAAACTAGAAGGGTAGCTTAGTCATTTAAGGCTATTTACATATTGATATCTTTCAAAATAAGCTTTTATATGAACTTGTAAAAAAGTTTATTTTGAAAGATATCAATCAACATGAAAATATATCTTTTAAATGATTGAGAAACCCTTCTAGTTTCTAAAACACTTCGTAGTTTTTCTCGTCTGAAAAACAGAATAATGGAGAGCCGTTCTTTCTTGACATTGGTCCGAATTATTTGCGTGTTCGATTTTTTCCTGTTTTTTTTTTCTGATATCATCAAAAATTCACGAAGAAATTACAAGATTACATATTTTAATATAAAACAGAAAGGAAGAAAGAGAGAGAGATAAAGAGTGATTCTAGTTTTTTATTATTATTATAAACAAGGGTTATTGGACTTATGTTGAGATTTTTTTTCTTCTTCTTTCATTTATGTCGTTTATGGAAAAAAAATCTAAGATATAATTATTCAAATTATGATGATGAATAACGAAAAGCAGCATTTAATTTAGAGGAAATATAGGTTTTATTTTTGTTGTAGAAGAAAATGGTGGGAGATTTTTTTTTTCTAAGGTAGATATTGTTAAAAGGGGTCGTGCTCTCTCTTTTTGATTTGATGGCATTTTGGGGTCATCTAATGAACGGGTTAAAGTTGATCTTGAATCGGTGTTGATCCACCAACAACCATCGGCGCTAAATTATAAGTTATGGAAAAAAAAAACAACGTCGAAGAATGTTGTTCAGGTTTTTGTTTTTCGTCGATCCGTTTTTTTTTTTTTTTCGTTTAGTTTAAATTTAATTCTCTTATTATGATTGGAGTTTGGCTTCATTTTATTTTAAAATATTAGGGCAAAAAATTAGAAATTACAGAGTATCTTCAAGAGTACGGGACGAGAGCACGACACGACCTCGAGGAAAAAGACTTTCGATTTGTATTATTATTGAGCATGTTGACTCTGTTGAGACCTGGAAACGACTTTAGATTCAGTGGTGAAACCGGTATAGGTTGCCTTTCTACTGTTGGTGTGTGGATTTAACTATCTTGTATTATTTGTATACTCTTTTTAAATTTTTACTAAATATTTGAGCTTTTTACTCAATATTTGAGCTTTTTACTCAATATTTGAGCTTTTTACTCAATATTTGAGCTTTTTACTCAATATTTAAGCTTTTTACTCAATATTTGAGCGTTTTACTCAATATTTGAGCGTTTTACTCAATATTTGAGCGTTTTTCTCAATATTTGAGCGTTTTTCTCAATATTTGAGCGTTTTACTCAATATTTGAACTTTTTACTCAATATTTGAACTTTTTACTCAATATTTGAGCTTTTTACTCAATATTTGAGCGTTTTACTCAATATTTGAGCTTTTTACTCAATATTTGAGCGTTTTACTCAATATTTGAGCGTTTTACTCAATATTTGAGCTTTTTACTCAATATTTGAGCGTTTTACTCAATATTTGAGCGTTTTACTCAATATTTGAGCGTTTTACTCAATATTTGAGATTTTTTCTCAATATTTGAGCGTTTTACTCAATATTTGAACGTTTTACTCAATATTTGAGCGTTTTACTCAATATTTGAGCGTTTTACTCAATATTTGAGCGTTTTACTCAATATTTGAGATTTTTACTCAAAATTTGAGGGTGGCTTAATGCTAACCTCAATAGATGTTTTTGAGGGGAAAATTTGGACGCAAAAACGTCAAGCGAACTTTTTTAAGAAACAACATTACGAAACAAAAAAAAATCAAATTGTTTACAAAACTAGAATGGTAAAAGTATAAGTTAAGTTTTTTCATGGCAATAATATCTTAAAAAATAATCTTTTTATAGTTGAGTTTCGCTTTTTTTCAAACTGTCATAAAAAGTTTATTTTGAAAGATGTCGTCATGAAAAAGAACTTTTAGCATTATCAATTTATCACCAACTATTCTAGTTTCTAAAACACTTTGAATTTTTTTTTCTCGTAATGTTTCTCCTGAAAAAACGTTCGCTTGAAAAACATAATTTTTTTTTAAACCGCAGGTGGTTTTGGAAGAGACCTTTTATACAACATAATAGTCACTGCAGTGGCGCCATCCGGAGGGACAAAAACAAAATAAATATCTAATGAACCACTTTTAAAAAAACCACTTAGCTTGTAGACTTACTCATCTAGTTTTTACACTCTTTCTATTTCTTAGAAAATTATAATTTTTTTTAAAAAAAATGGTCTTTGTCTAGGGATTTGCGAAATTATTTTTCATGAATCTGCAAGAAGCCTTTTTGACTTTTTTTTCTAAAATAAAAAACCTTCTGCTTGTAAAAAAAAAAAAAAAAAGTCGACAAAACGAAACAACTAAAAAAAAAGCTTCTTGCAATTATTATTATATACTAGTGGGGTAACCCGTCATAAATGACGGGAGCAAAATTCACAGGCAATTGTGCCTAGCATTAGAATTTCGTTTCCTCCGCCCTTATTTGACGTCAGACCAAGTAACAAACCAATTAGAAATTGTTGACGTTCATAAAAGGGCTGAGCAAAAGAAATTCTAATGCTGGGCACAATTGCCTGTGATAAACTGTAGTTTAATTTTGCTACTATTATCCCCTCCCCTTTTTTATATTTGAAAGAGAAAATGAGTTTTTTATTTTCTCTGGTGTGCGCATGCGCGTCGTTTTTTCCCCTTTTTTTACTCCTTTCATTTCAATTTCCGTCACCCCCTTCCACTTTTCTCTTTCTCCCCTCTACACTTTCCAACCTTTTCTCCTTTCCAATTTAATATCATGGGGTTCTTGGATGGGGAGTGTGCAACATATAGTTGACCTTGAGAAAAAAAGCAGTTCATTTATTTAAATTTATATAAATTTCGATGTTACACACACAGACCTGGTGAGTGATTAACGCTGTACAATTTATATAAATTTAAATGAATAAATGAACCGCTTTTTTTTCTCAAGGTCAACTATGTGTTGCACACTCCCCATCCAAGAACCCCATTGATATTAAATCGGAGAGGGGAAAAGGTTGGAAAGTGTAGAAGGGGGGAGAGAGAGAGAGAGAAACGTGGAGGGGGAAAAAGTGGGAGGGGGTGACTGAAATTGAAATGAAAGGAGTAAAAAAGGAACAAACAACGTGCATGCGCACACCAGAGAAAATGAAAAACTCATTTTCTCTTTCAAATATAAAAAGGGGAGGGGATAATAGTAGCAAAATTAAACCAGAATTTATCACGAGCAACTGCATGTGCCCAGCATTAGAATTTCTTTTGCTCAGCCCTTTTATGAACGTCAACAATTTCTAATTGGGTTTGTTACTTGGTCTGACGTCATAAAAGGGCGGAGGAAAAGAAATTCTAATGCTGGGCACAATTGCCTGTGAATTGCCCGTCATTTATGACGGGTCACCCCACTAGTTTCTAAATGTTGCCCGAAGAAGAAAAAAACCACCGCAAACTTAATGTCTCAATCATTCGAAATTCTTGTTTTTTTTATGAGAATGAATTTAGCAAAACATAAAAAGGAGATACATCATTTACATTTGTAATAAAAAAAATTTGTGTATTTCATGAATTGTTTTTTTTTGTTTGTGTGTTTTGATATTTAGGTTTATAACTTTGTAAGTTTTCGTATGAAGAAGTTAAAAGCGTTATGGATTTTAATGAAGTCTGGCTCAACACTTGTTCTACCGTTGGAATGGCTTGTCGCATTGGCGACATCTCGAGTTTAAGGAATTTTCTTGAAGCCGGTAGACCTGTCGACGTTTGCGATAATCGAGGATGGCAACCGCTACACGAAGCGGCTTTCCACGGCCGTTTGGATTGTATTGAACTTCTTTGCTCTCGAGGTTCGTCTACCGGTATATAGGTTTCAGGTGCAAAGAAAAACGATGAGAAAACGCTTATTTTTAAATCAACTTCTGAAAAAAATCTGAAGAATTACTTGAAACCAGAAGAGTAAACGAAGTTACATAAAGAATTTTCAGGGTTATATATCTTTGAAAATTGGCCGTTTTTAAGCTTTTTGACCAACACAAACTAGTGAGAGAGAAAAATGGTTTCAGAAGATTATAACAGTTTATTTTAAGCTTTAAGTTGGTTTTAAGGTGTAAACGCACCTTGAATTAAAATTAAAAGAAATTTAAAAGTATTTGAATGAAAATTTAAAAGAAATTCAAAATTAAGAGAAATAGGAAAGTATTTTTTGAAACGAAAAGAGTAGTTTCACGTTGATATCTTTTAAAATAAACTTTTTATGTCTAAAAAGTTTATTTTAAAAGATATCAACATGGAAATATTATTAAAATGTTTTATGAACACCTGATTCAAACAAAATTATGAAAAAGTACAAAGTGTTTTAAAAACTAGAACGATTTAGTTATATAACTTAATATTTTCATGTTTGATATCTTTTAAAATAAACTTTTTATAGACAAAAATTAAAAGATATTGTCTGCTTAAAGTTGGGTCACTTGCATATATTCACACAAAAAGTTTATTTTAAAAGATATTAATTTGAAAGTACCCTTAAATGATTGGAGCTACCCTTCTAGTTTCTAAAACACTTTTCTAAATTTCTTTTAACTTTGCTCCTAAAAGACAGAATAATCAATAAGTTCGAAAGGCAATCACATTTTAAAACCACCGTAAGCGATTCAATTACCATTCTAGTTTCTAACACACTTTCAATTTCTCTTTAGTGTTTTTGCTCCCGAAATACATAAACTCATCTTAAAAGTTGCTGTTTTTTTCACTTGAACTTAACGAGTTCTTTTCCGTGTTTTCATTTAGATGAGATCGATTTCAACTGGAAAACTTTCAAAGGAGAAACGGCGCTTCTATTGGCCGCGACAAAAGGCCTCACGGACGTGTGCCGAGTTTTAATCGAACACGGCGCCGATCCTGACTCATGCGATTTGATGAGGATGACGCCTCTGATGGCAGCTGCCAAAAGCGGCCACTTGCCGTTAGTCGAGATGCTCGTCGAAGCCTCGTGCTCCGTCAATCAACAGGACGACGACACCAAATCAACTCCGTTGCATCACGCAATTGCGGCATCTTCTCCAGAAGTCGTCGAATATTTACTGTCGAAGAAGGCCGATCTTTATTTGGTCGACGAGCACAATCGTTCACCCGTCTTTACGGCTGCCGAAATGCCCGATTCGATTATTCTCTTGTTACTCTTGGACGAGGCTCAGAAACGTAATTCAACATAATGAGAACTCATTAAATTTCGATTTCAAAGTTAAATTGGAAGTGAATTTTAGTAGAAATTAAAAGTTCTTTTGGAAACTATGAGCGGAAACGAATCGCATCGCGTAAATGTAGCTTCACGATTTTATTTTTCAAAATAAACGTTTTAAGATATGTTTTACGAACAGCGCGATTTTCGAACTCTTGATTATTCTGCATTTTAAGTAGCTACATTAAGGAGAAATGTGAAGGCGCGTGTTAGAAACTAGAAGGGTAGCCGAATCACTTAATAGTATTTATATATTTCGAAATAAATGTTTTTAATGAACAAAAATTAAAATATATCGTCTGATTAAAGTTGGGTGGTCATATTTTAAAAGATATCAACGTGAAAATAGCCGTGATCCTTCTAGTTTATTAAACACTGCCCAGATTTTTTTAATTTCACTCCCGAAATACATAATCAAGGCTGTTTAAACTTTAAAACCACCTTAAGCTGGTTTAATATTGGCCTATAATGCAATTAAGTTCGTGATAAATGTGAATTTTGATTATTTTCAAACTGTCTTAAAACGTTTATTTTGAAAGATATATTGCAGCAAAATTACTTTTGCGCCGTTTTTTTACTGTTTTATTTTTATAAAAAATTTAATATTTTTTTTCTAAACATTTTTTTGTTAACTTTAAGGCAGCTTTACACTGAAAAAAAAAATAGCAAAAACATTGTTAGTAGCAAAATGTTAATAACAATTAACAATTTTTTTTGACAGTTTTGGTAAATATCGATAGAAGAAAAAAATGCTACCAACAATGTTTTTGACAAAAATGTTGGTAGCATATGTCGACAGGAAACTGATTCACGAGTAGAATGTTATTAACAGTTTTGACAACAGAAATAACGTGCTAGTAACATTTTGTTGTTAACATCCTTTAATGAGGACCGTCTCCAGAGCGGTCGCAAAATTTCTGTTGTTAACAAAGTTAACAATATTATCGACATATGTTAATGGAGAAAATAACAAATGCTGAAAGCAAATGTTATTGACATTACTTAACAGTAAAATGTTATTAACATTTCTGGAGACTTTTGACAATGTTAATAGCAAATGTTATCAACAGTTGTTGATAACAAAAGTTAATAACACTTTATAGGCTGATTTTTAATATTTGTTAACGGGATTTTCGAAAGACTTTTTGGCGACAAAAAGTAGTCAAAGGTCGCAATTTATTTTGTATGGAAGGACGACAACCATGGCGACTTTTAACTGTGTCGTCAAGGTTGACGTCTTTCCATAGAAAATACATTGCGACGAAAGCTCGGCGACCTTCGACTTCATTTTGTCGCAAAAAAAGTCTTTCAAAAGTCACCTGTGTGGGCCAATCGTTACTGTTCGCTAGTGCTGCAGCTTCGTACCGTTTATTTTTTAAAGTTAAACGTTTTTCTTTTCTTTTAATTATTATAGGTGGAGAGACGGATGTCGTGAATGTAGTAGCCAGCGACGGTGCATCACCGTTGATGATAGCAGCACAGAAAGGATCCCCCAATTGCGTCGAGATGTTGATCGATTACGGTGCCGATGTGAATCTCGTCACTAACGATTACGTCATGGCTCTTCATCTTGCCGTTGTCGGTCAAAGCGTAGAGTGAGATTCCTACTAATACGAGAGACGTTTTTTGTTTGGTCGTTTTTTGTCGACATGTTGGTTTTTTATCGTTAGCTGTGTCGAAATGGTGTTGAAACGAACCGATCGAAGCGTTCTTCGCTGTTATTCTTTTGCTCCTTCGTGCGAAATGTTATTTGGGCCGTGCCGATGCAACGCATGTGTGGAAAGTCCGGATATTCGTAAAGGTGCTAGTGTGCTGAATTTCGGAAGCCCCTTCCATTTGGCGGTCGGAAGAGAGAAGTATTTGATCCCATTATTAGCATTGTGATCATTTTTAGTTGTTTACCATTGTGTATTAATTAATGTTAAATATAAACTATGAAACGACCACCTTGTATTTTATTGTTTAAAGGTGGCTTTAAAGCTGTAAACGCCTCTCTAATTGTGATTATTCTGTTGTTCATTTGCAAAATAAAGAGAAGCTTAAATGTGGTTTTGAAACTAGAAGGGTAACTCAGTCATTTAAGGATATTCTCACGTTTGATATCTTTCAAAATAAGCTTTTTATGTCAGAATTTGAAAATGGCCAAACTTTAAACAAATTTTAATTTTTGTCTTATTAAAAAGTTTATTTTGAAAGAATATCGAACACTGAGCTACCCTTCTAGTTTCTAAAACACGCTTTCTAGTATTTCTTAATGTTGCTCCAGCAAAGACAGAATAATCGACAGTTGGAGAATTAGCTGCCATTTTAATGCATTTTTTTTTTCTTTCTGTTATCGTTCAAGTATTCCGATATTGAAGTTGTTAATGAACTCCGATCTGGATCCCAACGAGTTTCTTCATGCGTATCACGTTTGTGATGTTTATAAAGGACAGAACTTGTGTAGTTTGTTGCCTCCGAATGGAGTAACTGCGGTTGGTTACGCAGTCGAAGTACAAAACTCGGACGTGTTGGAAGTCCTTCTTCAGGGAGGATGTCGTGCCGATCCCGATTCCTTTAGAAATGTTTCCGCTCTGAGTTTGGCCGTAAATAGCAAATGGTTGCCTGGTGTCGAATTGTTGTTAAAATACGGTGCCGATCCTAACTTTCCAATGAAATTGACTCGAATGTCACATCCTTATACGTTGTTTGTGGCACTTCAAAACTTGTTTTCGATGCTTCGTCTGCGCCGTGCCGGAGGAGATCTTCGCCTTTGCTTCGATCGAACGAGTCATAGTTGCGTAATGTCGACTAGAGTGCTGCGAAATGTTAACATCGGAGGTGTGCTGCATTTTCTTTCTTCGATGGGAACAAATGCAATAACAGAACTTTCTAAATGTGGCTTAAATCCGAATATTTTACTCATGGGTGAAATTTTGTCGTTCGATTTTTGAAGGTTTTTTTGTTCACCTTTATATTTTATTTTAACTTTGGTTTCTTCTCTTCGTTTTTTTAGACGTGATGCCGCTGAAATGTCTCGCCGAGGTTGCTGTTCGGAATTATGTTCTCGATTCTGGACGTGAAAACTTCCTGAAGAAAGTCAGATCGCTGTCGTTACCGATCGAACTCGAAAATGAAGTTTCTCTTGAAAATGTCGGAATGGTTTCTAGTTTCACACACATTTTAGATTAAGGTAAGCGGCATTGAATGCGTTTAGTGGGGTTTTTTTTTTCTCAATAGTTTTCTTAGTATTTATTAGTTTTTTGTTTTTCGTTTTTAAAAAGCAGAAAATTTAGTTGTTAATTCAATCAGTAAATTTGTTTCAAAGAAAAAGTTTAAGACAGTTCAAACAAAAGTTTAAAATTCACAACATTTAAGTAAAACTTTTTGATAATACTGTAGAATTTTAATTTGGACATAAATGGGACGGAATCCGGTTCGTATTACTGAAAGTTCGGAAAATCGCCATATTTTTTAACCTTAATTTTCTCCTTCACTCTCAGAAAATTAAAAGTCAAAAACGCTCAAAAATGTCAAAAAATAAGCCTAAAATACATTCATATTATGATAAAAGAGGGTTTGGACTACCGAGATCCACATAATAAAGATAAAGAATCTACTGTAGTAGCTTTTAATAATAAAAAAAAAATTGTTTAAAAACTTGAGTTTTTTTTTTAACCTTTAAAAAAAATACATTTTCAAGAATTTTCATTTTTGGGCGCAAGAAAAAAAGTGTGAAATTTACGAACATTTTCATTAAAGTACAGTAAAAGTTTGAAAGATTTTATCAACTGGCTGCTATTCCTGTTTTTAAGAAACTTCGAATTGAAAGAGTAAAAAACGACAAATAGTTTTTCGGGTTCAAATTTCATGTTAAACATGTATTTGCAGTTTCAGTAGAGAACTAGAACGGTAGCTTTTATACACTTACGGTGGTTTTAAAGCTGTGTCTCTCGAACTTTGATTATTCTGTCTTTCAAGTGCGAAATGAAGAGAAACTTGAGTGTTTTAGAAACTAGAAGGGTGGCTGAATCACTTAAGGGTGTTTTTATAAGTTGATATCTTTTAAATTTTTACTGTTTTGTCTATTCAAGTTTATTTATTAATTTTATTTTGAAAAATTGCCCTGCAAGCAACCAAGAAGGCCTGTGGCAGAGGGACAACATTCCAATTGCAGCATGTAAAAATGATTTGTCAAAACCCAACGATAATAAACCCAACGACAATTTGCAACATGTCCTGGTGCAGCTGAAATAATGCGGCATTGTCAGAAAAAATTAAGAGCTCAACATGAATAATTACTCGTAACTGATTGAGAGCTACCCTTCTAGTTTCTAAAACACTTTCTAGTTTCTTTTAATTTTGCTCCTGAATGACGGAATGATTATTATTGTTCAAAAATCTTTTTTTTTTTTCATAAACCAATCTTAATAGTGTTTTTATGTTAATATAGTTCAAAATAAACTTTTCATAGATAGGAATTTTAAAAAATGTTGTCAGCTTAAAGTTGGGTCATTTTTAAGCTGACATATTCAAAAGCTTATTTTGAAAGATATTCAACAGGAAAATTACGCTTGCGTGATTGAGCTACCCTTCTAGTTTCTAAAACACTTTCATTATGAGAAATTTCTCATAAGTTAAGCTTCTGGAAGACAAAATAACCAAGAGTTCGAGAGACGTTTACAATTTACAGGTCCAGCGTTAGGGCAAAGGGAGCGAGGCAACCGCCTTGGGCCCCGCGCTTTCAGGAGTCCCCACGCTGCTGACTGAACATTTTTTTTTTCTGGGCACACTCATCGCTTGCTGCCTGAACCTGCTTCCGGCGTCGCATACTCACTCTAGGGTCGGCCCTGACAATTTAAACCAATTTTTAATACAAGTTTTAAAGGTGGTTTCGTTGCTACTCTTTCGATTAGCAAAATGAGAACAGCTAACAGAAGCAATTTACTCCCACAAAAACCTACAACTGTCTGTCACACACACACAACGAATTAACTTAAATCGAATAAACACGTAGATATAAGAATGTTTTTCTTGTTTACCAGTGGTTTACATTGAAGTAATTGGGTGGGTGTTGTTGTTTTTGGGCCGTAATGTGGGGACTGTTTGATTCCGTGTGTGTGTGTACAATTACGAAAGTGCAACACCTACACCCGAAGAAACAACTTCTTTTCCCCGATCAGTTTTTTTCTTTTCTTGGATCGGTTTGTGTGCTCTGAATGCAAATGAAGTGAAATTTGCAATGGAATGCACAGATATACTGTATGTGTGTGTGGTGAGATTGAATGTTGTATTTATATTGACCTCTTAAAACCTGTCAGGTGACTGGAATGCTGTTGTTATTAGCAAATGGACAATTTTTTCTTGATTTTTACGCCTTCTAGTCTTTTTTTTTTGCTTGATTGCTTGAATATACGTAGCTCCAGTGGTCTTGTTTTTATTTGAACTTGAGACAGGAAATTCAGGTTCGAAACGGACATCGAAATTAAGTCTCTCGTTGTTGTGTCTCAAGGAGAGAGAAATCTTTTTATTTTAAAGCTTTCATTTTTTTTTAATTGTTTTATCACACGGACCACTTTGTGGCGCCACTTTATAGTGTCTACAAACTGGTTGATGTGGCTTGTTTCACACGGACCACCATTGAAAAAAAAAATGGCCTGCTGTAAGTGCGGACCACTGGTATGATCTTGATCATCACTGATATTAAAAGCGGTTGGTCGCCACTACTCATCGCCACTGTGGTGCAAAAACTGTGGCTTTTTGAAGAACACCCCCCCCCCCATGTAACCAATGGTCTGCTTAAAACGACCACATTCTGTGGCACCACAAAGTGGTCTGTGTAAAGCTGGACTTAGAAAATGGGATTTGTGTCTTCAATAATGATAATAGTTGCACATATTTTGGTACATTTTGAGAATTAGGAATCAAACTTAAGGTGGCTGAATAGATATTTTGTTTTTGTCCCCCAAATTCCGGATGGCGCCACTGCAGTGGCTAATGTTATGTTCTGTAGAAGTTTTTGTAAAATTTGGAAGCAAAAACTTCAATTGAACGTTTTTTTTTTAGAAACAACATTAGGAAAAAAAATTAAAATTGGTTCAAAACTAGAATGCTAAGTTTTTTTCTGACAATATCTTAAAAATAAACGGTTTTATAGTTCAGTTTGAAAAATGACCCCTTTTTTATATTTTTCATTAACATTTTAGGAAGAAAAAAACCCTATTTTCGCCTTTTTTAAAACTGTCGTAAAAAGTTTATTTTAAAATTTATTACGAAAAAAACTTTTAGCTATTCTAGTTTCTAAAACACTTTTGAATTTTTTTTTTTTCGTATTTCTTCTAGAAAACGTTCGCTTGAAAAATATAACTGAACTCAAAAACCGCAGGGTTGAGGAGGAGACCTCCCTATAAAACATAATAGTCACTGCAGTGGCGCCATCTTGGGGGACGAAAACAAAATAAATATCTATTCAGCCACCTTAGCTTAATTTTCAAATTGCAATCGCATGTCATACCACTTTTTTTTTGTTCATGTTACTACTTGGAACATTAAGAAGTTAGTAAAGTGAAAGGAGAGAGAGGAATCCTATTAAAATATGATTTTGCCTAACCTTCAGATGGTTTTCCCCTCTGTAATTAAGACCGCTGTAATTATTGTTATTATTTTGACAAGCAAAATCTAATAGCTCTTCGATCCTGTAAGAACTGATTAGTTTACGGTTTTTTTTTTCTTTCTTTCTTCCTTTCAATATATTCATGGCCGTTTATTTTATGGTCAATGGTCTGATTTTTCTATTGCACATTTTCTCTAAACATATTATGTTCCCGCCCATGTCTTGGAACTGATCCCAGTTTTGTGGAGAAACTGGTGGAATTTTCTAGTCCGTAATAATAAATCTTCCATTATAGGCAATGAGTTTTTACATTCGTGAACGGAATATATTCTCCAGGTGGTTTTTATTTTTTTTATAACTAGCGGATTTCCGAACTTTGGTTATTCCGCATTTTCAGAATAGCAATACTTATACCTAGTACACACACTTGATAATTTAAATGCATTTAAGTAATGTGTTCTACAGAGCCCTTTGAAGGGCAAACAAACAATATATCGAATTCATTTTATTCAGTTAATAATTATATATATAATATCCCAGGTCTGTGTGTGTGTAACGTCGGAATTTATATAAATTTGAATAAATGAACTGCTTTTTTTTTTTTTCTCAAGGTCAACTATATGTTGCACCCTTCCCACCCAAGAACCCCATGATATTAAATTGGAGAGGGGAAAAGGTTGGAAAGTGTAGAAAGAATGGGGGAGAGAGAAACGTGGAGGGAGTAAAAGTGGGAGGGGGTGACTGAAATTGAAATGAAAAAAGTAAAAAAGGAACAAACGACGCACATGCGCCTGTGAATTTTGCTCCCGTCATTTATGACGGGTTACCCCACTAGTCTGAAAATATTGAGTTAATACTTAAATATAATACGTAAACTATTGATTCAGTATTTCAATTTAAAATATTAATAATAATGTCAATTTTTATTTGGTGTTCATGTCCTTAAATGGATTCCGTATAATTCACCTAAACATGTTTAATTTGAATTCATTTAACTCATATGTGTGTACAAGGTATTAGGAGAGAAATTGAAAGCGTTTTAAAAACTAGAAGGGTAATGTAATCACTTAAGATGGCAAAATATACATCTATTCAGCCATCTTAATAATATTTTCATGTTGATATGTTTCAAAATAAACTTTCTTTTATAGACAAAAAATTAAGAAAATAAAGTCCGCTTAAAAGTGTGTTCATTTTCATAACTGACCTAAAAAGTTTATTTTGAAATATAACAACATTAAAATGATTGAGCTACCCTTCTAGCTTTTAAAACACTTTCAAGTTTCTCTTAATTTTTGCTCCTGAAAGACTTTAAAAAATTAAATCTTCAATCATTGCGTGAATGCCGAATTTATGCATCCTTATGTTTATTTTTTAAGATTATTTTTCGAATTTCGTATTGTTCTGATGAAATTTTATCATGTATACAAATTTTACCTTTTTAGGTACACGGAGCCATATTATGACTCTATGAGAGATAATTTGAGACCTCAAAAGGTCAATAGAAGAAAATTGTATTTTCTGAACTGTGTTATATTCCCTTGTGGGATGCTCTTCCATTTAACATTGTCAATTCAGAATCTTTTTGTATTTTTATGGAAAAAATTTATTGTTTAAAACTGACTGACTATCCTCAGAGTGATTGTTTTTATTGATTGATGTTTTATTTTCAACTAATACTGTATAGAAATGGTGTGTTTGTCCCGTGTAAGTTGTGATATTTTATTTTTCACCTTTGTGACAATAAAAATTATTATTATTATTATTATTAAAAATAACCAAGAGTTCAAGGGTCGTTTACAACTTAAAACCAGCTTATAAAGTACAATATTAATTTGAATAATTTTTTTCTGAAAATTAATGTTATTAAAGGAAAGTGACAACTAATGTAGTTTAAAATTTTGCAACAAAAAAGTAATTGTTCTCATTTTGCTTGCAAACTTAACTGTGTGATGTCAAATTTACGAATTTGCAACTGAAATAAATATTTTATTTGCAAGCTTATTATTGTGAAAACTGTTATTACTTATTAATTAGTTGAGCTAATTATAAGTTTGTTGCAAATTTAATTGAATTTGCTTCTACACACACACACACACACACACTTCTGATAATGACCCGTTTTTATTAAGATATTTTTACCCATTAAGTTATTAACCAACTTTAAAACTTCTTAATCTCATCATATATTTGCTATTTTTGCTCAGTAGTTTATGCGTGCGATTTTTTTTTTGTCAAAGGGGTTAATAGAGTAGGTTAATTACAACAACCAACCGTTTAAAATTTAAACAGAGAGAGAAGATAGGGAAGAAGAGTAAAAAAAAGAAGAAGAATGCCGAAATAGATGACGATAGAATCGAAAGATGATAAGACTTATTATATATCGTAATAATATTATTACACAGACAACAACAACAACAAAAAATTTAATATTTTTCAGGAAGGAATTGAGACTAATAGTGGGTTGGAACCGCGTTGGGTGTATACCAAAAGAAGGGTTCACACATTCGAATTTATGTGCTAAATAAAAGCCTTTTCACCTCAAACCACTTTTTTGATGGGGTCCGAGTTAGTTCGACTGCAAAATTGACTGACAAAGTTGTCTGCTTGCGGTGGTTGGAAAGTGGTCCCTAGTGTTGTTGAGTGAGCTGCAAACAGTGGTGTAGTTATGGGACCAGTTTGCTCTTGGCGCCAGTCTTTAAAAGGCCTTTAAAAGCTTTCAAATCTCAATTTCATTTTTAAAATTTTATTTCCAAGTTAATTTTAAATTAATTATTTCAGGGACTCAGAAAGAAAAATATGCATTTTCAGTTAAAAAAAACTTAATTTGATTTAACCTCTGAATTCTAGCCTCTAACCGGCTTCTGCGACTGAAAAAAAGCATTTTTTGATTGACTTATGAACTTATATTTTAAAAATAAGGGGGGGGGGAGTGCACTCAAGATGGCGCCTTGTGGAAGTTGTGGCGCCAAAAACCTAGCTACGCCACTGACTCGAGTAATGGGTTTTGGCGACAAGCCGCCTACATTCTGTAGTCGAATTCGACCACTAAAAGTGGTTCGTGGGGGGAAAAAACTTAGTTCTAAGAACAGAACAAGTGACTAAACTAAGCAGAACATTATGTTTTTTGTTTTTTCATTAAATAAAACTAGTTAGAGGCTAGATAATTTCAGTTCAATTTTCAGATTGATATTTTGTTTCTAGCCTCACACAGTAATCGTTTTGATTTAGAAAAAAAAATGTAATAATTGTGTCTGCTCTAATAAATATAATGAGTCTGGGCTTTGAAAAATTCATTGAAAAAGAAACCGCTTAGATATACAAATTTGAACCAATTTAGGAACTAATTAATCGGATTTTTATGCATTATTAATTAAATGTTTCTCAATCTGTGGCTCACATACCAATTGTGAAGTAATTCAAAATTCAAACCCGTTTAGAGGTCAACCAACAATTATGGTTTTTTTTTTCAATATAAACAAACACTGATTAGAGGCTAGAACGCTAGTTAATAACTGATAGTAGCGAAGACATCTAGCCTCTAACCAGTTTTTTTGCTCTAATGATGATGATTACTTCACAATTGGCACTTGAGCTACAAATTGAGAAACATTTGCTTGAAATATTTTGCATGAAAATCCGAGCCTTACTAATTAGTTATTCTTAATATGTTTAACTGTTATTTAATTTTAGATATCTCATCAGTAAATTTAATAACGCAATTTCAAACAAAAATTTACGTAGACGTCTTTGTCTGGGGTTTTTTTATGAACAGCTGATTTTTTTCTTCAAACTTTTGATTATTCTGCGTTTCAGGAACAACAGAAATTGAAATTATTTTAAGAAACTAGAACGGTAGCCGCCAAATCACATTATCAATATAACGTTTTCATGTCGATTTTTTTTTTAAAACAAACTTTTGCATCGTCTTTTTATAAAGTTGAGTTATTTTCAAACTGAGATAAAAAGCTTATTTTAAAAGATATTATTATGAAATTATCATTAATTGATTTAGCTGCTCTTCTAGTTTCGAAAATACTTTCCAAGTTTCTTTTAAAAAAGGTGGTTTTTTTTAAAGTTTAAACTCCTCTAGAATATTGATTATTGCATGTCGTAAAGATGCAAAATGAAGAGAAACTTGAATGTGTTCTAGAAACTAGAAAGGCAGCTCTATCACATTCTTAATTGTATTGTAATATTGATTGATATCTTTGAAAATGACCCAATTATGAGAGAAAAAGGTTAATTTTGAAAGATATCAACATGAAAAATACCTTTTTTAAGTGATTGAGCAACTCTTCTAGTTTCTAAAACATTTTAAGGTTTCTCTTAATTTTTTAGCTCTTGAAAAACAGAATATAATAAGGAGTTTGAGGGACGGGACGTTTTCCACTTTTAAAACAGTTTGAAAAGATGTCTTATAATAAATTTGGGACATTCTTAATATTATCTTCCAATTTTGTAGTAAAAATAAAAAGGTGACACTTAATTTCTCTCCTGAATTAATTTCATGTTGATTTTTATTTTGCGTGTGTGTTTATTTTATTATTATTATATTTTTTTCATATTCGGGGGGGGGGGGGGGGGGGGGAAACGATTTTAGAAAAAAAAAATTTTCGTTCCCAATTTTCTTTTGTATATTTTTTTAAAGAAAAGATTTTTTTTTTCTCCATCTTTTGTTAAAAAAAAATATATTTTTGCAATTTCATATGAAAAGAAGAGTTAGAATTTCTACTTTTTAAGGTCGTGTGTCATCAAAAAATATATATATATATAATTGGTTGTGCCAGTTAAATATATTGTTCTTTTTTTTGTCTACTTTGTCGTTTCAAATAAGTATTGAATTACTGAATATTTTCTTTTTTTCAGTGAGAATTCATAAGAAATATTTTTTATTACAAATAAAACAATTTATAGAAATCTCAAAATTGGGAATTAAGTTCCTATTGTTTCAATTTTTTCTTCTTCATATTCTTAGAAAAACAAACTAATTAATGGAATTTTCTTCAATGTAGTTTTTGATTGAGTTGTCTTGTGACAAATTCTATAAGAAACAATTGATGTTATATAATTGAACTTTTTTTATGTAAGTTGTACGATAGGCCTATATTTATATAGTCAGGGGCTATGAAATTTGGAAACGAAAATAACGAAATTCGGAATGTATTTCTGATTCAGAATAATATATTTGTTAAGTTATAAGGTGGTTTTAAAATTGCACATTTTGAAAAGTCTGCATGTGCACAATCTGCGTCCCATAGGCGAAACATTAGACAGGCATCTGTAGACAGCTTCAGAATTTCTTTGGCTCCGCCCTTTTATGAGCGTCATCAATTTCTAATTGGTTTATTACTGGGTCTGCTGTCACATGCTCTGCCCTTTTCAATTTCTAATTGGTTGATATTTGGTGTGACGCTCATAACCAAAGAAATTCTGAAGCTGTCTACAGATGCCTGTTAAATTAGGGAGCGCGCGGGGTGGCAGCCATAGCTTTTTTTTTTTTTTTTTTTTTTTTTTTTAAGAAGTTTTAACTTTCAAATTTTGCAATAAAAACAAGGTATGCAAGTTCACGGATTTGTCACCAATTTATCTGTTTCTGTTCGTGCTGGCCAGCTTGAAGCATTTCTAGTGCCGTAACAGTTCAAATCCTTCCAAAACGCAACGCAATACTTAGGTCTTTTTGTTCTTGGTCTCCACCAACTCTTGCCACCCCACTTTTTAAGCCCAATTTACGCCTATGCTGTGTCCTTAAAATAAGTCTTATAAATAAGCCTTTTTTTTTACAATTACAATTACAATTAGTACTCTGCTAGCAGCCAAATAGGCCTATGGCAGAGGGACATAAAAGTCCATATGCAGCATTAAGCATTGTCAAGCACATATACATGCACATATATAAAAAACAAAATGAATATACAATTGCCAATCCCACACAAAACAAAATTATCTTCATTCACCACTTCTTCCTCAGGAAGAGAGTTCCATTGTCTTTATAACTCTAGGAAGAAAAAAAGACCAATAATATGAATGTGTCCTAGCAAAAATCTCCCTAATTTTCCTAGAGTGGTCAGCCCTACCCATGAATATCACTGGACTGCGGTTTAGGACAATCACCACGTGTAATTTTTCCGAAACAATTTCAAACTTAACTCAGCCCTGCGATGTGCCAAACTATGCCATGTAATAAATAAGATTAGGTCAGAATGTGTGATTTAAAAATTTTAAGGCTTCTATGTAAACTATGGGCAAAGAAGAAAATATTAAAATTATTCAATGCATTTTTACGGTTACATACAGCCATTTGAAGACCTACTTTTATTTTTCAATAATATTTTTATGTTGTTTTGTGTGTGTAATCCCTTTAGCAATAATTGCGAAGAGAGACAGACATATTATAATGTTTCCAAAGGGTGGCCAACAGACCCAAATTTAATATCACACACTGCACTATACAAATATTAATAGTATAAAAGGGGTGAATTATGTTTATCTTTTTTGATATCATTATGACCTCTACATTGTGACACTTTTTTAGCTGGAAGTGGGGAGAATAAATAACTGTCAATATTTGACACTTTCCTTTTGTTTGGTAAACTTTGGTGATTCAAATACTTTTTTATGTGATAAATAATATGTTATAATGTAATAACAATACAAAAAAAAACATCAAACGTTTGTTTTTTTGTGCTAAAAAGTGAACAAAATCCAAACTTTTAAAAAGTCTTTTGTTTGTCTTTTTTTTTTTTTTCAAAAAGTAACTGATCTTTGTGAGTAACTTGGTAATAGAAATTGAAAGTGTTGATTGATAAACTAGAAGAGTAAAGAACAGGCTAAGAAATTATATTTATCAAAGTTTGTGTAAAATTGATAAAATGTTCAATTTGGAAGATACGAATATGAAAATATAATATTTAATAAAATTTATAAAAAAAATATATATAGTATTAATTTCAAATTACAAACAAAAACTGAGACAAACGATTTTGTAAAGTTGGGTTGTGAGTATTCACCAAAAAGAGCGAGCAAGAGCAAACATTTGCTCGTGCTCGTCAATAATTTGTTCGTGTTTCCTTGAAATGTATACCTTGCGTTTATACCAGAGGGATTATGTTCTTGTTCGCAGTTGATCCATCGTTTACAGCGAGCACAAACTGCTGCACTGACAAGCATCTCTGTCCAGCAGTAAAATTTTGTTGGCTCCGCCCTTTTTATGACGAGTGGCAACTTCTAATTGGTTTGTTGTGTGTGTTTCGACGTTGAAAAGGGCGGAGCATGTGAAGTCAGACTACATAACCAACCAATTAGAAGTTGCGTTCGTCATAAAAAGGGCGGAGCCAATTTCTGTTCGTCCCGTTTTCTAAATGCTTGTCTCTGTAGTAGTCCTTGCTTATAGTCCAGTATACATTAGTACCTTTTCCTTTAGTGCAAATTGCATGACGGGTTTACTAGGTTTTTTTTAAATGTTTAGCATTTTTAGCATTTATTTATATCAAAAAACGGTTTTATATTTATTTCTACTAAATATCACATTCTTGTGAAATTAAGCAGACTTTAGAATTGTGACAAATATTTTTTTGTTCATGTTTAATTTCATGTTATTTTTGAACAGTTTAAAAATATATCATAATTATGTGGTATATCAACTCATATGTTAAGTTGATAACACTATTTTATAGGTGTGTTGTTTTATTATTAAAAAAATAGGGTTATGGAATAAGAATTTGAAGGTAGTTTGGTTTGGTAATGAGTGCCAACATTAATTACAATTACAGTGACTAATTAAAAAAAAGCTATATACAAAAAAACATTCATAGTGCGTTAGTAGCATCCTCATGCCAATTGCTTAAAATGTTTTTTTCACAATTACTGAACTCTGCTATTTAGAACTTAGGCACACATTCAAGAAGAAGAAGAAGAAGAAAAACTCCTAATAGTTCAATTTGAACTTCAACCCTCAGAGAAAGCAAAGGGGGTTCTCAACATAGAAAAAGCTCAAGTTCAGTAATAACTGAATAAAACAAGAGTTTTCTATGTTGAAAAAAGTCTTATATTCAGAAAAGTTCAATTTTAAAAAAGTTTTGAGAGTCAAGTTTTTTTTTTCTTCCTGTATTTGGACCGTTAGTAAAACTTAACCTCAACCCAAATTGGTTAGGAGGTTTTTTTTTCGAGGTCTTTTTTTTTTTTAGTTCTTATGAACATCTTTTTTTTACGGAGCCCTGCAAAGGACATGCGAGATTTTTTTTTAAATCTCAACATTTAGACTTTTTCCAGAATCTCGACATGTCGACTTTATTCTCTCAACATTTCGACTTTATTCTCTCAACATTTCGACTTTATTCTCTCAACATTTCGACTTTATTCTCTCAACATTTCGACTTTATTCACTCAACATTTCGACTTTTATCTCGACATGTCGACTTTTAATCTCTTTTATTCGGCCATGTTAATTATGCCATGTTGCGCGCACCATACTCTAATAATTAAATTATTGCAAGAGCCCTCTTGTAGTAGCAATAATTTAATTATTAGTGTATGGTGTGCACAACATGGCATAATTAACATGGCGGAATAAAAGAGATTAAAGTCGAAATGTCGAGATTTAAAAAAAAAAATTTCGCATGTCCTTTACAGGGCTCCGTATTTTTTTGTTAGTCAGAAACAAAAAAAAAATGTTATTTTGCTTTAAAAAAAACAAAATTTTATTATTTCTTATTATTTTAATATTTTTTAATTTAAACGTTGGATCTCGTCCAATATGCAACCTTTGTGGGTTTTTTTAATTTTATATTTTACAACATAACAAAAAATTAAAAATTATTAATTTTTATATTTAATAATGTACAGTTAGGGATAAATGTAAAGGGAGGAGGAGGGTTGCTGATGAAATTATGAAGAAGAGATTGTTAAAAAAAATAGGGCCACTATGGAAGAAAAAAAAATATACATTAAATAAAATTCTCATCAAAGTTGTTCAGTCTGATGGTAATTATTATTATTATTATTATGATTATCATCAGGATGGGTGGTGGTGGTGTTGGTAATGGTGTGGTTACCATCCACCTACACACAAGTAAAAAAAAGTACCTTTTGTATTATGTGGCTTTTATTGCCTATATACAAGGCGGTACACTTGGTACGCATTACACACTATTGAAATGGCCCAACTCTTTTTTTATAATATGAAAAAAATAAAAGAGGAATTAGGATTTTTCCGGTTGTATACCGGCCAAAACCCTTTTTCTTTATTCACTTAATATTCAATCTAAAAAAATAATTCTTCATTGATTAATTTTAATTTTCGGATGCAAAAATTCAAATCTTGAATGAATGGAGGAAATAAACTGTCATATTTAGCATTATGGTAAACTTTATTAAATTGCAGTAACTTCAGACCCAAATTCACTAATACCTTGTACACACATGAGTTAAATGAATTCAAATTAAATGTGTTTAGGTGAATTAATTAAGGACATGAACCACAAATAAAAATTGTCTTTAATTATTAATATTTTAAATTGAAATACTAAATCAAGTATTAACTCAATATTTTCAGATTATTAACTGAATAAATTGAATTCGACATATTGTTTGTTTGCCTTTAACACAGGTCAAAATCCGTATCTCTAGCAAAATCAATGGTTAAGTCTATGGCTTTAGCTAGAGATGGTGATTCCTAGTTGGGAATGCGGTGGCCCTGTTTCTGAAAGTTCAAGTTGGTTAATTGCATTTTAAGGATTGTATATTATTAATGATTGCTAAGTCAAGGCTTGTGCAAAACTTATCCGTTTTTACATGAAATTTCTTAGCAAAAGTTTATGAGGTTTTAACTTAGTAATTTTTAAGAATAAGACCATGGGCACACAAGCCACTTTTAACCATTTTTCCACTGCAAAAAATGAAGTACTGTAGCTAAAACCGACCACCTTTAGTCTTTCCATAGAAAACACATTGCAGCCACAGCCCAACCACTTTTGATAGAAAGTTTAGTGCTTTGACTTAACAATCATTAAGAACACGACCCTTAATAATTGCTAATTGCTAAATGTATGCATATATGATAAGTTTCTTTGTAAAAATGGCTGAATTTAGCACTAAGAGTCATATTCATACTAGTTTTAAGTCAATGCTAGTGCTAAACTATCAACTTTTACTTATCAAAAGTTCTTGAATTTAGCATTAATTAGCTTTAACTTAGAAATCATTAAGATATTTTAAATTCTGTATCTGTTGTTGTTTTTTTAGGCTGAGGGTTTGGAATATTAAAAGAAATTAAAAGAGATTCATCATTCTGGATGGAGGTTGCTGCAACCCTTTAACCCTTTTATATTGTCCTCGTCTCTTGTATCTTGAACTTTCACCCTTAACAGAATCCGTGCATAAAAACGCCCCCAACTCGTGTATAAGCTCAAGAACGCGTGTCATTATAAGGTCTCGTACCCATTTCTTTTGTTGTTCGGTACACCTACGAAACACCTCTATTTACACCCTCAACCCTCACCCCCCCCCCCCCCCCCCCCCCTTCTTCCTTGTGTAATTCTTAATTTTCTGTACCCATTTTTCTTATACAACTTGATATGATGAGAAAGCTAGAAGGCTTCAAATACAATAAAAAAGAGGAAACTTTTGAGCAATTTGAATTTTGTGATAGATTTTTCTGCAAATAGCAGCAATAAAGGTAATCTGGCTCCGGAGGAACAGCATACAAGATGCATTATTGTCTTAAAACCAGAAAATTTTAACAAAACATCCAAAAACCCAATATGTGGCCCAAGAGATAAGATTGCATTGTCAGAAAAATGTATGAATTCCAGTAGAACTCTTGAAACAATTCATATATTCGGGTCCCAACATATAAACAGTTTAGGTCTAAGTCAGGTTATCTTTATGTTACTGAACGTTTTTGTTTAAATTTCGGTCTAAATTTCAAATCCGTTGAAAAGTATATGTCATCATTAGGGCTCGGATTATTGTGCAATATCGAGTAAATGTTTCTCAATCTGTGGCTCAAGGGGCCAATTGTGAAGTTAACAATCCATTCCCCCCTCGTTTAGATCAACCAGTTATGATTATTTTCAATTAAAAACATTGGTTAGAGGCTAGAGCTCTTTTAAGGTGACCACTAGATAGTAACGAGACATCTAAAGCATCATAATACCCACAAATATCAACATGAAAATACCCTTAAGTGATTGAGCTACCCTTCTAGTTTCTAAAACACATTGAAATTTCTATTCAGTTTGCACCTGAAAGACATTACAAATAATTAGGGCTCGGACTTTAATGCGATTATGCCTTTTATAATTAAAAAAAAGTTGGTTAGAGGCTAGGATGCCTTGTTTCTATCAGTTGTCAACTAAGAGTTCTAGTCTCTAACCAGTGTTTTTTGATTGAAAAAAAAAAACAATTCACTTGGTTGATCTAAATGGGATTGTTACTTCACAATTGGCTTTTGAGCCACAGATTGAGAAACATTCGCATTATATTGCATAAAAATCCGAGCCCTACACATGATACACTTTAAAACCACCTTAAAAAATTTTTTAAACAAAAAAAAAAGGTTTATTTCTTAATTTGTTCAAATTTTGTTTTATGACCAATTTGAACTGGTTCATTTTATTTGGACAAATAATAAGTTATATTGGCCGTAAGGAGGAGGAGGAGGAGGGTGTGGGTGGGTCGTGAATAATTTTATTTTATTTTACAAATTGGAATTGCTGAAATTACTTCCCCCCCCCCCCACTTCACTCACCTTTCCTATATAATGTACAACAATAAAAAAAAATTACACCGTGGGAAATTTGTGCAATCTGTTTGACCATTTATTTATTATTTATTTTGTTTATATTTAAACACATTTGAAATGAAATAAATTTTCTTGCTCAATTCATTTTGGAAATAACTTATGATAAAAGTTACAAAGGGTGAGGGGGGGGGTCTCTCTAAACCTAGGCTCAAATTCAAAGATGAAAACTTAGCACTTGGAACTTCAACTTTTGTTGAACCCTCTGAAGTTCTGAACATTAGTTCGAACATTTTAGAATTTATCAAGTGTTCTGGAATAGTATTTTGTTTTATATTGGAACCCTGCTTAGAATCTTCATTTTGGAGTTCAAGTGTCAAGTTTTATTCTTGAAGTTGGGTTGTGGGTCCTTTTTGCACCTCTTTATTTAAACCGCATTCAGGAGGAAAAAAAAGCATAAAAATTAGCAAAAAGGAAAGTGATAAAAATAATAAAGGTGTTTCAGTTCTAAATTCAGGCTAGAAACTTGTGGATGGAATCCTCTTAGCAGAGTTCGAAGTTGTGGAACTTCAAACACAGAAAAAAAAACCACAGGCATGTAAAGACAGGGAGATACAGTCGTTTGCCCCGCCCTTTTATGAGCGTCAGACCAAATATCAACCAATTGGAAATTGAAAAGAGCGGGGCATGTGTCGTCAGACCACATAAACCAATTAGAAGTTGCATGTCCTCATAAAAGGGGCGGGGCAAACAACTGTATTTTACTGTCTTTACTTGCCTATGAAAAACCCATGTTTTATTGAGTACAATCGGACAGTGTTCTTAACCCTGTTCTGAGGGTCCATCTTGAATTTGGGTCACATTATCTACAGTGGGCTCCTGCTAATGGAAGAATGCTTTGTTTTATGGTAGTGTCAACATGCCCCTAACAGGGTCAGGGATGTCTAAGCAAAATGCAACCTGAGACCTTGATTAAGTTTCGTTCAAGTTGGAGGTTGCATCAGTTTTTAATCACCCTGTAACTATCCTATTAACACCTGTTGCCATATTTTTTTCTATTGAATATGGGTCCATTTTTAGCTGCCAAAAATGTCAACAAAGGATTTTAGTTTCTCTTATTTTTTAATATATATATATATATATATATATATATATATATATATATATATATATATATATATATATAAAGTAAGAGAGGTCAAGTATTATTTTTTTATCGTTTATATTAAATAAAATGATAAACGCCCAAAATTTCATCACATTCAAGTAAATATTGGTTAGGCCTATATTTTTAATGAAAGGTAAAAACGGAGGACATAAAGGGTTTTTTTTTTAAATGAAAAGTGTCACATTTTGTTCGAATTTTGTTGTTGTTTTTGCTAAAATTTCTTTTCGTTGTTCTGTTTGAACTTTTGATTATAATTTTTGGATAATAGTAATTTCCACCTACAGACATTCTTATTTTTTTCAGTAATATAATAAGGTAGGCTTTTTTTTAAGTTTTGTTTGTTTGCAGCTGTTGATTTTTCTTCAAAATAGAAAACCTTGACTCAACTTTTTAAAATTTCTTGTATAAAAAACATAAGAAAAGTCAAAACTTTTTTTTAGAGTTTATATGAAAAATGATTGTGCATAACTTAATCTTTGCGGAAATTAATTTATATATAGCTGGATTCGTGCAAATAACATTTTTTTAGTTAACTAAACTCTTTAGTTGACTAATTTTTTTAGTCAACTCATTTTTGTAGTGAACTCATTTTTTTAGTCAACTCATTTTTTTAGTCAACTCTTTTTTAGTGAACTCATTTTTTTAGTCAACTCATTTTTTTAGTCAACTCTTTTTTAGTCAACTCATTTTTTTAGTCAACTCATTTTTTAGTCAACTCATTTTTTTAGTCAACTCAATTTTTTAGTCAACTCATTTTTTTAGTTAACTCATTTTTTAGTCAACTCATTTTTTAGTCAACTCATTTTTTTAGTCAACTCAATTTTTTTGTCAACTCATTTTTTTAGTCAACTCATTTTTTAGTCAACTCATTTTTTAGTCAACTCATTTTTTAGTCAACTCATTTTTTAGTCAACTCATTTTTTAGTCAACTCAATTTTTTAGTCAACTCAATTTTTTAGTCAACTAATTTTTAGTCAGCTAATTTTAATTTTTAGTCTACTAATTTTTTAGTCTACTAATTTTTAGTCAACGAATTTTTAGTCAACTCATTTTTTGTCAACTCATTTTTAGTCAACTCATTTTTTAGTCAACTCAATTTTTTTGTCAACTCATTTTTAGTCAACTAATTTTTTAGTCAACTAAGTTTTTAGTCAACTCAGTTTTTTAGTCAACTCAGTTTTTTAGTCAACTCATTTTTTTAGTCAACTCATTTTTTTAGTCAACTATTTTTTTAGTTAACTCATTTTTAGTCAACTAATTTTTAGTCAGCTAATTTTAATTTTTAGTCTACTAATTTTTTAGTTAACTAATTTTTAGTCAACTCATTTTTTGTCAACTCATTTTTTTAGTCAACTCATTTTTTTAGTCAACTAATTCTGGATTACAAAATTAAAACCAGTGTGGGCAACTAAAATTTGAGTCTACTACATTTTTAGTCGACTCAAATTTAGTCATCTTCAGAGATGAATTTGCATAATAGAAAGAAATTTGTTTTAGAAAGCAAGAAAAAATGAAAGTTTGTTGAAAAACTAGAATAACAGGTTAATGTACTAAAACTGTTCTTTTTATAACAATATATTTTAAAATAAACTTTTTTTTTATGGAAATGTGAAAGTTTTTTTCTTTTTTTCTTAAGATGATTTATGAACAGGTGATTTTGCCAACTCTGGTTATTATTATTCTGTAGTTTCAAAAGCAAATCTTAAAAGAAAAATTGAAAATGTGTTAGAAACTAGAACGGTAGCTGAATGAATCACTTAAGGGAATGGATGAGCTAACTTTATAGTTTCTAAAAGACTTTCTAGTTTTTTTAAAAAAAGTTTTACTCTTCTGAAATCAGACAGAATAAATAAAAAGTTTGAAAATTAGTAAAAAAACAAACTATTTTTAGAAAGTATTAAATACAGAGGTGATCAAAGTATAACGTAAACAAAACAGGAACTGTTATTATTTGTTTCAGTCCACACGTTAAATGCCTGAAAAAAAAACCTGTCTAGACCTTAAAAGACCCTCAGGGTCCATTGTGTGTATATGATACTCATTGGGAATGGAAGGGGGGAGGGCCGAACAACATCTTGCCTGAAGCTCCACAACAAATATACTAAAGAAATTGTAATTATCAACTTTGTTTGCATTATATATAATTTAAGTAGGAAATTTAAAAAAAAGTTTTTAAAGAAATAGCAAAACTTTCAATTTCCAAAATCCCTTTGAAATCAACTAAAATATACACAGTTATAGGCCTATGATATAACCATATAAAAAAAAGGTGAACAGTAAACCTTTTTTTTTTATTTAACTTTAAAATAGCTAAACTTTGCTACGAGGCATAGAATCTAGAATAGATAATATATGGAAAAAAGAATTATGACATTATGTTTCATAATAAACTTGTTATGATCACAATTTTGAGCTATTTTACTAAGGAAAACATGGTTTTAAGTAAAAAGCTAGTGCTCTAACTCATCAACTTTTACATGAAACCTCATAAGTTCACAAGTTTAGCACTTTCCTTTGACTTAGCAATCATTAGGAATATAACCTAATATCTAGTACACACACCTGATAATTTAAATGCATTTAAATAATAAACGTGTTCTACAGAGCCCTGTGAAGGACAAGTGAACAATATATCGAATTCAATTTATTCAGTTAATAATCTCAAAATATTGAGTTAATACTTAAATATAATTTATATAAACTATTCACAAAATATTGATTTAGTATTTTTCAATTTAAAATATTAATAATAAAGTCAATTTTTATTTGGTTCATGTCCTTAACTGGATTCCGTATAAATTCACTTAAACACATTTAATTTGAACTCATTTTATGAGATAGTTTAAAAATGATAGATATGAAACGTGAAAATACTTTTAGGTAAATGATTGAGAGCTACCCTTCTAGTTTCTAAAACACTTATTATCAAGTTTTTTCTTTATTTTGCCATTCTGAAAGACAGAATAATGAAGGCATTTTTTTTTTAAAAAAAAACTGTCATTATTTATTATATTAAATGTAAAATTTCACCATTATTTTTATTAAGTTACCAGTTGAACTTTTTTGTTCTTAGTTATTATTGACCATTGTGATTAAAAAAAATTATTAAATCATTTTTTATATCTACTGGTCAAATCAATTTTTAAAATCCTGACTTCTTTTTGTTAAATAGAAATGTTTTTGTGTTACAACTTACACAATTACAAACAACACAACAAAAACTATTTTAACATTGAAAGATAATTTTTTTTTAAAAAATAATAATTCTAAATCCTGAGTTGAATACTAAAAACATTTTTTTAGCATTTTATTTAGTTAAATTTCACGTTTTTCAAAAGTGTCACGTCCTCTCAAACTTAATACAATATGTGTACATTATTAGAAAAATGTATTTTCTTGCTATTTTTCTGCCTACAATAGTATTTTATTTTAATAAATATGTGCCTGTGGTTGATTTTTTTTTTTAAAGGTTAAAGGGGTTACCCCTATAGACACATTGAAAATGCACGAATACAATACACCAACACATCGCCCACACAAACATTACATAGAAATAAAACGGGGAGAGATAAGCCTTATTTTATTATTATTAATATTATATTATACTGAATTTATAATAGAGTGGTTTGAATGGAGTGACGTTGTTATCTTTTAAAGATGTTCAACATCCAATGACAAGAGTAACTCAGATGACGTCACTCAGGTGTATTTGGTTGGCGGTGCATAAAAACAAAAGATTCAATTGATGGCTGTTTTTTTTTGTTGTTTGGTCCACGCTTTTTAACAAATTGTATTTATTTATTTTTTCTGAAAAATTCATTTCATTTTTCATATAGAGAGAGACACATATAATAAGGATAGAAACAACAAAACATAAAGAAGTATTTATTATTTCTATGTACACGTGTAGTAGATTTATGCGCACATTTTATAATGTCTACTATTGTACTTATTATTTTAATAAGTCTTTTCTAAAAGGAAAAAAAAGTTAGCATTATTTATTTTTATTTGTAATTTTTTTGAAAGAAAAATAATCTTAAAAAAAAAAAAAAGAGAAGAAACTCAACTTTGTGCCGGTTTTAAATGTGAAGGAATTTTTTATTTTTCACATTCGACCACGTGACTGTTTCAGTAAGTATTAAATATGGAATATTAATTAATTTATTTATAATATGCAAATGAGGTGGAGATTACTTATTTGTATTTTGTATTTTTATAAGGTGTTTTTAAAGTGTAAAAACACCTTTCTGAACTCTTGATTATTCTCTGGTTTCGAGTTGCAAAATTAAGAGAAACTAAAAAGTGTTTTTAGAAACTAGAAGGGTAATAATAAGCTCGATTAATTAAGAATAATTTCAAGCTTGATATCTTTTAAAATAAGCTGTTTATGTCCCGTTTGAAAATGTGGAATATTATTTTTTTTTAATAATATGCAAATGAGGTAGAGATTTACATTCTTGAAATTTTTATTTTAGTTTTTATTTTGTATTTTTTATAAGGTGTTTTTAAAGTGTAAAAACGCCTTTCTTAACTCTTTTGATTATTGTGTTTAAGTTGCAAAGTTAGGAGAAACTAGAAACTAGAAGGGTAATAAAGTTCAATCAATTAAGAGTAATTTCAAACTTGGTATCTTTTAAAATAAGCTGTTTATGTCCCGTTTGAAAATGTGGAATATTAATTTTTTTATTTATGATATGCAAATAAGGTAGAGATTTACATTCTTGGAATTTTCATTTAAGTTTTTATTTTGTATTTTTGACAAACAGCCTTTGTGAACTCTTGATTATTCTGTGGTTTTAAGTTTTAATAATTAAGAGAAACTAAAAAGTGTTTTAGAAACTAGAAGGGTAATAAAGCTCAATCAATTAAGAGTAATTTCAAACTAGGTATCTTTTAAAATAAGCTGTTTGTCCCGTTTGAAAACAACACACAATTTTAAAAACAGACCATGCTTGTGTTTGCAAAAAAGTTTATTTTGAAAGATATATATCAATATGAAAAATAATACTACAGTATTAAGAGCTGAATTTATATTAGTCAAGTGAGTTGATCAATTCATTTGACTCGTGTAAACCCGGCTTTAAGTAAATTGGGCTACCCGTTCTAGTTTTTAACACACTTTCTTGGTTATGTAGTCTGACGTCACATGCTCCGCCCTTTTCAACGTCGAACCACACAACAAACCAATTAGAAGTTGCTGGTCGTCATAAAAAGGGCGGAGCCAACTGAAGTTCTCTCCGATTTCTAACTGCCTGTCCTGCTACTCGGGCTCTCTCCACCACACATTCCATGTAAAACATATACCAGAGTTCCTTTTTAGGACACTTTGTTGACATACCGACATATCTGTTGGTTAAATTAGGAGGGGGTCATGGGTGCCGAGCCGACTTTTCAAAAACTTAAGGGGGTGCAGAGGGTGCTCAGCATCTCGAAGTGTAATTTTTTTGGTGGGGTCCTCCCATCAAGTATACCAATTAGAGGCTATATTGTGCTAACTACAGTCACAGATTATACTTTATATCTATTTTGTGCTACTGTATTTTATGTGACATTTATTCAAATTTGATTGCGCAAATTTGAAAATGCCAAAAATTCGAGGTTGTTAGAAACTAGAATAATATTTGAAATATGCTTAACACTTATTTTCATAATGAATTAATGATATTTATCTAAACAAAATTTTGTTTGAAAGAAAACTGATTGAAATTGTGTATAAATCGTTTAAGGGTTTTATACTTGTGAAAATTAAAATAAATCAAAAGTTTGTTAGAAACTAGATTGGTAATTTGGTATAGCTAAAAAAATTCATAATAATAATTTAAGAGAAACTTTTTATTGCAATTTGAAAATCTTATTTTAGTGAAATAGAAGAAAAAAAGTAATTTTCAAAAATATTATAAAATGTTTAATAATTTAACAAAAATTGCTGAATAATTATTCAGCAATTTTTTAGCCATTTTCTCTTATGTTTTTTTTTTTCTTCTAAATTTTCATTTTTTTCATTCTTATGCAAATTAAGTAGCTTAAATCGTAAATTCCTTTTTTATGTGAAATTCTTAAAACAAAAATGTTCGTGGGTGAAAAAAAGATGATTCAAAATTAAAAGTGATGTGGGGGTGAGTGAGTGTGTGTGTGTGGGGTGGTGGTTCCTCTTACGTTTCTTTGAAAATAATAATAAAGTACGCCACATGGTCCCAAGGCCAGGTGTACGTCATAAATGACGTACGTAAATCGTGGAAGAAAGGCGGGGAAGGAGGAGGAGGAGGAGAGGAAGGGAAGCCCGTTTTGATATCATCTTGATACGGGACGGTACAAACAGTTCAACTCCGCATTTTTAATTTGCCCTCCTACTCGTGTTCCTTCTATTCGAAGGCATTTTATATATTTTCATTTTACGCAATTTTTTTTTTTTTTACTTTGACGGCCAATATGTGGTGTAGTGTGGGTCGGGACTAATGATGATGATGATGATGATGATGGGACATTAATTCATAAATTGTCCTACACAATGGGCACCTTTGTTTTTAAAATAAGAGAAAGAATGAAAAGATCAATTGTTTCTCTTTTGAAATGCATTTTATTCTTTTGTGTCTTTATATTTTTTTTCAATTTATCTTAATAATGTAATACTTAAGATGTTTTAGGGAACAGGGTGAATATTTTCGAACTCTTGAGGGGCTCCCCTCCCCCTCATTACAGAAATGTAATAAGACTGTCATATGACAATAAATTTTCATATCTAGCTCGTAAGTTCTAGGGCTCGGATTTTGATGCAATATCAACCGGAATGTTTCTCAATTTGTGGCCCAAGTGAAAAATTGTGAAGTAATCATCAACATTAACATCATTAGAGCAACTTGTGCAATTATGCTTTTTTCTAATCAGAAAATGCTGGTTATAGAGGCTAGATGTCTGATTACTATCAGTTGTCAACTGGCCTCTTAATTTTTTTTTTTTAGTTAGAAAGAACAATTGTTTTTTTAATCTAAACGAGATTGTTAATTCACAATTGGCACTTGGGCCACATATTGAGAAACATTCCGGTTGATATTGCATCAAAGTCCGAGCCCTACGAGTCATAACCTTTAAGCACAGTCACAAAATGAAATTCTAAAATATTATTATGACATATTGTCTAGTGAACACAACATGATAATAAGTGTCATAAAATAATAGTGCAGAAGCAGTGAGATATCATAACTTGGTATAACTGTCACAAATTTTATGATTTTTTTTCATATAAAGTCCGTGGTTATTATGAGAGTTTTCAGGAGAAATTGAAAGAGTATTAGAAAATGGAATGGCAATTACTTACTGTAGGTTTTTTCATGTTTTGAAATCTTAATAAATCTAAATAAACTTTTTTTTTTTTTTTGAAAGAAAAATTGAAATACGTTTTGCTAAAGTTGTCATTTTTAAAGCAAAAAACGTATTTCAATTTTTCTTTAAAAAAAAGTTTAATTTTAAAAGATTTCAAAACATGAAAAATACTACAGTAAGTTAATTGCCATTCCATTTTCTAATATTTCAATTTCATCACTTCAATTTCAACCACTATAGTGGTTTAAGATGGTTTACAAACAGATAATTTTCGAACTCTTGAAATATTTTCTCTTCAGGTAGCAAAACTTAAGATAAACTAGTGTTTTAAAAACTAGAACGGGTAGGTAGCTCAAAAATTAAAAAATATATTGTCTGCGTAAAGTTGTGCCATTTTCAAACTGACATAAAAAAAGCTTATTTTGAATGATATCAACTTGTAAATGATTGTGTTACCATTCTAGTTTCTAAAACATTTTTTTAAAAGTTTTTCTTCATTTTGGTTATTACTGTCTTTCGGATGCAAAGAGGTAGAGAGACATTTACATCATCTTAAGTGGATTCGGTTACTCTTCTAGTATCTAAAACACTATGAATATGTTTCTTAAAGTTATTAAAAAAAACACTTGAAAGTTTTCTAGTCACGTTTTTTTAAAATTTTGAAAGTGTTTTCTATTGATTAATTGGAGGTGTTTTGCTGTTTTTGTGTTCCTAATGTATTCACGTAGGCGGTGGGTCGGTTTTTACTCATTTTATTTATTAGAAAGAATATTTTAACGAAAAAAAAATACCCCATTGCGAATGCATATCACACACAAAACATACAAAAATCCAAGGAAGAAGTTGAAACAATAAACGTGATAATGGGGTATGGAGTATAGTGGTGGTGGTGCCCCCCTCCTCCGCCTCCTCCTCCATCTCCTCCTCCATCTACCGGTAAAAACTTAAGGCTATTTGTCCAGCCTACACTCCCACATATGTATATGAAAGTGGCCCATCTGGGAAAATGCTTGACGGCTGTCCGATAGGCCAGTCCGCCTGTCCAGAGAAGCTTAAGTAAGGTGTTCTCTCTCAGTAGTGGCTCAAAACATCATATAAATTCATAATAATAACAATATTGGCCTCCACACATGAGCCTTGACCTCTCCTCCTCCTTCTCTTTTAGAATATAGGTTCAAATTCAAGTATAAAAATTGACACTTGAAAGTTGAATTGAACTCTCTTTAGCCAGGGTTCCTTTCATCGTAGAAAAGGTTTTTTCTTTAAAAAAAGGCTAATAAAACAGGAATTTTTTTTTATGTTGAAACCCTATTGAAAGGGTTCAAGTGTGGAAGTTTTCATCTTGAGGTTCTATTATGTCCCTTAGTCCTTCAAAATAATAATATAAGTAATATTTTTTTTTTATCATCATTGAAGCCGGAGGTTTCTCTTTTGATCAAAATTTCTTTTGAATAAATTAGTAAATCTCGACCATCTTTCATTTTGAAGGACAACACAATAGATTGAAGTATTGTTATCTATGTGGTGGTCACCGGTGGTGGTGGTGTGGTCCTCGGCATGGTATATAGTTAGTTAGTTACTATGGAAGATAAAAAGTAGCCATTGGAATAATATTAATTGAATCTTTAACAAAGAAATTCTACGTTTATTAGAAACTAGAATAAGAGGTGAATTTGTCAAAATGATTTATATGATGATATCTTTTATTATTATGATAGTTTGAAAGTTGCATCAAATTTGACTTTTCAAAATTAAAATTTTAAATGTTTTTTTTTTTTTTTGGATCAATTATCATTTAAAATGTCCCAAAAAACGTTAATTTTAAACGATACCGTTATATAAAAAATGCTTTTAACCTATAATAAGATTTAATATTCTACTTTTTAACACACTTTCAATTTTTATGTGTTTGCATCATAGTAAATATTTCACAACATATGTTTACATAATGCGAAAAAAAAAACGTTTCTTGGCGATCTTTTAAAATAAGCTTTTTATGTGAGTTTCGTCTATAAAAAAAAAGTTTATTTTGAAAGATAACATCATTAGTTAGTTGGTTATAAAGTGTAAACGCTGGTTATTCTGTCTAATTCGTTAGTAAAATTAAGAGTAACTTGAATATGTTTTAGAAACTAAAAGGGTAACTCAATCACTTAAAGGATAATTTCATGTTGATTATCTTTCAAAACTAAGCTTTTTTATTTCAGTTCAAAAATGACCCAACTTTGAGCAGATATTTTAATTTTTGTCTATAAAAAGTTTATTTTGAAAAATATTAACATGATGAAAATACTATTAGGTGATTCAGTTACCGTTCTAGTTTTCAAATCGCTTTTGCGGTTGTTAACGATTTGTTATTTTTAAAAGTGATTTTTGACTATTTTTTCAGGAGCCGAAAAGAGACAAGCAAGAGCCACGGCGGGGGGTGCAGTCAATCACCGTGAATAATTGCAATTCCCGTTTCAGTTTTGTGTGTTGTGTAAGCTCTGTTGTCATCAAATGTACCTGAACATGAACGGCCTCAGCGAGCCGAACTCATGCAATCAGGGTACCGGGGGTACAGGCGGAGACGATGGCGCCTGTACCACACCCGAAATCATCACCAGTTTAATAACACTGGCGACGGCACCATTGGGAAACAATAACTGTTCGCCACCGAGATCAACCGGCGATTGTCACCATGCTTCCGAGGCCCTCACTTATTGCTCCATGATGCCGCCATCGTCACACGAGTTGACATCGCTTCCGTCGCCTGTTTACTGCGGCGGCGGCCCTCAGTCTTCACCCGTGTCCATAGGAGGACATCATCAACAACATCATCAACAACAACATCAACAACATCCTCATCGACCTCATCAGAGTGCTCAGGTTCCACCACCGTATCAGAGCCCGTGTGGCTCTCCGATCGGATCGTCTCCACCGAGTATTCGAGCCACGAGAACGCATCTCATTAAAGAGTCTCTCAAAGTGACCATTCAATGTAAGAGGCTGGCCAATGGTCAATACATTCCGTCCACCACAGACTTCTCAATGTACAACCTTAAGGATGAGGTGATTAGAAATTTTTTTTTTAAATTTTCTGAAATTTTCATTTCAATTTTTTTTAATAAAAGTGAAAGTATTTTTTTTTGTTTCGAGATGTTTTTTTTTTTAATTTTTAGATATTTGCAAAAAAAAATATGCAAATTGAAGGAGAACAGACAGATTAGAACTCATGATTAATGATTATTTCTACATTTCGATAGCAACAATAAGAAGAAACTGATTTAGAAACTAGAAGAGTAACTGAATCAATTGAGAAGGATTTCGAATTACCCATGAAAAGGTTTCTTTTTAAAGGTGGTTTTAAGTGTAAATTGTCCTCCAGCTTTTGTTATTAGGAAAATGAAGTTAAACTGGAATGTGGTTTAGAAACTAGAAGGGGTAACTCAATCACTTAAGAGTTAATTTTTAATTATTTGAACATGAAAATACTATTGGATACCGTTCTAGTTTCTAGCACACTTTCAATTTCCTGTTTGCGTTGGTCCTAAAAGAAAACAAACTTAAATCTTTTAGAAACTAGAAGGGTTGCTCAATCACTTAAGAGGTATTTTCATGTTTTATATCTTTCAAAATAAGCTTTTTATGTTGGTTTAAATGAATTTTTTATCCGAAAAGTTAATTTTTAATTATTTGAACATGAAAATACTGTTCGCTTCTCGTTTGCGTTGCTCCTAAATAAAAACAAAATTAAAACTTAAAAACTAGAAGGGTTGCTCAATCACTTAAAGAGGTATTTCCATGTTTGATATCTTTCAAAATAAGCTTTTTACAAAGAGTTTGGAAATGATCCAACTTCAAATAGTCAATATTTTTTTAAATGTTTGCTCTATAAAAAGTTTATTTTGAAAGATATCAACATGAAAATACTGTTAAGTGATTCTGTTACTTTTCTAGTTTCTAAAACTCTTTCAGTATCTATTTATAAAGTGTTGCTCTTCTGAAAACACTGAAAATAACAAACATTTCTAAAATCAGCTGCTCATAAAATATTTTATAGATGTAAATATTTCCATTACCCCCCCCCCCCCCCCCCCCCCCCCCCTTTCTTGCTGTTCTAGTTTTTAACAAAAGTTGAATATTTTACTTAAGTTTTCTTTAAAATAAATCGGATTTACTTGTGAGCCACCTAAGTTAATGATCGTCTTGTTTTATTTATTTCTGAAAGCAGACTTCCTCTTTTTCTATTAAATAAGAGAAAGAAAATTATTCTTCTTCTTGAAAAGACTAAAATAAGGTCAAGGATTTTTTGTTTAGAAGTTCGGAAACAATTTGTTTTCAATCGGAAATTTTGATTATGAATTTTGTAAAGGTGCGCGAGTACAGGTGTGTGGTACAGGGTGGTCACAAAAATAGAAAAACCACACATAGTAAATTTCATTTGTTTTTCAGAGACTTGAACAAGGTTCCAATATAGAAATATGGCCTTTTTTTTTTCAAAGGCACCAAATAAGGCAAAAGAGAGGCTCGTAATCGAAAGAGAGGCTAAGTAGTGGCTCGTAATCGAAAGAGAGGCTAAGTAGTGGCTCCTAGTCGAAAGTGAGGCTAAGTAGTGGCTCGTAATCGAAGGTGAGGCTAAGTAGTGGCTCGTAATCGAAAGTGAGGCTAAGTAGTGGCTCGTAATCGAAAGTGAGGCTAAGTAGTGGCTCGTAATCGAAAGTGAGGCTAAGTAGTGGCTCGTAATCGAAAGTGAGGCTAAGTAGTGGCTCGTAATCGAAAGTGAGGCTAAGTAGTGGCTCCTAGTCGAAAGTGAGGCTAAGTAGTGGCTCGTAATCGAAAGTGAGGCTAAGTAGTGGCTCGTAATCGAAAGTGAGGCTAAGTAGTGGCTCGTAATCGAAAGTGAGGCTAAGTAGTGGCTCCTAGTCGAAAGTGAGGCTAAGTAGTGGCTCGTAATCGAAAGTGAGGCTAAGTAGTGGCTCGTAATCGAAAGTGAGGCTAAGTAGTGGCTCGTAATCGAAAGAGAGGCTAAGTAGTGGCTTCTAGTCGAAAGAGAGCCTAAGTAGTGGCTCCTAGTCGAATGAGAGGCTAAGTAGTGGCTCCTAGTCGAAAGTGAGGCTAAGTAGTGGCTCGTAATCGAAGGTGAGGCTAAGTAGTGGCTCGTAATCGAAGGTGAGGCTAAGTAGTGGCTCGTAATCGAAAGTGAGGCTAAGTAGTGGCTCGTAATCGAAAGTGAGGCTAAGTAGTGGCTCGTAATCGAAAGTGAGGCTAAGTAGTGGCTCCTAGTCGAAAGTGAGGCTAAGTAGTGGCTCCTAGTCGAAAGTGAGGCTAAGTAGTGGCTCGTAATCGAAAGTGAGGCTAAGTAGTGGCTCGTAATCGAAAGTGAGGCTAAGTAGTGGCTCGTAATCGAAAGTGAGGCTAAGTAGTGGCTCCTAGTCGAAAGTGAGGCTAAGTAGTGGCTCGTAATCGAAAGTGAGGCTAAGTAGTGGCTCGTAATCGAAAGTGAGGCTAAGTAGTGGCTCGTAATCGAAAGTGAGGCTAAGTAGTGGCTCCTAGTCGAAAGTGAGGCTAAGTAGTGGCTCGTAATCGAAAGTGAGGCTAAGTAGTGGCTCGTAATCGAAAGTGAGGCTAAGTAGTGGCTCGTAATCGAAAGAGAGGCTAAGTAGTGGCTTCTAGTCGAAAGAGAGCCTAAGTAGTGGCTCCTAGTCGAATGAGAGGCTAAGTAGTGGCTCCTAGTCGAAAGTGAGGCTAAGTAGTGGCTCGTAATCGAAGGTGAGGCTAAGTAGTGGCTCGTAATCGAAGGTGAGGCTAAGTAGTGGCTCGTAATCGAAAGTGAGGCTAAGTAGTGGCTCGTAATCGAAAGTGAGGCTAAGTAGTGGCTCGTAATCGAAAGTGAGGCTAAGTAGTGGCTCCTAGTCGAAAGTGAGGCTAAGTAGTGGCTCGTAATCGAAAGTGAGGCTAAGTAGTGGCTCGTAATCGAAAGTGAGGCTAAGTAGTGGCTCGTAATCGAAAGGGAGGCGAATCAGTGGCTCCTAGTCGAAAGGGAGGCTAAGTGGCTCGTAATTGAATGTTTCATAAAAACCCCATACTAGGGCGGGTTGTTCTTTATTGGAACACCTGTTTTGAGGGTTTAAGTTGAAGTTCAAGGGCCAAGTTTCCTTCTTGAATTTGAGCCTAACAGGAGATAGTTGAAAATAAACAGTTAACCCGAGTGGACCTGATAACTATCTGATTATGAGATCACAATATCTTGAATGTCACGGACTTATGAAACCAGTTTCTCTCTCTATCTCTCTCTGTGATCACCTGTCAGATTTGAGAAAATACTCTCGAGAGCTTCTCTCTCTCTGTCTCTCAAGAAAAGCCTGTGGGAGGCCTTGTTTATTGTTTCGGTGACTCTTTGAGTGGATTTTGTTTTGCTAATTTGCAAAAGAATTGACGGAATGACAACTTAACAAAATTCACATTTAATTGCTGACTTAAAATTTCAAATAAAACTTTACTTATATATTTCTCGTTTCAGAAAGTAACATTATGGCGGTTGAAGGATGTTTTAAAAACTAGAAGAGTAACTGAAACACTTAAAATGGTTTTGAAGTATAAATGCCTCTCTAATACCTAGTACAACACACCTGATAATTTAAATGCATTTAAATAATAAACGTGTTCTACAGAGCCCTCTGTGAAGAGAAAACAAACAATATGTGGAATTCAATTTATTCAGTTAATTAATCTGAAAATATTGAGTTAATTAACATTAATATAATTAGATAAACTATTGATTTAGTATTTCAATTTAAAATATTAATAATAAAGTCAATTTTTATTTGGTTCTTGTGTCCTTAACTGGATTCCGTATAATTCACCTAAACACATTTAATTTGAATTGATTTAGCCCATGTGTGTACAAGGTGAGTTAAATGAATTCAAATTAAATGTGTTTAGGTGAATTGATACGGAATCCAGTTAAGGACACGTAAACCAAATAAAAATTGACTTTATTATTAATATTTTAAATTGAAATACTAAATCAATATTTTAATGTCAATAGTTTATATATTTAAGTATTAACTCGATATTTTCAGATTATTAACTGAATAAATTGAATATGACATATTGTTTTCTTGTCCTTCACAGGGCTCTGTAGAAAACGTTTAGTATTTAAATGCATTTAAATTATCAGGTGTGTCTACTAGGTATTATTACTCTTGATTATTTATTGTCTTGCAGGTGCAAAATGAAGACAGAAACTTAATTGTCTTTTTTAGAAACTAGAAGAGTAGCTCAATTAATCACTTATGGGTGTTTTCATTTGTGATAACTTTCAAAATAATTTGGCCAAATTATTTTCATAATTTATCTTTCAAAATAAACTTATGTCAGTTTGAAGTTAATCAAATTTTTTTTTTTTTTCAAAATTAGAAATTTTTAAATGTGTTTGTTATCAACTTTTATTTTGAAATATGTCACGGTTAATTTAGAAAGATATCAACATGAAAAATACTCTTTAAATGATTGAGCTATCTTTCTAGTTTCTAAAACACAAGTTTTTCGTAATTTTGCTCAAGAAAAAACTAGAAGTGTTGAGGTACGGCTTATACTTTAAAACCATGTTAATGAGAAATTACTTGTGGTTTTGTGTACCACGCTGTATTTTAAAACACAATACATTTTTTGTATTCTTTTCTTCACAGTTCTTTTCTTCGTAAAAAAAAACTTATTGAACAAAAAAAAAATAGAAGAAAAAGAAAAAACTTCTTAACTTTTTATATCAATTTTTGATATATGGTTGGTTATATTATAATGAATAAGCTTTTTTTTCTCTCTCACTCTCTCACTCACTCTCTTTCTCTCACTCTTTCACTCTCTCTCTCTTTCTCTCACTCTTTCACTCTCTCTTTCTCTGCACTCTTTCACTCTCTCTCTTTCTCTCACTCTTTCACTCTCTTTCTCTCACTCTTTCACTCTCTCTCTTTCTCTCACTCACTCACTTTCTCTCTCTTTCTCTCACTCACTCACTTTCTCTCTCTCTTTCTTTCTCTCTCTCTTTCTTTCTCTCTCTCTCTCTTTCTCTCTCTCTCTTTCTTTCTCTCTCTCTCTCTTTCTCTCTCTCTCTTTCTTTCTCTCTCTCTCTTTCTCTCTCTCTCTTTCTTTCTCTCTCTCTCTTTCTTTCTCTCTCTCTCTTTCTCTCTCTCTCTCTCTTTCTTTCTCTCTCTTTCTCTCTATCTCTTTCTCTCACTCACTCTTTCACTTTCTCTCTTTCTCTCACTCACTCACTTTCTCTCTTTCTCTCACTCACTCTTTCACTCTCTCTCTTTCTCTCACTTTCACTCTCTCTCTCTCGCTCTTTCTCTCGCTCTCTCTCTATCTATCTATCTCTGTTTTCTAATTTAGGTCTCGGCTTTTATGCTATTTATAACCTTTTATGTGTTTTGCCATTTTTTATATTAATTTATAGAAGAAGAAAAAATTTTTCCCTCTCACGATTTTCTTAAATTCCAGCAACGTTTTCTTTTTTTCAAAAGTATTTCTTGTTGTTTGTTGTTATTACGCTCGTAATTTAACAAACACATGGAAAAAGCCGTCCATCAAATTGAAATGCTACTTAAATTTTTTATATGTTATATGGTGGTCTGGCCTCAATAACATTTTTTTGAAGGCTTTTTTAATCCACCCTTGATTTGAACGGGAAAAAAGGGAGGGAGGAAAGGAAGGAGGAGGGTATAACTTTCACTAATTGACACGGGAAACATTTGATCGAAAAGGTTCGTGACCCAAACATTGCCAACAAAAAAGCTTACGTGACCCAACAAAGATTAAATCAATTTATTAAAATCAAATTTGGTTTCTGAATAAAAAAACAAAATAAGTGTTGGAAGTAAATTACTTTTCAAATTAATTTATTACAATTAATTGAAAAACTAAATAATTTACCAATTATTATAAATTAAATTCATGACTTATTCAGATTAAATTAGTATATCTTTTTTTCTTAAATATTCTTAATTATTCGTAGAATTGAAACAATATAAAAAAAATTAAAAATATGGCCAAATTGTCATTTTCCTGATTAGTTTCAATTCTATGAATAATTAAGACTACTTAAGAAAAAAAATATTATTATGCTAATTATATTACCAATTATAATTACTAAAGCTTAAAAAGAAATTGATTCATTTTTTATTTTTCTAGTAATTACTTGAAAAAAAATGAATATTCAATTAATAATTCATTACTTTTTGGCAAAAGGAAATCTTTATGTGATTGGGGGGGGGGGGGGGGATTGGACCAAAGCTGAGAAATTTGAAAAACGTTTTGAACACGTTTTAAAGGCCTAAATTCAAGAAGGGTAATTAAACACTTACACATCGATTTAATAGTTTGCATATCGATAAGATTTTTAAGAACCCTCCCCCTCTCCCCTCCTCGTTGATCCTCATTAAAATGTTAATTTATTTATGGCTGCAAAATGTTGCATTGAAAAAACGCAATAATTGTATGGAATGTATCTGGACTCTCATGTATATTTGCAATGAGTATAAGTGGAAACGATGCTTTTCAATTAAAATGGTCTGAACTCCATTACTGAGAAAGTTAAAAATTTCAAAATCGTTTCAATTAATTAGCTATAAGGTCTGTATCTAAAAAAATCCTTTTTATAGGATTTTTTTAAAAAAAAAAGATGATTGTTTTTTTTAATACCAATTTCATCATGCTGAAATCTGCTATAAAAAAGTTTATTTTAAAAGATTGTGGAATTTAAAAAAAAGGCTTTTTTCTCTTCTCTTTCTTATGAATCTTGGAAATTTTCTCATTTGAACAACAGTTGACGCCCGAAGACGAGGAAAGGCGAAGGCGAAGACGAGAGCGTAACAAGATAGCCGCCACCAAGTGTAGGAACAAGAAGAAGGAGCGTACGGTCACACTCTTGATGGTGAGTGTGTTTGTGTGAGGCTAGCTTCACACGCACCACTTTGTGGGGCCACACAAAGTGGTCGTTTTTAGCAGACCAATGGTTACATTGGAGGTTTTTTACATGAGCCACCGTTATTTCTTTTTTTGCCACAATTTCGATGAGTGGTCAAGTCTGGCCACAAGTTGCAAATGAGTGGTTGATTCAGGCCACAAGTTGCAAATGAGCGGTTGATTCTGGCCACAAGTTGCAAATGAGCGGTTGAGTCTGGCCGCAAGTTGCAAATGAGTGGTTGAGTCTGGCCGCAAGTTGCAAATGAGCGGTTGAGTCTGGCCGCAAGTTGCAAATGAGTGGTTGAGTCTGGCCGCAAGTTGCAAATGAGTGGTTGAGTCTGGCCGCAAGTTGCAAATGAGCGGTTGAGTCTGGCCGCAAGTTGCAAATGAGCGGTTGAGTCTGGCCGCAAGTTGCAAATGAGCGGTTGAGTCTGGCCGCAAGTTGCAAATGAGCGGTTGAGTCTGGCCGCAAGTTGCAAATGAGCGGTTGAGTCTGGCCGCAAGTTGCAAATGAGCGGTTGAGTCTGGCCGCAAGTTGCAAATGAGCGGTTGAGTCTGGCCGCAAGTTGCAAATGAGCGGTTGAGTCTGGCCGCAAGTTGCAAATGAGCGGTTGAGTCTGGCCGCAAGTTGCAAATGAGCGGTTGAGTCTGGCCGCAAGTTGCAAATGAGCGGTTGAGTCTGGCCGCAAGTTGCAAATGAGCGGTTGAGTCTGGCCGCAAGTTGCAAATGAGCGGTTGAGTCTGGCCGCAAGTTGCAAATGAGCGGTTGAGTCTGGCCGCAAGTTGCAAATGAGCGGTTGAGTCTGGCCGCAAGTTGCAAATGAGCGGTTGAGTCTGGCCGCAAGTTGCAAATGAGCGGTTGAGTCTGGCCGCAAGTTGCAAATGAGCGGTTGAGTCTGGCCGCAAGTTGCAAATGAGCGGTTGAGTCTGGCCGCAAGTTGCAAATGAGCGGTTGAGTCTGGCCGCAAGTTGCAAATGAGTGGTTGAGTGGCGATCATGGCTTGTTTGTTGGACCTGTCGGTGGTGATCAATTTCTTACTAAGTGGCTCACATCGACAGTAGGCCACAGCTTTTTGTGATTATCCGTCTGAAGCTGAAGCAACCACTTTCTGGCACTACTAAGTAGTGCTACAAAGTGGTCCTTGTGAAGCCGGCCTAAAAGATGGTGGTTTTTTTTTTGTTTTTTTGCTTTATTCTAACGGCGACAATTTGTAATTCTTTTCCTCGAAGGAGTCTGATCACTTGGAACAGACGAACCAATCGTTGAGGAGCGAGATTCAACGACTCGAAGTCGAAAAACAAAGGCTTTTGGACATGCTCAACTATCACATTCCAGCTTGTTCTCTGCCTTCGTCTTACGTCCCTACGTCTTGCTCCATCGTCGGAATGTGACTCGTAACTATTCGGATGAGTATTAGTTGTGTATACATTTAGGAGGAACATATAGTTTTCCTGAAGAAGCCCGAAACACAAAAAGTATTAATTATAAATTTTTGGCAAATTTCGTGTTGCCGAATGGAAAAAATAAAAGAAGAACGGCACGTACCACTTTTAGTAATTAAAGTGTTAAGTACGTAGCCGGGTTCTTGCTGTTCTCGGCCAAAATCTGTGATATATCGTTACTTTTATCAATTACAAAAGTAATTGTTCTCTTCTTCCTTCGATGCTCAAAATTTTCGAAAGAAATAAAAAAATTCTTGCCCTTAGAAACAAAGTTTTGATGTTGGAAATTGGAAATGCGGAGTAGAATTTTTGGAACTGCCACACACACACACACACACATAAAAAAGAGATTTTCTTTTGTCTTATTTGTTCGAAAGATTTGTGAAAGTCTCGTAAATCTCATAATTATAGTTTACTTTTTTTTGGGGAATTTTATGTTGGGATGTTTTGTTTTTTCTTGAAGTTTTCGAAGAAGAAAAACAAACATCAAGAGCAGCGTGCAGAGGCGGACTGGAAGAAGAAGAAAAACGGCTCGATAAAAAAAATAATTTGTCCGGCATTCCTAAGGGGAGTGCAGAACTGCAAAAATGCCTGGAACTTCCCTCATCTTTAATGTGGCGGAATAGATATTTATTTTGCGTTCCCTCGGATAGCGCCATTGACATTTTTTTTTTTTGTAAAATTCGGACTCAAAAACGTCAAGTGCGAACGTTTGTTATAAACAACATTATGAATTAATTCAAATTGTTTTCAAAACTAGAATGGTAAAAGGTTAATATGCTATGTTTTTTCCTGGCAATATCTTTAAAAACAAAAAATAATTCAGTTTGAAAATGACTTGTTTTTAGGGTTTTTCTATTGACATTTCATGAAAAATTATTTTCGCCTTTTTCGAACTTGTCATAAAAAGTTTATTTTGAAAGATATATATCATCATGAAAAAATTATCACCATTACTATTCTAGTTTTGAAAACACTTCCAATTTTTTTCGTAATGTTTCTCCCCCCAAAAAAACGTTCGCTTCATAAATATAAATTTTCTTCAAAACCGTGAGTTGGCGGAAGAGATACCTCCTCTATTGAAAAATATAGCCACTACAGTGGCGCCATCTGGAAGGACGAAAACAAAATAAATATCTATTCAGCCACTTTAAATTTTGAGCCTAATTTTTTTTTTTAAAACGAAATTTGACTACAATAAACATATCAAACCAGCAAAATTATTTTTTGTTTGAAAAGTATTTTTTCTACTTTCCGAAGAAAGTGTGGCCCATCTGGGAAAATGCCCAATTTTCCGATTGGCCCAGTCCGCCTGTCCTGAGAAATGTGTGAAATATTTTGTGCTCAGTATTAAGTTTTTTCTTTACTTTTTTTTTGAGTTTCTTTTTCGAGTCTTCTTCTTGCAAAGCCCGAAACGTATTATTATGTGTCATTTATCTGCTTGTCATAAGGTCCAAATTTAAGATCATCATAAGAAGTTGGCACTTGAAGTTGAACTTGAACCATCCGAGGAAGAAGTTCTGCACAGAAAACTTTTTTTTTAAAGAATACTCTTGTAGTATGGTACTCGTTTGAGATGGAATGAATACACCCGTAATTATTGATCAGAGTTTTTCTGTGTTCGAACCTTTTTTTGTTTTCAGAAAAAAACCGATCAGGTTTTGCCGAACCGATTTTTGCCGATTTATTGTTAATGGGTTAAAATCGGATCGGCAAACAAATGTTAACCGATTTCCGCACTCAACAATTAGGTCTGCTTCCTGAGAAAAAAACCGCAGTGGTGGAGGATCAATCAATTTATTACCAATTTTATCACTAATTCATCTTTAAAATGAAATTGTTGTCTTGCCATTTGCTTTGTAAACTCGAAAATTATAATTTAACTCTTTTTTTCCCATACGTTCTTGTGAGCGAACCGCTTCTCTCTTGGCCGACACAAGCAACCAAAATCAGTAGTGAATATCGGCATGATCGGCTCGGTTAAATCGATCGTCATGCCGATTTTTTTTGTGTGAGAGATCGGTTTGGTATTAGCTCGGTAAAAAAAAAGTGTGATTGGTACAGCCGTAAAATGTTCAAGTGCCAAAGTTACTTTCTTAAATTTGGATCTCAAATTTCTTATTTAAATGTTGTGCTTTGATCAATTTTGAAGCTGCGATCCTCTTCCGGAGTAGAGCTTTGCTTGCCCAAATGGGGTTTGGACCCGCCACCGAAATTATTTTGAGCTGTGAGCCTCTTAAGGTGGCTGAATATGTATTTATTGTGTTTTTGTCCTCCAACCTCCGGATGACGCCACGGCAGTGGCTATTATGTTAGATTGTAGAGTATAAGTCTCTTCCTCTCCCCAACCCCCAACTGCGATTTTCAAGCGAACGTTTTTCACGAAAAAAACATTACAAGAAAATAGAAACTAGAATAGTTGGTGATAATGCTAAAAGGTTTTTTTCTTGATGATATTTTTCAAAATAAACTTTTTTATGACAGTTATGAAAAAAGTTTTTCATGAAATCTCAATGGAAAAACCTAAAAACGGGATCATTTTGAAACTGAACTGTAATATTGTTTATTTTTTAAGATTCTCCATCAAAATACTTTTTAACATAATCTTTTACCATTCTAGTTTTGAAACCAATTTGAATTTTTTTTTTTCGTAATGTTTCTTTTTAAAAAAAAAAGTTTGCTTTACATTTTTAGCGTCCAGATTTAACCAAAAAATGTCTATTTAACTTAGCATTAGCCACGGCAGTGAGAGGACAAAAGCAAAATAAATATCTATTGAGCCACCTTACGAATGCATACGTGGTAAATGTGCACGTGGTCGCATGGACGTGTATGGTGTGTCCCTCAAGTAGTTCCTTGACCAGATTTTGTTTTGTATTTGCCTTCCCCTCCTTTCTTTCACGTTTTAGACTTCGAACCATGAAAAGTTTTAGTTTTGTTAATTTACTGTTTTTTTTTTGTTTTTGTTTTTTGGTTAAATTTCTATAATTATGTTTTTGTTTTCTTCTTTATGTAAAAAAAAAAAGTTGTTTTGAGTCATTAAGAATTTTATGGATTTTATAATAAACAAGATTAGTTTCTTTATTATTATTATTATTATTATTAGAAATAATTAATTTTCAGAAGAAATAATTCTAACAGTTGTTTTGTCTGTTTTTCTTGTCCTCGGAAGTCTGTTGGGCTCTCCTGACTTCATTTCAGTGCTTTTCAGGGCATCTAGAAGATTTTCATTTTTTTTTTTAAATTATTCATGGTCTTGGAATATTTATAAAACTTCGAAAATTCAGTGCAAGTGAATCAGATGAGCGGGAAAGGAACTGTTGGAATCAATGCATTCCCAGAGAAGTCTGGAATGCAGGGATGTCTTCAATTCTAGTGTGCGCTTGCACGCTTCAAACGTTACGCCGTTCAGAGTGGCTATCGTTCCTCATGACATTTTAACTTCGAATATTCATTGGCATTTTTGAATTTATGGGGTTTTGTGGTCCTCCAAAGTCTGTTGGGCCCTCCTGGCTTCATTTCAGTGCTTTTCAGAGCATCCAGAAGACTTTCAATTTTTGAAAATTTTCCAAGAGGAAGAATTTGGAAGAATTTCATTTTTTTTTGACAATTTTTACTTTTTTGAATTTATGGGTTTTTCTGGTCCTCGGAGGTCTGTTGGGCCCTCCTGGCTTCTTTTCAGTGCTTTTCAGAGCATCCAGAAGACTTTCAATTTTTGAAAATTTTCCAAGTGGAAGAATTTCATTTTTTTTGACAATTTTTACTTTTTTGAATTTATGGGTTTTTCTGGTCCTCGGAAGTCTGTTGGGCCCTCCTGGCTTCATTTCAGTGCTTTTCAGAGCATCCAGAAGACTTTCATCTTTTGAAAATATTCATCTTGGAATATTTATAAAACTTCGAAAATTCATTGCAAGTGAACCAGACGAGCTAGAATGGAACAGTTGGAATCGATGCATTCCCAGAGAAGTCTGGAATGCAGGGATGTCTTCAATTCTAGTGTGCACTGCACGCTTCAAACGTTACGCCGTTCAGATAAACCCGTATTTTAGTGAAAATATTGTTATTTTGTGGAGCTTGTATGAGGCGCCAACAAGCTAAATAACCTGAACAATTGATATAAATTATAATTAATATATAATTAGATTTTCCTTTTAGGGAAAAATATCTTTCCTAGTTTTGTTTAAGTTTTGTTTAGAAAATATCTTGTCTTTCGATTTTAATATAAGTGTACGAGTGGGTGGCTGATGAGCTTGGTTTCTTAAATTATCTGTTTAAAAACTAGAAGGTGTACGGGAGTTTCCTTTTAAAATTGTTTACAAATATGTTTTCTAGTTTTGTTTAAAACTAGAGCTCGAATGGAGCTGTTTGGGTGTAATTGTAATGCATTCCCAGTGAAGTCTCCAAGACATAAATGTCTTCATTTCCTGTGTCGAATGAGCTCATTAAAAGTTATGCAAATTCCATGGATGAAATTAAAATGGTTAATTAACAGCTGATTTTTGAACGCTGATTAATTCTGTCTTCAAGAAGAGCAAAATGAAGAGAAACTTGAATGTGTTTTAGAAACAAGATGGGTAGCTTTGAATTACTCAATGGTATTTTCATGTCGACATATCTTTCAAAATAAACTTTTTATGTCAGAATTTGAAAATGATCCAACTTTAAGCAGACAATATTTTTTTTTTAATTTTTGTCTGTTAAAAAGTTTATTTTAAAAGATATCAACATGAAAAAATATTAGTGATTTAATTGAGCTACCGTTCTAGTTTCTAAAACACTTTTTAGTTTCTGTTGATTTTGCTTCTGAAAGTCAAAAAAAAAAAATAGTTTGAAAAACAAATCAGCTGTTTATAATCCATAATATCTTAAATTAAAGGTAAAGGAAGCGTGACATTTGTGCAGGTTTTATTTGTGTGAGGAGGGAGAGGGTGCGGTGACTGGAACCGTGTTTAGAGGGGGCGATGTTCCAAATAAGTGATATTCAGGTGAGGTCACAAAATTCCATTCAAATGAAAAGGTTTCAACCCTTTTTTGTTTCATTTGAAAGTTTATTTTATTTGCTTTTTACTGTCTTCTTTTTTATTATAGTAATCTACTAATCATATATCAAAAAAAGTGATGAAACGGTGGCTCATTTCGCATGATGATTCGATTTCGTCCAACTTTCCATTACGAGTCAGAAAAACTTTTATTTATTTTATTCGTTTTGACATTTCTTAAAACGCAGGATAAATATGTAGAAATCTGCAAAGAAACAGTTAAAAATCTAACAGAAACAACTAAAACTTGTAGGAAAGTTGTTGAAAATTCTATACAAACAGCAGAACTTGAAAGAAAAATGAAGAAAGCTTGCAACAAAAAAACAACAGCTGAAATCTGCTGGAAAATTTGCAGAAAACTGCAAAGCTCATAAAAGAAGGCTATTGTAAAAATTGTAGACAACTTCAAAGAAACTGCAAAATATTAGCAGGCAATTTTAAAGAAACAGGAGTAATCTGTACGAAAAGTGCAAAAAAAAAAATTGCTAAGAAAAACCTGCAGTAAAATTGTTTAAAACTAAAAAAAGCAGCAGAATCCTATGAGAAAATTGCAGAAAACTACAAAACAAGTAGCAAAAACCTGTTGGTAAATTGCAAAAAAAAATAGTAAGAATGTGTACGAAAATTGCAAAGAACTACGAAGAAAGGAAACTGTAAAAACAAAACAAAAATGTGCTAAAAAATTATAGAAATATTTCAAATTACAGAGAAATAAACAGGAAACGTTCAGAAAAACTGAAAAGAAATACAGAAAATAGCAGATTTTATACATTTTTTTTACAAAATGTCTGCGTTTTAAGGTTTTTTTTTTATTGTTTCGTAACGATGTATTTTCTTTTCAGGAGATTTCGAAGTCGGGTGGGCCGGAACCGAAAGTGTCACGCCGTACACCGTCTCCAACGGCGGCACCTCTTCGTTTTGTCTATCTAGCTTTAGCCGTTTTGGCTCTCGGAATCCTCGCTCTTGCAGCCAATGTCTACTACTTACAAACCATGCGAGCAGAAACGACAGCGGCGATTCGAGCAACGGAGTCTGTCGTAAAAAAATCTAAGCCAGTTGTTTGGATCTACGGTCGAAATTTGACTACGGGGTACTTGCAACACGTGTTTGAGGTGTTCTCGAGGCTCGGATACGAGACGGGTGGATCTGATTCGGAATGGGACGTTCTCTGGGCTCACGATTATCCTTTCAAGGAACTTTATGATACAATGCAGAATCTTAAACGACATCAGAAGGTTTTATTTTTTTTTTATCAATAATTTAGCTGTCCAATTATATTTTAAACGGTTGAAGTTTATCTCGTTTTCTAGGTTAACCATATTCCTGGATGTGGATACTTTACGAATAAAGTAACTCTCGCTACGACCCATTCAACTTACATACCGATCGCATTTCGGGTGCCGAACGATAAAGAAAAGCTTCTCAAACACGTATTTTGATCGTTTTTTTATGATTTCATGGTTGGTTTTTAAGATTTCCATCGATATTTAATTGTTTTTTTTTTTTTTTCTAATCAAAGGCCGAACGTTTTCCATCGAGTGTGTTTGTTCAGAAGAGCAACAAACATCGCGGAATCAAAGTAGAGAAACTGAGCTCTTTGAAGTTCGATCAGGAAGGATCTTTTGTTCAGGAATTCATTCCGAATCCTTATCTCATCGACGGAAGGTTCAGAATTTTTTGTGTGTGTTAGGGGGGGTCTCCTTATAGTGCTGCTCTTCTGAAACGTAGAATATGCACAGTTAAAAAAAATTAAACAGTTGTTCATAAAAGAATTTAATTAATTTCGTTGCTCTTCTAGTTTCTAAAATGCTTTCAATTTGTTCGTAATGGTGTTTTGCGTTTGTGTGTGTTTTTTTTTTAGGAAATTTGATATTGGTGTTTACACGATCGTGACGTCGATCGACCCGTTGCGTGTTTACGTCTATAACGGAGATGCCATTCTGAGGTTACTTAAAATATTTGCTTCTAAAATGTTCAAAAAGGCAAAATTTAAAACTTTCCGCATCTTTTTTCGTTCTTTAAGGTTTTGTTCCGAAGACTATTATCCGTTCGACAGTGAAAACCTCGACAAATACGTTGTTGGTGACGATTACACTCCGATTTGGGAGGTATAAACCGAATGAACCGCATCTTATAATCGTGTTCTGTAATTTTGGTTCTATTTTTTTTTTTTTGGTTAGATTCCATCTCTGAAGACGTATTATGAAACGTTGGGTTTTACTATGAAGGAGTCTTTGAATGCATATCTACGTTCCAAAGGTTTTTTTTTTGGGGCTTTACAATTATTTTCTCGAGATTTTTAAAGATTTAATAAAAATTCAAAAAAATTTAAAGATTTTTCTCGTATTAAATATTTTGTTGTTCATTAGGTCAGAATTCGGAATCAGTTTGGCTTCAGATCGAAGATGCAATTCGTGATGTTCTCTTGGACAAAGAACCGTATCTGATCGGAGCTATGTTAAAATATAAATCGACACGGTTTGAAATAGTTACAGATTTTTTGTCGTAGAGAACTCTTTTTAAGTTTTTCATTTTTTTTTTTTTCTTCTCTCCATTAATTATGTTTTTGCAGAAATTTCTACGAAATGGTTCGTTTTGATTTTCTTTTGGATGAAAACTTAAAGATTCACATAATGGAGGTTGAGACAAATATTGTATTTATTTTAATATTTTTGTACATGATGCAAAAAAAAAAAAAACGGAAACGTTTGAAAATTTTAACATTTATTTGAAACTCGTTTTCCATAAATCGTCGTTTTTCTGTATTTAATAAACGTTTTTTTTTTTTGACAATTTGTTTTCAGGCAAATATGTCTCCAAACTTGTCATCTGCTCATTTTGCTCCGAATAGACTTTTATACGAACAAGTGATTTTCAATGTACTCAGTTTAGTCGGCGTCGCTCACGTTCTTGAAAAACAAGAAACGGATCTGCTGTCAGTGATTTTTTTTAATTACTTCAAATCTGATTGATTATATAATGAAAAATTGGATTTTTGTTTTTGTTTAACGTAGTCGTGCTCGGGTCGATACGATGAGGGTATCTGAAAAGGATCTCGTCGTTTCGGCCGAATCCTGTATTTCTTCCGAATGTCGTAAGAGTTGTAATTCGATTCGGTGCCGTTTCTGTCGTCCGTGCCTTTCGTCCGACTGGATCGAGATATTGAGTTCTGCATTTCGAGAGCACATGTTTAAACATAACTGTCGGCGGATTTTCCCACCGCATTCGGTTACAATGGTTTAAAATCTGTTTCCTTTTATTAAATTTGTAATTTTTTATTTAATTCTGCTTCAGTTACGAAGAGATGAGAGGGGAGATTTTGTTTATCACATCGGTCGTAATATCAGCGGAAACAATCGTATCATGATGTCGTGGTACGAAGGAAAGTGTCGCCAGGATTCTTCTTGGTGTTGAATTCGTCTGTACAACAATTCGACAACCAAAACTCGATATTTTTTATGAAGAATAATTTATTCACAATTTATAACAATTTTACAAAATATATAAAATTGGCATAAAATTAATGCAAAAACAATAAATTATATTTTTTTAAAATTTCATTTTATTTGTAATTTAGAAAATTTATTAAGTCGAAAGATTTTTTTAAAGTGTAAACGCCTCTGGGAACTCTTCATTATTCTGTCTCTCAGGTGCAAAATGAAGAAAAAAATTTAAAATGTATTAGAAACTAGAAGAGTAGCTCAATTACTTAAGGGTATTTTCATGTTGATATCTTTCAAAATAAACTTTTTATGTAATTTTAAAAAATGATCCAAATTTAAGCTGATGACTTTTAAGATGATATTTTTTTAAATTTGTCTATAAAAAGTTTATTTTAGAAGACATCAACAGGGAAATACCCTTAAGTAATTGAGTTTCAATTCTAGTTTTAAAACACTTTCTAATTTTTCTCTTAATTTTATTTCTGAAAGACAAAACAATCAAAAGTTCGAAAATCAGCTGTTCATAAACCATCTTAGGGTTGTAATTGAACCCAACTGTCCTATGTTTGTTAGGACAGGTATATACATAGAGGTAGCTTAACTTCAAGTTAGAGAAAAACGTAATGGATTTGTGAGCTTTAATTTTAGTCACTCTATTGTTCTTTCGAGTGTTGTTTTTTTTATTACCATTGTGAAAAGAACTTTGAATATATTTTTACAAAGCCATATACTGTTTGTGTAATAATTTAACTAATCGTTAAAACGTACTAAAGAAAAAACTTAGCTTTAAATAGATGTGGCGCCTTCTATTGACTACTCTGACTTATACTCTAAAATGCTCAAAACTGTTTATTTCTCCATGTTGTCACTAGACGGAACTAGTGTCTATGTAATCTTGATAGTAAAGAGAATAAGCGATAAGGCGCCACAGTGAAGTTCCTATCATTTTGGGCGAACTTTTAAAGGTAAATATCGACGTGTTAAACTTTATTTTGTCTTTGTTCATGAATATAATACGTCTGTTCTTTGCGATTAACAGAATAACTAACATTTCGAGCGTAATTTAAACCATTTTATGTACTTTTAATGTGAAAATAGTTCTCTCCGTTTTGAAATTGACTAAAACCCGCCCCATTTTGATGAGTCGTATGACATTGTGTCAAATTCCCATTGTTTTCGCTCGAATCTAATTTCTACTTGTTTGTTTATCTTTAAAAGAATGACCAAAGATATCGATGTTGGCACTTCTAACGGCCGCTAGAAATACTTTGACGAGGACGACATCGTTAGCAGTTGGGGTTAAAGGTCACCTCGTGTGCATACCAGCAATTGTAGTAATGGCAGAAAGAAGGGAAAGAGGAGGACGAGGAAGAGATGGGTCGCATCAGACCATGGAAATGGACTACGTAGCCGAAAAGAGTGAAATTTGTGACTTTGTAGCAGTATTGATAGCTTTTTTCTTATTTGCGTTTGATTTTATAGAGAAATACTTGGAAATGCCGCTAGAAAACAAGCGAAAGTTGTACAATTGCGGCTCACGGTACATCGTTCTTGACAAGATTAAACCTTGGCTAGATGATGTTCGCCCCGAGAAAAAGGTGCCAAAAACTGAAGGAAAGTTGCCGTTAAGTTCTGAGAATGGTTCTACAGCCAAAACCCAATCTGGTACCGTCGAGACTGGTTCTGCAGTCAAACCCAAATTTGTTAGGAGAGTCAAATCCCAATCTGGAACCGTCGAGACTGGTTCTGCAGCCAAAACTGAATCTGGAACCGTCGAGACTGGTTCTGCAGCCAAAACCGAACCTGTTACCACAGTCAAATCCGAATCTGGTACTGTTGAGACTTGTTCTGCAGCCCAAACCGAATCTGGTTCTGGCGAGACTAGTTCTAGCCTCGATGTCGATTTTAATGTCGATATCGGTTCGAGCCTCGAGTCAGGTGCGAGTCTAGACATCGGTTCGAGTGAAGAAACGGTTGCTTACATCGAAACGAGTTCTTCCACTGAGATGGTTCTTCCTTCAAAGGTGTCTATCTTTCAAGGAGATATCACCCATCTGGAAGTGGATGCCATTGTAAATGCAGCAAATAAGACACTCCTTGGTGGCGGCGGAGGTTCGGACTAAATTCTTTTAATATTTTTGCATCTTATCTTACGTCGGTTTCGTTTTTTTTGTTTCACCAGTTGATGGATCGATTCATCGTGCAGCTGGAAAGTTTCTTAAGGCAGAATGCAGACGTCTGACTGGATGCAAAACGGGACGTGCCAAGATTACGGGCGGTTATTACCTCATTTTAATTCTTATTTTGTTGTTTATTTACGATCGTATGATAGATTTTTTGTTATTGTTTCTTATTTTAGGTTATAATCTTCCTAGTAAATGTAAGAATATTTCGAATGTTCGTACCGATGGCGTTAGTTGTAATTTATATTAACATATGTGTTTTTTATGACAGATGTGATTCACACTGTTGGTCCTCACTTAAAGGACGATAGTCCGACGCCTGAAGAGAAAGCGAATCTAAAGGGTTGTTACAGAGAAAGTTTGAAAATTGCAAAAGAGTACAATATTAGGAGTGTGGTTAGTTTCGTTTCCACTAAAATTTGGCTGAATAGAGTAAAATCAGAGAAAACAATTGCTGTTGAGACAATTATGAAAGCTTATAGAGAAATATTAGCTATTTAGAAGCTTATAAAGCCCAAGAGAAATAATTATTAAAGCCGAAAGTAAGGAAGAAAGATGTTTTCCTTTGTCGTTCTTTGTTACTTTGTTTTTCTGAAGTTTACTTTGAAATTTACAGCCACGACTGTGACGTTTCTTCTATTTAGTTGACTTTTTTTCTGAATGTTATTTATGATCGATTTCTATTATAAACACGTTTTTGTATTGATTTTAGGCTTTTCCGTGCATTTCGACCGGTGTTTATGGTTAGTTTTATGGATGACAGTTAATTAAAACATGTGGTTTTGTATTATTTTATTTTTATTTTTGTTTTTTAGGTTATCCTCCACTTGAAGCTGCCGAAGTTGCATTGGGTGAAGTCAAGAATTGGCTTGTCGAGAATAAAGATAATCTTGATTTGGCAAGAACAAATTCAACGCCTTACAAATATTCACGTGAAGGTGTTTACTATATTTTTTTTGTGCTTTGGTTTATTTTTTTTATAGGTGGATCGTATTATTTTTTGTGTTTATCTGGATGATGACATGAAAATTTACAAAAAGCTAATGCCAATATATTTTCCTGTTGACGGTGAGTGTACAGTTACGTATTTGATACTGCAACATGAAAATGTAGTTCAATTTGTGTCTTCTCTGTAGAATGAAAGACTTTTCTGATGGCAGCAAAGAACAGAAAAAAATTATTTCATTGTTTTTTTTGTTAATGTTTTCAGTTTAATTTCGTTGTTTTTTTTTTAAAAAAATTTGTTTTCAATTTAATTTTTTTTTTCAAAGGAATTGAAAATTTTTCACAATGTGAATGAAGTTGTTATGTATTACATATCTGAGTCTGAAGATTTTTCACTTAAATATAAAATTAATTGAAGTTTATATTTTATTTTCAATTTTTATTTATCTGTATAAGAACATGGACTATTTCTGTGTGGTGGACGTGGTTCAGGTGCTTCTTTAGTTGTTCATAGAAATACAACTTCGAAAATTCATTGCACGTGAACATGAAGAGCGCGGGAAGCGAAATGTTGGGTTAAAATTAGCCACACGTAGAAATAGCTGTGACCTGTGATAAATTCTACTAGTGAGACGTGAAACATCAGTGGTCATGGTCAAATATACCCATATTATTGCAATTTTGACAAAAATACAAGGGGATTCCGTAAGTGAAATATAACAGAATTCCATAGGGTACGGAAGTCCTTGTTTTATATGGAACCCTTTTATGTGAGTTTGAAAACCATGGCGGATTGATTGAAATCGCGATTTAAATTAAATGATTTTTTTAATAAAAATCTAAGAAAAATGGAGACTGGTTGGTATAAAAGACAGAATTTCCGTCGACGAAAGTTCCGTTTTTTATACTGATCCAATGCTAATGCAACAATGCAAAGTTTTGGAAATACAATGGACCCTTATGTCTAATAAGACAGGCAGTTGGAAAGAGCGGAAGAAGGTCGTTTGCCCCGCCCTTTTATGAGGAACGACAATTTTTAATTGGGCGGGGCAAACGACAGTCTACTGCTGTCTCCAACCAACGTTTATAGTGTTACTCTATCAACCTTGGTTGTGTCCCCTTCCTCTCTGGGTAAAAATGAATGTGGTAGGTGAACTAATATGGCGTCGTCTATGTTCATAATTCAATGTGGTTAACGTCATATTAGTACACCCGTGTGTATTCCAATAGGGGGCTATGGATATTCCAAAGTATGATCAATGTCATATTTAGTGAGGGGGCGGATCAATGTTATCTGACATCATTGTAATTTGTAAAACAGTGTTGTCAAAAAATTACGATTGAATTGTGCGTAATGTTCGTCTTGATTATTGAAGCTGTTTTTTTCAACAAAATGAGTCACTTTTTCGCCGTAATTTCTATGCTGTTGGTTTTCAGTGGGTTATTTGTAAACGGTAAGCTAAACTGAACAGAAATTAAGCTTCTAAATGTGTCTGAAGTACTTAAAATGCGACTTTAACACATGACGCCAATACAAGGGGGACAACATAAAAGAAAATCATTTCCTAGATTCACCGTGAATTAAGTTTCACGACGTAACGCATGTATGACAAGCCGTTTTACTGGATACCCAGAATAGAATTGAATTATGAAAATCTGGTGAAACGCCTATGAGAAGTGAAACAGCTTGCCATAGTGTAAGAGATTCACCTCTTATGACGTCCCCCTTGCGGCCATGTTATTTTCTTACTAGACTTTCAATGTTGACAAACATTACGCTAAAATCAATCTGTCTTTTGTTTTATTTATATTATGGGAATGTAGGATTACAGGACGAATCGGAAAACACATCAGGGAATGAAACCATAGCGACAGTTAACGACGTAATGGGATTTATTTTCTTATTTTATGTCAATAAGAGTGTATGACAGTGTTGCCGATTTTTGTTTAGGTGAAGTCGAATGATTCATTGCCACTAGATGACGCCACCAGCACCAGCAGCAGCACAACAATGTTTTCTATAAGTAAATTTGTGATTCTTGCATGAACCGTACCGTTTATAGCGACATTCTGAAGCCCTTTGATGCTATTTTGTAAGGCAATTGGGGCGACAAATATGGCGTTATTACATTTTACTTTTAAATTATGTTGAAGCCATATTCGTACACCCAGTTGATAGCGGAAAGTGACTTCAAATAAATGTCTGCATGTCAATATTACCCGGTTTTTATATTTTTTTTTTGTTTCAGCATCTAAAGGAAAAATCAACAATTTAATCGTCGATTCTGCTAAAAATATACAGCAGGATGTGTTTTATGTATCGAAGGGTGATCGCGTTTGCATTGTGCTCAACATGGATGCAAAGTTTTCTTTGCAGTATAAACCTAAATCGAAACTCCCTCAAGTGAAATATGCTTCAAAGTGGATGAAAATGTATGAAGGTTGACGTAAATTTAAACTTTTTTTGTTTCATTTTCAGCCCGATAGTCTGTCGTTACCCGAAACGCTCGAAATCGACGGAACGTGTGGAAACGGAGCGATTTTGCCGTCAATAACACTTAAGTGGAAGTCTTACAACCTTACGATCACTTTCAATATGGTTTGTTTTTTTGCATTTTTCGTTTTGATTTTGTGTTATTTATTTTTTGTTTTGTGATTCTTTTTTTATAGTTTTTGACGTTTTTATGCATGTATTTTATGTTTGTCGTGATAATTTATTCTGATTCTTATGCTGATTAATGCTGACGGGAGACGATAAAAAACTTTGGCAAGTGGAGAAATTCAAACTGGAATACGATCCGTCTGCCGTATTCAAAGACGATAAACTAGGTATCTCATGGAGTGATAATAATTATTACTTCGTTTTAGTTTTGAGTCACGTTTTTTTTTTCTGTCAACAGACAAGTCGACAACTTCCGTTAGTCATCTGGCTGATAGGTTCATCGGTGCACCGTTGAATATGTCTTATTCTTGTGGAAAGTCGCAAACGGTTGCTCTGTACGACGAGAAAAACGCCGTGTCTGCTTACATTGTTGTGGACAGTGTGAAAATGCAGGCTTTTAAACGTGATACGAAGCCTACATTTGGCTCAGGTTGGTTTTGAGTCTGAAATATGTTTTTAGTTGTAATTTTTCACTACAGAATTCGGAACAGTTTGGCAAACAACTCAGAAATGAAGACTTTCTTGTCTTTCCAACTTCACTATTCTTATTCATGTGCACAATGAATTTTCGATGATTTATCGAACTATAGAAACACCTCAACCACGCCCACTCTGAATTTACATAAATTGTCTACCATATTGTTTCATATTTGCATTTTTTAATTTTGTAATGCACCTTAATTAGTTTAAAACTTTATAAAAAAAAAAAGTTTCATTATGTAAACCACGCTTAAACCCACTCTCTTAAATGGATTTTTTTTTCGTTTTAATTCAACAGAATTTTATTGTGGAAATAGGATCGTTGACGATCTACCGACGCCATCAGAGGAGATGTACATGTATCGTAGCGATACGCTTCCGATTGCAGTCGGCAGTACTCTTGCCATCATAACTATCGTCGTCATTGCCGGTTACGGTATCTATCGCTCGTTTACGGTAAAGAAGGTTGACTACGATACGATGGACGAGTAGTAAGTCATTGGCACTTCAAGAGGTATAAAATGCTGTAAAAGGATGAGTATTGATAGTTTGAGGGGTTTTTTTTTCTTCTTCGGTCGAGCGACGTAGTTGTTAATTGAAATACAGAAAATTTGTGAAAAAATGTTTCGAATACAGAATTTTTTTTGTAACACTTTAAGCGGTTGACAAATATTTTGCATATTTTTCTTCTTTTTTTGTGAATTAACATATTTGTTATCTTGTTTTAGGTGTCGTTAAGGTCGAAGCGCGAAAAACATGCTCTCAGTTGTTTACTTAGCTTGTTACATAATCCACATTGATGCACAGAAATTGAAATTCTTTCATTTCTTTCTGTGGATTTTTGTTTTATTTGTTTTGAAGTGTATAGTTGTGGTTTGAGTCATTTTGCAATAACTCCACATATCTACTAGAAAAAGAATAGTCAATATTTATATAGTTAATTACTAATTACTGTAGTAATAGTTTGTTAGTTGTAAACGTTTCGTGGTTGTTTGTGTGAACGAAATATCTTTATCATAGGGAACAATTTAAATTATAATTATTGATGTCTTAAGTGTTTAGAGGAATTAAAAGGCCTTGGCGGTTTACGTAGTTTGTGATTTCATCACTTTGCAGACCTTACGTATAAATGCACAAACCGCATATGTTGTCTAATTCTCCTATATGTGTCTTTAAATGCCGCCAGTCAAGTGCTTCCGGTTTGTTTGTGTCACGCGCGTTTATTTGTTGAAAGGACACTCGGATTGCATTAATACGAGTGTCGTGAACGAATAAACGTGGGGACACAAGTGACAATTATCAGATACGGGGCGTTTTTTTTTTCTTGGGAGCTTTAGAAAATTATACTCGTGCTTAGATGCAGATATTCGGATATTCAGCTTTTCAAGTAGTAGTTTTTTTGTTTGAAGTTTTATCTTGAAACTAGAAGAGCAAATGGTTACTGTGGAGATGGATTTCGATGATTTATCTTTAAAAGATGAAAATAAAGGCCGTATTTCTAATACGTTTTTTAAAGCAAAGCTTAAACTTCAAAATTCTTCATAGACTCTTTATAGAGAATTTTATCATCGTGGTTTAAGCATAGCTTTATTTTAAACGTTTAAGAACATAAAAGTGAAAAACGAAAATTGATGCAGGTTTCAAATCATAAAACTTCACTTTAAAAAAATTTGCTTCTAATAAGCTGCAGGTAAAGTCGAACCTCGATATGTCGAAATCCTTACCTTAACTCAAACTTCGCTAACGTAAAGGATCGACAACTCAAACTGTTTTCTTTTTCTCCTCACCGTCTCGAAATATCGAGGTTCGACCGTACTTTATTCTAGATTTTTTGTTCGTATTGTGTTAAGTCATTAACGCTGGTTAAATTTTACAGAATTCTCACTAAATATTTACATCTCAGTTGGGTTGTTTTTTAGGGTGAAAATTTACTGAAGCTTTGAAATACATGAAAAAAATCTTAAATTCTTCTAATTTCCCTTTTATTTACAAATTCTGGTGGGCAAAGCAAACCATCATAAGTAACTAGTAAAACATATTAAGAGGGTTTTAAGTGTTTCCCGTATTTTTCATTCTTTTGTTTTTAAGTAAATTCCATGATAACTTCTTGATAATTCTAGAGTTTCCATGTTTTTTATGTTGGTGAGAACCCTGTCGTTTAACCATTTGTTTTGTGTGATCTTGTTCAATAATAACACTGTTTTGATTACATATTAAATTATACTAACGTAAGTGTTTGAAAATATTTTCTGTGTCTGTGTAAATTATAATGATTAGGGCTCAGATTTTTATGCAAAATAGCAAGCAAATGTTTCTGAATTCGTTGCTCAAGTGTCAATTGTAAAGTAATCGTCATCATTAGAGCAACTGCAATTATGCTTTTTCTACTCAGAAAGGTTGGTTAAGAGTTCTAGCCTCTAACCCGTGTTTTTTTTATTGAAAAAAACCATAATTGTTGGTTTATCTAAACGGGATGGTTACTTCATAACCGGCCCTTGGGCCACAAATTTAGAAACAGTTTTGCTTAATATTGCATACAAATCCTAGGCCAATTAATGATAATAGTCGTAAGGTTCGTCTCTTAAATTGTTTCGATTTCGATCGTAAATAACTGTTATTGTTGTTTACTCTTTCTTCAAAGGTTCTCTTTTGTGACTTTCAAAAAAACACCGGTACATATTTTAATTACAGTCCTCACATCAAACACAACAATACAAAAAAGTAGCTATTTTAGGTCAAAAGATTTTTTTTATCAAACATTTAGCAAAAAAAAAAAATATAAAAAAGGATTTTTATCACAGTCGCGATTTAGAATTGAGAAGATTTTTGAGGCGGTTTTTTGTGGGCGAGGAGGAGGAGGAGGATCAGGAGAAGGTGAAAGGAGCAAAGTAAAATAGCAAACCACGAACGACATTTAAGTTAATCGAAAGAGTTGTTTGTTTTTTCTCTCTTTTCCAAAAAAAAAAATGTGTTTCATAAAAAATATATATTATATTAGCACCAACCAAGAAAATAATAATTAAGCCACACAAAATTAAAGCTTAAATTTTTCCATCAATAAATTTGTCATGTTATATTTTATAATTCTTTCTCCCACTTTTAAGCTCGTATTATTTTAATTATCAAAGTTAATCCACTTGTGAAATTGTTACTAATTACTAAAAAAAATTATAATCATAGCTAGGTGCGAATAAGCTCCGAAACTGATCAAAATTTAATTGTTTTTAATTGTGCTACAGCTTAAGAGCCCATAGGGTCGTATTTTTAATGATGAGTTTAGCTCTACCGTTGTAGCTAAACAGCTACAACGGTAGAGCTAAACCAATCAACTTCTGATAAAAAGTTTTATATAAAAAGTTGATTAGTTTCGATCTTCTATAATTTAGCTGCTAAATCGAACAGAATATGGGCCGTACCCTCTCAATGATTACTAAGTCAAAAGTAGTGCTAAACTCATGAACGTTTTGATAGTTTTGCAGCTAAACTAAAGAGCGAAACTTATCAACTTTTACGCGAAACTTCTTATGAAAAGTTGATGAGTTTAGCTCTACCTTTGACTTAAGGATTATTAAGTGTATGGAGCCCATATTCTGTTCAATTTAGCAGTTAAATTAAAGAAGATCGAAACGGACGCTCGTTCCATTTAGCTTCTGTTCACTTTATAGCACATTTAATGTTAGTTCTTGACGGGTTCAGTTCTAATTAATGAGCCCACCCATATAAACACCTATATTTGATTCTCATAATTATAGTAACATTTACAATTATTTTAATTAAGTACCAATTTGGTCCCCCACACAAAAAAAAATATTGTTTTAAAGAAAAATAACAGAAAATGGAATGTTATTGTTTTGCATATTAATAGATCTCCAATATTGAATTATCTAGAGAGACGAAGAAGATGGAGGTTAAATGTGGCCTTTTTTGCGAAGACGGGCAGATGATGAAAATGTCGATCCTAACTCCTCTTGAAGTTCACCGGCCACGCTATCTTCGCGTCCATTCGCTTGTATGCAAATACGCAGTCCATTCCGACACTGACCAACTCCATTTTCACCAACCAAGGACACGTTAATTCACTTAAGATGTTCTCTGTGTGTGTGATGAGAGAATAAAAAAGAAAGGGTCAATACGAGAGGATCACGGAAATGATAAAAGAACGGAGAGGGGGTGAGCCGTCGTACCTTCTCCATTCACTAGTTTGTACAGAGCGTAATCTTGAGGGTTCGAAACACTCAGCCGATGAGCCACCATCTTGCCTTTAGAAAACAACAACATATATTACTTTACTATATTTAAGTCACATGATTTTTTTAAAATTAAAATGAAATTACTAATTAAACTTAAATTAATTGAAATTACTAATTGAAATTAAACTTAAATTGAGTTAAATTAAGAATTAAAATTAAATTAAGATTAAATAAATTTTAAATTAAATTAAGATTAAATATATTTAAAATTGAATTAATATTAAATTAAGATTAATCTTAATTAATCTTAATTTAATCTTAATTCAATTTTTAAATTTGATATTTTTAAAATTAAATTAAAATTTGTTGTACTTTAAATATTAGCATAATTAATAATTGTAGTTTGGCTATTTATTTTTTTAAATCTAATTTTAACCGTTTAGAAGAAAAATTAAAAAAATTTCTAATTAACTATTTTAATTGTTAATTTTTTAATTCAACAATTTAAATAGTTAATTATAATTTTAAAAAATAAGAACGGATTTCTTTCAAAATAATGGAATGGACTCACAGATGTCTCTGGTGGTCATGTTAGGCCTGATTGGAACCGTCTTCGAGATGATGTTTCCGTTCTGTTCGTCCGGAATAAAGACTTTCATAAAGCCATCCAGTTCACTCAGACAGAGTGCCATCTAATTAATAAGTGTTGGACGAAAAGAAAAAAAAAAAGAGTAAAACAAGGTGTTAGTTGCGTTAACTTCGATTACTTTCGATGACAGTTAAAACCTTAGAAAGGGTTCCTTCCGTGTGACTACGTTGCAAGTGTTTCAGCACGTGGACTGCGCTACTCAGAGTAGTGAGATAGTAACCACCTTCACCGGACAGCAACGAAGGGTGCAGGAGACCCCACATGTACTCGGCTTCGATCTCGGATGCGATCAGACCGCAGTGGACCAACACGTACGTCAACATCGGAAGGAAATCTGTGACCGAATTTGAACAAGTGACGAAAACACAAAGGGGGGGGTAAGTTATTTTTATTTATATACATTATATGAAAACCATGTGACTTGATTTTCTGATTCACTAAATTCAAATATGAAACTTTGTTTTTATTGAGATGACATTGGTTTTATAGTTGGCTCAAAAGTAAGATTCCAGGGATAAATTCAAACGCTATTATTTTCGTTGCAAGTAGTACGAGCATTGTCCGAGGTGTTTGTCGGGGAAGTGCATTTGCCTATCGATAGCAGCACTTACGGAATACCCATTCACTTTTTCAAACGTGAACAACAGGGGGCAGTTTTTAGATATAGGCAACGTAGGTTCTTTTGCCTAAGGCGTTCCTCACACTTTCAGTGGCCTCGCTATCTGTTTTTCCTTATGTAACTTTGTTAAATAAGGCGTTACATAAGCGTTAATAATTATCCGGAGTATTTCCTTCTAGACTCACTATTATTCTGAATTCCAACATTTTGAAATTTCAATCATTTTCATGGGTCCCAAAAAAGTTCGTAAGGTACAAACACTATGTCTCTTGTGCCTGGAATGGCTTAAAGCCGCCTCTAGTGTCCGAGACGTAAGTTTCGTAGAACTACCGAACTAATTTAGGCATTTTTCAAATTGAAGACTACTTTCATTGGCAATTTTATTTAGAAACTAGAAAAGTAAACGATTATTTTTAGTTAGCAGTTTGATAATGATCACATTTTCACTTTCCTGTTTTTGTAAAGTCAGTGAGTGGAAAAATATAATTTTTTTTTCCCCGCAAGTTCATCTACTATTCTAGTTTCTAGCAAACTTTGAATTTGTTTTTAAAAGTTTCTCTCGTAGAAAAAAAACGTTTACGATCATTCTATAGTGAAAAATTATTGCCGAGCCACATTTGAAAAGTGAAACTTATAATTTACCATCTGCTCCCACTGTTTGTGGATGACCTCCTCGATCCTGAAGGATCTGTTTAAGAACAGAAAAAAGGAACAAGGGGAGAAAAGAGTTAAATTTGTAATTTCCAAGACATTTAATGTCGTAAAGGGGGATAGATCTCGAGTAAAGTACCGACTGATAGATGATCGAGATGATCGCAAGTAGATTTTCGAGCTTTTTAAGCGGCGAATAAGCACGTTGCAACTTGGTCAAATAATACTTGACCATCTCCATACTTTGTCCTTGTAAAGGACGGAGGTCAGGTTTGATTCCGAGTTGTTCCGGCGTCCTAGTTCGTGCGAACTTGATGCTGTCGGAGAGCATGGAAACGGCACCGTTTGCCGTATATTCTTTGACGAATAAATGGCAAAGGTGTTTCTTGAGTGGTCTCACAACGATCTTATGAAGGACACCCTCGAGAATCGTATCGAGGTTCAGAAATTCGTTTGGTTTCAATTTAGCTCTTTCCTCTTGAACCATTGTACTGAACTTTCCTTCGCCGCTGTTCACCAAGAAATTTGCCATTCCGCTCATGAACTGACGTATCTATAGTTCGTAGAGAGAAAAAAAAAAGTGTGTTAGTAGGGTTTAAAGTTTAGTAAAGTTGTCGAACAACAACCCCCTTTTTTGTTGTTGTTATCGTCTTACGTTTCGCATCATGATGTGAGGATCGGTCTCGTTGCTCTCTCGAGTGCACTGAATAAAATTTTCGATGTGTTGTCCGAAAATTAACTTCAAATCCTGTGCCATTCTGAAAAGCACAATATTGATAACCCTATTAAAAATATTTCTATAATTTACTCTTTTTAAAAGCGATGAAGTTTCTCAAAACACTACAATTGTAGTTAAGGGGTGGATTTAAAGTATAGAAACATCCGTTGAACTCTGGTTATTCTGTCCTTTCGGAAGCAAAATGAAGAGAAACTAGAAGGGTTGCTCAATCACTTAAGGGTATTTTCTTGTTAAATATCGTTCAAAATAAGCTTTTCATATGCGAGTTTGAAAATCAGATGACTGTAAACAAGACATTATTATTATATATATACACATGTATTAAGCCAGGTCTCTGTGTGTGTGTGTGTGTGTGTGTGTGTGTGTGTGTGTGTGTGTGTGTGTGTGTGTGTGTGTGTGAGAGAGAGAGAGAGAGAGATTAACGCTGTACAAACAAGGACAAAAACCTTGAAGCACGTCGGAATTTATATAAATTTAAATGAATAAATGAACCGCTTTTTTTCTCAAGGTCAGCTACTGTATATGTTGCACACTCCCCATCCAAGAACCCCATGATATTAAATTGGAGAGGGGAAACGGTTGGAAAGTGTAGAGGGGGGAGAGAGAAAAGTGAAAGGGGGAGAAAGAGAAACGTGGAGGGGGAAAAGTGGGAGGGGGTGACTGAAATTGAAATGAAAGGAGTAAAAAAAGGAAAAAAACGACGCGCAAATGTAAAAAGGGGGGGGGGGGGATAATAGTAGCAAAATTAAACTACAGTTTATCACGAGCAATTGTGCCCAGCATTAGAATTTCTTTTGCTCCGACCTTTTATGAACGTCATCAATTTCTAATTGGGTTTGTTACTTGGTCTGACGTCATAAAAGGGCGGAGGAAAAGAAACTCTAATGCTGGGCACAATTGCCTGTGAATTTGGCTTCCGTCATTTATGACGTGACGGGTTACCCCGCTAGTTTTTTAATATTTCATGGCTTAATTTTATATTAAGGAATGTTTTTAAAATACGGGGTGCAAAGGTCTTAAAAAAGTTATTTTTGTCCATTATAACGTGAGGTGAAAACTCACTTGAATACGTAGTCTCGTATCGGACGTCCAAGATGACGATCCTTTCTACGCAGAGACAAAAGGCAAGGAAGAGCTGTGTGAGATAGAAGGAAAAAAATATATATATAAATGGATATTACGTTCCGAAGAAAGATTCGCAGGAAAACCACGAAGAAGAAAAAAATCAACGTCATTTCACCGGGAATTTTTTGAAGTCCTTCGGGTTGCTCGTCGTTAAAATCTTCAAATGACTCATCGTTATCGTTCTGTAGAGTTATCGAAGATTGAGTATCGCTGTCACAGCCGTTTAACTCTGCCAAGAGGCTTTCCTCGGACGGACCTTCGAGACTCCTTCGTACTTGTTCGACCGTCCTGTTCAGATCGTTTTCGATCAGTTCGGTGTACTTTTCGGCGAACAGTTTCTTCTGGTTTTTGTCTTTCTCACATCGAAACACTTCGTTCACGGGAAGAACATCTGGAATTTCGGATGAGACGACCATTTCCTTTTCACCAGTTGCGTGAAGTTTATTGTTTGTGGCCGCCTGCATTAGCAGTTGCTCCCATTGAGAACTATCCCACGGTTCAGAAAACTCGGTAGCGCTACTACCGGTCTCGGACGGCACCTTTCTCTGCGGCTGCGACACTCGTAACGAAGACGTCTGTTGAAAACGATGTGTTCTTATCTCTACTGCTTCGACGTTAAAGTCCTTTTTGGTTCTCATCGCCGGTTTTATCGGTTTCGATGAAAATAAAGGCCGTTCGGACACTTTATTGGCCACAATCGGAGTGGAGGTGTTTGGCATGGAAGTTACGACGGCAGCGATGCCCTTTTCTTCTTCGTCTCCGTCACTTTCGTCGCTTTGCATGTTGTCGTATTCGGAAACACGCAGTAAATTACTGACGGTCAACGGTTTGATTTCTGGTACTTTGAGCTGTGGTTGCTTTTGGGTGAGAAGTTCCTCGATGGTGACCGTAGCACCCGAATTGTCCATACTGTTACTGAGAAAACTGTTTGTCAGATAGCCTCCCGGAGGCCTCATAACTGGAAAACGAGGACCTACAAACGTTCCTTTGGATCTCATTTGCACCAAACCAACTTCATCGTCGTCCGTCACATCGACGACGCACTCGTCGTCGTCTTCGCTCGAAGATTCGGTATCGGAAGGCATCGAGCCACAGTGTTTCGAATACCATTCCCAAGACGAGTCCAACCGCCAAGAAGCCTCGTTAAATGATTTCCCGTGTTGTTTCGTCAACGTTGTCGCCGTCGATAGCGGATAAGCCTCGATTGGAAGATCCGTAAACCGTTGTAAAAGTAGAGGCCGCTTTGGTGTAGTTTTGTTTGGTTGTGTGGCTCGTGGCAAAGTTGCTCGTTTCGTGTTTTCTGATGAAATATCATCACCGACGACGATAGCTGCCGTGTCTTTGACACCACCGAGACCTCTGGATACCAGAAGTTGAGAAGACGACGAACTGAAACCCACATTAACGACTCCACCTCCTAAATCAGTACGAACACAACTGTCTTTAGAATGTAGGTCTGTCAGACTAGAAGATAGTTGATGACGGATATCGCGGATTCTGATCTTTGACGAGGAAGCTATCGGTGGCTTCGGTTTGAACCTCTCTCGTAACGACTTCTTAACGTCGTCGTCATCGACAACTTTCTCGGTCTCTTTCGGTTGTGACGATTTACTAGGATCAGAATGTCTTTGTTCTAAAACGTGGTGGCCGTAAATGTTTATAAGTTGATTCGTTTGTGTCTTTTTCGCTTCCTCTTCACTTTCTGCTTGAATAGGGTTCAAAGAATCGAGCGGTTCCGAATAGAACGGACTTTGCATCTTACGTGGTTCGCCCTCTAAAGAAATTTTTGTCGAAACTGGGACCTGAGGCACTGGAACCAATATTAAACCCAGTTTGTTACGAGCTTCGTGTTGGCCACTTTTAAGTTCCGTTACGATCGGATTTTCTTTTTCGTTTTCGCAATTTTCTTGACTGTTACGAGCAAGTACTTTCTCTTGATCGGTCTGGTTTTCCGAACCGACGTAATCCCAACTCTGTGTTGAGTTTTGTGACGCAGCTTCGAGTGCTCTCAAGGCGTTAACCACTTTCAGTTGTTCTCCCCGCAAACACGGTGGCTCGTTAGAAACCGGACTCGGACTGTGGATCCAGATATCTTCGTAATCACTCGCCTTATCGGCTACACTACTACAATGATATCCGGGAGGAGATTCGATACACGGAACAACGGGTGGTCGCGGTGGTGACATTTTTCCTTTTCTGGTCAGTGTAGCCGTCGTAGTCGTGGTCAAAGTGGGCTCCGGAATCACTTCCGTTTCCACCACTTCGCCTTCACTCTCGATAGGACGAGATTCGACTTCGACCGGAAGTGTCGCCGTACACTGGTTCACATGGAAGGTGACCGTCGTCGTCACCGTGAAGTTCGCCGGAGAACTGACACTTATCGGAGCCGTTGTATTCGTTCGAGTGTTTCCGACTGGACTCGTGACCCATGTCGGAGAGATCGAATACCATCTCGGAGGTGGATCTGGTCGACCGGATGATGTTCTTTTAAGATATTGTCCGTTGGATGTTGGTGAGGTGATTGCGTCTCTAGAGGAGGATGCAAATGAGGAAATAGAGGCACTAGATGAAGAAGAACTCATGTTGTTCGTGTCTTTGAAGGTTGACATCGGAGGAGAGCCGAACGTTGTCAAGTGAGGTCTGTTCGTAACTGTTGCCGTTGTCGCTGGTAAAGGCATTATGGGTTTTGGAGATTTTAATGGAGAACGTTGTGGAGATGCTAAAGACGATACCCAGAATTCTGAAACGGAATAAAATTCACAAAAAACATTATTTAAATGAAGATCTTGTGGTTTTTAAGACGTTTTATGAAAAGCTGATTTTCATGCTGATATCTTTCAAAATAAACTTTTTTTATAGATTAATATTAAAAAAAATAATCATCAGCTTAAAATTGGGTTATTTTCAAACTTGATATAAAAGCTTATTTTAAAAATCAAACACCCTTAAAGTCAAGTTAAATTATTGAGCTACCTTTCTAGTTTTTAACACTTTTAATTTTCTCATAATTTCTCTGAATCACATAAAAGTATTGATTATCTTTCAAAATAAACGTTTTATCGACAAAAATTAAAAAATATCATTTGCTGAAAATTGAGTCATTTTCAAACTAACATGAAAAGTTTATTTTGAAAGATATCAACATGGAACTGACTGAGCAGCTACCCTTCTAGTTTTTAAAATACTATCAAGTTTTTCTCCTGAAAGACAGAATAACCAGAATTTAAAACTATCTCAAATGAAATAAACTCGGGCTCTCTCACCTTGGCCAAGAAGAGCTAGCGAGGATAACTCCTGTTTGGTCGTTGTTTCCGTTATGATTCTCGGAAGCGTCAACTGTACCGGAAGTTCATCGCTGTGAAGAAAAGCGATACATTACATCTTCTCCCATTTTTTAAAAAGAAGAATGTTGAATGTATTTTTCGTACCAACACTGGCAGTAGTGTGCGACTAGCATCGGAATGGCAGAGAAATGGTTATCCGATCCTTCGAGTCGAAGTTTGTTGCCGATTGCTTCGACTAGATAATGCTCGATATAAGGACCTTTCTCTTCGGGAAGCCGGACAGTGATGGCCATCGTGTTCGCTTGACTCGACTGTCGAATTATAAAATTCTGAAAGAAAAACAAAACATAAAAATTAGAATGTCGAATGGAACTTAAACTAGAAGGGAAATCGTTAAAAAGTACCCCGATTTCCTTGCCCTGAAGCAAATGAACCGCTCCTGCTCTGTAGATACCTCGTAAGAACCACACGGGATGTGTCAGAATCAACCTCTCGAGAAGAGAGATCGAACAAGGTTGGCCGTAATCGGATTCATTCTCGGAATAAGTCAGATTTTCCCACTGTGGCCGTTCTTCCGAAGGAGATGCGACGGTTTCTTCTCGTACTCCTTCGTGGACACCATTCTCGGAACTATCACTACCACGATGATCCTATATTAATGAAAAACGTCGACCGAAAATGAAAATTTCGTAAATATGGCACGTGTATGCGTACTCTCGGACATCCCCCCTCCTCCCGCGCCAACATACACTCTCCTCATTAGTGAAAAGCAACATGCAACATGCGTGTTGTAAAAACCAAAAGAGAGAACACGTAAGAAAGATATGAAAATGGTGTTGTTTGAGGTTAGGCGACTCTTGTGATTGACATTATACCTTCCCGCCACCAATGGAGGCCAATTCTTGCATACGAATAGCAGGAGATAGAACTAAAGGGGCGTTGATGATGGTGTCTGTCGTACCATCGCCGGAGGAACCGACGACGACGACGACATCGTTCGATGATGGTGTCGTCCGTGATGGTGGTGTTGGTTCAGCTTCGTGTGCCAGTCTCGGAATAGTGTGTTCAGATATACCGCTTCTCCTCCTAATTAATCAGAAGAAGAAAAAACGAAAACCGTGAAATCGGGGAGGTTTTTTGTTGTTGGTGTCATCGTATTACCTTGGGTTGATGCTTGCCGTTCGACCGCTCCACGAAACTCTGGACTGTTGTTGTTGGTTTCCGTTGGATCTTGCGATGACGCCAGAAGTTGTCCTCTTGGTATAGGGTAGTGATGTCGCTGAATGTCCATGTTGTTGTTCTTGTTTATTATGATGATGATGATGATGATGATGCTGGTGCTGGTGGTGATGATTGTGATTGTGTGGCGAAGGTTCGTTGAGATCGTGAAGCATACAATCCAAATCTTTTGCAATACTATTCAGTAACTTGAAGTAAAAAACAAAAGTAGTCAAGGTTTTAAAACCAACTCATTTCTTAAGTTTGTTAGAAACTAGAACGGTAGCCGAGTCACATAGTGGTATTTACATGTTTGAAACCTTTCAAAATAAATTAAATATTAAATAAATAAATATTGACAAAAATTCAAAATAAACTTTTTAGTGAAAAAATTCAAAATAAACTTTTTAGTGAAAAAATTCAAAATAAACTTTTTAGTGAAAAAATTCAAAATAAACTTTTTAGTGAAAAAATTCAAAATAAACTTTTTCGTGACAAAAATTCAAAATAAACTTTTTAGTGAAAAAAAAAAATCAAAATTAACTTTTTAGTGAAAAAAATTCAAAATAAACTTTTTAGTGACAAAAATTCAAAATAAACTTTTTAGTGAAAAAAATTCAAAATAAACTTTTTAGTGAAAAAATTCAAAATAAACTTTTTCGTGACAAAAATTCAAAATAAACTTTTTAGTGAAAAAAAAAAATCAAAATTAACTTTTTAGTGAAAAAAATTCAAAATAAACTTTTTAGTGAAAAAAATTCAAAATAAACTTTTTAGTGAAAAAAATTCAAAATAAATCGTCTGCTTTTTAAAGCTTTGTTATTTTTTAAACTAACATAAAAAGCTTATTTTAAAAGATATCGTGATTAAATTACTCTTTTAAGTGATTAAGCTACTCTTCTAGTTTCTAAAAAAAACACTTTCCAGTTTCTCTTAATTTTGCTCTTCTGAAACACAGAATAATTTTACACTTTAAAATTACCCTTTGAAAAAATTCAATGTTTGTTAGAATCTAGAATAGTTCACGATACACGACATCTTTTAAATTAAACTATTTGTGGCAGTGTTTGAATAAAATGTCACAACGAGGCAATAAAAAACGTTTATTTTTAAAGATGTCGTTTTTTTTTGCAAAAAACTAAGAAGAAAAAAATCGTTAATTTTCTTAGAAACTAGAATTATTTGTAGACTGTATTAAAAAATACTTTCATAATACATAATACTTTTTAATACAGTCTACAAATAATTCTAGTTTCTAAGAAAATTGAGGATTTTTATTCATAAAAATTTTCATTCAAATCATTTCAAAAATATCAACTGGAATAGTTTCTCAATCTGTGGCCCAAGTGCCAATTGTGAAGTAACAATCCCATTTAGATCAACCAACAATTGTTTTTTTCTTAAATAATAAAAACCGGTTAGAGGCTAGACTTTTCTAGTTGACAACTTATAGTAACTAGACATCTAGCCTCTCTAACCAACAATTTCTGATTAGAAAAAAGCTTAACTGCCGTTGCTCTAATGATAACTGAAGATTACTTCACAATTGGCACTTGGGCCACAGATTGAGAAACAATTTTGCTATTTTGCATAAAAATCCGATCCGTAGTAATTATTTTCAGGTAGGCGTTTGATCACATTAACAATTGCAGGTTCTTTCAACTTTTCTGACACACTTTTAAAAAAGTTTTGAAGGTTCATTCATAATATTGGATTTGTTGTTATTCGTGCCCTAAATTGAGAAACCGTGACGATGACGACTACGGTGAACCAAAAAGCCGAAATTGTAAAATATTTTACCCAAACTAACTAATCACGGTCTGTTTCTATTCTATAAATGGGGCCACAACCTTGAAGAAGAAGAAGAAGAAGAAAAGATAGAAATTTTAAAGTGGCTCCATAATTCCAACCCATAAATGTACACAAATTTATGATTGGAGAACTATTTATAAATAAGACACACTTTTTTTATTGTATGACTGACTGACTGCCTAAGAAGGATTTTATTTATAGGCAGAGAAGCTCAACAGTTTGTCAAAACATAAGATTACCAACAATGATATATCATTATGGCAATGGGGGGGTTTAAAAAAAGCCTCGTTTACAAGCTGATAGTCTTCACGATAGTTGCTGTCATGAGAGCAGCAACTATCGCGAGAACTATCACCGTGAAGACCACATGATAGTCACTATCACACTGTTTCGCAATAGTTACTATCACAACTATCTTCGTTTGACTATCGATAGTTTGATAGTACTGTCGCAATATAGTAATAGTTGTTGAGTGACCGGCGCTTGTAGGGAGAAATATCTACTTTGTAGGGAAATTTGGCTTCTGATGAAGGGAGAGAGAGAGAGAGGCAACACTGTTGTTGACTCAATGATATCCGGTGAAGTAGACGTCACACTGTCACATGTGACAGACAACTATCACCGTTACTTCAAGACATGTAGACAGTTGTGCTATCGTGAGAGTGAACTATCGCAACTTTCATGACAGCTACTCTCAAAGAAAGAACTGTCGCCACCGTGAAAACGAGGCTTAAGTTGTGTTTCGTGTAAAAAGCTGGGTACAGACGGTCAATAATGGCTTGTCAATCCTGGACATGTGAACCTTAGCAATTGGGCAAAGCAAAAAGAATTATGCTTTTTTTTTATTGTAATCAGAGACCAGTTAGAGGCTAAATAGAATACTTCTCAAATTAAATTTCATGGTGTAATAAACTTTGATATTTTTAGAGGTGGGGGACGAATCCTAAATTTTCTCGAATCCGAATCCTAAAACGTTTTCGAATCTCTCGAATCCTTCCTATAAGAATCCTATATTATTCATTAAGAAGATACAAATAAATGAAATAATATTAAATATTAAATTATTAATAATAAAAAAACACAGTGTGGCTTCACTCAGGGTCAGGGGCCACAAGGTGATGATATTGGTGATCCGGGTCCGACCGCCGAAATTGTAACAATCGCCGGTTTTTTTTTGTTAGTGAACGCGTTTATTGGACGTCAATGGAGTTAAAACTAATTTTACCAAAGTTTTTAACAGTTTTTTTTTTAAAGTTAGAATTCGTAAGATTCGAAAAGACGAAAAAAAGCGCGAAGATTCGAGTTTTCGAATCTCGAATCTTTTTCAAGATTCGAAGATTTGAGTTTTCGAATCTCGAATCTTTTTCAAGATTCGAGGATTCGAATGTCCCATCTCTAGTTTTTTTAATGATCGTTTTAGATTGTAATGTAACATTGTTGGCACCCTTAGCTGGTTCAATCCGATATTAATATTTCACTGAACTGTTTTTTTATGTGAGGTGGTTTTTTCTAAAGGTGAACATATTTATTTTGAATTTGCCTATCTGAGCTAATTTCAGGTGTCAGGAGGAACACACACACTTCCTGAGTAATTCGAATTTTGTAATTAGTTTTATTTATCTGAAAATTCCTTGTATACTTTTTATTATGTATTGTTTTTTTTTTACCAGGTTTGTAGTGTTTGAAAACAGATGTAGACCTCCTCCTCCTCCTCCTCCCACCTGAGCTCTGTTTCTCCGTTTATGATTCATATTTGTAGTTGCAGAGAAGGTGGTTCGGTTCAGTGACTGACTGAATGAATGAATGGAGTTGAGGGTGGACGCCGCCTACGAATTATAAACTGAATTTCTAGGGTTTCTCTGCTGTCTTCTTTTTATGGGCGATGGAAATTTAGGTTTCTGACCATAATTTAAAGCCATAAAAGAAAATTGGTTCGAGATGATGAAGGGGGGGAAAAAAAGGGTGGACAGATTTATAAGAGCAACAAAGGATAAAAAAAAAACCCCCCAGTCAAATTATTTTGGTCTTTTTGTCTCCTAAAAAATGTTTGTCTCCTATTCTAGTTTCTAAAAAAAAAAACTTACAATTTTTTTTCAGTTTTCCATTTGAAAGATGTTATATTATGGAACAAAATGCAATCATTTTTACATTTCTCGTAGGTTTTCTGGTAGTTTGTAGTTTTCTGCAGATTTTCTTGCATTTTTTTTTCTGCAAACTTCCTCTACAATTTTTCTACAATTTTAACATTTACATAGTTTTTTGCAGACTTTCTATAGTTTTAAAACGTTTTATGCAAATTCCCTATACATCCTTGCATTTTCTGTAGTTTTAAATAATTTTCTGCAGACTTTCTGCAGTTTTAAATAGTTTTCTGCATATTTTTGCTGTTTTCTTACAGATTCCCTACACATTCTTGCATTTTCTGCAGTTTTAAATATTTTTCTGTAATTTTAAATCATTTTCTGCAGACTTTCTGCAGTTTTGAATAGTTTTCTGCACATTTTTGCTGTTTTCTTGCAGATTTCCTACACATTCTTGCATTTTCTGCAGTTTTAAATCATTTTCTGTAGACTTTCTGCAGTTTTAAATAGTTTTCTGCATATTTTTGCTGTTTTCATGCAGATTTCCTGCACATTCTTGCATTTTCTGCAGTTTTAAATCATTTTCTGTAGATTTTCTGCAGTTTTAAATAGTTTTCTGCACATTTTTGCTGTTTTCTTGCAGATTTCCTACACATTCTAACATTTTCTGCAGCTTTTTTTACAGTGATTTTCTGGTTTTTTGAAAGCGTTCTAAAGGTTTAATGCTTGTTTTCTATAATTTTCATGTAGTTTTTTTTACAGATTTTTTGTTGTTGTCATTTTCTACCGTTTCTGTGTACAATGTTGACGTCAATTTTAGAAACATAATTAATTATTGATAAATTTGTACAACCGAGTTTAATTTAAATAATCTCTCTTTTTTTGAAACGAGTGAAAATATCAGATCGATTAGTAATGTCTAGATTTTAGTCTTTTTTTCCAGACACAAAACACACTCAATGCCATTAATTTTAGAAAAAAACAACACATTTTTAGGTCGACAGGTGAATGAGTCATTATATTCTCTTTCAGTCGCGTAGAATTTTTGGCAAAAAAAAAAATTTAAAATTGTGGGAAAAAGTGTTTTGAAGGCGAAAAAAAAAAAGGCTTCAAGTTTTGTAATTTTTGTTTCCCCTCTCAATTTGTCTCTTTTTTTAAATAAGTTTATTTTAATTCATAATAATGTTGAGTAATTAGTAATATAACATCCTGCAATTTAAAAAAAATCATATGACTCAAGCTTTGCAGTGAAGCCCCCCTAATTTGGAGGGGAGGGGGCCCCCTCCACGTTTTTAAATGAATCCATCGGTCAATAGCTGATTAATCTTTTGTTCACGTAACACATCCATTGATGATAATTTGTGTGACGTCATCGATGATTATTCAGCAAAAAATTATTGATTGATGGATTTTTTTTTTTTAAAAAAAACGTGTTTTAAAATTTCACTGGTCCGAATTCAAGAAGGAAACTTGAAAATTTTAACCTAGTTAATATTTTAATAATAATTAGAATTTGTAATTAGTAGTTACGGTAAATAATATATTCATAGTTTTAATTTCGTCCATAAATGATAATTCATGTGACGTCATCGATGACTATTCAGCACGAAAACTATTGGATTAATTGTTTTTAAAAGTTTTACGGCCTAAATTCAAGATGGAAACCTTTAACTTCAACTTGTACTCTCTAAATAAGAGTTAAAAAATATGAAAAATCCTGTTCAGCTTAAGCTGTACGAGCTTGTAAAGCTCTTTCGCGCTTTTGGCGGAATCTATACAATTATAGCTTTAACTTGGAGGCTAGCGATTCCTAAACGAAAGAATACTCCACGTTCAAATATTACTTTTGTATTCTTTTAAATAGGAACCACTAGCCTTCAAGGAACCGCTGGCCTCCAAGGAACTGCTAGCCTCCAAGGAACTGCTAGCCTCCAAGGAACTGCTAGCCTCCAAGGAACTGCTAGCCTCCAAGGAACTGCTGGCCTCCAAGGAACTGCTAGCCTCCAAGGAACCGCTAGCCTCCAAGGAACCGCTAGCCTCCAAGGAACTGCTGGCCTCCAAGGAACTGCTAGCCTCCAAGGAACTGCTGGCCTCCAAGAAACAGCTAGCCTCCAAGGAACTGCTAGCCTCCAAGGAACTGCTAGCCTCCAAGGAACTGCTAGCCTCCAAGGAACTGCTAGCCTCCAAGGAACTGCTAGCCTCCAAGGAACCGCTAGCCTCCAAGGAACCGCTAGCCTCCAAGGAACTGCTAGCCTCCAAGGAACTGCTGGCCTCCAAGGAACTGCTAGCCTCCAAGGAACTGCTGGCCTCCAAGAAACAGCTAGCCTCCAAGGAACTGCTGGCGTCCAAGGAACTGCTAGCCTCCAAGCTAAGGCTGTAAAGTAATATAGATTGCGATAAAAGCGCGTAATAATCGTGAAAAATGTTGTACAACTTGTACATAGAGGCTATACGCGACTTCTAACTGGAAATAATTTTCGTAACGCGGTTTTTTATGTTGCAAATTACTCTGTCTCCCTAGAGAGTTCAAGTTGCAGTTCAAGCGCCAAGTTTTCTTCTTGAATTTGAGCCTAAAACAAACCTAATGGATTGGTCGCTAATTAGCGACTAATTATAATTCCTTTGAGATGTTAAAAGGGTGGGGGGGGGGAGAAGAGATTAATTGTCGAGAGACCAAAAAAAGGGGGGATTTGAGTACATTGTGACGTCATAAATTCCTAATTGATGATAAATAATACTTACGCCATATGCCATCGTTTTATAGATCGCCAAAATTATATAAAGACGAAATTTAATACACTTTTTTTTACAATATAGTTTGTGATTTAGATTTTTTTTTTAAAAAAAAACTTATGTTTTCAACATTAACAACAACAATGAATCCATTTCCTTGATTTTCTTCTTTTTCATCTTTTTACCGCATTTAATCTTCATTGGGATGTAATCCAAATTTAGAAACACGTTATTGTCGATAAATACACGAGAGAAAAACACACAAAAAGGAATAATTGACGTTCAATTTTAATCCTTTTTGTAATGACGATGATTGTCGCCTTTCAACAACAAAATTACAAAGAAATGAACTCATTCCATTGAATCCATAAACAGAATAACAGATCACAGTCGGCCGCCGCCGCCGCGCCGACGACAGTAACATTCTGATAAAAAAACACATTAATCGTCGCCGCCGCCGCCGCACTTTTAATGGCGACCGCTAGTTTTTTTTTATACGTAGGTTGGGTTGCGAACAGCTGTTTTTAAAACTGAATTTATTCTATCTTTCACAAGCAAAATTAATAAGAACTTGAAAGTGTTTTAGAAACTAGAAGGGTACTGTAGCTCTATCACATGTTCATGTTGCTATCTGTCAAAATAAACCTTTTTATAGACACATTTAAAAATATCAGTTGGATCACTTTTCAAACTGACACAAAAAGTTTTATTTTGAAAGATATCAACATGAATTGATTGAGCTACCCTTCTAGTTTCTAAAACACTTTCAAGCATTTCTTAATTTTGCATCTGAAAGACAGAATTGTTAGTTTGAGAGGCGTTTTCACTTTAAAACCGTCACAATGGACATAAAACTTTTTTTTTTTTGAATTAACATCAAGAGAGAAAAAAATCAAAATTTATTAGAAAGTTAAAACTAGGAGATAACTAAAAAGTTCAAATTCTCTTAAAGTTTATTTTGAAAGATATTGTCACGAGCAGAGAGTAGTCTACTATTGCAGTTTCTAACAAACTTTCAAATTTTATCTTAATGTCGTTGGAACCCTGCTTAGAGGCTTTAATTTCATCCTTATTTAGTCAATACTAATTCATTCAATGTTTCATTCATTCATTCTTTTTCATTTCATTCATTCCAAGACCTTGCAAATTGACCTAATGACTTATGCAAATGACATTGAACAAAATATATGAAAAAACGTAACAGTTCAAGATGTGTTCAAGAGTGTTGTATTTATTCATTGCATTTGATTTTCCAATCATCCAACAAAGAAAATAAAACTTTCATTCAAACGACTCGTAGTCGAATAAAAACACGGAATTGATTAACTCACAACCTAAAGCTGTGATCACTGCTAAACAGAAAGGCTAACAATTATAAAGATAACAAGAACCAATACATCGGTTTGAGTTGTAGTGAATGGATCGTAACATAATTGATATACTTAAAACTAAGTTAACTGTTCATGTTTGATACTTGGAATTACAGGATCAGCTTTATTTGGGGATTTAAGGTCACTGGTTACAGCTTTGGGTTGTGAGTCGCAGCGAGTCAATCCTGGCAAACGGCCAGAGCCTCTTCGCGTTCTTCGAGCAACTCCTTTGCTGTCACGTCCAATTTGTCACGAGCAAAGTCATCAATTTCGAGACCCTTCGTAAAGAAAGAAAACAAAAATACATTCATTAAAAGGGATTGAAAAATATTTCACTTTTTAAACGTGGTTTTAAAGTGTTAACTCTGATTATTCTCTGTCTTTCAGGAACAAAACGAAGAGAAATGTGTTTTAGAAACTAGAAGGGTAGCTCAATCACTTAAGAATATATTTTCATGTTGACATCTTTTTATAGACACAAATTAAAACATATTGCCTGCTTAAAGTTGGGTTAGTTTCAATCCAACATAAAAAGCTTATTTTAAAAGATATCAACATGAAAAAATACCGTTGGTTGATTGAATTACCCTTGTAGTTTTTAAAACACATTCAAGTTTCTCTTAAACTTGCTTCGGAAAGACAGAATAATCAGTGTTCGAGGAGCATTTACACTTTAAAACCATCTTAAAAGGAGGACTTTTTAATACTAACAGGAACAATCTTCCAGTTGTGGTCTGCGCCGATGGTAACGGGAAAACTGTAAACTACATCGGGAGGGACTCCGTAAGATCCGTCAGAATAGACCGCCATCGATGTCCATGTGTTCTGAAACAAAAAAAGGGGAGGAGGATTAGTACGATGCTTAAAAAAAAGAGGAAATGTCGCTAGTTACTGCGGCCGTTCCGTTCCACCAGTCCTTCATGTGGTCGCTGGCAGCCTTGGCGGCCGACATTGCACTCGACAGTTTTCTTGCGGCTATGACAGCGGCACCTCGTTTCTGAACCACATTTATGAATTCGCTCTTCAAGTAGACGTCGTTTTTGATCGCTTCGTATACTTTCATCCGTTTTCCTCCGACTGTGACGGAAGCGTGACGAACGTCTGGAAACTGAGTAGAAGAGTGATTTCCCCAAATAATCACATCCTTCACTTGGCTGTTTGCGACACCGAGATGCAGTGCAATCTATAAAATAAAAATCGGAATGTTATTAAGATTTTTTTTCCCCGATCAGCTGGTTTTCAAACTCTGATTAATCTACGTTTTAAATGAGCAACACTAAAGAGAAATTGAAAGTGTGTTAGAAACTAGAACGGTAGCTGAATCACTTAATGGTATTTTTAAGTTGATGTATCTTTCAAAATAAACTTTTTATTTGAATCATTTTCAAACTTACATAAATAGTTTATTTTGAAATAAAATAACATCAAAATACTCTTAAAATAAATGAGTTACCCTCGTAGTTTCTCAAATACTTTCAGGTATCGCATCATTTTTTGTTCTTTAAAAAATAGAATAACCTGAGTTCGGGAGAAGTTTACACTTTAAAACCAGCATAAATATAAAATATGAATTTTTCATAAGATTTTTTTAATGAAAATCAATTGATTACTTGAGCTTGAGCTCGATTTTGATCGAGTCTGGTCATGGCAGAGAAGTTCTCTTTTGGAATGGACGGAGCATACTTGCTACAAATCAAAGCATTTGTATTTGCCGGATTTCCGACGACCAACACCTGTAGATTTCCAACAAATATTAAGACTTCAAAAGTTTCGATCGACCGAAAATCGTTCCGACTATTTACTTTAACGTTCTTCTTTGCGTGAGTGTCGAGAGCTTTGCCCTGACTCTTAAAGATCTTTACATTGGCCGCCAAAAGATCTTTCCTTTCCATTCCCTCTTTTCTCGGCATGGCTCCAACTAAGAAGGCAGCCTCGATGTCCTTAAAGGCCACAGATTCGTCTGAAGTTGGAACAACACCTTTAAAAAAAAGTTAAAACGACAATTTTAAACAATGTTACGATGTTCAGAATATTTCGAAAACGGTAATACCTGCTAGAAGTGGCAGAGAACAGTCCTGTAGTTCCATAACGACTCCTTCGAGGACTCCGACCATTGGAGGGATGTCGAGAAGATGTAGAATGATCGGTTGGTTCGGTCCGAAGACATCTCCTTTTCCGAGCATGTACAGCAGAGAGTAAGCGATCTGACCGGCGGCTCCGGTTACAAGGACACGGATTGGTACTGTAGACTATTATAAATTCAAATTTTCAGAAAATAAACTACTGTAATTCATATCATGAGATTAGAAACACTGATCAAAGTTCATGAATCATTACATATATCGAGGACTGATATAAAACCATATATATATAAATTACTAACTAAAGTTAGAAAATTGTTTGTGATCATATCAGTTATAAAGTGTGAACGCCTCTTGATTTCTGATTATTCTATCTTTTAGATGCAAAATGAAGAGAAACTTCAATGTCGTTTAGAAACTAGAAAGGCTATTTTCACACTGATATCTTTGAAATTAAGTGTTTTAAATTAAGTTTCTCTTCATTTTACACCTGAAAGACAGAATAATCAGAGTTCGAGAGGCATATTTACTTTAAAAGTTTTAATATGTTCGTTTTGGACAAAAAAGGTACGAAATTTTCATTAATTTCGATAATTTTCGATATTTTTTCTACCCGTGATTTTTACATATTTTTCTCGTGGAACAAAATATGGAGAAAATCTTCATCTTTTTTTAACCCAATGAGAACCATAATACTATGGTTTGCATAATAAAACATTTGTTTACAAATCATTAATTAAAACACGTTTAACGTTTGGCGGGGAAATTAAAAAGAGGGGGGTTGATGACGTCATATCGAAAGTGCAAATCTCAATGGGCCCATTAAGATAAAGGTCAAGTTTTGCGTTTTCTTTCATTTTTTAACACATATTTTGAGTTTAAAAGTTAATTTATGACAATATGCAAAGCTTAATCATCTTTAGTCGCATAATAAATCGTTTTCACTTGAAAAATCGAAAGTTTCTTACCATTTTTCGAGCTCGAAAGGAAGGACACAAGAAACAGACGAACCGAAGAGTTGACGAAGTCGAACGAAGTAAAACGGTCGTTCAAGGGCGCATGAATGTCGGCATGAAGACGACTGATATGACGTCATCGAACGATCGGTTACGAAATTTGACGAAAACAACCGGAAAACGACGAGTTTTGTACTGTTATCAAACGAAGGCCATTGGATGAGATTTCGACGTCATTAGAACGACAACAACAAGGGCACCATTTATAATATCGTTTTGAAGCACTGAAAGTATCCTAATTCGCTACGAGAATAAATTACGATGGTAACCTAAGATGGCGGTCAACATTATATATATTTAAACGATAAACAAGCCATCTTAGTACAACCAATAAAAATTTATCTAGCTTCCAAATTTTATGCCGTATGCCAAATGTTATTTTATTTGGCCGCTGGCTCAAAATGTCAAGTAGCCGCCGTTTATATTTTTGTTAGGTTAATAACTTATAAATAATTATATTTGGCTCAATACAAACTAGTTTAATTGTAGATATTTTTGTCTTAGATTCAAAATATTCTTATATTCAAACCATATAAGATGAAATGGACCCTTCTAAATGTATTATTTTGAGCAAAAAGTTTTTAAGCCGCCGATTTGTTGTTGAATGAAGCGGCGCTACTTCTACCGGAATGAGAAAAACAAAAGAGCGCAGGGGGTTATGGGATTACGACGCCATGTTTATGTGGTAACAATACATTTTTTGGAATAGTGGAAGATGTGTTTTTGCAAATAATATGCACTCAAACGGGTAGAATTTTGTCTTTTTTGAACGATTTGGTGTAACCAAGAAATGGCCAGGTGAGTATGTTTGATTCTTTTTGATCGATTCATCGGCAAAATTCATTCATAATTCAGATAAATGAAGTTCGATCCTATGGCGTCACTTTACGCTTGTCTACTGAGTTTTCTTTCGTTTTTGTGACAATTTCTGACATTTTCACAAACATTTAAGTCAGATTTGTTTATATTATTGTTATGTAATTTGTTTCTTCTTCAACATACGAATAAAAATCTTTTAAGAGACCATGAAACGGTTCCAACTCCATGAAAAGTTTCGATTTGAACGATTGTTTTCAACTTCTGTCGCCTTGTTTTTAGTACTGATTTAGCTGTTTTTTTGTATTTTAGTCCTTCTATAACCTCAGGTTGGAGTAGTTTCCTCCCGACGGCTGAAAAAGAGAAGGATCAGAGTCAACTCGGTGTTGGAGGAGTTGGAACGGGAGGAATATCGAATCAGAATCAAGCTCAGAAGACGATGGGAATGACGTCGGCCATCAGTTTAGCTCTTCCTAAGCTAGTCGACCATCAAAGGACGAAGGACCTTGAAGAGGGACTCACTCCGTTCGCAGTATTTGAATCTGACGCGGAACTCAACCACAGGTTTAAATTTTCTAGCTTCTCATTGTTTGTCTAAAACATGGAAACATCAGAAATGCATTAAACTGTTGAAATATGCAGAAAATCTCTCTTAGCTGTATTAAACTGTAAAAGTAACTGCAAAAAATACTATGCAATTTATAAATTATGCAGCAAATTTTAAAATTATGGCGGGAACCATGTACAATTTGTACAAAATGTTGAAAAAACGGCAGTTAGCTGCTGAAATTCGCCAGAAAATTGTCAGAATATATTTTGCAAATTCTGAACATATGCAGAAAACGATTCTAATTTAGAAATAACTTCAAAAGCTGCTGGAAACTAATATATATGAAGCAAGTTGTAGAATTGTGCAGGAATTAACGGAAATAGTGTGTCTATACTTGTTATATAACTGCAAAAATTGCTAGAAAATGCTGAATTATGTTTGAGGAAACTGAAAAAAATCTAGCAAACTTTAGGAATATTTGGAAAGTAAAACGATTTTTTTATGAAGCTGCGAAAAGTTAACAAGAAACAGGAGATTTTTACAGAATTGTGCATTATCATACATATGATGATGCGATTTGTGATTCTTCTTGAGCTTTTTCGCCAATTTGCGGTTTTTTCTTAATCTCAGAATGGAGGTTCTAAGCAAAATCAACACTTTGGTCAAGCAATGGATTAAAGATGTGAGCCTCAGTAAGAATATGCCTCAGAGTGTGGCCGATAATGTCGGTGGAAAGATCTTCACATTCGGATCTTATCGTCTCGGTGTTCATACAAAGGGTTAGAAATTTGTGAACACATTCGAGGGAATTTTTTCCTTCATATCGTTGGTCTGTTTTTAGGAGCCGATATCGACACACTTTGTGTTGCTCCACGTCACATTGAACGATCGGATTTCTTTACTTCATTCTACGATCTTTTGAAGCTTCAACCCGAAGTTTCCGAACTTAGGGTAAGGAAAACGATTCTGTGCGTTTTTTTTTATGAATATGAAGTGCAAACGTTTGTTTTTGGCTTATTTCAGGCGGTCGAAGAAGCTTTTGTTCCAGTTATAAAGATGGATTTCGACGGAATCGAGGTTCGGTTTAGAGCAAGTTTTAACGTTGCTTCGAATGAATTCGAATTTTAATGTCTTCATTTGTTCGACAGTTGGATATGCTTTTTGCAAGGCTAGCTTTGAAAGAGGTTCCCGAAGATCAAGATCTTCGAGACGAATCTCTTCTCAAGAACCTAGATGCGAAATGTGTTCGTAGTTTGAATGGTTGTCGCGTTACGGACGAAATTCTTCACTTGGTTCCAAATATAGAGAATTTTCGTTTAGCTTTACGTTCCATTAAGTTGTGGGCCAAAAGTTTGTTTTTTTGTGTTTTTGTTGTTTGACTTTTTTGTTTTGTTTTTCTTAAACATTTTTGTCTTTATTTTCAGAACATGGTATTTATTCTAATGCTTTGGGGTATTTGGGTGGCGTTTCGTGGGCCATGTTGGTGGCTCGTACTTCACAATTGTATCCGAATGCTGTGGCTGCAACTCTTGTGTTAAAGTTTTTTTATGTGTTTTCGAAGTGGTTAGTTTTTTCTCGCATTCGAGTTGCGTGTGCCACACGTTTTTAAACTCGCCTCCGTTACTTATGCCGTTGTATTGGCTTTTAACGTCACAGTCAATTGAAAGAGTAAATTATTTCGGTTTCACTAAAATACAGAGAAGCAGTTTAATAGGCGCAAAAAAACATGTAAAATCGTGCAAATGGACAGATAATCCGTTTAAATTCGTGCAAAGAAATTACGTGGATTAATACAGAAAAGTATTTTTAGATGTTTATTGAAGAGTTGATTTTCGATTTTCTGGTTATTTTGCATTCATGAGAGCAACATTAAGAAGTAATTTTAAGGTGTGTTAGGAACTAGAATGGTAGCTGAATCACTTAATAGTAATTTCCTGTTGGTTCAAAGTAAACGTTTTATCGACAAAAACTTTAAAAATATTTTTGGCTTAATTTTAGGTGGACGCATTTTCAACTTGACATAAATGCTTATTTTAAAAGATTTCAACATGAAAATGTACTTAAGTGATTTGGTTAACCTTCTAGTTTCTAAAACACAACTTTCTGTTAATTTTACTCTTGAAAGACAAAATAGCTGTAGTTTAAGGAGCGTTTAACACTTTAGAGCCAGAAATGCACTGAAAGAAAAGGAAAAGCTTGTGTAGAAATGTGGTAACGCAATCTCCCACATCTTTTAGGTTCCTTTTAAATGCTTTTTATTCGTTTTGCTATTCGTTTTCGTTAATTTTCACATAATTTCGCTTTTTAATGTGTTTTTTCTGTGCATTAACATTCATTTCCACGTCTTTCTTTGATTCGTAATCGCTTTTTAAATACATTTCGACGTTTCTTTGCTAGTTTTTTTTTTTCTTAGCGTAGTCTAAATCAATGAAATATGCGAGTTTAAAAACGTGTGGATAGTTCGTTTTGTTTTGTTAATTGAACCATTTCATCTTCAGGGAATGGCCGAGTCCCGTTCTATTAAAGCCTCCAGAAGATAGTAAACTCGGTCTAGGTTTTCTCGTCTGGGATCCTCGAGTGAATCCTTCCGATCGGTTTCACTTGATGCCGATCATCACACCAGCTTATCCTCAACAGAACTCGACCTTCAACGTGTCGTACTCGACGCGCGCGATTATGGTCGAAGAATTTAAACAGGGGCTCGAGATAATGGAAGAGATTATGGACGGAAAAGCTCCGTGGTCAAAGCTGTTCGAACCTCCCAACTTTTTCGGAAAATACAGGTCCATTTCTAGTTTTATTTTTACGTTTAATTTTGGAGGATTTTTGAAGTTCTAAAAATGCTATTAACTTTGTAGGCATTTTATCGTTTTGATCGCTGGCGCGTCAAACAAAGAGGATCATTTGGAATGGTAAATTCGTTAATTAATCGGATCAAATCATTAATTTTGCTGATGTTTATGTTTATGGTTCATTTTGATAGGTACGGTCTCGTGGAATCGAAAATCAGGCTGTTAATTAGCAATTTGGAACGTAACCAGTTTATTACATTGGCACACGTTAATCCGGAATCGTTTTCTTCTCTGGAGCCTTCACCGTCTGTTACTTTTGCTTTGTATATTCGACTCTTGTGGTCGTGGCCCTTTTCGAGGTCGTTTCATTAATCTCGTTTGGTGTGGTGGGGTCTTTTTTCAGAGATGGCGAAGTTTCTTTGTGGTTTATCGGGCTGCAGTTCGCAAAAACGGAGAACCTGAATCTCGATTTAACTTACGACATACAGAGTTTCACAGAAATAGGTAAACATTTATTCTATTCTTCTAGGCGTAACTCAAAATTCTTGATTTTATCCGTTTCGTTTTTTTTTCTCTCCAGTGCACCGGCAAGCTGTGAGCATAAAAATGTTGAAAGATGGAATGCGGATCGAAGCAAAACACGTCAGAAGGTCTTTATACCTCGGAAGTATGTGTTCTTTCTTCACATTTTTAACTGTTGTTATATTTTCAGGAAGGAATTGAGTACGTACCTTCCTCAGAGCGTTCTAAACAGACACAAGAAACGCGACGGCTACGTAAGTTACACTTTTAAACGTTTGTTTGTATTATCGGTTTCGACGTAAGAATTTTTTTATTTTGCTTTCGTAAAGGTGAGTAAACGAAATAGTAGTCCTCTACGATCGGAAACGCGGAATCATGGCCTTTCTAATAGCAAGACCGATGCCTTGCTCAATAGATCTCAGAATTCTCCTCGCCCCGAGGTACTCGAGTACCGTCTACGTTTTTCAGCGATTTCTTGGAGGTTTTTTTGGGGGATTATTATTTTACTTCTTTTTTTTTTACGAGCAGACTCCACCAATGAATAGCGATTGTGTTGCGTTGGAAAATGGAACTCCCATGTCGGAACAAAGTTCTGGATCGTCATCGTCAGTTTCATCAACTTCTTCGAATCCTCCTTCTCAATCTTCTCTTGTAGATAGTCTCGGAGGCTCGCAACGCCTACGAAAACGTCCTAGCGATACCGAAATGGACCACACGTCGAAGAGGGGGAAAACGCAGGAGGCGATTGCCGTGGTATCGACAACGACGACGATAACAAACAGTACACAAGTGTCTTCTTCTACCTCACCGGCCGAAGTGCGACTCCCGTTTCTCGAGAGTGATTCTGAAGATTCGAATCGAGGTTTTCAGGTTAGATATATCTAGTTTCGTAATATTTTATGTCGTCTAAATTAAATGATTTATCCGATTCTGCGATTAGTTGCTTTTAAAGTGTAAATCCGCCCATTGGAACTCTTGATTATCCTGCTTTCTGGAGCAACATTAACAGGAACTTGAAGGTGTTGTAGAAACTAGAAGGGTAGCTCAAGCACTTAAGGGTATTTTCATGTTCATATTTTTTAGACTAAGTTCTTTAAGTCAGGTTGAAAAGGACCAAACTTTAAGCAGAGACAATATTATTTTTTTAAATATGTCTATAAAAGGTTTATTTTGAAAAAAATATCAGCATGAAAACCCCTGAAGTGATTCATCCACCATTCTAGTTTTTAACATGCTTTCATTTTCTTCTAAGTTGTTGTTGTTTTTCTGAAGCTGAGGAATAATCGGTATTCACCTGTTCATGAAAAATCTTAAACGTTTTATATATAGAGAAATGAAGTGGATCCTCTCAGTTCGACTTCGCTCGTGATAAGTAATGAGTCTTCGCCGTCTTGCGACGACAGCAGCGGCGACAGCGTGGTAAAAAGCGAGACGTGTTTGGCAATAACAGAAGAGACACAAAAACTGGTAATTTCATCGTGTGGTAAATCCTAGCATTGGCTTTCATTAATGATTATTTTAGAAGATGTAAAAGGAAAAGAGGTTGAATTTCAGGTTTGCTTATTTTTTATATCACAACATTTTTTTTGTCTTCTAACCCAAAGTAGCTTTTTTTAATAATCCCATTAATTATTATTATTGTTATTATTCGTCATACTTTCCATTTTTGCGGAAGAACGAGACAAAGAGAAGAGAGAAGTCGCCATTTTTTTTTTATAAATATAATAGCTTAAAACGAAACTATGTACTGTCCAATTCCAACGGCGTACGTCTGTGTCCGCAAACGAGAGCGAGAAAGAGAAGAAAACAAGGCTTTTTATTCGCCGTCGTTATCTTATTTATGTAAAAAAAATGTTTGTTCTTGTTTTTTTTTAAAGAGAAAAGAATGTTTTTTAATTATAATTTCATATCTGACCATTGTACTTTGTACCAAGGCATTTGGTAATAAAAGAATCCTGTTTGTATCGAACTTTTAAAACACTCTCGTGTGTTTACTTCCTTCTTCGGAGCCTTCTTTTTTTCCTCCTCCCCCATGTCACAAAAGAGTGATGTAGTGGAAATTGTTTAACACAAAAAATCGAATAACAAGAAATATATTTCTGATCTTTGGACCCTTTGGATAGATTTTTACAAAGGTTTTCTTTGTAAAGGTTAGGTAAAGTGGCCAAATAAGCTACAAAAGCATATGTTCCTCATATCGTACTCGTAGGCTCCTAACCATGTCCACTTAACTTAGCTTTTATAAATTGAACCTTGTGTTTTCCATGTAATTAAATTGAAGGGGTCCCTGTCTGAAGGTTTTAAGTTACATTTTTGTCATTTTGAGATACAGTAGGATTATAGGAACCAATTTTTTTTATTTATTCTTATCTAACTACTACTTATGGAAGTAAAAAAAAAATCTCTTTTTTTCTTTCTTTTCTTCACTAATGGGAGTTCGATTATGTGAACTTTTGAATATCGGAACTATGCGTGTCTGGCATTAGTTCCGATAATCGAAGTTCAATTGTACTTAAAGGTAAAGTTGGCAATCTGTTATGCTGACAGTAACAGTTGCAGGCGTATTGATGTAAATTTTCTGGAGAACAATAGGAGATTATTGTGTACTGCTTGTTGTAGTGGATAGGTCAGCAGTTAACCTACCTTAAAATCTTAAAAAAAAACTGTTAGTTAACACCTTCATGCATGGTGGACTCCTTCAATTAATTTAAGACGAAACGAAAACATTATTTAACGTAAAAAACCTTTTCGGTCGCAAGAATATATATTACCTAAATCCCTTTCATTAAACGAAGTAAAATTTTGCCGTATTTTCAAAATTTGCTTTAAGATAATATCTTTTAAAAAAACTTTTTATACACAAAAAGACAAATCAATGGTTCGGTTTCCTTTCGGGACAATTAACTTATAACGAATACTGTCCAATATAAAATTTCTGATTTTTGTAAAAAAAAATAGGTGTTGTTAAATTTTAAGTTTTAAATAATAATAAATGCTTGCATTTTAAGATACATTGGAAACCGTTTAAGTCAAAAACAGTTAACACGAAATAAAGTATATGTTTCGGTCTGGTTCTTTTTTTAACACGCAAAATTATTCTGGTCTCTTCAATTTCACGTTAAACGGTTTCCATTGTATTTTGTTAAACTTTCCATTTTCATCCTTATCATTGATATTATAGTACCATAGTTACATATTATAAAATCCATTTCAATTTTCTTTGAACGTGAAATTCGGTTAACACAAACAAATATTCCAACACCTTCCATTTAGTATTTAAACGAGTTTCCACTGTAAATTTAAACATCGTTATTTTTTATTAAGCTCTTATCTCTCTATTTAGATTTTAGCATATATGACAAACTGTGGACACTAGCAAGTTATTCATTTAAATACATTTAAATAAAACAATAATCAAGATCACAACTATCCACGATTATGAATTTCTTAAAACTGTTTTCGTATTTTGATATAGTTTTGTTTTTCTTTTGATTTCTATTTTATCTGTTGCTACAGACTGCAGCCGAAAAAGATTCCGAATCATCGGAAATTGCTCCAGAGAAAGAATCAACTAACGAAGCAAAATCGGTACCCGTTATGATCGATAAAAAGGTGAATTGTAATTAAACATTTTTAATTGAAAGTCTAAAACAAGTTTGTACAAAATGAATCGTTTTTTGTGTTTCTTTTTTTTTGTGTGTGCGTTTGAAGCATATGCTACTTCAGAGGCTATCGAGTAGTAGTAGTTCTGGAGAACTGATAGATGTTACTAGCCCCGAACCGACATCCGTTCTTCCGACGTCATCGATGAAGAATTCGATACGATTACATCTGAAATGACAAGATTAATCTTCTTTTTTTTCGATTTTTTGAGTTTTTCTTCTCTTTAAATATCTATTGTACAATTTGCTTTTCTTTTCTTTTCAGCATTTTTTTTTTGTTTGCACTTTGTAATGTTTCATATAGAGAGAATGAGAGTGCATCATCAACGTATTTCTTCTTCAGATGGCCACTTTTTACAACCAGTATAATTATTAATAGACCATTTTTTTTTTCTATTCCAGACAATTCGCGACAAATGATTTTTCGGTATTCTGTTTGTTTTTCCTTCCACTTTTTTTTTTAAAAAATAATATTGGTTTGTATTTAATTAGAAGCCGAGACTCGTTTTTAGGCTATTTTCTTTGTTTTTGTTTTTCTATTTGATGAAAAAGAACTTTTCTCTTGAATTTCTATTATAATTTTCAGTAGGTGAATTTTTTTTAAAGTAATTTTTTTGTTGTTGTCGTCAAACTTTAACAAACAAACAAAAAAAAAATACAACGATTGCTTCGAAAAGTGTAGACAATAGTTTACTTAATGGCATTTGTCATTTATCTATTTTGTGTGTTTTTATATGACGATGATTGATGAAGAAAATAAGATGTGTCCTTTTTTTTTTAAACGAAAAACCCCGCAAACATTCAATTGTATTTCTAATTAACGTTATTTAAATGTTAGATGTTTGCGATTAGCTTATTATTAAGACAAAAAAATTAATTATGCTTTTTTGTCAATCAATGGGTCTGTTTAGAGGCTAGAGGTGAACTTGCATTTAATTTAAGATTTAATTTAGAAAAATTAAGAGTTGTATTTTTAATGACTGTTTTTGGTCAAAAATGAGAGTTAAACTCATCGTCTTTTACGTGAAACTATATTTAAAGTTAGGTAGTTAAGCATTTGCTTTGACTAAGCAGTCATTAAGAATACAACTCTATGGATTGTATTTAACGATTGGTAAGTCAAAGCTATTGCTAAACTTGTCATCGTTTACTTGAAACTTTTTTTTTATAAAAAGGGAATGAGTTTAGCAATAGCTTTAACTTTGACTTAGCAGTCACTAAGATTACAACCATGAATAGATTGCTAAGAAAAAGGTGGTTTCGAACTGGTGAAGTTGTGATAAGTTTAATGTAAAAGTTGATGAGTTGCACTAGCTTTGACTTACATTAGCAATCATTAAGAATACAACTGTATGGATTGTATTTTTAATGATTGTTAAGTCAAAACCAGTGCTAAACTTGTCATCGTGTACATGAAACATTGTATACATTATGATCATGAGTTGAGCAATGACTTAGCACTCATTAAGATTCCGGCCATGAATAATTGCTAAGTCAAAGGTGGTTCTTAAATTTGACTTAGAAATTATTAAGAGTACGACTCTCGAAGTCTCGAAACAAGTCTTTTGATTGCAAAAAAAAAAAAATTGTTATAGTTTTTACTATGGCTTCTGTTGCCCCTTTTTCTTTTGCATTTTTATTTTGTTGGGTTTAAAAGTGGTTTATTAATGAGTGTATTTCACTCAAGTTTTCTTTTATAATCTTCTCTAATAATTAGAAATAATCTGAAGTAGAATATATATTTTTTCAATTTTGTCGCAGATACCGGGCTTAAAAATCTTTTTTGCTTTAGTTTGTGGGGGAAGCTGTTTTTTAATGTTATTTTAATGCCTTTTTTTCGTTTTGCAGAGAAAGAAAAACCAATTTTTGTTTTTCTTATTATTGTAATATCTTATAAAAACAACATAGGTATAAAGACAGTGTATATTGTATGGACACTTAATTTGGCGTAAATAAAGGCTTTCGCTGATTTCATTTTTTTGGTGTGCGCAAGCATTTTGAGTTGCATGAGAATATCGTAACCTAGGATGACATTATTAGCTTCAAAAAACAGACGATTCTTCACTCACTTTTGGCGGGTTTTTTTTCTAACATGGAGTTGAATTACCTTCATGTACCTGTATCTTGCAGGCTAAGCAAGGGGGACGACATTAAAGAAAATCATGTACGAGATTCACAGCAGAACGTACGTATGGAAAGCCATTTAACTTTTTTTTCCCGCGTTTTACTGGATTTCCAGAATATAATTGAAATCAGAAAATCCATTAAAACGAGGATAAAAACTAAAATGGCTTCCCATATCGTACGAGATTCACCTCCAATGTCCGCCCCTTTCTTTGAGGTTAAGCTGTTGAATCGGCGACGGCTAGTAATTGAACAAATTTTGACATCGGCGGCGGCTGCTCGTTTAGTAGTTTGGATTTTTGTGTCAATTTCGTTTGTTTTAAGTTGTATTTTGACGTTTTTAAATTAATTTTTATGATTTTTCGTTTGTTTATTATTGTTTACGGTTGTTTTTCATTGAATGTTATTTGTTTTTTAAGCGTGTTTTCTTGTAAATGTTATTTGTAAATGCGTTACGCGGTTATCTTCGATCATATGTGAGGTCATCTGAGTCGACTCTTCCGTTGACATTTTAACAACAACAAAAAAGAAAAGGATTCAATAGATTCAATTTTCTACTTTGTTTAGCTTTTTTTATGGTTATTGACGTTTATTCATTTTATAAATATATTATCTATGGCAAAATATTCATATTAACGAGAACAATGGAATAAGAACTCTTGGTTTTTATTCTGCATTTAATTCAGAATTATAGCAACAACATTATCATTAAGAAGAAGAAATTGATGTTTAAAGAAACTAGAAAAGAAGTAAATGAATTTAGGTCACACGAAATTTAAAAAAAAAAATTAGCTGTTTACTTCTGGCAAAAATCTTAAAATGTGAAAATTTTCGATTAGGAGCCGTTTAGCCTCTTATGTGCGACGTCATACAGTCTTTTTTTGTTGCCATTTTACGCGTATTTAACGCAACCTAGATAACAACTTGTCAACCTTAGTTTAGAGGCTAGTGGTTTCTAATGGAAATAATATTTAAAAACGTTTATTTTAAAAGATATTATGATGAAAAATCTCCTTTAGTTATCCAGTAAAATGCAGAGTAACGAGAGTTGTAATGTTTTTTTTTTTTATTGAAATGTTTTATTAACAGTTGATTTTCGAACTCTTTGTTTATTTTTGCTGTTTCAGAAAGAGAAATTGAAAGTTGATAGAAACTAGAAAGGTAATCGAGTCACTTAATAGTATTTTTACGTTTATATCTTTCAAAATAATCTTTTTATAGGACAGAAATTATAAAAATATCGTGTGTTTTTGAAGCTGATTCATTTGCAATCTCACATAGAATGCTTATTTTGAAAGATATCAACATAAAAATATTCTTAATTGAATGAGCTACCCTTCTAGTTTGTAAAAGACGTTCAAATTTTTCTTAATTTTGCTTGTGAATGACCTAATAACTAAAATTTGAATAGTTTTTTACACTTTTAAAACGGCCAGGTTTGAAAAATGATGGAACTATCGCACAGTCTGACTTTGAACGAAGATGCGTTGGCACAAATCGCCGAAGCGAAACGTCCAGTTTTTGTATTCGAATGGTTACGATTTTTGGACAAAGTTCTTGTTGCAGCACAGAAGGTCTTTTAATCTTTCCATTTAATGAAACCGCACTAATATTATTTATGTATCTTTTTTTTTACTGTTTAGTCGGACATTAAAGGATGTCAGAAAAAGTTGGTCGAACAACTCACGAATCAAATCAACAACAATCCAGGTCCTCCGACAAGAAAACTCATCGGTCGTTGTTTGGCGACCCTTTTTAGTGTTGGAGACACTTTTCTACTCTTTGAAATGGTTAACAAGTGTAACGAAATCGTAAAAAACAAAGACGATTCGCCAAGTTACTTAGCTACTAAATTGTAAGCGGTCGTTACGTTTTGTGATCACAGATTAAAACGACGGGGAAACCGTTTTTTTTTTTTTTGAAGCCTTTTATGAAATAATTTTAAGATTTATTTCAAACTAGAAGAGTAAATAATGATATAATTTACGAACTTTTATAAACAGTAGATTTTCGAAATCTTGGTTATTCTCACGTTTCCGAAAAAGCAACACTAAGGAAAAATTGAAATTTTGTTAGAAATTAGAACGGCAACTGCATCACTTAATAGGATTTTAACATGTTGATATGTCTTTCAAAATAAACGTTTTATAGGACAAAAGCTTAAAAAATATCATCTAATTAAAAATAGAGTCAATTATAAACTGTGATTTAAAAAAAAACGCCCCTTTGAACTCTGGTTTCTGGTAACTCTCTCAGGCACATAATTAAGAGAACCCTGAAAGTGTTTTTAGAAACTAGAAGGGTAGCTCAATATCTTTAGCTCTGCATATCTTTCAAAATGAACTTTTTATAGGACAAAGTCATTTTCAAACTAACATAAGCTCATTTTGAGAAATATTAACATTAAATTGCTCGTAAATGATTGAGATACTCCTTCTAGTATGTAAAACACTTTCAGGTTTCTCGTAATTTTGCGCCTGAAAGAGTTACCAGAGTTCAAAGGGGCGTTTTTACACTTTAAATCCACCTTAAACAACAAAATTGGGAGTTCAAACTGTCAAATTTTCAAAAATATCTTTATGAAGATTATGAATGTATCTTCGCTGACCCTTCTAGTTTTAAATAAATTTCGAAATTCTTTGTCAGTTTCATTAAAATAAGAGTTCTTCTTGGTTTTCTGCACTGTTTTTCGTGTTTCTGATCGAACTAATTCGTCTAATTGTATCTCAGAGGAGCGATCTCTTGTATCGGAACGATGTACGAGAGGTTGGGACGGATGATGGGACGGTCGTACGAAGAAACGGTTCAGATACTCGTCAAATGTCTACGTAACGCTGAGGTTTTTAGAGATACAACCGGACGGTTTCTAGTCTCGTTGTTTTCTTATCGATCTTTTTTTTCTTCTTCTTGTACAGTCTCAGATTCGTTGCGAAGTCATGTTAACGATGGAGAAGATCTGTGTCGGAATGGAGAGCGCTATAAGTTCTGTCGTCAAAGAGATCTATAAGGCAGCTCGACATTGTTTAACTGATCGGACCATGGCTGTCAGATGTGCAGCAGCAAAGGTTTTCTTCTTTTTATTTTGTCATTTTTTACACTTAAATGTCGAAAAAACACACTTATTGAAATGGATTTTATGTTTCAAACTGATTTTATAATGTAAATGTATCTCGGACTTTCATTAGGAAGGTTTTTGAGGAACACAATTAAGAGAAACTTCAAAGTGTTTTAAAAACTAGAAGGGTGGCTCAAGCACTTCAGACAATTTTCATGTTTGATATCTTTCAAAATAAGCTTTTTGAAGAAAATTCACCTTGAAGCAAATGATATTTTTTAATTTTCGTTTAAAAAAAGTTTATTTTGAAAGATATCAGTATGAAAATACCGTTAAGTGATTTTGCCACCCTTCTAGTTTTTATAACACTTTCAGTTTCTTTTATGAAATGCTAAATAATCGGAGTTCGATTGAAAAACGTTTTTGTGTTCGGTTTAAAGTATAAACACTCCTCAATTTATGGTTATCTTGTTTTTCGGAAGCAAAAATAAGATAAACTTGAAAGTATTTTAGAACTAGAAGGGTAACTATTTTCGTGTTGTATATTTTTTTAAAAATAGGCTTTTGAAGTCAGTTTTAAAATGACCCTAATGTAAGCAGACGATATTTATTAGTTTTTGTCTATAAAAAGTTTATTCTTTAAAGATGTCAACATGAAAAGATTATTAAAGAATTCAGCTACTCTTTTAGTTTCGAAGAGACTTTCAATTTTTTTTAGTATTCCTCTTCTGAAACTGCTGAATAACGAGAATTCAAAAATCAGCTCTTCATAAAACTTAATGAAAGAACTCTTTTCATTTTTATTGCAGTGTCTCTTGGAAATGCTAAAGCATACGACATTCTTATACACCACTGAACTTGAGAGCGTCTCTTCTCTCTGCTTTAGAGCTTTCGAAGGCTCAAATTATGACGTCCGATGTATGGTGGGAAAACTTCTCGGTACGATCACGGCCGCTACACAACAACCGACACCGAAATCCGCTGCCGTCGGTACGAAACGATTGTCACGCAGTCAAGTTAAATATTACTTTCATTGATCGAAAAGGTTTTTATTTTAAGGGAAAGTTCGTACTGTTGCTTTGGATGAAGCGATGGGAATCATGATGACTGGATTCCTTAGAGGTGGAATCGGATTTCTTAAGGGTGGTGCAGGAGAGATGATTAAGGGAACATCTGGAGTGAGCCGAGAGATACGAGTCGGAGTCACTCATGTGCGTTTTTTTAATGCTTTTGAGCTGCATACGTGTACGTTTACGATTACAATGTGAATTCGGGGGTTTGTTTTGTGTGTTTTTTCAAAGGCGTACGTGACGTTCGTTCGTACTCTTGGCGTCGTTTGGCTCGAACGTTATCAGACCATGTTCATCGTCCACGTCTTGGATCTTGTCTCAAATCCAAAGGCGGCCACGACTCACGTGGATGCAGTCTATTCTCGTAAATGCGTTTCTTTTATTTTGCGTTCTGTTCTCGGACACATGTTGAGTGAAAAGGCTCAGGTTGCCGCCTGCAAGGATCTGTGTCAGATTATTCTTCGACTCATGAACAGCGGAGGTGAAAAATCAATATCAGCAACTAATGAAAGGGACTGGCACTTGAATTTGAGGCTAGAAGTTAAGGTTATTTTGCCTGTCAGAAATTGAAATTGTGTTAGAAACTAGAACTGGTAACTGAATCACTTAATAATATTTTCATGTTATTATTTTTCAAATTAAACTTTTTATAGATAAAAATTTAAAAAATATTGTTTGTTTAAATTTGATTGATTTTCAAACTGACGTAAAAAAGCTTATTTTAAAGAATATCAATATGAAAATATTTCTTAAATATTTTTTTTGTTTTTCTAGTTTCTAAAACAGTGAAGTTTTCTTTAATTTTGGTCCTGGCGGCAAAATGGCCAGTTTGATTGTCGGTTACACTTGTAGTCTGTTAGAAGCTTTCATCTAGAAGAAGCCACAAATCTCATAAATATTCCATGACGATTTATTTCAAAACAAACGTTTTGCGTCATAAAACTGATGTAAAACGTTTATTTTGAAATATGTCGTCATGAAACGGATAAAAGTTGACAAAAAACGTGAAATTTGGTCGTTTCCAAATTGACATTTAGTAGTTTCGAAACATATTTTTAGTAACTATTTTTGCTCTTCTAATTTCTAACAAAATCTGTTAGTCGAGTGGCGTAACGATTAATTTTACTGCCTGTAAGTGCCTGTGCCTTGTTAAGTTTTCGAACTATGAGGCTGCATTTTCTCATCGTTTTGTGTCTCATAGATGTTGTACAGGAAGCCGGTGTCAGTCCAGACCTTCTTTATAGTCAGCACGGTCTAGTGTGTGCTCTTCAGGAATTAGGTTGCGTCATTCAAATGTTGGGCACTACTGCCTCTAGTCTTGCTTCGGAGCCCGGTGTCAGTGTGGTGGATACGATAGCATCGGTCCTCATACATCCCGCTGCTGCTGCTCGTTTAGCTGCTGCTTGGTGTTTACGCTGTGTATCTATTGCAATCGCATCTCAGCTGACGCCGATCATCGATCGTTGCACTGAAAGGTTGGAGAGTATGAAAACTTCGCCCGAAGCTATTCACGGTTATTCTGCTGCTCTTGCGGCTCTCATCGGAACGGCGAGACGTAGTCCTTTGGGTACTCCACACGCTAGGGGCAAGGTTGGTTCAAAATTCTACTGTTTTAATTTTTTAGACGTTGTGAAAGTTAGGAAGCTTCTAGAAGCAACTTATAAAAACATTTTCAGTTTGATAGAAGTTACAATTATTGCAGATAAATATGTTGAAATGTTTCCGTGATTATGTTTTTAAAATGAACTTTTTTGTACTTTTTCAAGCTTATTGCGACATTTGTGTCCAGTTGAGCTTTTTATGGCCTTTTTAGTACTTTTAGAGCATTTAATTTTTTTCATATTTTGGCCATTTTTTGAAAAAAAAACTACAGACTTGATTTTTTCCCTCATTTTTTGGATTTTGAAAATTCTTGAATATTGGTACTTTTTCAAGCTTATTGTGGCTTATAGATCCAGTTGAGCCCTCATTAGCCCTTTTTTAGGATTTTTAGGGCTTTTTGTTTTTCGATTTTTGGCCGTTTTTGAAAAAAGGACAGCATTTTTTAGACTTTTTTCTCTCCTCATTTTTTCATATTAAAAAAATTCATGAATCTTTGTGCTCTTTGAAGCTTTTTGGAACGTTTGTGGCCGGTTGAGCCCTCGTAAGGCATTTTTATGGCATTTATAGCATTTTTTTCGATTTTTGACGTTTTGAAAAAAAAAGTACGCGCAATTTTTTTACTTGTTTTTTGTCCAATTTTTTTTTAAATTTTATTAATTTTTTCATACTTATTGGGAAATTTTAGACCTTTTTAGTGCTTTTCATCATATTTCAACATTTTTAGATTTTTGGCCGTTTTAAAAAACAACCAATTCTCTTATTGAGCTGTGATATTTATCACTTTTTTTTTTACTTAGGTCTTGTTCAATATCGCTGAAGATCTTCTTCGTAGCGCTTCTCAGAATAGTCGTCTCTCTCTGCCTAGAACTCAAGCCGGATGGCTTTTAATTGGTTCCATTATGACATTAGGTACTTTATTAACATATGTGAAGCTGGTTTTATTGACAGCTTTTTGCGGGGCTTTTGTTTTTGGTGTTTCAGGTCCTCCGGTCGTTCGTGGTCTTCTACCTCGAATGCTTCTTCTGTGGAGGATCTCGTTTCCACGTTCGTCGAAGGAATTGGAGTCCGAAAAGGCAAGAGGTGATGCGTTCACTTGGCAAGTGACGTTAGAGGGACGAGCAGGAGCTCTTTCGGCGATCCACAGCTTCTTGGCTAACTGTTACGAACTAGTAACGCCTGAGATTATAAGACGGCTTCTAGCGCCGATTGATTCTGCTCTTGCGATGTTGAGCGGGTAAACTTATGTTTTTTGTCGTCGTTTTCGTTTTGTTTTCTTTATCGAAATTATTTTGCTTTTCTATAAGAATATCGAGTGTGATTAAATCTTACGGTCAGCATTTGAAAGCAAGTGCAGCCATGTTGCGACTTCGTATCTACGAGGCGCTCTCTCAACTTCCTCCACAATCTTTCGAGTCTAGCTACAGTGGACTTTTACGTCTTCTCGTAGCGGAATTTACTCTGACCGAGAATCCGGCTAATACGACCACTTCTTTGCTGAGGGCCGTTTGTCACGCGGACGATAGTGTCATTCTCGGCTCGTGGTTGCAAGAAACCGATCACAAATCTATCGAAGATCAGGTGATTAAAGTTAGGGTTGTTATTAAAAAAGATAATTGTACAAGTAAAAATAAAAACGGGATCTTTTGTTTCAAGGATACAAATGTGCCTAGAAATTTGGTTATTCTGCGTTTCAAAAGCTGCAGAGAAATACTGAAATGTGTTAGAAGCTAGAAGAGTAGCTGAAAGACAGCTAAATGTATTTTCATATTAATATCTTTAAAATAAACTTGTTGTGCTAGTTTGAATGTTTTTGAAGATTTTTTCTCATTAAAGACGATTTATTTTAAATTTTAAATCATAAACAAATTTATTTTTAAAGATACAAACATGAATTTCCATAAATAATTCAGTTACACTTCTTGTTTCTAAAAATTTTCAAATTTTTTTCTTCTATGTTACTCTTCTAAAAGATTAAAGCGCCGTGTAATCGGGTTTTAATTAACAGTTGATTGAAAACTTCTTGTATTGTTTTTAATATTTAAATTATTTAAAACTTGCAACTATTAAAAAATAACAAAAAATAATTAGTAACCTAATTAGAATTTTTAATTATACAATAATCAATTCAGAATCTTAATATGTTTCATGCACAGTTGATTTTCTATAACTCCGGTTATTAAGCGCTTGTGGAGGTACACTAGGTAGAAATAGAAAATGTTTTATAAGCTAGATGAGTACCTGAATAACTGAATCATTTTTTTATGTTTCAAAAGTTTTAACTTTCAAAATAAACTTTTTATAGACCAAAATTAAAATATAATGCCCGCTTAAAGTTGGGTCATTTTGAAATGGACATAAAAAAGCTTATTTTAAAATATAACAAACGAGAAAATACTTTTAAGTGATTTAGCTACTCTTTCTAGTTTCTAACAAACTTTCAAAGTTTCTCTTAATTTTGCTTGTCTGAAAGACAGAATAACCAGAGCTTGAAAGTCTATTTAAACTTTTAAAACCACCTTAAGTAGCATTTGTGAACTTTAAATTAAAATGAATAAATAAAAATTAAATTATTGTACAAAAATACGGGGATAATTTAAAAGAAAGAAGAGGGGGGGGGGGGGGGTTCCTTGCTTCCTGCTGCTAACAAACTCATCGGTATGAATAACACAATTATTGCACTTTTGAATGTTGGTTTTTTTCTTGATGTGTTTCTGCTTTCACGTTAACTTTGTATGGTTGCAATAATTAATCATTGTTGGGTTATGGTTTTTTTTTTGGTTTTTCTTTTACCCTCTCTTTCTCTTCTTATTCCCTTCTTTTTTTCCCCCGATTCCCAATATAATTTCCCCACCTTCATTTTCATGATGCACAAAAATACGCACACTCGGATATATATATAACAGATGGAACCGAACAGGAAACTGGATAAAGATAATGTAAGTTCCGCGGGCAATTCCCCTTTTATTTTATTTTTTGGCTCGTAACAGATTTTGCTCCTATTTAGTAACTGAAATCTGCTTTTGTTTCTTGGCTTTTATGATGTTCTTGGCTGTCTTCCGTTTAAAACTAACTTTTGCATGTATTTTTTTTTTTTCGGGTTTTATGTGTTTTGGTTTAAGTGATTTTTTTTTTAAAAAATTTCAGTTGCAACCAAATAGCTCTTCTGGATCTGGAGCTTTGGAACACGATCCGTCCGCACTCTATAAGAATCTCCAGCCTGTAAGTCAATATCGGGCTAGTTATTAGTATACTACGCCCGAGTGGCAAACCAATCAAATAGCCCCATATTTAGGGTGGAAACTTGGCTTAAATTTGGATTGGTGGGCTCGTCGGGTGTAGTAAACTCCTCGTAACTGTACCGAACATTAACTCCAACGATTGTTTGTGGTTTCTCATTAAAGGGAGAGGTCATTCCCGGTCCTCTTCCTTTGGGTGTGGCCGTCATCGATATGTCGGTGTCACTGTTTGGATTGATTTTTCCTCGAGTGCCGTACAAGCACCGATATCAGATGCTCGATCATTTCTCAGAATGTATCAGGCAAAGTAAATCCGTACGTCAAGAGGCAATTCAGATCAATGTATTCACCGCAGTTCTCAACGGAATGAAAGTATGGGTTATATTCTAAATGACTTAGAATTACTTTCTTAAATCTATGATCATTGTTTGTTTTTTTCGTATAAGGGTATTGCTGAAACTAAAGTGAATTTTGGGCAAGATGACGTTCGCAAGGCTGCTGTAACTCTAGTCATTGTAAGATTTATCTTGTCGTGCATTGTATGGTCTTAGTTTTTTGATCGTGGTTCTTGTTCTTGTTTAGGGTGCTCTCACTCACAGTAACCCGATTTTGCGCTGTGCTGCTGGTGAGGCCCTGGGACGTATGGCTCAAGTCGTAGGTGACAGTCGATTTGTTGCCGAGGTTACTCAAAACAGCTTTGACAAGTGAGGCTGATTTTGTCAAAAAGTGTGTTGTGTCATTTTAATTTCTTGTATCGTTGTAAGGTTGAAGTCTGCAAGAGATGTCGTGTCTCGCACTGGTCATTCTCTGGCTCTCGGTTGCGTACATCGATACGTCGGTGGTATGGGTTCTAGTCAGCATCTAAATACGAGCGTCAGCATTTTATTAGCTTTGGCTCAGGACACCACGTCGCCTGTGGTTCAGGCATGGGCTCTTCATGCTCTGGCTCTCATTGCCGACTCTGGCGGTCCCATGTTCCGTTCGTATGTCGAACCAACTCTGTCACTTTCTCTCAAACTGCTGCTAACCGTTCCGATGGCAAATGTTGACGTGATGCAATGCATCGGGAAGTTACTTGCGGCTCTCATCACCACTATAGGACCGGAACTTCACGGAAACACGAATTCCATATGCATGGCACGTTCGTCTTTCTTGTGTGCCTGCACCATAATGCAGGAACATTACGATCAATTGGTTCAGGCTGAAGCTACGGCTTGTCTTCAACAGTTGCACATGTTTGCTCCGAGGCATGTCAACTTGTCGTCTCTCGTTCCCACTCTTTGCGTAAGAGAATCAAGTTCATCGTTCCAACGATGCTGATAGGGGTTGACCGATACATCGGCAAACCAGCACTTTTTATCGCCGATGATGCCGATACTTTTATTATTGTATAAAAAGAACGTACAAATCCATGAAGAACTTGTAAGGCGAACAAATTCTGTCTTCCTTCAGCTGGGGAGACTAATTAGTAGTTAGACGCTCAAATTTAGGAGAATTCTTGTGTTAATTGAAAATTTGTTTTAAAATTTTTTTTTGCTGCTTTTCTATTTTTATGAGGGGATTGTTTAAACATAAATTTATATATAGATTATATAAATTTAATATAGATTTGCATATTTATCATTTTTTGCTTCCAGATAACAAGAAAAAGGCTTTTTGGGGGGGGGGATATTAAAAGTATCTGCATTATATTGGCATCGCCCATTTATTTTTCCTGAACAATTTGCAAAATAATCAGCCGAATTATAGTATTGGTCAAGCCCTAGATGCTGATCCTATTAAACTGAAATTCTATTATTCTTTCATTATAGAGAAATCTCGGTAGCACTCATTTATTATTGAGGCGAGCTGCTGTATCGTGTTTGCGGCAGTTAGCTCAGAGAGAGGCTCGCGAAGTTTGCGAACATGCTCTCACTCTTGTAGCCGAATCGGCTCCCAGATTTACTGGAAAACGGTCTAATCTTTCTGTTCAGAAAGATGAGAGTGGCAAAGATCAAAGTCCAGTTTTGACTGAAACTGGACTTCCCGGTGTCCTGTTCAGCATGTTGGATACCGAGAACGATCGTCAGCTAGTTTCGGACATTCACGATACTATCACTAGTATGTTACAAGCTTTAGCGGAAGACAATCTCACACAATGGTTGGGGCTCTGCAAGGAAGTTCTCACTTCATCTTCTGAAGGAAGTGGATCACCTATAGCTGCAAGCAAAGATTTGGACGGCAACGACGCCGATGCTGACGTTTCCGATGAGTCGCGCTTCAATGCAAGAGAGGATTCAACCAATCACTTGATGATCGTTCCTCGTTGGCCGACAAGAGTGTTCGCGGCTGAATCTGTTTGTCGCATCATCTCGGCTTGCAAGGGTCACAAGGCCCACTTTGATTTGAGCTTAGCTCGTGAATTACAAGCTACTAGCAGGAAGGCCGATTACCTCGTTCTTCATCTTTCCGATTTAGTCAGGATGGCTTTTATGGCGGCCACTTCTGACAGCGATCAGTTAAGGTTGGAAGGACTACGAACTCTTCAGTTGATCATCGACAACTTTTCTAAAGTTCCGGAACCAGAGTTTCCGGGACATGTTATTCTTGAACAGTATCAGGCTCAAGTTGGTGCTGCTTTAAGACCAGCTTTTGCTCCGGATACATCGTCGCACGTAACAGCTGCAGCTTGTAAAGTCTGCAGTACTTGGATCGGTAGCGAAGTTGCACGAGATCTGAACGACCTGCGGCGAGTTCATCAGCTTTTAGTTTCATCACTTACAAAACTTAAAAAGGGATCGTCCTCTTCACAATTGTACAATGAGAGTACGGCTACGTTGGAGAAGCTGGCAATTCTCAAAGCCTGGGCCGAAGTCTGTGTCAAGCTTAAAAAGTCGTGTTTAACAGTCTTAGTTTTAAATTGAAGTTATTTTGCAGGTTTATGTCGTCGCAATGCAACAGGAAGAGTCACATATCAAAGAACGGATCGAGCAGGAGAATGAAAAAGACGAGATGGATGCGTCGTCCACTAGCTCGAAAGAAGACGCGGATTCCGATACGACGTCTCTTAGTTCCAGAGAAAGTCTTTTGGATCTTGTTCATCCAGAACTAGAATCTCTTAGTCTTAACTGGCTAGCTGCACTTCGAGACCATGCAATACTTTCGTTACTTCCAGGTTAATTGTTTAATTCTTTATTTGTACTAATCATTGAAGCTTTTATTAATATGTTTTATGAACAGCTGATTTTCGAACAGATTATTCTGTTTTCAGGAGCAATATCAAGTAAAACTAGAAAGTGTTTTAGAAACTAAAACGGTCACTTCATTTCTTACGGGTATTTTCATGTTGATATCTTTCAAAATAAACTTTTTTTAGACAAAAAGTAAAAAACATGGTCAGTTAAGCATCGTCTGCATAAAGTTAGGTCTTAAAAGTTTAAGCAAAGCTTATTTCGAAAGACAGCAACATGAAAATAACCATAGGTGATTGAGCGACCCTTCTAGTTTCTAAAAACACATTCCAGTTTCTCTTCATTTTGCACTTGAAAGACAGAATAGTCAGAGTTCAGGCGACGTGTTTACACTCTTAAAACAACCTTAAATATGTTTGACCACTATTTTTGTTTAGAACGTTATTGTTTCGGTCATTTTATTAACGACTTTAAGAAGAAAGTCCTATTGTGCTCTACTAGAAACTAGAAGAGTAAAGGAATATTTTAATTATATTTTTGCGTTATCTTCCAAAGTAAACATTTGGTTGCAATTTAAATTTTTTATCGAATTGAACTTAAAATTGAACGTTTTAACTTTCAATTTTTTTTCTGCAAGTTGCTTTTAAATTAATCATGCAAGAATCAAGAAATTTACGAAGCATAATAAATAGTAAACATTCTGGTATTTTGGTTTGGTTAGATGTGGCCAATAAACAGCGTCACGAGAACGGAGCGTTCTACAGTGTCGATACGATGGATACGGCACGGATTCACTATCGAAACTCGTGGACTCCGATTCTTCATGCAGCTGCTTTGTGGCTGAATCACAGAGGGTTTCGATTAAGAGATAATATCGAAGAAGATTCTGGTCGAAGACAGTCGGTTGACGAAAAAGCTGCCTCGTTATCTTTAAATCCTAGCGACGGAGTTCAGTCTGAAGATTTAGATGCCGATCGTTTTCATCTAATTTTTGGTTTGAATTTGTTCTAACGGTCGCAATGCAGATTTTTTTTCGTTTGAGATTATTAAATATATATTTCTTTAGGTATCTGCATGGAGGCACTTTGCACTCCCAGACCAACGGAACCTTTGGATTGCGTACTGACTTGTCTGAAGGCACTTTACACACTTCTCGATTCATATTGGGCGAGGTCTAACATCGGCAATGATCAGCAATTGGCTATCGAGTTATGCAATGTTCTACATCGACTGCTTCTCACTCGTGAGAGTCCGGTCGTTCAGTTGAAAGTGATGGAATTGATGAAACAGGTTGTGAGAGCTGCTAGTGAAGCGCTTGTCTCTCGGAAGAAGCGGAAGCTTAAAGGTGGGGTCATTCATGAACTAACAAACATTCATCAGACTTAAAGCTGAAGCGTTTTGTGGATAGTAAGATGAATAAAAATAATGTTGATCCATTCACAGAATTAGCACCAGCGAATCAGGAGCCGAAAAACCCAGACGAAACTGCATTGTTGGGTGAAGGAGGCTCAACCGGTTTGATCGTTCCCGGAAAGTCGACCGTGTTTGCAATTCTCGAAGTTTGCCTCTGTGTCCTCGTGAGACATCTTCCGTCTCTGAATCCATCGATGTCGAACGGTGTCGGAGTAACTCAGTCGAAAATGTCGCCCCTGACTGCCGATGGGTCGGCTCTGGTAGCCGCATCTCTTAATATTTTAGCCGACGTACCCAGTTTGTGTTCTCCTGTCGGAAGCGTGGCTGTCTTACCGACAGTTCTTTACCTCACGACGGGTGTTTTATGCGAAGTGGCCACTCGCGCATTTCCAATCGATAACTTGGAATTATGTAGAGCGACTATCGAACCACTGGCCTCTTTGCTTCATTGTCTCCAGCAGGTCGCATCTCATTCATTTGCGAGAGATGTGAGATGTAGTGCCGAATGGAATTCAATGTTGCAGAGTGCACTGGTCAAGATTCTCGACTTAGCTAAGACAAGTGAGTCTCGATGTTTCGACCAGTAAATTGTTTATCAAATGTTTCATTTTTTGATATTATTATTATAACTTCAAGGTCCGAACGTGAAGAAGGTGGACGAGGTCAGCATGTTACTGTCCACGGGCATATTCATTGAATTTGCTCCGGCTAACGTTTTTGCAATTCCCGATCTTCAGTTTTCTTGTCTAAACTTATATAAACGTGCTTTCGAATCAGACAATGTTCATGTACGAACAGTTTTAACTCATAATCCTGGAATTTTGTTTTAAAAAATTAATTCTCATTGGTAGGTACGACTAAAAACGGTTCAAATCTTAAAGTCCATATTTGAGCTCGCAGACCTTAAGATATCCGTGCCATACATTCACGGTTTGGCCGGACGTTTTATTGAACATCTAAATAGTGGAAGTGCAAAACATCCGCAGTCTGAAATTCAGTTGAACTTCACCGTCGAGTGTATGAATGCATTGGATGCCATTATCTTTCTTGCAGAACCACAGAACAGTTCGTCGTCTCTTATTATTATTATCGATTTTTGTTCATAGTTCTGGCAGCATTTTTCATTGACAGTCCATAACAGTAAAATTATCAAAATTTATCTAGCAAAGTTGACAAAAAGTTACAAATTTCTAGATAATTTGAACAAGTCAAATTGATGGATACGAGTACACAATTTTGAGAAATGTTGACATAAAAGTAAATAATAAATAATTTGAAAAAAATTTACGAAAAATGACAAATCTGTACTTTTTTGGCAAAGTTGTTGTTTAAAACTTTTTAGAAAATTTAATCTTTGTTCAAAACTTTTTAAAAATTGAATTTTTTGTTCAAAACTTTTTAGAAATCTCATTTTTTTTTGAAAAAAAATATTTAGAAATTTTATTTTTTGTAGAAAACTTTTTAGAAATCTCATTTTAGGTACCAAAATAATGATCACAAAATGTTGCCAGTCCTAAACATTTCTTCTTCGTAAAATCATTAATTCGAATCGCCCTTTTCGTTTTTGTTCCAAAAAAATAGGAATTCACATTTTAACTCTTGCAATTCCGATCTTTGTGAAATTGCTTACGGATCCTCCGCTTCTGGGATCGGCCTCGACTTACACTCGTACCATTCACGACGGAGCTCTACATCGACTAATGAAGATTGGTCCTCAGTACCCGAAGGAGTTTTGTGCCGTTATGGGAATGGCTCCACAGTTGAGAGTTAAACTAGAAGCTGCAGTGAGAGCGGCCAATCAAATCGGATCGGCCGCGTCCGATCGATCTCCATCGCCTAGCGACGACGGTAACAATGGACTGCCGTCATCGACCACACGAGGACCTTCCATTGTCTTAAAGATGGATTTCAGTAACTTTACGGGGTAAATTAATTATAGTTCCAATCAGTGAAGAAGTTAATTATCGACGTGGATCGTAATCGTTTACGTATTTGTGTGCCAAAATATAGAAAAAGAGAAGAGGAAGATGCAATTGAATGAGTTTCAGATACGATTTCTATCCGTTCTTCATTCTGTGTGAATCATGACAGGTTTTTTTAAAATTGTAGTTTCAATTTTATAAATGTAAATAGATCTAAGTAATATAAAAAAGGTATAATAGTACAAAAATTTAGCCGAAATCTAACACAAAAAAAAGTATTTTACAAAAAACGCAAATAATAATGAATTAATACTAATTTAATAATGTTATAATGAGGGAAAACATGCAGGCTGTACTCATCTTGCACGATGATGATTATGAGGGTTGGAGGTGGAGACTGAGTGTGCTCGTGCTTCACAATTGAAGCCGAGAGTAATTTTAATATCCACCAGACACACACATACTAAAAAGTGTTTAGTTTTTCAAATTTCTTCGCAATGGCTGCTTATAGACCATTGTAATGAATTCTTTGAATTTCAATTATATTTAGTTGAAATTTTAATTGTTTTCAATTTAATTTTATATAAAAAAAATTTCTGAAATTGTGTTTGCATGGCATTTCTCACTTCCTCCTGAATGCCTTCTACACCTCTCCTGGGGAGGAGTTAAGAAACCCTTTGTGGTCGTAACCACTGGTTAAGAAACTCTGCTGTAGACCCATAACATTGCAAAAAAATATATTAATATTAGAAGGGAAATTTGTAAGTCTAATTTATTAAATAGCAATAAGTGTGAATTGTTTAATATTTGTTTTGTTGTTATTTCCATTAGGATTGCATCGCTTATAGTATTGTAATACAGTAGTTTGTTCAAAAGTGTTTAAAATATGGGAACCAGTTATTGGTGGATTTAACAAGATAACCCGAGGTGGTTTCACGTTTATCAAGTAAAATACCACCTACGGAAATAAAAAAACGAAAATGAAGTGCCATTTATATACTATCGTCATGTATGCACTTGCCACAGCTCCTAATTGAACAGTGGCGCCCAACTGACCTCAGACCTAGGAGGTTTGGCAGTCTAGCTGTGATTGTTTTGTTTTTGCTCCAAAATGATTTAACTAAAGTTGCCCCATAACACAATGAGACGCGATCTGCCAAAACACAGGTATCTGCAGACAGCTTCGGAATTTCTTTGGTTCCGCCCTTTTATCAGCGTCAGACCACATATCAACCAATTATAAATAAAAAGGGCGGGGCATGTGACATCAGACCCAGTAACAAACCAATTAGAAATTGATGACGCTCATAAAGGGGGCGGAGCCAAAGACATTCTGAAGCTGTCTACAGATGCCTGTTTGTCATAGTAGTATGATAGCTTAAAATCCAGAAATGGGGGTTTCAGTTTATAATGGCAGTAAAGCAGTGATTGCTTTACCTCCAGGATTTTCCAAACAAAAGCCCCAACTATGTTAGGAATTTTACATTAACATACAATTTGGCTGACAATTTGGAATTTAAGCTTACAAATTTGCTTATTGGTAAATTAAGCGGTCTATATACACAAGCATGATACAAAAGAGGTCCATAGGGTGGCTCCATATATTAATTGTACTAAAGTAATTAACGTTCTATTTTTACAAGTCTGCCCATTGTCTTTTGTTTCTCATGAATGCCATGTTCACTGAGGTGGAAGGTGACGGATACAAAAGGTCATTCAGTAGAACCCCTTGAAACCACTTCCTTATTTATCGGTGAATGAATGAAATTCCATTTCTCAATCTTGTAAAAACAAAACACGTACAAAGACAAGTTTTATTATACAAAAATAATAACATCCAAAGTTAATTTACATAAAACAACTGATAAAACAAAAGAATGAATGATTTTATTATTATTAACCAAATGGTAGAAAATGAATTATTTATATAATGGGGGGGGGGGGTCATAAAAGGGGTATTTTGTGAATAATAAAATAAAGGACCTAAAGAGGGGTGAAGGGGAAGGACAAAATGACTTCAATAATAGATTTTATTATAAGAAGAAAGGAAAAATGGATTCTTTTTGGTGCACAATATTAAATAAATAAATAAATAGAATAATTTATGGAGAATAGATTGCAAAAATTTATCAAAATATAAAAACAGGGAACGAACAAATTCGTTATAATTTAGAGTGAAACATAAAATCGCATAATTAAAGTGGGTGGAAATATTAATGATAATATGCGACCTAATTAATTATGCCCGCATAATTAATTATATTTTTTGAATCCCTACTCCGTGATTGGTTCTTGTGAAACTTACGTCATAAATCGATATATCGATTTGATTGTTAATAGGTTGTCAAAGAAGGTGTAACCGGTTATTAAAAATCGGTTATCATTCTGGCAAAAGAACTTATCAGATCCAATGGATTGATGACGCAACCGTTGTATTGAGCGGCACAGTTGGCGTTATCGTTCTTTCCGTATCTGGCTGCTAGTTGATACTTTGACATCTTTGTCATATCGTCGGTACCAGTGTATGGGTAAGGCCTGTAATAGAAAAATTACAGAAATCAGAGCATAACTCACATTAATATTGAAATTTCGAAAGAGGGGCGATGAAGAAGGCATGAGCAAACCATTGAATAGTAAACATTTGAAGTGCAGTCGCATGGCTTACAATAATTATGGTAAATTAGAGAGTTGAACCAAAATGGCGTTGTCACGCCCTTTAGTTTAATGGGACAGAGAACGCCATGTTAGTACACTACATTGGCTTCATGAAGGTGTTTTTTTGCGAGCAACACTTGTGGTATTTATTTGAAACTCAGCTGAGCGACTACAGTGTAGGTGGGATCAACGAAGCAGGTGGCCTAATATGGCGTCATCAACACGTAAGTTATTATGGAGTTGTTACGCCATATTAGAACACCTGAATGCAATCATGAAAAGAATTTCATGTAATTTTTTTCAGATTTTTTAATACGTACGGAAATAGAAGTTGAAGGGGTAAAGCAATGATGCCGTATTTCTTGGGATTACTGTGGGCCTCACATACGCTCCTCTTGATACATTCCTCTCCGTCAATGGTGGGTACGTGGTCCAGTGAGTTCTCGACGAACGTCAGTAGATATTCGGTGATGCCTCCAAGGCCTCCAGAGAAGATGGAATCCGAGGCACGACCGGTTACGTCTCCTGCAACAAGTCCAGCCTGAAGGAAGGGCCTCGAGAAGACGTCAAAGAGGAGAATGAGGATTCCTGCGATGAGTGCCGGGATTGCGATGCCAGCAACGACTCCACTTCCGAGAGGAAATCCAATTCCGCCACCTCCGTAAGTACCTACGTTGGAGAAATCATCGAGGAAACTTCGGGCTTTAGTTAGAGCCGCCGTATTAACACTGAATATGGGAATAGTGAAGGCAATTGACGTGTTGAATATATTAGAACCCGGTGGAGGAGTTCCCTCATAAAATGTACGCTCTTTTTCGATAGATTTCGATGTGGAAGGATACGATTTTTGTTGACGGCTGCTTTCAGACGACGACGACGAATTTGAAGATGACGATTCGGTCGTTGATGATGATGGAGATGAAGATCCAGATTGACCACAGCAATACTGGAAGGCGACGGCCAGAACGAGAATAACCACTGTCCACTTCATCCTATAGATATAATTGAGAAAATACTTAAAGATTAATTTTGTTTTGTATATTTCCACAGGTTTTTTTGTTGTTGTATTACTTTGCAGGAAAATGAAAGGTAAAATAAGTAAACACTTAAAAGTACAGACACAGACTGATGGATGAGGATGGTGTCAAATGAATAAACTTCTGTGAAAGACAGAAATGTCTTCTTTATATAGACGAGGTGTATCCCCGAGGGGGTGTTGGGTGAAGTGGTGGACAGATATACCTATAAGTATGCCTCGTATTTAGGGTGGACAGGTGAGAGGAGGGGATTGGTTGTGGTGGTGGTAAGGTAAGGAGGGCGTTCTCTTATCCTGTAGAAATATCTGCATTTGAAGGTCAATGTCTCTGGCACATGGCTTTTTCTTTCTTTTCTCTTCTTGATCTTCTTTTTTCTCTCAAAGACTTAACTTTCCGGGTGTGACGTCACACGACTAACGGACCATTCCTCCTCTTCTACAAAACTTTTGTTCTATTTATGGAAATTCTAACCCTTTCCTTTGAATTTTTCTTTTGAATAAAATAAATGTTGCAAGGTTGAAGTTTGTGATGAACACCCTGTAACGACCGGGTTTTATTTAGTTGCAGCACGTGGGTTCTCAAGACCACGTGTTTTCAATGGTGGTATATTTTATTGGCACACTTTGTATGTTGAAACCCTGCACTCAGAGGGTTCAAGTTAAAATTCAAGTGACAAGTTATGTTTTTTTTTTTTTTTCATTTGGCCCTTGTAATACATTTTAGGTGCAAATTTAAATTTCAAAATATTTTAAAATAAAGTATAAAACTAGAAGTGTTCGTTATGGCTGTATTTTCATGATAATATCGTTTAAAATAAGCTTTCTAAGCTTATTGATATTATGAAAATGCTTTTATTTTTTCTAGTTTAAAATTATAAACTTCAAACCTCTATATAAGGTCCTTAATTTTCTTTAGTTATTATAAGCGAAAAAAAATGATGTTATCAAGAAAAAAAAATATTAGGTCCAGCTAATGGTCATCATTTTGCGGTCACTGGTCAGTTTGTGTCCTGCCATAGACTAGTTTGAGTTACCTTGTATAAAAAAAAGAGCAGTTTAAGCTGATTTTTAAATATAAACGTTGATCAAACTCTGGTTATTTACTATTTAGAAGCAAAATAAAGAAAAATTTGAAAGTGTTTTAGAAACTAGAATTGTAGCACAATCACGGCTACCATAATTTCATGTTCAAATATTTTAAAATAAGCTTTTTATGGCAGTTTGAAGAGGAACCAACTTAAAACACCTCATATATTTTTTTTTAATTTTGCTTTAAAATTTTTATTTTAAAAGATATCTACCGTTCTAGTTTCTAACAAACTTTTTAATGGTTCATATGGATTCTTCACTGAATCTTTAGGAGGAATTTATTTACCGTTTTATTATAATTGGCATTTTTTTTTTCTTCTAAAACATGAATAACCATGTATAAAGTTGGTCACTTGGTCGTTTGTGAAATATGATATTATGGCCACACGTCGTCTAAGATTGTAGACGGCTTTTCATATTTTGTGGCCTTTTTAAACATAATAAATTATGAGTGATTTTGATCTCAATTTAATTTTTTATAGAGCATCATTTTCTTTATTTTGTGTTCACTCTTGTGTCAAAATTTTCTTTATTTCATGCTCTTTTACACGCAAACAAGAGATTTAAAAGACAGAAATAAAATAGGCATAATTATATTGTTGAAAGAAGAAAAGAAGAGTTTGGGTCAAAAGAAATGACACAAAATTTACCTTGTGACATTTTTTTTTATTATTTATTTGCCCATTTAGTTTAATGCTGTGCCCTTGTTTTTTCGGTATATCATGGTGACGATGCATATGGATAATTAGAATTGAAGAAAAACGTTTTTCTAGTCCCGTGTCAGATTGATGAAGATTAATTGATTAAATCAAAAACTTCGTAAGTTTCAGTCATTTATGAGATTTAATTTGGAATTTGCTGCACTTTCTTTACTAGTAAATTAGACACAAGTTCAGACAAATATTTACATAATGGAGGTAAACAATTTTAAAGAATATTAATTAAATTTAAAAAAAAAACTAGAATAGTAGGTGAATATGCTAAAAGTATTATCATGATGATATCTTTAAAATTAAACTTTTTATGGAGGTTTCTTAAATATTTAACTAAACGTTGATTATGCACAAAATGTAAAATATAATCATTTTTGTGTAATAATAATAACATGGACCTAAATTTAATTTAATTTTTAGACGAAATTTGCCAAAAGTATTTTCATGTTGATATTTTAACTTTGTTAAGACTGAAATTGAAGAAGGAAACTTGGCTAATGCTAAACTACCTTGTTGAATTTCTGACAAGAATAAAAAGTAATTAATTGCAGAAATGAAGATGTTTCTTTCACGCATAAATGTAATCTTATTAATATTGCTGATAGTTTTAATTTTGTAAATAATAAGTGGATTTATTAATAGGCCATAGGGAGGAAGTTGTTGGAAATAAGTTGGCCCATAGAAGGATGTTTTTTTTTAATTTCTGTTTCCACTGACAGACTTGAAAGAGGTAGAGGTCAGAAAGTGAAGAGGTTGTCATGGGGTGGGGTTTATCGAAAAAAAATAGAGAGAGAGAGAGAGAGGTTAGGTTGGATTTAATATAGGCTTGTAGAGATCATTCTTGAAGACGTGACCCTGACCTTTTTCGTCGCCGGCTTTGTCTTTTTTTTGTTACTTGTCCCTCTCTGTTTATCACACCTGAGGCTAATTTTACTCCACTAAACCCATCAACACACTTCATTTCCTTATACATTTTTAAAATTTTCTATTTTGGAAATTTGGGTGGAACCTCAGTAACTTGTCAAAAAATCTCCATTGATGTAAATAATCAGAGGAGAAAACAAAAATCTGAATTACTTCGATTCAGATTTCTTTAAAAATCTCAACGTTTATTTGACTACTAGAAAAATTAAAATATAAATTAATATTTTTTATGAAAATATTTTTAAAAATGAACTTTTTATGAAAGTTTGAAAAAACAACAGCTCAAACGTGAAAAATCGACATTTGAACCTGATATGTAAAGTTTTATTTTTTAAAGAAATTATATTAATTATACTAATTAATTTATTTGTTTTTCAAGAAATTGGTAACAAGTCTTTATCTTAATTAACTCAATTTAGATTTGTTTAAGAAATTCAAAGTTTATTTGAAACTAGAAAAGGAAACGAATAAATTAATGTTATTTTTGTTAATATATATTTAAAAATAAACTTTCCATGCAAATTTAAAGAGAAAAAAAAACCATCAAGAGTAAAAAATCAACGTTTCAACCTAATATAAAAAGTGTTATTTATTAAAAAGATTATTGTGAAAACATTTTTAATTTGTTCATTTATTTTTTTAAGTTTGAAATAAACTTACTGTTTTTAAATATTTCTAAAAAAAAATATTTTTAATTTTGACACCTAAGGTTGTTAACCGTTTAAGAATTTCTTATTTTTTAAAAAACCAATGAATTATAAAAGAAATCTTGAAAAATTCTTTCTATTTTCTTTTTAAATGTATTTCAAGTTCTCTTGTTTTTTTCTTTTTCTGTTAAATTCTTAAACCCACTTCCGCTTTTATCACTTTTCGGATCTGTTGTGTGTGTGTGTGTGTAATAATGTGGGTCAAGCATTTAAATTGCTACCTGGTCAACTCTTGTTTGACCATTTGGGCTTTCTGCATCCCATTAACCAATATTTTGTGACCAGTTCAAGTTTTCTTCCCATAGACCTTAGTCATAACATTTTCTGGAAATTTAGTTGTTTATAATTTTGTTAAACTTTAGTTTATTAATTTCATTTTTGTTAACTTCCTCAGTAAATTATAGTTGTTTAATTTATATAAAAACAGTTTTTTTTATAAATTGTAAACATTTTAGAAAAATTTGATTAATTTAAAAATGAATTAATTTAATTTGCGTATATTGTTTGTGATTTATTTAAGTGTTTAAAATGAAATTAGTTTTAAATTTAACTTTTATTTTTAATTTATAGAAAATATATTTTTAGACTACAATTTTCAATGGTTAGTTTGTATTGAAGTTTAAAATGGAGATTTATTTTAAATCTAGATAAAATGAAATTAATTTCGAAAATTTTGGTAATTGTTTTTATTTCAGTAAAAAAAGTAATTTTTATAAACACATTTCAGTAGTTTTATAGTTTTACATTGAAAAAAATATAAAATATAAACAAAATAGTTTAACAATTTATTAAACAAAATTTGTTACACTGAAATATTTTAGCATTTTTTTTTAAATATAACATATGAAATAATAAATATTTTAAAATAGTTTTTCATAGTTAATTTGTGAAATAATTAAACCTAATTGCTTAAAATTAATTAATATGCATAATATAGTGCATAGCCGTTAGTTTTAACAGCGGCGGTCAATAAAGAATGGCAAGTTTTCGGCGGCAGCTGCTTAATTTTTAATGTCGGCGGCGACTATTAAGAGCGGTAGATTTGTAAAATGGCGGCCATTGAAAGAGAAGAGGAAAATTCTGAAGTTAAAACTGGGTTAAAATTATTAAAACCCGACGTTTTCAATCTGCATTTCGACGATGAACTTAACTCTAATATCTGCGGAGAACTTGTCGTCGGTATTATTAAGTATCTACTTTATCAACGCGGACAGATACCGGAAATGTTCGAAGGTTTGGTTTCAAGATCGAACGAGACTTTGCCGTCTCAAGTGAGCTAAAACCCAAAATTTGCATAAAAACGGTCCCAAAACTAATTAATTTCTATTCTTATCTAATTTTAAAATATAGGTTACAAACGTACGTAACATTCGTACAAATATACAGGCCAAGAAAATTAAGTTTTTCGTTGATACATTCCAAGAATTATTCGTTAATTTGAGAACAGTCTTTCTTCGTTACGAAGTGACAAGAGTCAGTCGTGTTGCTCTCGTCTTTGGGTCAACTCCGGTTAATCCCAAGGAGCTACATTGCGTCGAAATTCCTTCTTTCGTTGTTCCGAAGGACGGAGACGGCGGCATGAGTTCTTATCGTCTCGCTAGGAAGCATCTTATGGTTTCCATACGTAATCTGGTTGCTTCGGCGCGTCATGTTAACTTCGCTGACCTTCAGGTAAAACCACGGTTTTATAATTCAAAATATTAGATTTAGATAAATATTTGTTGTATTTTAATGTTCATTATTAAGACGTGTTTCATAATTAAGCCAATAAATGCAAAATAGGCATATGAACGTTAAGGTGGTTTTAAAGTGTAAACGGGGCCTCGCGAACTTATGATTATTATTCTGTCTTTCAGTTGCAAAATGAAGAGAAACTAGAAAGCGTTTTAGAAACTAGAAGAGTAGGAGTCACTTGGGGGGGGGGGGGGTCTTTAAATGTTGGTATCTTTCAATCCGAGTTCAAGAGGCATTTGCACTTTAAAACTACTTTAAGGCTATTTTCATGTCAAATTTTTGTCTACAAAAAGTTCATTTTGAAAGATATCAATATAAAAATGCTCTAAGCGATTGAGCTACCGCGTCTAGTTTTCTAAATCCCTTTCCAGTTTCTCGTAATTTTGCTCTTCTGAAAGACAGATTAATCAAAGTTCTCAAATCAGCTGTTCATAAAGCATCTTAATTAAAATTCACATTTAAAAAAAATCATTGTATTTTCTAAACACTGCAGGTAACAAACGTAACTGTTCTACTTGAGATGAGTCGTGATTCAAGAATCGGTTGGTTCCTTCCGAAACCAAACTATTCGGATCTGCCCAGACGAGGTCGACACTTCCGTTACGTTCTATCTTGGAAGCCAGATACGGAAACGCATACGTTAACGAGCGAATCTAACGAGTACACCGTTAAAAGCAAGCCTTTTACAGTTCACGAGAGTCCAGCTAACGAACCAAGAGGAACGGATCCGCAACGAGAGATAGAAGTTCGGAATGAGAACGATGAAAGAACGAACGACGACAACAACGAAGGAGAACGATGCCATGATTCAGAAGGATCCGAAGATGAGCTAATATGGTTTCAAATGCCGGTCGTAACTAAAGGTTTGAGCGTCAATTCTTGATATTAATTATATAATTATGATATAATTATCTTTTTTTTTAATAGTCGTAATTTAATTTTTAAGTACATTAAATAAGTTGTGATCCTTAAAGGTACAAATATTAAAAAAAAACGTGTGAGAAGCAAAAGAATGGAAAGAGAAAATCCAAAACTGGATTATTGTATAAAACATGGAATTGAACGAATGTCTGTGATAATGAAGGTAGGGGTTTTTTGTGTCGAAAGCGGGGAACGAAAGTAGCGAAGCGATGGTAATGACAAGTTCGATCGGAACTTCTAGCGAAATGCCCAAGAACCCATCAAGCTGATGCAATCACCTTGTTTTTTATTGTTCGAAAAGAAGAAAATGGAAGCGAAAGCCACCGAATAAGAAGAGTAGAAAAAGAAAGAAGATTACGGCTAAGCGTTAGTTGTATTCTTTTTTACGAGACAAAGTTCTAAATATAATCGATTTTCTACTCGAATTATAAAAGGAATTGGAAACCAAACCGTCTTCGTTGAACGTTGCTAACGAAAGTCGTTGAAGCTTCGAATTGAGGCACGCATCGGAATCGTTACAGTTGGAACCATACAGACTATTGGTTGTCAAAGGTGTCTGAACGTCTATAAAAATAGAAAACACACAACACAACCGACGCAATTGAGCAACTGTACGGATACTGAAGGAGAGAGCTTTGAAGTTTTACCGTCGGCTTCAGGAGTGCATTCTCCTGGTGTGGCTGCCGAATTGTCGTCTACTTCGTCGTGGTCCCACGATCGTTGTCTCAACGCCCTCACGAACGAAGAAATGATGGCGTCCATCAAGATCGCCTACGAAACAGAAATATTAACAGGTTTTTAAGATGGGTTTATCTCTTGAACTCTTGATTATTCTGTCTTTCAGGTGCAAATATCAAAATAAACGTGAACGTGTTTTAAAAACTAGAAGGGTATTTTCATTTTTGATATCTTTCAACATGAAAATAGTCTTAAGTGATTGAGCTACATTTCTAGTTTCTAAAACACTTTCTGGTTTCTCTTAATTTTGCTCACGAAAGACAGAATAATCACAGTTTGAAAAATCAGCTGTTCATAAACAATCCTAACTGCTATTTGTTAACTACAAATTACTGCCATACGGAATAGTGGTCACTATTCTGTATTTTAGTCCAACGAGTAATCTCGAATTGACAAACTACACTCCCATTACCTGTTTTGAGAACACTTGAAGAACTTTAAAGACTCTCTGGCCACCTTCGAGTGTCTGAAACTGAAGGAATAAACAAGGAAAACAATCGGGATTATTCTCTTGTGACGGCCGAGCCGAATCCCAAGACAATTCCTGATATTTTAAACCCAACAGCACCTATTTGAAAAGATCTCTGTGTTTATTTCAAGAAAATCTTATCAGAGATTTCTGTTTGGCTTACACCGGTTCCTTGTGATAAAATATTAACTCCTTCCGCGTTGACTGCAATCGTAACTGGAAGGTCCTGATAACCGATGAGAGCCGCTAGACCAGTCACCGGTTTTTCCAACTGTCCGACGAAGAAAGCACTGCCATAGAACGGTAGATTCCAACACAGTTCCAGATACTGCTTCATGACCGTGTGTACGGACAGATCGTCCGACGCCGTACGGAACTGAAGCCAAATCCGATACTCTAATCCTGACTTGGATCCAAAGTTAAAGAACGACCACTTTGGTTTGCAAGCGTACGACGGAAGGAACGATTCCATTTTGGATCTTTAGAAAATCGATTTCGATTCAATAATTTTAGTTTTGCGAACATTTTCGTGTTTCGGTCATCTTCGAAAATATTTCTAACTTCATAAATGCAGGAGTGTGGATCTCGGGATCGAACTTTCCGAGTTCGATCCTCGCTTGCATTCCTGCCATTTTCTCCACCGTGGTCTGATCACACGGATAACGACCATTCAGGACGTTCGTTTTTGCCTCTTCGTAGAGTAATTCCAAGACTGTTAACGTTGCAAGCTTTTTTTTAAACAATAATGATTCAAACTTCCCGTTTCAAATTAGAAACTTGAGAAAAACGACGTTCTTACTCGAACTTCTTCTCTTCTAGGATAAAACACGTCTCGTTGGAAACTAAGAAACGGTTGATCTGAACATAAATAAAAACGTAAACGAACTCTTCGTTATCACATTCAGAATGATGATGATTAAGGCCAAAAGTTTGCATAAAATGCAAAATCTCAGTCAGTTTAATCGAAAATAAAAATGCATAAAATGAAAAAAATTGCATAATTTTGGATGGGAATTTGCATAATGTCACTTATTTATTTAAAAATACCTTTTTTCGGTTAGAAAAAAATTCTACAAATTAAACGAAATCGTTTTCATTTTGCATTTTCTGTTATTGCTTGTGATTATTGCAGCTATTAATTGTTTCAAACATTTAATTAATCATACTTTTGATATTAATATATATTTATATTTTTATTTGCATAAAAATCACAATTTCTAAAAACAATTTGTACATTTTTAAATTTTTATTTGCAAAGTTTTGGCCTTAGTGAAGGTGATTTGGCCTCGATAAATGACCTTTCTCTCTTTGCGATAGATTAGCAGCCGTGTATTTCGAAAGGAGTTCTGGCCACTTTTTCCAAATCTGATACGGTTTATGGTCCGGTTTCAACTGAACCTCTTCGATCGATAAAAAAAACTAAGATTAAAAAACTGAAACTCGTTTCTGATCGAAACGTAATGACAGCTTTTACAACCGAAAAGAGGCGAAACGAGCCAAAGTGCAAACAGATCTTCAGCCTCTTTTGGAATTCCAACTTCTGGTTCTTCTAGAATCAAATGAATGAGATCTCTGCAAGTAGCCAGATGACCATTGGCCACTTCTAACTTAACTACAACTTGGTTCTTCAAGAAGATGTCCATTTCGACAACTAAACAATAGAAAACGATACGCGATGATCAAATGATTGACAATTAGACGAGTCAATCACAACCTTTCGGCACTTGAGTCGAAGCATTGCAGTTGATGTCCGACGTCGGAATTGTTCCCTGCGAAGTGGGTCGCATATGAGGCGTTGAACCAGATTGAGAACAACCGTTGTTTGGCGGAATGATGTTCGGACTTGATGTCTTCGTATTTTGAAAGTAAACTTTTGGCGACGAAGGGCGAGAAAACGATGGAGGTGGTGGAGGAGTCGGAACACAGATTGGTGATCCGTTCTGCTTGCCGTAAAATGCATCGTTAGTGCAGAACTCTCTCGATCCACTTCCGCTTCCTCCTCCACCACCACTACCACTTCCGTTCTGATAGTTACAGGAACCTTCGACGTTGTAACAGACATTGTTATATTTGTACGAATCTGGAATCATCTGATCGTATTGACTAGAAATGGAATAGTTTGCAGCCGACGGACGATGAAGTTTACAGTTTGATTCGAAGACGGCATCGAACGGATTTAGATTACGTCTCGTATCCTGCAACTCTGTAGGAAGAAGTAGGATGATGAAATCTGGCTTTAAATATTAGTTTATATACGTACGGTCTGATGTCGTGACATCTTTTACTTTCATTCTTTCATCTGGCTGTTGTGAGGATGGAATGATTACGTTGTTCTTAATCTTCCTTCTATCCATGATCCGTTGTGGCCTCAGTTCAAAATCCATGTGATTCCCTTCAAGTTCTACATTCATAGCTGATCAAATAATTTCCGAATTGAACCTGTAAAAAAAAGGTTAGTAAAGCCATGAAATCTGATAATTCAAAACATGCACGGTTTTATTTTTTAAAGAAATTAACTCAATTTCTGAGCTTTTATACTTCAGAATTAAAATTTTCTATTTGACTTATTTTTTTTTTTCAATTCTCATTTTTTTTTATGGCTTTAAAATTATAATTCAATGTATTTTTGAAATCGTTTTAGATTTTTCACATTTTTCAATACAGAAAAATGGTAAGAACTTTTTTGAAGCAACTTATGAAACAATTTCAAGATGTATTTAAAACTATAATAACGTGAATTATTAATATTTACGATGATATCTTTGAAAATAAAATATTTATGACAATTTGAACTCGAAAGACATCGATTTTGGTTTCGGTCCAAGAAACGTCAAAATTAGGTCAATTTTCAAACTGTCTTAAATATTTTAATTTTCAAGATATCTTTATGAAAATTAACTTCTCATATTTGTTTACTCTTCTAGTTTCATATAAATCTTGAAATTCTTCGGTGTGTTGTTTCAAAATGGAGTTATTGTCGTTTGCCTAAAATAGAGAGAAAATAAAATGTCATTATTTTTTCTATACTTTACTAATTACGATACGTACATTACACAGCCTTCGGTATTTTCAATGGTATCGTCTATAGGATTATATCTCCTAATAATGTGCGTGATCTAAAACCATTATCATCATCATCTAAACGAGGCTTAAAAGTGACATTTGTCGCATAGAAAAAAAAACGGGATATTCACGTGTATTTACATTTACTAAGAAAAATGTCACGTTGTCACCGCCCATTTCATGTGATGTCATAGATGACGTAAGAATTTTTGTATCGATAGATTCGATACTATAAAATTAAACAATATACATAATCGATTTTTTAAAAACATGACGTCACAAGCACGATGCCATTCTAAGAGAGCTCTACTAAGTGTGTACTAACATGGCGTGTATCATTTCGATTTATAGAACGCCATATTAGTTTTGTTCTAACTGATTTAGAAAACTAGGCTTCAACGCCGTATTATAAGGCGGGTTGGTCATATTCTTTGATTGTTCCGTAAACCTTTGGTTGATTTCCCGCCAAAAGTGTAGTTTTTCTTTAGAAAAAGTTTTGTGACCTTTTTTTTGTGAAAATGGCTGGTTTTGATGATCCTGGAGTGTTTTTTAGTGATAATTTCGGTTCAGAAGATCAGGTGAACGTTCAAGATGCTAATTTTCTTGCCGTTAAACGTAGATTTAAGAGTTTTCTTCGTGAATTTCACGAGGGAAACTTCACTTATCTGTACAGGTGTGTGTATTTGTCAGTTCTTTTTTTTTACTCAATCGAATGTCATATTTCTTACGGTGTTTATTGACTTTTTTCCGGGTGTTTTATGGGGTAAAGAGACCGTCTGAGACGACATTACAATCTTCATCAGTATTGGCTCGATGTTTCTCTAGAAGATTTGGCCAGTTTCGATGAGGAAGTGGCCGATAAATTGGTCAAGCAACCGGCTGACTATTTACCATTGGTATAAAAAGAACTTTTTAACTGCATCTCTGATCGTTGTTTCTTCTTCTGTCTTTACTTTTCTGTTAACACTAAAGAGAAATTCAGTGTGTTTTAGAGACTAGAAGAGTAAATAGATTAATAAAGGTTGTTTTCATGTAAATATCTTTAAAAACTGGAAGAGTAAATGGATCTCTTGAGGTTATTTTCATGTAATTTTGTTAAAAACTAGAAGAGTAAATGGATCACTTAAGATCATTTTCGTGTATGTATGAATAAAAACTAGAAGAGTAAATGTATAATTTGATGTTATTTTCATGTAGTAGATCTTTAAAAATAAACTTTTTGTGGCAGTTTCATAAATTCCAAATTTCATCAGACTTATTTTTCGACTTCTGGTTCAACTTCAAAGTGAAAAACGAAAATCTTGAATTTGAAATTTAACAAAAAGTTTAATTTTAGCTATATCAACACGAAAACTGCCGGAAGTGACATGTTTACTCGTCCAGGTTCTAAAATATCTTTAGTTTTCTGTGTAATGTTGCTTCTGCAATGCAGAATAACTGGAGTTCTATTTCATTTGCATATTTGGCAATGACTGACTTGTTCATTTGTGCTTTGAATTTTGTTGTGTGTCTAGTTCGAAGAAGCGGCTAAAGAACTTGCTGACGAAGTGACTCGCCCAAGACCTGAAGGAGAAGATGACGTGCAGGACATTCAAGTGATCATCATGTCGAATAGTATTCCTGCGCCGTTACGAGAGATTAAGGTGAGCGTCAAAATTGGTCATTTTATTTTACGTTGGGCTGAATTAATGAAGTGGAATTGTTTCTTTAGTCTGATCAAGTCTCGAAGTTGGTCAAAATATCGGGAATCATTTTGTCTGCGTCCGGAACTCGTTCAAAAGCAACTCGCATTTCGCTTCAATGTCGTGGCTGTCAAAACATTCTTCCGAACATTCCGATTAAACCCGGTCTTGAAGGATACATGCTACCACGGAAGTGTGCCTCGTGAGTTACCGTTAAAAGGCTGAAAGTGTAGAAATTTTCTGAAAACGCTCATCTATATAAAACTCTCATAAATGAAAACTTGAAAGAAAAAAAAAACACCCATCTGCCTGAAATTATTTAGAAATTTTTTGATAATTATAAAAATTTGTCAAAAATAAAAGCAAAATATGCAAATAAATATCATCAATTTGCAGTTTATCTTACTGGGAACTGTAGGAAACTTGTAGAAAATTAAGAAAAACTGCAAAAACAACAGAATTTTTGCATAAATTTATGGAAAACTTCAAGACAACACAAATCTGCATGGAATTTATGGAAAATAGCTAAAAAAAAAAATAACAGCAATATGCATCAAAACATAGAATTGTGCAGAAAATAACAAAATATGGCAACAATATACAAAAAAGACATAGAAATTTGCAGAAAATAGCAAAATAAAACTGAAATCTGAAAAGAAATGGCAGCAATTTGTTGGAAATTTATAGAAATTTTTAAAAGATTGCAAAAAAAAAAAGCAGGAAAGACAAATCGACATGTTTTTTAATGTTGATATTTTTTAAAATGAACTTTTTTTAGACAAAAATTTAAAAAAACAACCTGTGTTAAGCGTTGTCTGCATGAAGTTGGGTCATTTTCAAACTTCTGTAATTTACTCTTATGTTTTACTCCTAAAAGACAGAATAAGCAGAGTTCAAAGGGCGTTTACACTTTTATTCATGTCTTGATATCATTTGACAGTGAAGCGACGGGACGAACAAAATGTCCACAAGATCCATACTTCATTATTCCGGACAAGTGCGTCTGTGTTGATTTCCAATTGCTGAAATTGCAAGAAGTTCCGGAAGAAGTTCCAAATGGAGAACTTCCTCGTCATCTTCAACTCTACTGCGACAGATATCTATGCGAAAGAGTTGTTCCTGGTAACCGTGTTACCGTCGTTGGTATATTTTCTGTCAAAAAAATTGGAAAACCACAAAAGGTAGCAATAAACTTCAATCGTTTTTATTTAATTCAAAATTTAGACTTAGATTTGTTTTATATTTTTAACGTTATATAGAAAGGTGGACGAGATAGGGTTGCAATCGGAATTAGAAATCCATACTTGAGAGTCATGGGAATTAAGGTAGATACAGAACTGTCCGGTAGGACGGCATCTACGACCATTACGACCGAAGAGGAGGAGGAATTTAGGCGTTTTGCCGGAAGTGCCGATGTCTACGAAAAGATTTCTCGTAGCATCGCACCTTCCATATATGGAAGCACCGATATAAAGAAGACTATTGCTTGCCTTCTTTTTGGAGGATCACGAAAGAAACTCCCGGACTTACTTACACGACGTGGAGACATTAATGTTCTTCTTTTGGGTGACCCGGGTACAGCAAAGTCGCAGTTGCTCAAGTTTGTCGAGAGAGTCTCGCCGATTGGAGTACGATTGAGTTTTATTTTTCATAGATGTTTTTGGAAAATGTTTTCCTCTTTACGGGGCCACTGCAGTGGCTAAAGCTATGCTCAATAGACGGTTTTTTGTAAAAATTTGGACGTGAAAACGAAAAAATTGTTTTCAAAACTAGAATGGTAAAAGATTACGTTAAAAGTGTTTTCATGACAATATGTTAAATTATCTTAAATATTGCATTTTGAAAATGACCTGTTTTTAGGTTTTTCCATTGACATTTCATGAAAAACTATTTTCGATTGTCATAAAAAGTATATTTTGAAAGATATCGTTATGAAAAAACTTTTAGTATTATCACCAACTATTCTAGTTTCTAAAACACTGAATTTTTTCGTAATATTTCTTCTGAAAAACGGTCGCTTCAAAAATAGAAATTTTCTCAAAACTGCAGGTTGGATATAACCACTGCAGTAGCGCCATCTGGCGGGACAAAAACAAAATAAGTATCTATTCAGTCACTTTAAAGGGATATTTTCCTATTGATATCTTTCAAAATGAGCTTTTTTATGTGCATTTTCTGTAAAAAAAGTTTATTTTGCAAAATATCAACATGAAAATACTTGTGAGTGATTCAGCAACCATTCTAGTTTCTAACTAAACATTCGATTAGTTTTTTGTGTTGCTCTCTGAAACGCAAAATAACCTGTTTTAAAGCACCGTATTCAAATGTATAAAAAGGGATTGAGTTTGGATTGCATTTTTTTGAACAATGGTTTCTTTGTTTAGGTTTACACTTCAGGTAAAGGTAGTAGTGCAGCTGGTCTGACGGCCGCCGTGATACGTGATCCTGCTTCCGTAAATATCCGACTAAATTATCAATAGACGTGATGCTCTCAGAGATTTTTTTTAAAAAATATATATTTTCGTTTTATATTTCGCTGCTCGTAGAGAACTTTTGTCATGGAAGGTGGAGCCATGGTTTTGGCCGATGGCGGAGTCGTCTGCATTGACGAATTCGACAAGATGCGAGAAGATGATAGAGTTGCTATTCACGAGGCCATGGAACAACAGACCATTTCTATTGCTAAGGCGGGCATTACGACGACATTGAACTCTCGCTGTTCCGTTTTTGCTGCGGCCAACAGTGTTTTTGGTCGTTGGGATGACACGAAAGGAGACGAGAATATCGACTTCATGCCAACAATTTTGTCACGTTTCGACGCCATCTTCATTGTGAAGGACGAGCATAGTGCTCAACGTGATATTGTAAGACCGACCTTTCGTACAGAGGAATGGGTGTGTTCTAATTCGGTCTTTTCGTCTTGCAGACGATTGCTAAACACGTGGTCAGCCTTCATGCGAACGCTTTCCACGAAGAGAAAGAAGTCGAAGGAGAGCTCAGTCTCAATTTTCTTAAGAAATATATTGCGTTCTGTCGATCGTAAGTTTCTTAAGATGGTTCATGAACAGCTGATTTCTAAACTCTTGATTATTGCCTTTCGGGAGTAAAATTATGAGAAACTAGCAAGTATTTTAGAAACTAGAAGGGTAGCTCAATCAGTTAAAGCTATTTTCATGATAAATATAATTCAAAATAAACTTTTTTTAAAACAAAAATTAGAAAAGATCGGCTGCTTAAAGTTGGTTCTTTTTCAGACTCGTGCGAAAAAGCTTATTTCGAAAGATATTGACGTAAAAATACCTTTAAGGTATTGAGCTACCCTTCTAGTTTCTAAAACACTCAAGTTTCTCTTCATTTTGCATCTGAAAGACAAAATAATCAAGAGTTTAAGAGCTGTTTACACTTGAAAACCACCTTAATTGAACTCTGACTGGCACTAATCACATTTTCTTTCATTTTTTTTTGTTTCAAAGGCGATGTGGGCCGCGTCTTTCTCCAGAAGCCGGTGAAAAACTGAAAAATCAATACATATTAATGCGTAACGGAGCACGACAACACGAACAACAGACTTCGAAGCGATCAAGCATTCCAATCACTGTCCGGTAAAGAAAATAACCATTTTTTTTAAGGCGTAAGAACGATCTCGACACAGAAATATGGATTTTAATTATTAAAGTTGTACAAAAAGTGAAATTTATTATTGTTAGAAATCTGATTTAGTAAACAAATTGATATAAATAGGCAGTTGGAGGCTATAATTCGGATCTCCGAGGCGTTGGCCAAAATGCAGTTGAAGCCGTTTGTCGTGGAGAGCCACGTAGACGAAGCGTTACGTCTCTTCCAAGTGTCCACTTTGGACGCCGCCAAGACCGGAACTCTGTCCGGAGTCGAGGGATTCACTACGGAAGAGGATCAAGACATGTTGAACAGAATTGAAAAGCAAATGAAACGACGTTTTCCAATCGGAACACAAGTCTCGGAGTTTGCAATCGTGCAAGACTTCCTCAAACAGGTCCCTTTTATGTTTTTAAGCTTCAGTAAAAAAAATTTATTTTTATTCACAGAGTGGCTCGGCAAAGTTATTTTTGTAAGAAATTTAAAGTTTGTTAGAAACTAGAAGAGTAAAAGAATCATTGCATGATAAAATTTTGATTTTGACACATTTTGAAATATTATAGATATATTATGAAAAAATCAGACATCTAACGTGTGATTATTTTTACTTTTCTAGTATTTAGTTCAAATTCCCCTGGAACTTTGGTTATTCTAGCTTTCAGGAGAAGGGTTTTCATGTTGATATATTTCAAAATAAGCTTTTTTCTGTCAGTTTGAAAATGACTCAATTCTATTTAAGCGGATATTTTTTTAAACTTTTGTCTATTTAAAGTTTATTTTGAAAAATATCAACATGAAATAACATTAAGGGGGTTCAGCTACCACCGTTCTAGTATTTAAAACAATGAATAACTCCTTAGTGTTTTTGAAACGTAAAAATAACTGAGAGTTTGAAAATCACCTATTAATAAATGCAATTAGAGGTCGCTTTCAAACTACTATAAAACGCTCATTTTGAAAAGTTTCGTCATGAAATATCTTTTATGCAAATCCTTTTACTCTTCTAGTTTTTAACAAATTTTAAATTTCTTCTAAAATCGACTTTTGATGACAGGCCGAGCCAAATTACTAGCAAGTACGGTAGTTTTGTTGTTTTCAAACTGCTATAAAACGCTCATTTTCAAAGGTTTCGTTGTGCAGTTTCTTTATGCAACTCAATTACTCTTCTAGTTTTTTAAAAAAATTTGAATTTTGTCTCTAACATGTCCTAACATTTCTGTCCTAACATTTCTGACGGCATCTAACACTGCAGTTTTAAAATATTATTGTTTTGGTTTTTGTTGCAGCGTTATCCAGAGCATGCAATCCACAAAGTGATTTATCTGATGGTGCGACGTGGCGAATTACAACAACGATTTCAGCGCAAGGCCCTCATCCGCGTCAAGTAAAAAAGTAAACCAATCTTTCATTTTTTTCTTCCTACTCTTATATGCTTGCATTTTGATAATAATTAAAACAATGGATTTATTAAGGTATTAAAAATGTTTTATTACTCGATGGCTGTCGGTCGTAACAGCTGTTCCGACTGTAACTCCTTGAAAGCATCGTTTTTGTTTAGATTGCGAACGAGACTCGAGAGTCTTTCCATTACAAGGTTCGAAACCTCGTCTAGATCGTGCTGTTAACAAACATAACCATTAGTTCAGTTAACGAAACAGGATCCGATAACAAAGTCGGATTCACCTGCAAGATATGAAGCCCTTTAGTCGAGAGAACGATCAGTTCTCTAAGTCCATCTCCAGTTATGTCAAGATAGTCGATTGATAGGATCGGATAAGCGAAACTTCGTTTCCAAGCGAGTAAAAATGGTCCTCCGGTTGGCCCGTATTTGTAAACAAGAACTTGCTGTCCATACGTTCCGAGAATGATCTCGTTATTGCCGTCCATGTCGATGTCTGCGATGCACGCACATTGGACGCAATCGAATCCATCGCTTCCGATCAGAAGTCTCTGATCGCCAAACCCTTCAACTAGCACGTTCCTGAAATATTTAACTTAAGCTTAGCAGCTATTTTTCCTAGTTAAAAGCTGCCAAATCTGCTATAGCTTGTTTTTCTAGTTAAAAGCTGCTATAGCTATTTTCCTAGTAAACGTTGCTATAGCTTGTTTTACTAGTTAAAGCTGCTATAGCTATTTTTCCTAGTAAAAACTGTTATAGCTTGTTTTTCTAGTTAAAGCTGCTATAGCTATTTTTCCTAGGAAAAACTGCTAAAGCTAGTTTTTCTAGTAAAAACGGCTCTAGCTAGTTTTCCAAAGCAAGGGCCACACTCATAAGAGCAACACTAAGTAGGAATTTAAAGTATTAAAAACTAGAACGGGTAATCTAATTGAATCATTAAAGTTTATTTTAAAGTTTATATTCATTAAATATTATTAAGTGATTTAGTTACCCTTCTAGTTTATAAAACACAAGTTTCTTTTAATTTTGAGGATGTGATAACGCTTTAAACCCAACTTAAAAGCTGAGTGAATTTTTTTTTTCAAATATATCAAAGTGTGAACATATTACCAGTAAACCACAGCAACTTCTAATGTGGATGCGACCACGAGATGGAACTCCGGATCCGCATCGGCGTCCGCAAAAGACAAGCCGTTAATTTGTTCTTCTTCGTCGTCGTCGTCCTCCTCAGCGTGTTGTAAGAACGTTGGCCTACTGACGTTCGTACTCAGTTGAAAGATTTTGACGCAGGCGATGGGACTATCGTGTTTTATCTCCCATTTTTCTATTATTTCTGTTCAAAATATGAAACACATCTGAGTTATTACTCAGAAGTTTGCCTGTTTGATTAACCATTTAATTCCAATTACCATTCGTATTAACTGTAGTGACCATGACCTGGATGAACCCATCTTCACAACCTACTGCGGTCAATCTCTTCTGTCGGTCACCGAAGTAAGAAACGTCCATCCATAATACTCTTAAAAGAGACGAAACGCAACGAACAACCGTCATTGTTAAAAATAGGTTTTAAAGTGTAAACAGCCCTTCTTCAAACTCTGGTTATTCTGTCTTTTGGAAGCAAAATTAAAATAAGTCTTTTAGAAACTAGAAGGGTACTTCAATTACTTAAAAGTATTTTCATGTTTGATATCTTTTAAAATAGTTGTTCTTCTAAAATGTATTTTGAATTTGAATTTGAAAAATTACTCTGCAAGCAGCCATAAAGGCCTATGGCAGAGGGAGAATAGTCCAAGTGCAGCATAGAAAATGCATTGTCAAAACCAGAAAATATAAAACCCCATTGATATAAACCCAACAACAATTTCAATATTTTTAATGCTGCAAATATATGCATTGTCAAAATGTAGAATTAACCAAAGTTCAAAAATCAGCTGTTCATAAAACATATTAAAGAAGTGTCCATAAGTTTTGCAGCTCGGTTCCATTACATTCGTTTCAAATTAACAAATTCTGGAAAATATTCGTCTACATTGTGATCGCAGTACGTGTGGTGAATTCTGTCCTGTTTAAAGAAGAAGAAATCCATTTTCGTAAAAAAATACTTAGAAGAACTTTGAGAGCCATTTTGTTTAAAATTTTGAGACATTTTTTTTTATTACGAGCCTTGACACATTTTTGACAGACTTTTCGGCGACAAAAGGAAGTCAAAGGTAGCTTGCGCTGTCGTCGCAATGTTTTTTTATGGTAAGACGCTAATTTTGGCACACAGGCGACTTTTAAAACACTTTCCAGTTTCTGTTTCTGGAAGTTGTTCGTTCTTGTCGTATTTTCTTTACTGTGTGTAAAGAAAAAACGACGTCGCCGGTTGCGGAGATTGAAAAACGTTGTTTGAAATTGTTCAGTTTTGTTGACATTTTTTTGTCAAAAAGTGTTTTAAAAGTTGTCTGTGGCGCCAAGTTTGGCGTCTTTCCATGGAGCATACATTACGACAACAGCCCAGCAATCTTCGACTTCATTTTATCACCGAAAAGTCTTTCAAAAATCGCGCGTGAGCCAAGGCCTTAAGAGGCGCTAGCCTCTAAGCGTCGAGATCGTGCAACAAGGCGAAAGAGCTTGTACGTAAGGGTAACTAAAGGGCTCGTATTCGAGAAAAATTTCTAAATTTTGCGATCATTTTCCATTACTTCTTGATATAAGTGGATTTCTCCGTCGCTGCCACTAAGTAGAAGGACAATTTCACGGTTTTCTCCTTTCCATATTCTACAAACGAAATTCATTAAAGAGTTTTTTTTTTTGGTCAAGTCGTTCATCTAGTTTAAAAGAAAGAAATCTCACTCCGTGTGATAAAGGTGATAAGGTATAAAATTCAGTTTTAAGCTGAGACAACTCTGAGCGATCGACTCGAGACTCAGTTCTGCTTTCGGTTCCCAGTCGGTGTAAATGTTTAAATATTGAACCGCCGGAGAATCACTCGGCTGAAAATTAACAAAATAAAAATCCCTTTGAAATACATTGTTTTCATATAGTTATAATCGCATTCAAAAATAAATCTTTAACATACAGTGTAAAGTGGGGACAAAATAGGGAAGAATTAGCAAAAAAAAAAAAGAATTATTTTTGTGGAGATATAAATAATAATGATGATAAAAATAGAGAACAGTTAAGTGAAAATAAAGAAAAGCAACGAAAACTTGAGTAGAAATGCAAGAAAAAGTTTGAAAGTGGAAACGCTTTTCGAAATCTGATCAGTCTTTCAAATGCAAAATTAAGATACTCTTGAATTTCTTTTAGAAACTAGAAAGAGTAGCTCAACCACCAGCCTTTTCTATCTTTATTTCTTTTCAAATAGGCTTTTTATGTCAGAATTTGTTTTTTGTTGAAAGATATCAACATGAAAATATTAAATGATTCAACCACCGTTCTAGTTTCTAAGACACTTTACATTTTTCTTTAGTGTTGCTCTTCTGAAACACAGAATAACCAAGAGTTCATAAAACATCTTAATAATTGTATTTTATCAAAATTCTTAATTAAAATTATTTAAAAAAATACTTTAATATTGGATAAAATGGTCTAATAAGGTGAAGTGGCATTGCACAGTAGGTTCAAATGACCTAAAAACAGAAATATTCACTTTGCTGAAAGTTATTCCCACAATGAAGTCGTTGCTACTCAGTGATTTATTGAAGCTGTCAATCGATATTATTTCAGCTCCAGCTGCAAATTAAAAGATATAATTAGTTTTTATTATTAATTACAAATTTAAAACACAATTTGGCGGAAAATATAGAGTTGAGTTTAGGCCCAAATTCAATAAGGCAACTTTACGCTTAAACAGCAATCTGAACTCTCTAAACAGGGTTTTAACATAAATCATCCCTATTGAGGGCACTCAATCAAACATATTTCCACTATTCCATAATTCCTACTTAGAGGGTTCAAGTTTAAGGTTTAAGTTTCCTTCTTGAATTTGGTCCTTATAATGTGAACTGTGCTGAAGTGCCGCCGAGCGGCCATTATTGTAACTAGAAACCTTTCCTATCTTGTAGGAGTTCAATCAATTGGCATCGAAAATGATGATTTCTTCGCGATTTTCTTCGCCTCTTGTGTCAAATTTTACAAGAATAATGAAAAAGACAACAAAATCACCTGGTATGTAGGTAAAATGTACTTCTTTAGAGGCGGGTACGAGCGATACGTCTGATTTAGTGTGGACGTATTCGACACTAATTACTTGTCTTCGTAGAGAAGCGACGAGAATTTTGTTCGTTCCGCCGACACAAAGTGTTGCTAGACCGTATATATTAGATTGCGACGGTAACGACACGAAATGAGCTTCGGAGAGCTTGTATGATTGTGCAGCCATATCCTATGGGCCTTTTAATACCTCGTAAACAGCCCTTTTTAGTTCAAAAAGGGCCGCGAGAAATAAACACGTTGCCCTTTCCAGTTTTTCTTGATAGCAGACGACATTTTAGGAGCAAAGGGAGTGATTAATAGGAATGCCATTTTGTATGATTTAAAACGTTTTAGGAGCTATTTTTTGTCTTCACTACAATAAAATAAAATTATACATTATTTAGTATAGAATTATTATAACTTTAAATTGTTTTTTTTTCTGCAAAACTAGCTCTTTTAGTAACTTTTTAATGTTACACAGCGATTTGTTAATCGAATCGAGTTGCTCCGAGCTGTTTAGTTGTATACAAAACGAATAAGACACGATCTAACTTCATGTAGTAAGATTTGTGAAGCTCTAGGATTTTGTACCTGTAGCCATGGTAGTGAATGAATAGGGTGAAAGAATATGGCGTTTTAAGTACGTGCACTACTATGATGCACGCCATATTGGTTTGTTAAATTGTAACATGCAGTTAGGTTAACTAATGTGACATCTTGTTTTATTGGTGTAGCTTGCGTCAAAAAATGGTGTTGCTCAGAACGCTCTGTTTTTTTATTGGTATGTGCAAGTGAATGTTAATTATTTAGCTCTGATGATACTCCTTTTTTCTAAAAGGAAACGCTAATGGCGCGAAATTATCATTACGTGATTCACAGCTGAAGCTTTGACGAATAGATGGACGCTTCGTCCAAGTCTGACGTGTGATAAATTGATAATTTTTTAACGTATTACTTCGCGGTTTTTTTTTGTTGCTTCTGATAGTTTGTTTTTCGCTAAGAAATGTGTGCGATGTGGCTGAAAGAGTATCTTCCGTCGACAAGAATGAAATTTTCGAGCGTTTACGGTCAAAAATGAGCTTATTTGGTCCAATTACTGTTGCACAATACATGAAAGAAGTTCTCATTTCACCATTCTCGGTATGAAAAATGTGATAAATGTTCATGTTATTTTCATAAACACTTGTTTAATGGATTGTTTTCTGTTCTAAAAGGGTTATTACATGACAGGCGATGTTTTTGGTGCAAAGGGCGATTTCATCACTTCACCTGAAATCTCTCAAATCTTCGGAGAGGTAAAAAGAGCTGATTTATCAGTAGATTTTTCGATCTCTCTTCGTTATTCTGCGTTTCAGAAGTTGGAGAAATTGAAAGTGTGTTAAAAACTAGAACGATAGCTGAATCACTTAACAATATTTTGATGTTGATATCTTTCAAATTTAAAAGATAACAACATGAAAATAACGTTGATTTAGTTTCTAAAACACCTTAAGTAGTTTTAATTTTGCGCCGAGAAAACAAAATAACTAAAGTTTGATACAAATCACTTTAACTTTTTTTTCTAAATTCGTGTTTCTGTTCTTAGTTACTGGCTGTTTGGTGTCTCGATCAGTGGGTCAAGATGGGAAGTCCAGTTCCGTTACAAATTATCGAATTGGGACCCGGACGTGGAACTTTGGCCGAAGACATGTTAAGAGTATGACACATCATACAGTTATGAATTAGTTAAGTTTTAACTAGAATTTTTTTTCTTTTAAAGGTTTTTTCTCGGTTCTTGACAGTTTCGAAGGACAAATTGAGTCTACATTTGGTCGAAGTGAGTCCTGCACTTCGTAAGATACAATTGGACAGACTTTGTGGTGACGTCGTTATGAAACAGGCAGTCTGGAACGCCGACGGTCCGGTCTGTTACGAAACACACTCGAGAAACGACTTTCGAGTCGTTTGGCATCCACAATTACGAGATGTTCCCCACGGATTCTCGATCTTTGTGGCTCACGAGTTCTTTGACGCGCTTCCGATTCATAAGTTTCAGGTAGTTTAATATATTATTTATCGTTATAACGACATTTTTTTCTTAATAAATGACTGTTTTGATGATTAAAAAATCGTAATTCGTTAAAATAGAAGACAAGTGAAGGATGGCGCGAAGTTCTCGTCGATTTAGATGACGAAAAGGACTCTAAACGTTTGAGGTTTGTTCTCTCTCGTACTGCAACTCCTGCGACTGTTGCTTACATCGATAAAAACGAAAAGAGCGATCATTACGAAGTTAGTCCCGAAAGCGGAGTTCTAGTTCAAGAGCTTGCAACTCGTATTGTCGAGGACGGTGGAGCAGCTCTAATTGCCGACTATGGACACGATGGAAACGGTCGAGATACTTTTCGTGTAAGAAGTTTTGAGTCTTGCCATCAATTTCTGTATGCAAATTACTTTATGTTTGTTTGTTTTTTATTTCTTTACAAAGGCTTTTAAGAAGCATAAGTTGCACGATCCACTTTCTGATCCCGGAATGGTAGATCTCACGGCAGACGTCGATTTTTCTTATTTACGAAAGATGGCTTTAAAAAATCATCAAGGTAAAATTTCTTACGAGAGAAAATTAAAAATAAAACGTTTATATTTTTTACCATACAATGTTTGAAACAATTCTCATTACTGAATTGTCATTTAACGATACTTAATGTTAATTTCACGAAAGATGTCTAAAGATTATTATCTAAAAATCATTTGTTTCAATTTGAAACATTATTCTATTGTGTTTCCTTCTCCATCCTCAGTCGAATGGCCCAAATTTCAGAAGTAAACAAACTTTAATTCAAGAAAGAAAATTTTACTCTTAAGACTGCATTTAGATCATTCATTTTGTGCATGTAGCGTTAGATGACGCCACTAGCCCTCCCATAGAAATGTACTGAAACTTCAACTTTGACCTTCCTTTTTTTTGCACGTGGCAAACTTAATTGCGTCATCGCTATTTCTACACGTGCTCTCTCTTCAAGTATATTGTGTTCTGGGTATAAGTTTGTCACGTGCTCTGATAATTAAGGTTGTTTTGGACGCGCTTTTAGAGCTAAAAGGAAGCTGCATTCGATTTAACTAATTGGCGACGAGTGTAGTTGGCCACCTATGGAGGTTGCAGGCGCCATCTACCTTGCATTTACACAAGTATTTTTTTATGGAGCCCTCGTAAAATTCAATATTGAACTCAGAAAAGGCTTCTAAAGTAAAAAATTTATCTACCAATGTTAGTCAATAAAACAGCTTTTGGCATAGAAGTTTCAAGTTGAAATTCAAGTGCCACCTTTCCTTAAGCGATAAAATTGTGTGAAAACCACAAACACTTGTTGGCCAACTATAAATGTGTTTATTTTTGATTTTAAAAAAAATCTGCTCACCCAGAGTCGAGTTCAAGGCATTTTTAAGTCTCTTACTCCTCGAGCGATACATATATTATTTTTTTCTGGCCGTGTTTTCTAAGACTTTGAAGTTTTTCTACGTTTTTGCTTGCAATGAAGAGAATAACTAGAGTTTGAGGAGTGTTCACACTTTAAAAGCACCTTAATGTGATTTGCTAATCAGATTTGTTTCATCTTGTGTCTAGTTTTAACTTACGGTCCAATTGCTCAGAGAACGTTTCTTCAAAATCTGGGCATAGAATTAAGACTAGAGGTAATTAATTGTTTCTGAGTTTACGAAAGGAGAAAAAGAAAGTATGATTAAAATCTGAATTTTTGAATATTTTTTTTAACAGCAATTGCAACAAAAGTGCGAGCCATCTTTGTCCGCTCAATTGCGATCCGGTTGTGAAATGCTGACCGATCCGAACAAAATGGGAGATCGCTTTAAATTCTTCGCAATTTATCCTGCCGTCATGAAGCCTTACTTCGACAGGTATCCACCGTCGGGATTCTTTTCTCAGTGACATGTACGGCTTTTACGATAAAGGTAAGAATCAAATTTCATTTACTAAAGTAATAATTTTTAGTAAAATATTTTATTAAACAAACAAACTTATGAACAAAAAAAAAGAATTCAACGAGAGTTAAAATTAAACAAGTGTTAAAAACAACATTTTAAATGAAATTTACAACAGTTTAAATGGGTAAAAAAAAAATAACGAGAAACTACAAGTTAAAATTGAGTTAGTCGTCATCATCAAGTTTGATAGTTAGCCATCAAAGCAGTTGAATTCCGTTTCTCGATTGTCTGAAAAGACATCGAATAAAGGTTAAGTTGTTAAATGTTTCAGGGGATTAACGTGATGATTAAAGTGCTTACAATGCAAATCAGATAAGAATGCGTTCCATCCTCGGTAAGTGTTCGTGACGAGAAGTAGGTGTCCGTTCGTAAACACGGGAATTGCTCTTTCGGTTTCTTCTAGTAGCATGCTACTTCTATGGAAATAGTTGCCACTTGAACCTGCCACGAGTAAAAGACAATGTCAGATGGTTTACGTGTAAATATTAATGCAAAGGTTGACAATTGCTAAGACATTTTTTTAAAAGAAGGAACTCGGATCGTATTTAAGTTAGTGTTAAAGTGCGAAGCAGCTCGAAGTTTTGTTTATTCTGTTGTTGACTGTATTTTAAGGGTATTTATAGGTGATCGTATTTCAGTGGTCGAGATGGACTGCAAAAAGCGGTGTGTGTGTGTGGCGGAAAGAAACCACTCTAGTCGATTTGTCGGTTTCGGCAAAACGCCGACCACTTATTGTCGTCCGTTACAACCACTGAAAGACGTGCATGTGTGAACGCAATTGGAAAGTAGTTAGGATAACTCAATCCAAAATGACTGTACTTTAAACCATCTCTGAAGTTGATTCCAAAAAGGGGCCCCCGCACACCCGTTTTGAATGTCTACTGAACTTGCCTTTTGTGTACACATTGATCTTGTGACCGTAGTTGATCGCACATAATCTTTGTGTCGTATCAAAAGTGGTTTCGACCGTTGTCGGACTGGCTCTCGTCTCCGTTTCGAGGTTATTTATTTCGACGATAAATAATCCGGACGAGTTACGTTCCATTTTGTACACCTAATTATGATAAGTAAAAGAGAACCTTTTCTGTGATCGATACGAGTTATCGAAATGCACAAAAAAATCAAACCGCTGTTGTGTAGATGTCCCTTGATTTCATTGGACGCTGCGTTGCTACTAGGAATGCAACGTTATCGCCAACAGTCCAAGACGAAAAACCGTACGCTTCCAAAGTGTACAAATGCCGTAGTAATCCATTATTCGGCGATGTTTCGTAAACGAGTGTTTCATCGCTTTTTTTCGCATTGATCATAAGCAATGGACGATCGTGAGAAATTGATAACCAACGGATACGATCTCCATTAGATGGAAGGTTCGTAACAGATAGTAATTTCTTAGCAGAACCAACGAATTTCTCCAGCACTATTTTGGAAGATTCCTGAAGAGTCGCCATTAAGAGGCTATCTTTATTTGTGTTCAGAAACACAACGTCAAAATCTACAACGTTCTCGAGGGTTCGTGAAGCGATTTTCAATTCCAACTGTTCGTGTCGTACTGAATACATCGATGTTATATTCTGACCTACAAGAAAGAAGGAAATTTGAAGGCGAATTTAGCGTGGACGTTTCGGTATATATTTTTGAATGTTTTCACACCTGTTTGACAGTTTCGATGGAGAATACAAAGCAATGGTTCATCATCAATACCGTAGACAGTTTTCATTTTGAATACCGAAACAACGTTTAATTTTCCTATAATTAATAAAAAGAACACGGTGTAATTGACTTTTGTTGAAAAAAGACGATTTCTTACCTCTGAGGAAAAATTTCTTTTGTTCCGAGTTCCAAACGTTAATTTCCATCCGTTTGTCGCAACTGGAAAATCCAATTACGAACAAAAGTTCGGAGAAGGTTTTAATGAGCTCCGTGGCAGCAATGTCAGAAACGGTCACGGTTTGGACAAAGTTCATGGAAAGAAAACTGGAGGCTTTCTGTACCGTAGCTCTGTTAATAGCAGCAAGTGTCTTGCAGCTATTGACAGAATTGCAGGATTGTGACTTGTTGGACAATTTTTGAAGCGAATCTTGAGTTTTCGTAACTCCATTAAGGAATGTTACATTTCCGTGGAAGTGGAGTTTTTGTTTCTTGGATTGAACGGAAGGTTCTAGATCTTTATCGAGTGACCTACTCGGAATGTTTGAGGAATGGATTGTGATTGTTCCTTTGACTATCTTGCGACCGGTTACACGTTCATTGCCATCGGTAGTTAACGTGTCATGGCGAAGAACGTTGAGGTTATAACCGTTCACGCTGTTGGCGTTGATATTACCGTTGACTATCAACGTTTTTATAGTCTTTGTGCCACTTACTGCTTGACCTTTTGAACATTTTACAGAAAAAAACAAACAGATGAGTACGCTTTGGTTGAATCAACGAAAACATTCAAGATTCATTCGTAAGTGAAACCAAACCTGGATCGATCATCACATCTTTCGATATGTTTAAGCCGTTAAGCGTGTTGTGCGTTTTAACGTCACCGATTATCTTCAACGATCCGTGGATAGTCACGTGATTGTCGATAATGTGAGGTTGTTCGAAACGTTTCAGCGCCTCATCCGCATCAACACCGTTGAGAGATCCGGTTAGAGAAACCGGGCCTTTGCATTGAATGACCACTTTTGCATCTACATCAGAAATAAACTGCTTTTTGCCAGTCACAACCTATTTAATTAAAAAAATGTAAATAGGACGTCTTGGTTCGAAGACAGAGTTAGTTGAAACCGTGCTCGTACTTGTGGTGAACTGTCAGAAACTACGATGTGTTTGAAGTGTTCGACATAATCGAAACCATTGATGTCGTGTTTCACTGAAACATCCTCGTGAAAGCGAACCACACCATGGAATGTCTTTTCTGCAGGAATGTTTTGAAGATGTTGGTTTTTTAATACAGCATCTTGTTGCAAGTGTTTTAGATTTACGCCGTTGACGTTGCCACCAGTTGTCAGCGAGTGTACTGCTAGGTCGCCGTGGACGTGAAGTGTTTGAGCTTTGAATGAACTCATTTTAACACTGTCGGTAAATCTAGCATCTTTCCTCAGATTGTATTGACCTGAGAAGAAAACGATAAGGTTGAGATTCAACAAGGATAGTTTATTTTTAGAGAGAATTACCAGTTATATTCTGAGGCGTTGTTGCCGTGAGTACGTCTCGTTCCAAGAAAAGATCGTTCACAGCACCATCGACCCAAACACTTCCCTCTACATGCAGTTCTTCGAATACTTTGGTTCCTATCACTGGATAAGCATGCGAATGTTTTCGTACCGAATCCATCACAGTCTTTGCGAGTTCGATTCCGTCTATGGTTCCACGGATGTCGAGGGGACCATCAACAACGACGCCTCCGTCGAACGAGTACTGGCTTCCGGAAAGGATTTTGCCGTTGACAATCGGAACGGTACGATCTTTTATATCTTTAATAGACAGTCCGTTGAGACCGTGTTTGGTAAAGAGTTGTTGAGCGTGAACTCTGCCTATAATAATAATAATAAGGGCGTTGATGTCTTATTAATTAAGCCGGCTCCACACGGACTTTTTTCTGGCACCACTATGTGGTTTACGCTCGTTTCTTATAACCCTTGTCAGTGTGGGTCACTGATATGACCTTGATCACCACTGATGAACAGGCCATGGGCGCCACTTGTGGTGCAAACAAAAATGGTGGCGGTGGCTCATGTGAACACCCCCTATGTGGCGCCACAAAGTAGTCCATGTCAAGCTGGTTTTGTAGTTTGCTATTTGTAACGCGTTTCGTAATTTTTATCTGTTACCAGTGAATCGTTTTCTTCCGGTAAACAATTGTGTATTTTTGGTTTCGTTCTTCACAAGGATGTCGTTCCAGAGAACGGACACATTGTGGCCATTTAATTTTCCCAAAATGTGAATGTTGTTAATGTGAACCTTTCCTCTGATACGAACAGGAGCCAGAATTTCTTGATCTAGTGAGACAAGTAGAAATTATTTTAGAAATTGATTCAGTCCATGTTCAATTGTGCTATACCGGTCTTCAATGTCATCCTTTTGGTTTGTAATTCCTGAAAGTTTACGTCATTGACATAACCGTCGACCATCAAGTTCCCGTTTACGATTAAACTTTTTAAGTTGAGATTTCTTGGAAAGAGATTCTTTGAAGCCAACGAAGGCAAGACCAAAGTGTCGTCGACAGAGAATCCGTCGATGAAGGATTTCCTTCCGAAAACGGACTGAGTGTTTGTTGAAGAAGACAAGCTAACAACATTCTCGGTTAGCTTTCGTAAATTAACACCATCCAACTTGTGTCCAATTTCAAGATCTCCTTTAACAGTTACTGGCTTCAGGAATATCTTTGAACCTTTAGTGATAAAAAATTTGAGATTTTGAACAGAACTGTATCATGTTACTGGATCGGACACGGTACCAGTTATGATTTGGTTTCCATAAGGATGCAGAAAGTCTTTTTTCAAGTCCATTCCATTTATGTAACCATCGATATGAATCGTACTCATGTTTAGATTCTGAGGGTTCAAGAAGGTGACTGGTCCATGGAGTACCACATTGGTCTCATTCTGCAAAAGTAAATTTTTAATAGAAAAACATGGTGGACATCAGTGGAATGAGTTAACTAACTTTGAGAACAATATCATTCAAGGGAACGTCATTGATACTGTGAGCCACGTGAAGATTCCCGTGAACGATAACAGTTTCGATAAATGGCTTCGTTGAAATGTCGCCCATTTCTCGTTGGAAATGAGTAACTTGAACAGGACCTACAAAGGTCTTGCTGCCGCATAGCTCTTGGTCGCCGGTAGTTCTCATAACATCCTTAAGGTCTATGCCATCCAATTTACCATTCGTCATAAAGTCTCCGTTAACCGTCACGGATTTTGCAAAATTCTTCAAACCACTCAAAACGACACGTTTCTCGGATACATGAACGAAGTCTTCGGGAAATCGTAGTCCATTAACTGTTTCGGTACGAAGTTCTCCTGTGTTTGAAATGGATACGGTCTCTACAAAAGTCTTTGGAGCTTTGACAATCGTAGGACGGTCGACACGAACTGTACGAGAATCGAGAATCTTAAGGTCTAGACCGTTAACTCGATTTGCTGTTACGTCGCCTTTTACGGTCATCTATGATATTATAACGGGAGAAAATCAGATATTTGCGTTCTGACGAACTGCGGCATATGGAATTAACCTGTGTGAACAACTTGTTTCCAGTGATTTGTTGTATGCCTGAAGATGTCACGGTGTCAGCTGCTAATTTTGATAGTTTGATACCATTTATGTTGCCAGCGATAAGAACCTCATCTTCTACTGTCACTTCGTCAAGGAAAATCTTGTCTTAAAGATTAAAATAAGGTTAATTATTATCGGAAGATCTTTAGAGAAGATCGGGACCGATTGAATCACCAGTGATCGTCTGCAGTTTATTGCTGTTCAGAAGAATCGCGTCTTCCGATAGATCGATGCCATTGACAAGTCCTGAAACTTTGATATTTTTCTCAACTGTAACTGGAGCCAGGAATTTCATTCCTGGAACGAAGAAAAGTTAAAATTTCAGTTTTAGTATAATCGCTCATGACCAGAGTTCAGACGGAATTGAAATCAAAAGTAATTATGGAAAACTATTGCATTTACCGTAGATTGTTTGCGGTTTGTTTAAATGGATGAGGTCATCTGGGTTTTGAGCATTTAGATTTTGTGTCACTTCCACAGAATCTCGTATCACTACTTTGCCAGTAAACGTTTTCAAACCGGTTACATACGACGTCGCTTTCGACCTAAAACGAGAGAAGAATTAACTCGAGTTTGATAAACAGGACATGAACAAGGACCAACATGATAGAATCTTTGAAGAAGTAGCTCATGTTCAACCCATTAAGAGAATCCGTTTTCAAGTTTCCTCTCACTTCCGCAGTCTCGAGAACCTTTACGGATCGGAACGTCCGTTTTCCTTTCAAGTAGACCTTGTCTGTAAGGTCTTGCTGCAATAAACCTACAATAAATACATCTTACTTATATATTTTGTGTAAAAAAAGTGGCGTTTTAGACTATACTGGTCATCAAAGTTTTGGTTGATCGGAGGGATTGTTCAACGTTGTCGAGTTTCGAGTTCAAATCATTGCACAGTTTCGGATGTGAAGCCGAGCTGGTGATTCTAGGTACATCTGACGGTTCCATCAGTTTTGCTTTGATCGATTTTAACAGATTGGAAGCTTCGTTTAGGAATTTTTCTTGTCTGTCCAGTTCTTTCTAAAGGCGGAAAAGTAAAGATATTGTCTTCATCAAGTCACTTTGAGGTGCCGTTTTGGTTTTTACTCTTATTGTGTAGGCTTCGTCGTAAAACAAGTCGGTTTTGGTTTCCGGTACGGTGCGTTGATGTTTCAAGTGAACATCAAGTTTGATCAGTGTTCTATGTGTGGCGACAAGTAGGGCGTGATAGCCATTACTGTGTCCAGAGTACGAGATCGCTCTCACGTCCACTTGGAAGTTCAACTCTCCATCGTGCCAGTGTCCACACGATACAAACTGATGCAAGAGTTTATTCCAAGCAAAGAACAAGAGCTGATCTTTGAGGATCAACATCAGTAGGGCTTCGTCTTCATCCACGATACTGTGCCACTTGAGTGGTTCGTTCGGAAGATGCAACGTCTGAATTCGTACAAGAATGGCGCCTTTCCACTGATAAATAGCAGCAAAACCGACATCCACAACTCCGAGGAAGTGTTCATAACCAATACGGAAGTACTGAATGTCTGTGGCGTCCGTGGACCCCAACCTATGTTTTAAAAATGAAAACGTTTTAGTGAAAATCGTTTTATTTTTAAACATGGTACAGAAAAGAATGCACGTTTTGAAGCAACTTATGAAAGAATATCCAGAGATTTATTTAAAATTAGAAGAGTAAATGGAAATGAAAAAATAATTTGCATGTTCTCATTTTTGAAAACGAAAAGTTCTAACTAAGTTTATCAAATTGGTCGTAAAAACGGCCAACGTGACCGTATATTTCGGCCCCCTTTTTCAAACTACGAGCGCATAGTATAAAAGTTTTAAGAGTTGCTTCGAAAACGCATTCTCGTCGAAAAAATGGTTAAGACTTTTGATGGAGGACGAAGTCTTCTTCGTGTGCTCGATACTTCCAGACTGTTGTAGTTCGACCGTTTGTCACTGCCACATATAGGTGTCCATTAATACTGAAGGATTCAAAATCTTTGGCGCGTACGATCGGAATGTTTCCACAAGATTTGACATAAAAACGACCGTTCTTGTTTAGCGAGACAATATACATTTGGATTTTAGTTGTTTGCATGGATGCCAGCATGTGAATGTCAGTCACTGGAATGTGGAAAATTCTTATGTCCATTCCCATTCCTCCTTCTGCTAGTTCTAGAGATCCGTTTCGATACTAAAGAAGAAAAAAAGATACCAACTATCAGCGTAATCATGAAGCGATACAGTGAATACGGTTACCAATGTGTTGTCATGATCGTTCCAAGAATACCACGAAATAGTTTGGTGGTCGTCAGTTACGGCTAGTGCAATGATAACCAGCATTTGCCTTTCGTGGCTGTTGTTTGATTGGACTGGTTGGTTCATCAAGATCGGTTCCAGTCTGCGAATTCCTTCTAGTCCTACAACACATAATAAGTTGAATATTTCCTGTTTTAGAAATGTGGATTTTAGTTATTTTTATACCAAAGTTGGCCACTTTGAAGTCGTTTTTCTCGCTTGATGGATAGAACCAAGTCGTTATCATGTTTCTGGTTGCGAACCCTACAAATTGACCATTGTCCAGCCCGATCGTATCTAGGTCAGTGATGGTACTGTCTCTGTGATAAACGGATGTTTGGACAATTTTGTTCAGGGCCAATTCTGAATATAACGAATAAGTAGAATTATGGACAAATTGAAAAATTTAATCAACGTTAATTGTGGCGATTTTTAGGTTTTACGGTCGATATTTCCGAAGTCTAAATTAATTCCATCGAATGAGTAGTAATCGGATGTCGGTTCGAACAAAACTTCGTCGTCCTCGTCAAATTCGCTTTCTTGAAGTGGAAGTTGGTCAAATGTACTGCTACTTCGTTCTTTTCGTATTCTTTCTTGAAATGACACCATTCTGGCCATCATAACGTGATCCTTTCATTATACAATTATGAAAAATCGGTCAGTGATACTGAACAATCGTCAGTGATACTTGCGCCAATCACTTTGAAGGACCCAATTATTGATATAATAACAAATATAATACCATGTTGGCATCATCAGCAAATGCATCTGTGACGGCATTTTTCAATTTGTTAAAGTCGTAATTTGACAGAATGTCACCAGCAACACACTTGAGTTGGTTATTGTTGATTAAAATCGATGACAACAACACTTGGACCAATGTGATGAACACTATGCCTTTTTAAATACAAATATGAAATCAATTACAAAATTAAACATTTATTTCCAAATTGACTTAAAAATTGATTAAAATTCACAACTTTTTTTTTACCCATTTTCCACTGTTGACTTTTTAAAAAATATAAAAGTGGAAAATGGTTATGTTGTTTGCTTAAATAGTAAAATTTTATTATGACCTATGATGACCTTTCTTAATTAAGTACATTTAAATACATTGGAATGAATCCTAAATTTTCACCTCAAATAACTATTCATTATCAATTACATGGAGGTAGTTCAACTATACAGGCATCTTTAGACAGCTTCAGAATTTCATTGGCTCCGCCCTTTTACGAGTGTCAGACCAAATATCAACCAATTAGAAATAAAAAAAGACCGGGCATGTGACATCAGACCAATTAAAAATTGACGACGCTCATAAAAGGGCGGAGCCAAAGAAATCCTCAAGCTGTCTACAAGATGCCTGTATAGTTGAGCTACCTCCATGTATGATAATGAATAGTTATTTGAGGTGAAAATTTAGGATTCATTCCAATGTATTAAAATAAGGTTGAAACTTAATTAAGAAAGGTCATCATAGGTCATAATAAAATTTTACTATTTAAGCAAACAACATATTCATTTTTTACTTTTATATTTTTAAAAATTCAACAGTGAAAAATGGGTAAAAAAAAGTTGTCAATTTTAATCAATTTTAAGTCAATTTGGAAATAATTGTTTATATTTGTAATTGATTTTATTTGTATTTAAAAAGGCAAAAAGTGTTCATCACATTGGTCCAAGTGTTGTTGTCATCGATTTTAATCAACAATAACCTACTCAAGGTGTTAATTAAAAATAGAATTTCTCTTAATTAAATAATTCTGTTCTATTTATTTGACATAAAAATAGGTAAATAAAAAAGCAAAATAAATATAATTGAATTTATTTAAATTAGATAAATTATATTTTGAATATTTTCTGTTGCATTTTTTAGTCAGTGTCTTTTCTACATGTGGGTTCCTGACCTGAGAGGTCTTTCCTAAGTAGACCAATGGGTGTTCTTGTGAAAAAAGAGATTAAAGGTCCTTTTTTTGTTTAAAACAGAAACAAAAATACGGAGAGGGAGACAGAGAGAGAATGTATGAGGAATAAAGAGAACCTTGAAGAGAGGCTTTACAATTAAAGCTCACTCAAAATGCAACGTTTTTCTCTTAACATGGAGTTGAGCTACCTCAATGTATGTGTATAACCGTACATGATAAAAGTTTATTTTCCAAGATATTTTAAATATCGAATCATTATTCTAGTTAATAAGAATTTTTATTTCTTCTGCAAATTGTTTCGTATTTTTATTTTTTCTCTCCGCTTGAATGTTTTTATTTTATTGTTGTGAACTATTTGCCGGTAGATGGCACCACATCAGCAGTCTTATTTTTCTCCTGTTTAGAGTAGGATCTGGAACAGGCATCTGTTGACAGCTTCAGAATTTCTTTGTCGCCGCCCTTTTATGAGCGTCAGACCAAATATGAACTAATTAGAAATTGAAAAGGGCGGGGCATGTGACATCAGACCTAGTAACAAACCAATTAGAAATTGATGACGCTCATAAAAGGGCGGAGCCAAAGAAAAATTCTGAAGCTGTCTACAGATGCCTGTGATTTGGAGACTTGGAACGTCATCTTTATGCTGATAAGTCATTAGATTAGGTTGTTAGGTTACACAATAGATGGCGCTGCAAAATGTATGAACTTCTGTGATATTAAATCAAATCAAAGACTGAAACTGTTAGTTCTATTTTTATTTGTTTTCTATCTATATATCTGTTATTATGTAATCTATTTATCTCTCTTTTTCTCTGAAACTATTTTTGTCGTTTTAATTATTTTAATGCATTTCTGTTTGTTTTTGCTTTTCTGCTTCAACGCACTTTTTCATTTACTCAAAAAAAAAATACCCAAAAAGAAAGAAAAGCCAATTTAGCAGAAAGAAGAAAGATGCTGAGAAGTTTTCTTTCAATGAAAAAAAAAAGGGCTAATAAATTTGGTGTCTACAAGTTTAATTTGTGATTGGGGGGGGGGGGGGTTAGGTTTGTATGTATGTTTGTCTTTGTAACTGGAAAATCAAGTCACTGTTTAGAATTACTAGTCAAAGTGTACACATAACACAAATTTCATAGTGAAAGTGCACATTTGCTAGCATATTTTAGGCAATTTTGGGAATGCATTTAGATGTTTTATTATTTACAGGTGATTTTCGAACTCTTGAGATATTTTGCATTTCAGGTGCAAAACGAAGCAGAAACTTAAATGTGTTATTTTTTTTAGAAAGTAGAAGGGTATTTCAATCACTTAACGGTATTTTCAGGTTGATATCTTTCAAAATAAACTTTTTATAAACAAAAATGAAAATATCGTGTGTTACTTAAAATTGGGTTATTTTCATAAGATTAAAGATATCAAACACGAAAATATTCTTTAATATTCTGCCTCTTCTAGTTTCTAATACACTTTCAAGTTTCTTTTAATTTGCTCCTGAAAGACAGAATAACTAGAATTAGAGGGGAATTTATATTTTAACCATTAAGCCCACCTTGCGTCATGCATGCTATCAAACGCGCTTAGAAACTGAACGGGACACAATTATCGAGAAACGCTTTTTCTTGTTAAATATTGCATTTTCTGCACATTTTCGAAATTGCTGTCAGATATGCAGCGTTAAGTGGCAATCACACTAGTTATTTTTTTTTTCTCGGAAGATTCCATGCAAGAAATGAGTCTCAAATATTGCTGTGAATCTTGCAATAGCTTCTTGCAATAATAACGAAGATCAACGTTTTCTGTATAACCGCAAGACGGTGGGTGGGTTGAAGACACCGTTTTCAAGTCTTGCAAGAGTAATTATCACATTAGCAATTGGAATGTATTCATTTAAATATTGCCAATTGTGATTCCCACTTTACTATGGAATTAGTGATTTTTTGCACATTGTCTAATAATTGTGCAGAATAACGGATTTTCTACTATATGGCCAAGTAAGTAAGTCATATATAGATGTGAACAATAATAAACATGATCTTTTTTCTCTTCTTTGGGAACTCTCTGGGTCCTTGAAGTTGAGGTTGTTGTATATACATATATATATGTACAGCATATATAAAAGTATGAAGAAGTGAGTGCAGTTTGGAGAGTTGCTCTCATGTCTTCTTGGCCATATAACTAAGTGGATGAAAGTGACTTGGGTGGAGTTTTATATTATATTGGAGGAGGATGGGGGGGGAGGTGACTGAGTGCAATATGGGCTTATATTACATTAAATAGAGGAGAGTTTTTTTCTTTGGGTGGGCTTTTTTTTTGTAGGGCTTTTAATAAGAATGACGACTGGCTGCTGTTGCCTCATCCTTCTCTAACTGCTAAATTACCCGTTCAACTAAAATTGTCCAATAAGTTTTTGGAAGGCAATAAAATAAAGCTATAATAGAAAGAATGAGAGAAAGAGAGAGAGAAAAAACCCCCTCTGGGTGTTTTTTTTTTGGGGATTCTATTTGGATTGGACTATATAACAAAATGAAAATTCTCTTTTCTCTATGAGAGATGGTGATTCTAGTCCAGTTTTACAGAAGAACTTTAGGACTTTTTCTATCTATCTATCTCTTGTGTTTTTCTGAGATTGAATTTAGTTTGGGTTTTTTGAAGCAGGAAATCTGAAATGTCGTTTGCCCAATAGAGAGAAGATTTAATGGTCGGTTTGCTTTTTGAAGCAATAAATTTCATCAACTTCTTCATCTTTTTCAAGCAATGAGTGAATGAATGGCTTCCGTTTTAGTTTTTATACTTAAAGCCCTTTTTTTTACTGAGGAAAATCCAGACATTTCTCATTTTGTGTCATCTTCAATCTCTCTCTCTCTCTCTCTCTCTCTCTCTCTCTTGTCTTTTAGGGGTTTCGGATTTTTGCTTTTATTTTAAAGAAAAACTAATCAAGAGACAAGACATCATTAAAAAAAAAAATAAAAAAATATATGTTTAGACCTCTATTAAATTCTATAAAAAATTTAATTTTGTGTTTCTGTTCGCCATTTGTTTTAAGTAGATACTTGACATAGGAAAATGAACAAAAAAGAAAGTAGAAATTACAAGTTGGAACAAATCAGTTTGATTTTTTTTTATCTTAAACAAAAATACAGATGAAATAAGTACCCGGTATTAATTAGAACTAGTATGTTCGTCGTGCAATTTGCACGAAATAAAATTATTATAATTTAAGCTGAATATAAACGATCAATTATGGCTTGTCATTCCTGAGACGTACAAACAAACATTTTTTTTTTTCAAAGCCTATAATTTGCTTCGCATGCAATGATGGAAAGCGAAGCTATTGTTTAAAACAGCGGTCGCCAACCGGTGGTCCGTGAGAAATGTTTGGTGGTCCGCCGAAAAATATGGACAATATTTGCATTTTTTTTGTGTTTTATTAATAATAAAACAAACAAAAAATATACTTAATAAATTCTTCTATTCTGAATGACAATTTTCGCCTTTATGTTTCACTAAATTGACGAAATGTACTAAGAGTCCAGTACAGTTCTCGTAAAATACGGCAGCACGCGAGAGAGCTACATTTCGTTCAGTTTCCCCCCACCACACGTACGCTTCTCCCCTAAGCTTCAATTATTTTCTAATAATTAAACTAACATTAATAATTTAACATTATTTTTAACATTAATAATTAATTATTAATAATTTTGTTACAATTAAACAACCTTTAAAGATTTTCTATTAAGAAAATGGAAGTTCTCTCTAATCATTATTTGACAAACGTATTTATCTTTTTAAAAAAATTCATATTAGTGGTCCGCGGGATTTAAAATTTTGAATTTAGTGGTCCGTGAGGTCCGAAAAGTTGGCGGACCGCTGATTTAAAAAGCGAAACAAAAAAAAAATATGTTGCCCACATAAAATGTCAAAGTATACAGTAGAAAAAATAAGACAGAAATGGTGACGGTTTTGACAGACCCATTCATTGGTCGATTTATTGAGAAAAAAAATCTCTATAATGTAAACTTATATTAATTACGTTTTTTTTTGTTTTAATTTGCAGAAAATTCAAATTTATTCATTTTAATTGGATGTGAAATGTCAAAAAAAAAAAAAAGAATCAGTGATCATAAATAGCAATAAGGTAAGAAACGATTTATCATTTATTATTATTACATTTTTTAATATACATAATTAAACGTTTTGTTTATTGATTATGATGTGTCTGCAGAATCAGATATCCAAATAGTAAAGATCACGGTTAAATAATACCTAGTACACACAGCTGATAATTTAAATGCATTTAAATAACAAACGTGTTCTACAGAGCCCTGTGAAGGACAAACAAACAATATGTCGAATTCAATCTATTCAGTTAATAATCTGAAAATATTGAGTTAATTTACTTAAATATAAAATATAGAAACTATTGACATTAAAATATTGATTTAGTATTTCAATTTTAAAATATTAACAATAAAAGTCAATTTTTATTTGGTTTATGTGTCCTTAACTGGATTCCGTATAATTTACCTAAACACATTTAATTTGAATTCATTTAACTCATGTGTGTTGGAATTTCCGTATATTTTAATTCGTTTAAGACGAAACGGATTATTAAACGTTGGATTTTTATGCAAAATATCAAGCAAATTTTTCTCATTCTGTGGCTCAAGGACCAATTGTCAAGTAACAATCCTATTTAGATCAAATATTTTAATTGTTATCAATAAAAAACAACACTTGGTTATACCTTAAACACACACCAGAGTTAAATGAATTCAAATTAAATGTGTTTAGGTGAATTTATACGAAATCCAGTTAAGGACATGAACACCAAATAAAAATTGACTTTTATTATTAATATTTTAAATTGAAAAATACTAAATCAATATTTTGTCAATATCGTTTATATATTTTATATTTAAGTATTAACTCAATATTTTCAGATTATTAACTGATTTAAATTGAATTCAACATATTGTTTGTTTGTCCTTCACGGGGCTTTGTAGAACACGTTTATTATTTCAATGCATTTAAATTATCACGTGTGTTACTAGATATTAGAGGCTATAATTGGTCAACAACCGATAGCCTCTAACCAATGCCTTTTTGATTAGAAAAATGATAACTACAGTTGCTCTCTAATGATAAAATGTATAATATAACAATTTTTTTCTAAAAAAAAAAGTCTCAAAATAGTGATTCAAATGAGAAATAATTTTTAAAATATTAATTTTTGAATGTCAAGGTTATCATTTGCGGAATGTAACGTCAGGTCATTTTTTTAAAAAAAAACTATAAATAGAAGGTTAGAGTGACGTTAAAGAAAACAAACTAATGATTACTGATATTGATATCAATTATATTTTTGCTTGTTATATATACCAGTTCTAAAGATTACAACATTTTTTTTGATGATAAAATTCTTCCTATATATTATATTATAAAGCTTTGATAATATTTAATATGGGGGTGGTATTTGCGAGGGGTGAGAGTGAAGGGGGGGGGGGGGAGAAATGGTGTCAATTGATATTTTTTTTGCAAATAGAGAATAGTTCTTTTTTTTTTTGCATCAATTTCTCCTTAATTAGTTATGTAATGTCATTCCATTTGGTTGTCATTGAATTTATTGCCAGCATATATATATAATTCCATCTATGCAAATGGACTAATAGGCGTGTAAAATGCGGTGTATATACCTCAAGAAGGGGGAGAATGAATTGCAACTAAAGGGGAGAGAAGATTGTGGGGAGGAGGGAGAAGGTTTGGATGGAGATACACACAAACACAGCTGTGACAAAGTCGAATAGGGCCTCTTACAAAAGGCACCTAACCGGTCGGAATAATGCCCATTGGTGGGCACATGAATGAATGCTCACGGACAAAACTCTTAGCCGCCTCTCTCGTCTCGGGCCTTTTTCACAATCCCCCCCCCCCCTTTCTAAATGTGAGGAGGGAATTGGGGGCCCACCATTTATAATTCAATGGAACATATACACAACTGAGTTTGTTCTGTGTGTTTCCTATTGAAAAGCTTGACAAATTTTCTTGCATTTCTTACTTTTCCCTTCTTTTCATTTTTTTTTTATTATTTCTGATCAAAAAGTATGGGGAGGTTGGTTGGGGGTGGGTTGGGAGGAGAGGGAAGAAAGAAAAGTTCTAGACTTTTATTTTTCACTGCAACAATATACAATATACACAATGTATCAGTGTCGTGAGGTTTGTTTGTCGTGGGGGCACAAATATTCATTGTATCGGGGTTTTCTCTCTCTCTCTCCTCTTCTGGGTGGATAAAGAGAATTGAGGGGAGAAAGGGGGGTGGGCCCTCCAATAACTTTAATGTTGCCTTCTGCTATTTAAACTTGCAAAAGAGGGGCGGGATCGTGAATTTGACAAACATTAAATTCATATCAACAGTTAGACAGATCTCTACATAACAGTGGCTAAAATGTATAAGCCCTCTGGTTGACCTTTGGCTTTCAAGTGAGGTTATACTTTTGGTCAACCTGAGATATGCATCATGACGAGCGCCCTCTACTCTGATGGCTGATGCAAAGTTTGCATAATTCGTAGCAGATGTAACTACAGGCAATTAGAAAACGGGACAAACAGAAGTTGGCTCCGCCCTTTTTATGACGACCGGCAACTTCTAATTGGTTTGTTGTGTGGTTCAACGTTGAAAAGGGCGGAGCATGTGACGTCGGACTACATAACCAACCAATTAGAAGTTGCGTTCGTCATAAAAAGGTCGGAGCCGACTTCTGTTTGTCCCGATTTCTAATTGCCTGTGATGTAACTATAGAGGGGGCACTCCAGGTGATACATATCTTAGGTTGACCTTCTTAAATTCCAGAAGAGAAGCTTTGCACTTAAACGTCAACCAAAAACCCTTTGAACAGGGTTCTAAGTTTTCTAAACAAAGAAAACCTTTGAATTCAACGTGGGGTTTTTTATGGTTGGAACCCTGTTTAGAGGGTTTAAGTTCAAGTGTCAAGTTTTTTTCTTGAATTTGTGAGATGTTTTTTTTGGTCTTGTGTTGAACTCAAGTTCGTAATTCAACGATTTATCTCCTCAGCAGTGTGACGTCAATTCCATATATTTTTTTATGGAATTGACGTCACACTGCTGAAATATAATTATTGATGAGGCTAATGATGAATAACGGAATGTACTGCACGAAACAAATAATGATGAATTATGCAATTGAAGGCATGTTTTGAGTGAGTATACAGCTAAATAAATAAGTGCTAAACTGAATGAAAGGCAGAAACAGCTTGGAAGTTTTTTTTTAAACTTTCGTTCAGTTCGTAAGCTGTTGGTTTTCCTGCCATATTTTTTTGCAAAAAATATCTTTTCTAAAATTCTGGAAAAAAATTTTCCATGTTGACAATTGTGGGGAGTTATGTTATGCATTCTATTGTGTAGACGCGCTTTAGAGGTTAAACATTCTTTATTTGACCTTGTATCTTCCCGTTTTACCTTTTGGTATGTATGTCCAATAGACACACATACCAAAAGGTAAAACGGACATTGTCCATTGTAATCAGTGTTTGTTTACTATTTATGGTTGCGTTTTCCCATTCTACAGTAATTCTGATTATCATCAGGTGTTTAAGAAGGTAGTTTTGATGATAAATTCTTGTGTTTTTGTTGTTTTTCAAGTGGTTGTAAGTTTGATGTTGTTGTAAGAATTGGATTTAGGTTAGGTTTTTTTTTTGGTTTCCTAAAACATTTGAAGTGGTAAAACGTAATCCTCTGTCGCTCTTCTGCTGTATAACAAGTAAATATAAAAACAACTACGTTTTTTTGGTACAAACTTTTATTTCAACTAAGACGTCTTTTTCGTTTTTGGGACTAGAGGCTGTAGTGTTCAAAATTTCAAGCCCCCCCCCCCTAAGGTTATTTGGGGAAGTTTGTTAAAATAGGAGAAATACAAGTCCACACAGGCATTTAGAAATCGGGACGAACACAAGTTGGCTCCGCCCTTTTTAATGACAACCGGCAACTTCTAATTGGTTTGTTGTGTGGTTCGGACGTTGAAAAGGGCGGCGCATGTGACGTCAGAATACATAACCAACCAATTAGAAGTTGCATTCGTCATAAAAAGGGAGGAGCCAATTTGTGTTCGTCCCGATTTCTAAATGCCTGTCAAGTCCACGCAAACGGATAACCCTCATATTATCTTAAATAAAAAGCTTGTAACACAGGCATGTAAAGACAGAGAGATACAGTCGTTAGCCCCGCCCTTTTATGAGCGTCAGACCAAATATCAACCAACTGGAAATTGAAAAGGGCGGGTGGGGAATATGACGTCAGACCACATAACAAACCAATTAGAAGTTGCCGGTCTTCATAAAAAGGCGCGGTGGAAAACGACTGTATCTTACTGTCTTTACTTGCCTGTGCTTGTAAGAAGGAGTAGTGTTCAATAACGTCTTTTCGTTTGCCCCGCCCTTTTATGCCCGTCATCAATTTCTAATTGGTTGATATGTGGTCTGACGCTCATAAAAGGGCGGGGCAAACGGAATGTTATTGCGCTCATTAGACTCATTATGGATTAGAGATACCGATTTTTTTTTAAAAAATTCGAGGTTTGAATCGATTTAGATCAAAGTTGAGAATCGATTTATAAATAAAAAACAGATTACCACAAAAGAATCGATTCTATAATCATCTTTTGCAGATATTGACAAAGAAATTAAATGAACTGATTTTTTTTAAATTAATCGATGCAAAAATCGATTATTTGACCTCATTTTTTCAAAAAAAAAAAATTGTAATGATTCTGAACATCTCTGAGATTTTTATAATAAATTTGTAATCATAATGTGATATCAGTGCTCAATAATTGTCGGCGATATACGGATAACTATTAACTTGTTGCCCGTGTTGCACACAGGCAATTAGAAATCGGGACAAACAGAAAGTTGTCTCCGCCCTTTTTATGACGACCGGCAACTTCTAATTGGTTGGTTATGTAGTCTGACGTCACATGCTCCGCCCTTTTCGACGTCGAACCACACAACAAACCAATTAGAAAGTTGCCGTTCGTCATGAAAAGGGCGGAACCAACTTGTGTTCGTCCCGATTTCTAAATGCCTGTGTGTTGCATCGGCTTAAAAAAGAAAATCGAAAAGTCGGAATGCAATTATTACAATCAAATTATTGACCGATTAATTGTGGGAAAAAAAATTGATTAAGTAATTAATAATCGCTGAATCCACACCTATCTCTAGTTCTTTGTCTACGAGAATTGCCATTTTGATTATGAGGGAGAGAGTGTAATGGGAGGCAATTTAGGCAACTTGTTCCCGGTCTCTTCTACACTGCATTCTATTTAAAGTTTTAGGTAACAGAGAAAGTCCTTAATACGTGCCTTCCTTTAATGGCATTCTGATGATGGGACACCCCAAATGTGAAGTGCAAAGTCGTCTTATGCCATTGATTTCTGGAGTGTGTTACTCTCATATGACTGACTCAAACACACTTGATGCAATGCGTTTTTAAATTCGATTTTGAGAGGGCTCCACTTGTGGATGAGAGAGATTCCTTATATAAAAGAAAGGTGTTTTTAAGGTATTTCTTCTTCTTAAACATGGCAAACATTTAAGAAGTTTGAAGACAAGTGTTAAGTTTTTAGTGATGTTTTAAAAACTCTGTAAGAGAAGGTATTTTGTTAAGTTTTTAAGGGTGGGGGGGAGAGAGAAAGAATTGAAATGAAATGTTGTTTGAGAAGATTTGAAGAAGAAAAAAAAAAAGGAAAAATAGGTGGCTTTTTTCTTCAATATCTTAAAAAATATAATAGGTAGTAGAAGTGACATTAAGTCAACATAACTCCTCCCTATCTGAGGTTCTGTTCCTTTACTCAAACGGATTAGAGAGTTCCATTGTCAGTGACTTGGGAACAAATGGTTTTTTTTTTGGTGAGACACCTGCGTTCCTTGTGTTCAATGGGGCTTTTCCCATGCTTTCTAAACATATATATATATATATATATGTAACATGCATCTGTGTGTTTGTGTATATGAGGAAGAGGAGGAGGGGTGGGTCGTTTAGTACTCTGTGGGGGTCGCCTTGTTTTCTGGGTCTTGAGAAAAGCCATGGACGCCATGCAGTCTGCCACTGCCAACTCTCCAACACCCTTGCACCCGTTCACCTTTTTTTTAAGGTTGTAAAAGTAGCACTTGCATTGTATTATATAGGCCTATAAAGTGAGTGTCATTTATAGTGAAGAGATACATAAGGATGAGGACGTGTTTTTCTACTTTATAACGAAGAGAGAGAGAGAGAGAGTCGTAAATTTTGCCGCGTGCCAAAGTGTGATCGTGTGTCACTGCATCATGAAACAGATGGACGGTTCATTCATTCATTTATTCATTGCACATCCTTTTTAGTTATTTACTTTTTTGTTTCTCTCTCTCTCTTTCTGTTCAATGTTTTGGACGTGTGTGTGTGGGGTCATAATTTCATTTGAATTTTTTAGTATTAAGGCGATGTCGTGTGCCACCGCGGCTGACTGAACATTGCTTTAATTAAAAACTCAGTAGTTAGGCCTATAGTCTACAGGCAATTAGAAAAAGGGATGAACAGAAGTTGGCTCCGCCCTTTTTATGACGAACGGTAACTTCTAATTGGTTTGTTGTGCGTGGTTCGACGTTTAAAAGGGCGGAGCATGTGACGTCAGACTACATAACGAACCAATTACAAGTTGCTTTCGTCAAAAAAGGGTCGGAGCCAACTTCTGTTCATCCCGTTTTCTAATTGACTGTTTATATAGTCTAGTTTTAAGGGTCGTTTTCTTAATGACTGCAAAGTCAAAGCTTATAGTAGTGCTAAACTTAGCAATTTTTATATGAAACTTTCTATTGAAAGTTTTGAGTTTAGGACTAGCTATATAACATGAGCTAAATGAATTCAAGTTAAATGTGTTTAGTTGAATTATATCTATACGGAGTGCAGTTAAGAACATGATTTAAATAAAATTGACTTTTATTACCTAATTAATATCTAAAATTGAAAATTGCACTCGCTCGAAAGCCAGCGCTTGCTGGAAAGCTGGCACTCGCTCTGAAAGCTGGCACTCGCTTAAAAGCTGCCACTCGCTCAAACATACTAAGCTGCCATTTTCAAAGTTTAATAATTAATTTTTGTCAATTTAAAACTAACCATTAGATACTATATTTAGAAGAAAAATATTATAGGCCCTACTCTATAAACGGTATTTAGGCGCTTTAAGCTAGTATAGTATGTAAAAACAAGAAAATTAAACTAAAAACATGTTTTTTGTAATTTTTCACTTTTCTAAAAAAAGGGTCTAAAAAGTAAAATTATAAAGTTAAATAAAATTCTCATATTTAGCTCACAACCTTGCAAAAGTCACAAAGGCAAATTACAAAATACTATTAGCCTCATTTTCACGGCGATAGATCTATCGTGATAGTAGCTGTCATGAAAGTTGCGATAGTTCACTCTCACGATAGCAACTGTCTACATGTCTTGAAGTAACGTGATAGTTGTCTGTCACATGTGACAGTGTGACATCTACTTCACTAGATATCATTAAGTCAACAACAGTGTTGCCTCTCCCTCTCCCTCCAGAAACGAAATTTCTCTACAAAGTGGATATTTCCCTACAAGCGGTCACACAACAACTATTACTATCGCGACAGTACTATCAACTATGTAGTCAAACGAGATAGTTATGATAGTCACTATCGCGAAACAGTGTGACAGTGACTATCATGTGGTCTTCACGATGATAGTTCTTGCGATAATTGCTGCTCTCATGACAGCAACTATCGTGACAACTATCATCGTGAAAACGGGGCTTAATGTAGAGCATACAATGACAGTCATAAAATAATAGCACACAAGGAGTGACATCATAAGGTAATACTGTCACAATTTTATGACTTTTTTTCTGTAATGAGAGGCGTTTGGTATAATATATACTTGTGTATATGATTCTTTTTTTTCTTGAGAATATTTTCGATGACCAACTGAGATGCACGTGTGCTGGTCAACATTTTACAGCTTAAGCCAATTTGTATTGAAGACGCTGGTGAAAGGACATTGTTATGAAAGGACACCCAGTCGAGATTGGGGGGTTAGAGGGTGGGCTACGTCAATAGAAAAAAAAGGGGAACAACAAGAAAAAAAAAATCCCAACCTGTCGTTATGTGTTACTATGATGGATCACAAAAAGGCGGTCACCAGCAGTCAGGAAGGATGTTTTTTTTTGTGAGAATTTCTAGGTGACTTTCATATAGGTGTATAGAGAGTTTGACCATATGTGTGGACCTGAGAGAGAGAGAGAGTAATTATCATCAGGTGCACATTTGAAATTCTTGGTTTCATTCGTTGTCAAAATGGCCATGAAAAAAGTAGCGACATTCTTGTAATATAATAGAATGTTTCATCTTTTCTTTTCATCTTTTTTTTTTCTCCATAAATTTCTGCATTTTATACAAAAATGTTTTCTGGTAGCTCTTGTCATTTTCCATGGGGGTTTTTTTTGTTGTTGGAATTTTGATGTGTCAACAAATTTTGCGTGTAAGTGACATCCTGTATGTTGAGTTAAGAATGCAAATAGATCATTTATTTTGTGCGCATAGCGTTAGATGGCGCCACTAGCCCTCCTTTCATTGAAATGTACTTAACAACTCTTGACTCACCTTTCTTTTTTGCACGTGGCAAACGTTTAATTGCGTCATCGTTATTTCTCTACACGTGCTCTTTCTCTTCACTTATATTGCGTTTTTAGGGGTAAGTCTGTCCACGTGCTGATGATAATTAAGGTTGTTTTGGACACTTTTTAGAGCTAAAAGGAGGCTCCATTCTATTTCAACTAATTGGAGACGAGTGTAGTTGGCCACCTTATATGGAGGTTGTTGCAGGCGCCATCTACCTTGCATTTACACAAATATTTTTTCCAGAAGCCCTTCTTAAGGTGACTGAATCGATATTTTATTTTTGTCTTCCTCGGATGGCGCCGCTGCAGCGGCTATTGTGTAGCCCCTATAGATATTTTTGAAAAACGGAAAAACGTTCAGCGAACGTTTTTCTTTTAGAAACAACATTATGAAAACAATGATTAAAGCAACAAACCAATGATGTTTGTTTTTTTATTTGGTTACTTGGTTTTATTTTTAGGCATTCTACAAATTGCCTACAATGGTGTATAGTCGGTGTATTTGAATTACTATCTAATTGCATCGTTTTTTTTTGCAAATTGTCTATTGGATATGTAGAATGACTGATTTTTCCAATTTGACGGATAATATTACTTGTGTTAGTTGTTCAGTCAGCCTTGCAGTTTTGAATTTTAGCTCAAATTTATATATTATATTCATAAGTTTATGGGATTTTCAGTATTCATTTTTCCGTTGGGTGTTTTGTCCTTGTCTAAATTAGCGGAACGTCGGTTACATTGTGTTCCCATTGCCTGCACTTTCAGCATGCAATTTTTGTATTTCTGGATCTTGTGTTATTTATTAAAATTGTTAGGATTATATTTTCATTTGGTAGTTAGCGGTCTATTATACTGGTTGTATACATACGAGAACGGTTGCCATCCGTTCAGAATTTGGCGTGGACTGTCTGTAATTTTCTGATCTGTGTCCACAGGACGTGACAAGGAAAGTTTAGAATACGAGCTTCGCTAGTATATTGTGTTTGAAAACTAATGGCTCTGTATTATGGAAGTGTCATTTAGAAGTTTATTACAAAATTCTAGTTGCAAATCGCATCATAAGTTGGAATTTAAAGTTGTTAGTGGGACAGGGGCTTTATACCTTTAGGACCTCACGGACCACTAAAATTCAAAATTTTAAATCCCGCGGACCACTAATATGAATTTTTTTTTAAAAAAAAGATAAATACGTTTGTCAAATAATGATCAGAGAACTTCCATTTTCTTAATAGAAAATCTTTAAAGGTTGTTTAATTGTAACAAAATTATTAAAGTTAGTTTAATTATTAAAAAACTAGTGGGTTAACCCGTCATAAATGACGGGAGCCAAATTCTAGTTTAATTTTGCTACTATTATCTCCTCCCCCTTTTTTCCCCTCCACATATCTCTCTCACCCCCAACCCTTTCCAACCTTTTTCCTCTCCAATGTAATATCATGGGGAATGAGAGTTTGATTTAACTATTTATAAGCACCTTAATATTGTTTGGGTTCTTGGATAGGGAGAGCGCAACATAATGTTGACCTTGAGAAAAAAAGCGGTTCATTTAAATTTAAGTAAATTCCAACGTGCTTAAACGTTTTTGTCCTTGTTTGTACAGCGTTATACACAGACTTAGGGTTAGTATATATATAAAACTAGTGGGGTAACCCGTCATAAATGACGGGAGCAAAATTCACAGGCAATTGTGCCCAGCATTAGAATTTCTTTTCCTCTGCCCTTTTATGACGTCACACCAAGTAATAAACCAATTAGAAATTGATGACGTTCATAAAAGGGCGGAGCAAAAGAAATTCTAATGCTGGGCACAATTGCCTGTGATAAATTCTAGTTTAATTTTGCTACTATTATCCCCTCCCCTTCTTTATATTTGAAAGAGAAAATGAGTTTTTCGTTTTATCTGGTGTGCGCATGCGCGTCGTTTTTTTTCCTTTTTTCACCCCCTCCCACTTTTTCACTCCCTCCACGTTTCTGTCTCCCCCCTTCTACACTTTCCAACCTTGTCCCCTCTCCAATTTAATATCATGGGGTTCTTGGATGGGAAGGGTGCAACATATAGTTGACCTTGAGAAAAAAAAAGCAGTTCATTTATTCAAATTTATATAAATTCCGATGTTACACACACACACACACACACAGACCTGGGATATTATATATATAATAATTGAAGCTTAGGGGAGTAGCGTACGTGTGGTGGGGGGAAACTGAACGAAATGTAGCTCTCTCGCGTGCTGCCGTATTTCGCGAGAACTGTACGAGACTCTTAGTACATTTCGTGAATTTAGTGAAATATAAAGGCGAAAATTGTCATTCAGAATAGAAGAATTTATTAAGAATATTTTTTTTTGGTTTTATTAAATTAATAAAACGAAAACAAAAATGCAAATATTGTTCAGATTTTTCTGCGGACCACCAAAAATATCACGCGGACCACCAGTGGTTTACGGACCACCGGTTGGCGACCGCTGCTTTATACTGCATTTTTAGGTTTAAACCTTGCGTTTTCAATCTTCTTATGTTAATTGTATCAGGAGTTGGGGTTGCTCAGTTTTTCTAGTTTTCAAACATTTATTTGAAAAGATGTCAATAAACTTTTGATTTTTCTGCTATGAAACAATATATTACAAATATTATGAATTGTTCATTTTTCTTGTTCTGTTTATAAAACATGGTTTAAGCATTATTTATTCTCAATTCAGAATTTCAATTTGTTTCTTTCAGAAGAAAAAAAAACAATGGGTGGAGAAAAAACAAAACACAACATGACTAATTTTTTGCAACTCAGTTGGTGACATAATTACAATCGTTTGAGAGGGGGGAGGGCTATTTATTTATGCTAAAGACTATACAGATGACAAGTTTAGCACTTTTTCTTTTAGCATATGAAGTCTTCCTTACTACATCGAGCCCCATGCGGTTATTTTGCTACGTTAATATAACGGTAATAATGACAATGATAAAACGCGAGAATAGGTAAAAATGATAACAAGTGAATTTATCTTGTTTTTTTATTTATCATTCGTGAGTCCAAATGAACAAGATATGTATAACAGATTGAGTTCTAATGACGTTTTTAATAGTATTTTCATGTTGATCAATCTTTCAAAATAAACTTTTTATAGAAAAAAAAAATTTTAAATTGTTGTTTACTTAAAATCGTGTCATTTTCAAACAAACTTATTCAATTCAATTCAACTGAGTACATCTGCAATCAACTTAAAAGCCTTGTGTCAGGAGGGGGAAATTGCTCCCGATTACAAATGATTATGATTCAAGTAAAACAAGACATCATTGTTAAATTGTAATCGTCCAAACATTTGGAAAAAAAAAAGACTAAAAATATGCATCAGTTATTCTAAAAGATATCGACATAAAAATAATTGAGAAACTCTTCTAGTTTCTAAAACATTTTCAAGTTTTATTTTAATTTTGTATTCGGAAAGACAGAATGAATAATCAAGAGTTCGAAAAGTGCATTTACACTTAATAATTTACCTTAAAGTAGTTTATAAATAACTGAATTTTGAAGTCTTAATTGATAATTCTGTATTTCCAAAAAGAAACTTTAAAAGAAACTAGAAATATGGTATCTTTTAAAATTAAACTTTTTGTAGGCACATTTTTTAATAAAAAAAATATTGTCAGGTGGGACCGTGGGTCATTTTCAAATATTAAACGTTTATTTTGAAAGATACCAACATAAATAAAATTAACTTTAAGTAATTGAGCAATGGGCCCGTATATCCCTTCTAGTTTCTAAAACACTTTCAAAAAGGTTGCATTTTACACTTTAAAACCATTTTAATAACTTAAAAAAGAATTTTAATTTGTATATTACGCCTATAAATGATCAAACATAATTGATTAAATAATTTGTAAATTATTTTTAAGATATTTTAGGTCAAAAAATAGGAAAATTAGGTGAACACGCATTTTTTTATATTCAAGGTATAGAAATAAAGGTAGGATTTGTGGAAGATATTTAAGGGTGTAAAACAGGTTGCAAATTTTCCTTTGGAGAACCTTCCTTGTGATTTCCAAAATCCACTCACGCCTTTTACCCGTTTGTGGTTTCCAATTCTTGACAAAAGGAACCATTTTGTCATCTTTTCTTTGAGCTCTTTGCTCTCTCCCCTATTTTTTTTTTGTGTCTTCTTCTGCGCACCTGCATTTTCTATATAATCTACGTCATCAGTTCTTGTTCAATAGGATTTTTTTCTTCTCTTTATTTGCCTGAGTTTTGAAACCGGGTTCCTTTTTTTGTGTGTGTCAATTTTAATGGTAAGAAGCTCCTCCTCTTTAGCGTCTTTTTTGAAACTCCGCCTTTTTTTATTATTATGCCCATCGATCGTGGAGAAGTGCCATTTTTGGTCGTTGTTTCGTCGTCGTCGTCGTTGTCGTCTTGGTGTTGGTTATTTTTTTTTTCTGTATAGAAGGAGGATGAGGATTAGGTGGGGGGGGAGGTCTAAGAGGGTTAGGTGGTGGGGAGTTGTCGGAAGTGGGGCCGTTAAAGCCTTGAAGAGCCTCTCCATGCACAACGGCTATAGATGGACGTCACGAGAGACTCTCCAGGCGGCCATTGTGTCCGACGAGAAGTCCTCTCGACTTTCTACTCACTTGAAACACTTCTTTTCTATGTGTCTCTCTCTCTCTCTCTCTCTCTCTCTCTCTCTCTCGCCATCTCTCTGGCCTTATTTTTTTTCTTAAGGTTGTGATGATGATGATGATGATGATGGTGACCAATCCAGGCTTAAAAATCTTCGCCCCAAGGTCCCCCATTCCTAATTAATATATCCCAATAAAAATACATTTAAACTCGGTTACAGCGACCTCGGATCAAAGAAAGGCATTTATTTTAAAAATTTTAATTGCAGTTTAATTTAAATTTGCAATTAAAATTACACCAAAAAAAACCCTACAACGACTTAAGTTTACAACCCAATATTTAATTTTAAACGATTTAGCTACACCACTTTTTTTTTTAAATGCTACATACAATGGAAATTATTGGATAACACGAAATTTCGGTTCTTTCTCTTAAAACAGCATAAAAACTCGTTCTTTTAACACGAAAAAATATTCTCATTTTTTTTTATTTCGTGTTAAACGGTTTTCATTGGATTTTAAACAACAGTTGATTGTTATACCTATAGTACACAGCTGATAATTTAAATGCATTTAAATAATAAATGTGTTCTACAGAGCCCTGTGAAAGGCAAACAAACAATATGTCGAATTCAATTTAATTCAGTTAATAATCTGAAAATATTGAGTGTATACTTAAATATAATAAATAAATTATTGATTTAGTTATTTCAATTTTAAAATATTAATAATAAAGTCAATTTTTATTTGGTGTTCATGTCCTTAACTGGATTCCGTATAATTCACCTAAACACATTTAATTTGAATTTCATTTAACTCATGTGTGTACAAGGTATAAGCAACTTATTAAAGAAGTTAAATATCTTAAGAAAGAATTAAAAAAGTTATTAATTTATTTTTTAATGTTTTAAACAATAATTTTTTTCTGAAAAGAAAAACAATTTTAAAAAAAAATTGATAACTTTTCAATTATCTTTTTTTTTTTTACAAATTTATGTAATTATTTTGTAATAACTTTTCTTTTTCTCCAAATTTAACATGAAACGTTTATTTTAGCGACAATCGGTTGACTAACCGATAAGTTTAAAAACGCGCCTGGGATATAAAAACCTTGTAATAATAGAAAAGTTAATTGAAGTTGACACTAATTTCTCTCCTTGTATTAGTGTTTCACTGCAATACTTTAATGCTTTGTATGTTTTGAAAATCAGGGGTTGCTTTTTTTTTTTTTGGTCAATGTTATTATTTGTTGTATTTTATTTGAGTTCCGTCCAATTCCTCTCCCCTTAGGACAAGAGAGAGAGAGAGAGAGCAAAGGTTGGTTGTTTGGTGGTTGTGATTGTGGTTAGAGGCTATCAGTTGCCCCTATATCAGCTTATCTACATATATATACATGTATTACATATAACAAAATGCTTGTCATGAATTTTTAGTGATAATGGAGAAATGGCTTTTTGAGTTTTGTAGCTCAATTTCTCTCTCTCTATATTATACTAGGCCCTCCCAAAAAAAACAGCACTCCATTGTTTGACATGTGTATAAACGGCCAACTTCCGGTTTGCTCTTTTCACGCAACTCAATACATATGAGAAATGGAAGTTTTTTTTTGAGGGGGAGGTGAGGGTGGAGGAGGCGGAGGAGGAGGAGGTGATTTTAATTTCTGACTGAGGGGGAGGAGAGAGAGAGAGAGAGAGAGACTATGGGAACAAAATTTCTCTTGGTCCTTTGTTTGATTATCTATTGTCTTTTTATACATTTACATTTGTGACTTTATTGACCTCTCTCCCTCCTCCTCATCAGCACCATCACCACCCCTTTTTCAATTCACCTCATCATATTTCTCCTACCAAACTCTCCCCCCCCCCCCCTTTCCCTCTTTTAAGCCTCAAAGATTCATTACTGTCTGTAGTTTTGAATCTATAAGGGGGTAATTTAAGGGGGATATAAAAGGGGTGGTGTATTCATCGATATAATAAACATATGTGTGTAATGGGGGTGGTGGAGGGTGGAAGGTGAGAATGGTTCAATCAATGTTATACATGTGTAATGTACATGTATATGTGAACGTTTTGTGTGTGTCCCTAAGTAACCAAGGCAACAAAACTGTGTGTATGTGATGTTAATTGAAACCTATATCTGTTTTTTGGTCAATTGATCTCTCTCTCTCTCTCTCTTTTTCCATATTGTATATTTATTCTTTACATTTTTTTCTCCCTATGTGGATAGAGAGAGAGAGAGAGAGACAGAGACAGACTTAAAATGCACTTTATATATATATTGTGTTAAGTGCATACGAAAATATATAAAGGGTGGGGCCCTTATAGGGCCCTATATATTTATAAATGGTCTTTGTGTGCTGTTTCCGGTTTGTTTATGCTTGATGGGGCGGAGACAATAATAATAGACTTAAGAGAGTGGTTGTGGTGGTGAGGTGGAAATTTTGAGTGTGAGAGGGTACTACTACTACTGGAAGAGGGGCCCACAGGCCCCATACTCAAGAAGTAAATTATAAGATCGGGTTTATGAACAGCTGATTTTTCGAACTTTTTGATTTCATTCTGTCTTTTAGAAGAGCCAAACTTAAGATAAACTTTTAAAGTGTTATAGAAACTAGAAGGGTAGTCTATCAGAATCAATCTGAAGGGTATTTTCATGTTTAATATCGTTCAAAATAAACTTTTTATAGACAAAAAAAAATATTGTTTTAGTTGAAAATATAACATGAAAATATCCATAAGTGATTGAGCTGTAGCCTTTCTAGTTTCTAAAAGACTTTCTAGTTTTTTTCTTTTCATTTTACACCAGAAAAAAACAGAATAATCAGAGTTCAAGATTAGCGTTTACACTTTTAAAACCATCTTAAAGCAGTTGACATTCTAATTGAATCCTCTCTAAACAAGGTTTTAAAGCCTCGTTTTCACGGTGGCGATATATCGTGAGAGTAGCTGTCATGAAAGTTGTGATAGTTCACTCTCACGATAGCAACTGTCTTGACATGTCTTGAAGTAACGTGATAGTTGTCTGTCACATGTGACAGTGTGACGTCTACTTCACTAGATATCATTAAGCCAACAACAGTGTTGCCTCTCTCCCTCCATCAGAAGCCAAATTTCCCTACAAAGTGGATATTTCTCCCTACAAGCGCCGGTCACTCAACGAGTATTACTATTGCGACAGTACTATTCAACTATCTAGTTAAACGAGATAGTTGTGATAGTCACTATCGCAACAGTGTGATAGTGACTATCATGTGGTCTTCAAGATGATAGTTCTTGCGATAGTTGCTGCTCTCACGTGACAGCCAACTATCGTGAAAACGAGGCTTGACATAAAAAATACCCATAATTCCAGAGGTATACTCATTAAAATCGTATTCTTCTTTATTGAAACTCACTTCAAGAAATTTTAATTTTCCTTTCTTGAATTTGAGCCGCGAAATACAGAATGTCAACGACTTCATGTAGAAAAATCTAATCGATTCAATTTCGATTTTTGTAGAAAAAATTCTAAGTAAATTTAAATGGATGAGAAATGAATATATTTGTTGTGTGTTTTATATATATATTTTTTTTGTTTCTACACAGAAAAGCCTGTTTTTGAAAAGAAAAATCCGAAAAAAAAAAAAGAATGTTATGAAAGAAAGAAACGGAAGTGTGGAAATCGTTTAAGATGACCACTGGTCTAGAAGACAAATATGGGGCCTAATTCGCACTTTTTTCTCCCTTTCCCTCCTATCTTTCTCTCTCTTTCTCTACACATTCGCTTGAATGCATTTAAAAGGCGAATAATGGCCACAAAAAAGCACTTTTTATAGAGCTCTATGGGCTTTTTTTTATCATCTTTCTGGGTTGAATGAATTTCGTTTGAATCAAAAGACCAAAAAAAAAAAAGTTTATATTCATTCAAAGGAGAAAGACCATATAAGAATAGGAATAGAGGCTATTCTAAATAAGCCCTAAAACACAAAATATTTTATGGTTATTCCTGTGTGGGAATTACAATTATAATTAGTGCTCGAATTTTTATGCAAAATATCAAGCAAATGTTTATCAATTTGTGGCCCAAATTACTAATTGTGAAGTAATAATTCTATTTAGATCAACCAATAATTATATTTTTTTCTTAAATTTTTTTGAGGGCTTATTAGAGGCTAGACGTCTAGTTGACAACTGATAGTAACCATACATCTAACCTCTAACCAGCCTTTTTGATTTAAGAAAAAAAGTATAATTGCAGGTTGATCTAATAATATTGGCACTTGGGCCACAAAATGTGAAACATTTGCTTTATATATTTTGCGTAGAAATCTTGAGGCCTAATTAATAAATTATTATTTAAAATATTGAATAATAAAATTTATTTCTTTTGAAATAATTTCGAAATTTTTATTTAAATATCTTAACAATAACTGGACTTATGGTAGGATATTATGGTTCAGAATAAAGGTGTGTTTGAAATTGAAAAAGCCCTTTTCTATATATGATGAATTGTGGGCCCCTATATACCACTGATAAAACACGCACGGTTACGAATGGTTTCTGTTATTTCCCATTTATTTGAAGGATATTTATTCACTGTATTTGAATATCTCTCCTTCCTTCAAATAAAATTATGACATAGAAAAGAGAAAGAAAGAAAATGATATTTTGTTCCCGTTTTTATTTTCATGTCACGTATATTATTATTATTATTTAATATACATTCAAGAAAACAATCAAAATATGCAGATATTTCTTTTCTCTTTTCTGTATTTTTACTATATTTATGTGTATATTATGTGATATTCTAATAATTTGTGTGGGGGGATATAAGAGAGATTTCTATACAATGTAATATGTATAGTCTATAGCTGCGGTCGCCAAAAAGTGGTCCGTGGACCATTGGTCGTCCGCGAGAAAGTGTTGGTGGCCCGCAGAAAAATCTGAAGATATTAACATGAAATTCCTCTTAATATAGATTCAGTTACTCCTCTATAGTTTGTTAAAACACTTTCGATCTCTTTAGGTTCAAGTTATTTTCAAATTTTAATAGTATTTTCATTTTTTTTGATATCTTTCAAAATAAACTATTTATAGACAAAAAATTACAAAAATATCATCTGCTGCTGCTTAAAGTAAGGTCATTTTCAAACGGAAATAAAAAGTTTATTTTGAGAGATAATAAGTTATAACAACCTGTAAGTGATTGAGTCCTTCTAGTTTCTAAAACACTTTCACGTTTTTCGTAATTTTTGCTCCTGAGTCCTGAAAGACAGAATAACCAGAGTTTGATTGGGGAAAGAGGAGGCGGGATAACGTTAACACTTTTAAAACAAAACCTGCACATTTACAAAAAGGTCTATAATCATATCGTATCCAAACTGCCCTCGAAAGTATGGTTAGATCTATGTGTTTAAACCCTCCATATGTGTTCTTCCGGTTTTCAAAGAAAAAAATAAACGAGGCTAGGAAAAATAATATGAAGTTATCAATAGAGTTTATACAGGGTGATCGAAAAGTCACAACAATTATACAGGGTGGGCCAAAAAATGTGAGAACATCGCGTAAAAAGTAATATAATTACGTCAAAATTTGTTTAACTGTATCCATAATATAGCTTAAATTGTTTACTCATTTACTTACTTACTACCTATTTAGCTATATGATGTCTTTATTTCGACAATTTCCGGGCGCCATCTTTGGTTTTAATATGTCAATTGTTTACATCAGCAGGTTAAATTTTTTTTTTTACCAAGAATGACAAAAATCACCGCGGAGGAAGACCGTATTCTGATTCAACATTTGCGAATTGAAAAACAGTGGGGTGCTAGGTGAATGACCAATGAGTTTCCAAACAAAGTCTGGAGCATAGCTAGTGTTAGTCGGGTTATCAATAAAATTGACAACGACGGTACAACAGAACGTAAACCCAGAAGTGGTAGACCAAAATCTGCCAGAACACAACAGAATATTGAGCGGGGGTGAGTGGGCTGATCTGCAGTCAAGATGATGATCCTCACAGTCATCCTTACATGAAACAATATAATTAATTAAATTATATTTTTAAATAACTTGTATGCTACAAGATGTTCTCATTTTTTTGGCCCACCCTGTATATTAGTCTCATATGACTTATCTAAGAATGGTCACACAAACCAGAGTCTACAACATGTATTAAGGCCCCAAAAACAAAACACATAGTTTAGGGCTATTTCAAAGGAATGAGGTGACCCTCAAAGCTCTTGATTTCATAATTAAACACTTTTTCAGTAAAACAAAAACAAAAATTTATTTTTCATAACAATCCATCCGGTATAATATTAATGTTATATGATAGCTCTGTGAAAAGATATATAGCTTTATATGAGGCCTATATGAAGAGAGGGTGTTTTTGAGGGTGAGAGAGATTTGAGATCCATAAGAACAACCGGAAGTGCCACTTTTCTCATATAAAAAAGTACCAAGTATCCCTTATAAATGGATATATGGGCATTTTATATGTGACTCATGGACTCCATTTATTTGTAAGGACTGGACTGAGTGGAGTCTGCTTCTCTTTGATTTCAATTGTGAGTGTGACTGAGTGACCACTGTCCAGTTTTAATACAAAGATCTCTGATGCATGATGGTATAATGTTTCTAAAGTGGGGTATATATAGAATTTCTTTTGTGTCACTATATATATTTATGACAAAAGACTTGTTCTAAGTGTCTCAACAACAACAACAAAATTGTCACTTGTAACTATACTGACTGACCAAGTAAATAAATCTAGACTTTTTTTTTTCTAGTCTCGAAAGGTTTTGCTTTTGTAAGTTTTATATAGGTTTATCGTTGAATATTTGATGACCAATCATCAAATGAACACAAAATAGGGTTGGATACCTAAATGTGTTTCACTGAGAACTTGTGATTCTGGGATCCAGGTGTTATTTGTTGTTACCTATTCAGTTTCTGTCCGAATTGTGTCTGAAGTGTAACAACAACAACATAAAAAGACATGAAATGTAGGGAAGTTTGATTGATTTTCTTGCATGTTTATCAAATGCAAAATTGTTAAGAAAATGTTTATAAAGGAAAATAAGTGAGTGAAAGTGTGGCGCGGGCATCTGTAGCCTGGGAGTTTTATAGACAATGAAAAAGTATAAGCTAAAATGGGATGACGAGGGTTACTCAGAATGTTTTGTTTCACTTAAGAAGGAGCTTCATAGAAAAAATACTTGTGTAATTGCAAGGTAGATGGCGCATACAACCTCCTATAATGTGGCAAACTACACACGTGCCAATGAAAACCTTGTTATATACCTAGTGATAAAAAAGCTAAAGTAGAATTGTTGTGCAAGTCATAACGTTGTAACAGCCAATAGCCAATTCGAGTGGCAACCTGACCAGTCACTTAGTGACTAGGGTCACATTGTAACTAGTTGCATTTACAACGTTTTGGGCATCAAGTGAAGTTTAGAAATGTTTTTTGAAAATATTCTAATGCTGATAAATAATATTAATAATATTTAATAAATTCTCTTCATTTCTTAGCTTCCTGTAAATTGTATTACAATATTTCACGCCTTTAATGTAATAGGTTTAGTAGAATTTTTTTCTCTCTATAACCTCAGTTTCACGGTGGCGATAGTTCTTTTCTTGAGAGTAGCTTTCATGAAAGTTGCGATAGTTCACTCTCACGATAGCAACTGTCTTGACATGTCTTGAAGTAACGGTGATAGTTGTCTGTCACATGTGACAGTGTGACGTCTACTTCACAGGATATCATTGAGTCAACAACAGTGTTGCCTCTCTCTCTCTTCCTCCATCAGAAGCCAAATTTCCCTATAAAGTGGATATTTCTCCCTACAAGCGCCGGTCACTCAACAACTATTACTATATATTGTGACAGTACTATCAAACTAACTATAGTCAAACGAAGATAGTTGTGGTAGTCACTATCGCGAAACAGTGTGCTGATAGTGACTACCATGTGGTCTTCACGATGTTAGTTCTCGCGATAATTGCTGCTTTCATGACAGCAACTATCGTGAAAACTTATCATCGTGAAAACGAGGCTTATCTCCGGACAAATTTAAATTTTGGCATCTGCAACGTTTTGAAAATGCGCACTCCATATAGAGACTTACAGTATTCCTACAGTAGATTTCGACAATTTCATAGTTTTCTGAATGATCCTCTCTGTAATATAATAGGACCTTTGTGTATATTTGAAGAAAAATTTTGTATGCATGGGTCCTAGAATTATATACATTTCTATATTATGTATATATATGTATATGAAAGTAATAAAAGTGTGCATAGTACATTTTTATATATGAACTACAGGAAACTGCGATATGCGAAATTTAGCACAGTTTTATGAGCTTAGAATTTTATTATCAGTCCTGTGTATCTTTAAGCTTTCTTTTTTTTCTTCTTCTTCTTCTCTCTTTCTATCTTATTCTCTTATGTTTTGCATAAGCAATATGCTAATAATAACATATATATATATATATATATAATTTTTGATATCTATATAGAGGATTTCGGCTGTTATCACATTTTAGTGAGACAATTTTTCGTTGTACTGAGGGGGAATTTACATTGAGAATAAGGGGAGGAGAAGGGGATGATGATACTTTTCTTTATAAAGTAATGTTAGTAGGGCTTTTTTTTCTTCTTCTTCATTGGATTATTATTATTATTGGGTAAAAGATGAATATATTATGTTATGGTGGAATGATAAACTTTTTTTTATTTTTGATATCTTATGTGGTAATGGCTTGGCAATTAAAAGCATCATTGACTCTTCCGGTACAAGTTGGATGATATTTACATATATATACGAGTATTATATTACAAGGTGGGCGAAAAGTCAGCGCAAATCTTAAAATAAATAATCATCAATGGTTAAAAGTAAGAGGTGGGGGGGATGAATCCTAATTTTTCTCGAATCCGAATCCTAAACGGTTTTCGAATCTCTCGAATCCTTCATAATCTAATACCGTGTACACACATGAGTTAAATGAATTCAAATTAAATGTGTTTAGGTGAATTATACGGAATCCAGTTAAGGACACATGAACACCAAATAAAAATTCACTTTATTATTAATATTTTAATTTGAAATACTAAATCAATATTTTGTAAATATTTTATATAAATTATATTTAAGTATTAACTCAATATTTTCAGATTTATTAACTGAATAAATCGAGTTCGACATATTGTTTGTTTGTCCTTCACAGGGCTCTGTAGAACACGTTTATTATTTAAATGCATTTAAATTATCAGGTGTATACTAGGTATAAGAATCGTAATTATTCATTAAGAAGATACAAATAAACAAAAAAAAACCGGGTCCGACCACCGAAATTGCAACAAGAAACTTTTTATGGCAATTTCAAATTGTCGAATCTTTTTTTTTTCACTTCAAGTTGGACGAAAAATCTGAAAGGTTCAATGAGTAGACGATTTTAAACTACGAAATTATGTTCCATCTCAAACAACGACGAGAAATTGTAGGATGAGGTTTAACACATGCTTTTAGGTATAATGGGGGTAAAAAAAGGATGCTAATTCGATCTTCAACGCGAAACGCACATTTCTGTACTCAAATACCTTCGACACACAACACACAGTTAGTTAAATGCATTTAAATACTAAACACGTTCTACAGAGCCCTGTGAAGGGCAAACAAACATTATGTCGAATTCAATTTATTCAGTTAATGATCTCAAAATATTGAGTTGATACTTAAATATAATAATATAAACTATTGACAAAATATATTGATTTAGTATTTTTCAATTTAAAATATTAATAATTATATATAAATTAAAGACGATTTTATTTGGTTTTCTTGTTCTTAACTGGATTCCGTATAATTCACCTAAAGACATTTAATTTGAATTCATTTAACTCATGTGTGAGTACAAGGTATAGTGTAATAAGCTAACATCTAGCCTCCACCTCCGATCTCTGTCGTCGTTGTTTGAGATAGGTACAACTGTAAACTACTATTCAAAGGGGGGAGGATTTTTTTTTGTTGGAAGTTAAGGAGGAAGTTGTATAGTCGATCCATAAAACAAGGTAGAATTGTTTCCGGTTAAAAAAAGCTCGTCTTTTAATTGTCATCTATGTAAGCTCTCTCTCTCTCTCTCTCTCTCTCTCTCTCTCTCTCTCTCTCTCTCTGTCATATGCAACTAGAGATTAGAGAGAAAGAGAGTTGCATTAATTAGAGCGAGTTCACACTGACACACAACTTAATACAAACTAACCGGAAATTTTCTCTGTTTTTTTTTTGTCTTTTCTTGATGTCGTTTTTGGATCGTGACTCTTCTACTAAAGTACTCAATTTTTTCTTCTTTCTGGTTCCATCTTTCCTTTCCCCTCCCTAATTTCACCCTTGTCTCCCCCTCTGTATATGTGTATTTGTATGTCAGTTATATTTAATTCGATATTATGTTGTTGTTGTTGTTGGGTAGGCCTTACAAACAGTAGGTCTTTCTATGTAATAATATAACGAATATTGTGCTCAGATGAAAGTTTTAAGAGAAAATTAATATTCGGCTAAATGTGTTTGTGGAATCAATGCTTCTTTGGAGAACACCACCACCCTCTGAAGTCTCTTAATTAACTTGACCATACAACACATGCTACATACATGTATAATATTGACTGATGGACACTCTTTCTTCATAAAGAAAGTTCCTTTTTCTAAACATATTTTGATGATCAAAGTGCAAAATCAGTCATTTTACAAATTTACTAGTCACTATATGCTGATTTTGAACCCTCAGTTCAATGAGTTCATAAAATACTTTTACGTTTAATGTGTTTTTGTTGCAGTTGTTTAGGTGAAATTAGTTTTAGTCGAAGTTGTTTAGGTGAAATTAGTTTTAGTCGAAGTTGTTTAGGTGAAATTAGTTTTAGTTGAAGTTGTTTAGGTGAAATTAGTTTTAGTTGAAGTTGTTTAGGTGAAATTAGTTTTAGTTGAAGTTGTTTAGGTGAAATTAGTTTTAGTTGAAGTTTTAGGTGAAATTAAGGTTTAGGTGAAATTAAGGTTTAGTTGAAGTTTTAGGTGAAATTAAGTTTCAGTTGAAGTTTTAGGTGAAATTAAGTTTCAGTTGAAGTTTTAGGTGAAATTAAGTTTCAGTTGAAGTTTTAGGTGAAATTAAGTTTCAGTTGAAGTTTTAGGTGAAATTAAGTTTCAGTTGAAGTTTTAGGTGAAATTAAGTTTCAGTTGAAGTTTAGGTGAAATTAAGGTTTAGTTGAAGTTTTAGGTGAAATAAGTTTCAATTGAAATTGTTTAGGTGAAATGTTTTAGGAGAAAAATGTTTCACTAAAATATTTGAGATGAAATATACATTTAGCTGAATGAATTTAGGTAAAAATGGTGTTTTAGGTGAAAAACAAAGTATTAGAAAAAGTTTCTTTAGGGTGTAATCTCCAATATGTGACTATGTTTATACATGTTTTATCATTTAAGTTGTTAGATTAATTTAGACTTTTAGTAGATTTGGTTTAGATGAAACTGTCTTTTAGATGAACAACTTTAGGTGAAGTGACGGGTATACTTGTTACTTGTGCACTTTACCTACCAATTGATATTTTTTGCAATACTGTCTGCTAATTGTGCAAAATGACTGATTTTGTACATTGGCTTTAAATTGTATAGGTTTTATTTAATTTGCTAGTTTTGGTGTTTGTGATTCCCCCCCCCCCCCCTTCTCCCTCTACACTTTTTACAGGGTAAGATACGGATATGAAACTAATATTTCTCCTCCTCCTCCTCCTCATAATTCTCTTAGCTCTGCTGGTGGTTTTTAACGCGGTGAGTATTTAGTAGGGTGAAAACTCTAAGCTGGACCAGGGCGATTATTCTAATGACCAACCTTAGTTGAAGATTGTGATGTGGAGGGGGAGGGGGTGGTGGTTTGAATACACTTTATTTGAATTCATATATAGGCCTATATATATATACAAGTATAATATAGAATATGGTTTCTCTGAACCCACTTAATAATCGTTCCCATGGCACATAGAGGGATTAAATAGAGGGAAAGATGAAGAGGGGGGGGGAAAGGTGGACTGTGGAACCCTTAGGACTCCGTTAGACCGTTTTTGTGGGTGGTTGTCAACTACATTTGTGAGGGGGGGGGTGTTTTGGTGTTGGTGGTATTATTAGGTGACTTATCTTTGCTCTATCGACAAATTAATGGTTCGTTGTTTTATTATGTCAAACGCTCTTAAATACACTTGTCGCCTTAAGAGTGAGTGTCAGTGTAAGCGGAGTGGGTTTTGTGGGGGGGGGGTGGGGGTGGAGGAGAGGGGGGGTTTTAATGTAATTTAAAGGTGAGGGAGAGGAGGAGGGGGGGGGGGGGGGTTCAGTGCTTGTATGGAACGAGGTAACTATTCTATGTATGGATATATATTGGAAGAGATTTGTGGTGTAAATGTTTGACATGGAAGATTAAAACATCTTTCAAAAGTGAATCTATACACTATTATTATGGAATATTATTATAGACAACTAACGAGCAAATTACATTTTTTTAAACGGTTGATGACACGTTTTTTTATATATAAAAATGGCGCCCATTATTACGAGTGTTGCTTGGTTGTTTTGAGGTTTAAGGCCAGGCGCATATTAGGCCGGGTGCAAATTAGGGAACCAAACGAGCGAGCAACCAGCAACCGAATTATGATCACGTGACAAGAAAGTAGTTGCTGGCACACAATGGTTGCTTGTTCCCTCTGCTCACTATACTGAGCAGAGGCAACATCCACCTGCTACTGTTGCAAGCTACCATTTTGGTGCCTGCAACTGCAGTGGTGGCGCTAGTGTAGCATCACCAGCAACAGTCTCTCAGGACTGTTGCTGGTTACAAGCTCATTTTGTTGCCTAATTTGAGCTTGGTCAAGTAGATAATTTATTTTGTGTGTGTAGCATTAGATGGCGCCACTAGCCCTCCTCCCATAGAAATGTACTTGAACACTCAACTTTGACTCACCTTCCTTTTTTTCATCACGTGGCAAACTTTTAATTGCGTCATCGCTATTTCTCTACACATGCTCTTTCTTCATTTATATCGCGTTCTGAGGGTAAGTTTGTCACGTGCTGATAATTAAGGTTGTTTTGGACGCTTTTAGAGCTAAAAGGCCTGCATTCGATTTCAACTAATTGGCGACGAATGTAGTTGGCCACATCTATGGAGGTTGCAGGCGCCATCTACCTTGCGTTTACGCAGGTATTTTTCTATGGAGCTTTCTTAAACTGTTATATTTTTTAATAAAAAGTTGGAGTTGTGGAACTGCATGAGACAGAGTCGTATACAAGTTTCGAAGGAAGTTTCATGAAGTTGAAGTGTTTAAATCACACTGCAAACGCTTCTAGTTGCATGGCTCATTGCATGTAGACTAAGTTTGATGAAAACTTTCCTATTGTGATTAGAGACATACCGGTAATGACAAAGAAAAAGGACCAAATATGGGTTCTTTATGTTTTGGTCTAAAAAAACAGCATCTGAAATTACAATACACTTTTATTTTGAATTCCGTTTTTGAAGAGATCAGTCAATATATCAAAATGTAGACATATAAAAGTTCTATTCAATTGTGTGTGTATATAGATCTATTGTAGAGGGGTATTTTTTTTTTTTTTCTAAGGGCAACAACAGAGAAAAATAGAAAGAGAGAGAGAATGGGCGGAAAGGGGTTAAAATTGGGTGGAAAGAGATGATAATGTTGAAGAAGAAGAAGAAGAAAGAAGAATATAATTTTATTTGAGGGCAACTCTCTGAGCTTTGGTGAATGTCGAGTGCCTTTCGGAAGTCCATCTTCTTCTTTGGCCGTCAAAAGTCTCCAAGTTTGATTATGAGCCGTAACTTGACTTTTCCTGTGGCCGATCTTCAATGTCCGGTTGCATTAAAATGCGAGATGCGGATTCAGATATATAGAGTTTGGTTCCGCGTCGTTATATATGTTGAAAACAGGGGGGAGTTGAAATGGGAGATTATATTTAAACCCCCCTCCCCCCTATATATATTTATATGGAAGCCATATATAATGATAAAGAGATCTGGAAGAGAGGAGGAGGGTTTTGTGACGGCGGCGGCGACGACGACGACGACTGACGACGTCGACATCGGAAACAGAAATTCCTCTTTTCCCTCTCTCTCTCTCTCTCTCTCTCTCTCTTTATATATATTTTCTTTTCTCTTTTACTCTATATTGGGAATGTTGTTGCGAGATTTTTTGATTTTAGTCTTTTTTTCTTTCTAGTCTTCAATGTTGTTCAATTTAGAAAGTCTACAAACCAGAGGTTTTGGCGGGTTCCGGAATACATTTTGATCTCTTGTGTTTTGTGTCTTTGGTGGTTCCAGGGGGAATATATATATATATATATGTTTAAATATATATGTATAGGCCTATCTGTATGAAATAAGCTTAAAGCTTTTTTCTCTCCTCTTTTCGTTTATAATGTGGGTCCTATATCTCATATGGCAGCTCACTCAGCTGGAGCTTTTTTTTATCTCCTTATCTTCTTTATATCTCTTTCTAAATATATAGGATCTAATCATGATACCATATTATGATGTTTCTTATATATATATCTTCTTACTGATCAAGATATATATCGTTTTTTCTTTTTCTTCTTGTAGGTTTTCTTTTATATTCAATATATTCAGATTTTCTAGGAGAGTCTCAATATATACAGTGTGATCAAAAAATATATAAAAACTTATATTTTGAAACTTAGCCGCAATTTTTTTTTTCTTGCAACTTTTATGGTGGTCTTAGTGTAAGCGTTTCTTCAAATTCTGACTATATTTTTGTCTTTCGGGAGCAAAATTAACTTTCTTATGTCTAAAAAGTTCATTTTGAAAGATGTCAACACGAAATTACTATTAAGATCTAATTAATAGTTGATTCTTCAATATGACTTAAGTTTTATCTATATGAAAAGTTTCATTTTGAAATATGTTAACATGAAAGTACAGTACTATATGAAGGGATTCAGTTGCCGTTCTAGTTTCTAACACACTTTCAATTTTTTTTCTTAGTGTTGATGATCATGAAGGGCAGAAAGACTAATACAGTTTGATAATCAGCTGTTCGTAAATCATTTTAACACAATGTACTTTTAAAAATATATAAATTATTCACGTATAAAGAAAACGCTTAGAAACTAGACTAGTAAAGGACCCAGCTTAATGTATATTCTTTCAAAAGAGAATTTTTTTTTGATTATTTAAATTTATCAAGTTGGAATAAACGCAAATTTTTTTTGTTATATTTAACTTTTAGTTTACATTGTATAAAACGTTTATTTTGAAAGATATCATCATAATGTCACAAAAACATATTTACAGCATTCACTTGATAAATTATTATATTTTTTTTCTTTCTGAAAAGTCCTCTCAAAAGTAGAATAACAAATTCTAGGCCCTTATTTCTGAACACTCAAGAAGAAGGTCCTTGAAGATTATTACAAGCCCTTATTGGTTTAAATGTTGTTGGCTTCTTGAACAAGAAACAGGTTTTTTTATTAAGGGTCTCTCAAAATATAAGAGGTCCTTGACAGGATTTTTTTTTCATCACCCTGCATATATATAGGTATAGGGTCTCTAAAGACTAGAAAAAAAAATGATAGGAATCCATATTAGAGCCATTATTCTATGGATTTATCATATATATTTATATGGAGAAGAAAATATAAATGGTGGCGTTTTTTTTATAATTTATTCATTGTCATCATTATATGAATTTTAATGGCGCTGTTTAAATAATCTACTTACAGAGAGAGAGAGAGAGAATAATAATAAAAAAAATTCATAAACTTTGACTATAATACAGTTATATTTTATGTATATAAAATATACTTGCAATAATAATAATAATAATAATCATAATATTATAAAGGCTTCTCTGAGGTCTCAATATATGGGGAAGTTGATCACAAAACTGAAAAAATGTAAGGGAGATTTTTTTTTATATTAGTAATTGTGTGTCTATATATGTGAGAAAAGACCATTATAATTACTTTTAGAGCGTCATAAAAATAAAATGAAAATATAAAAAAAAGTTGGGGGGGGGTAGGGGATGGTGGGCTTGGGGGGATAGGGGATGGTGGGCTTGGGGGGGGGGGGTAAATTTTGAAAAAAAAATTTTTTGTGGGACACCAAAAAAATGATCAAATAAAAAAGGGAAAATATACATTGAGATGTAGATCTATTGTTATAGGAGATACGATCAAAAAGTTCTCGGACTGCATTGGTGCCATGAGCGCCCCCTTTCCAAAGCCATTTTTAATGTTGTCCTAAAAAGCTTGGAAAAGCACAAGGATTCAACAATTCTTAAAAAAAACAGCCAAAAGTCGAAAAATATTTAAATGCTCTTAAAGCTCTAAAAATGCCTCAAGAGTGCTCAACTGACCCCAGAAGTCCCCATTTTGCTTGTCGAGGGTGCCTTTGAGAGTTTGCACAAGGGCGCCTTATACCCACGCAGCATACCCTGTGGAATTATCCTGCGGGCGACACTCCATTGTGCTATAAAATGTTACTATAGCTTATCTACTATACGGTGTAGCCCCTTACAGTAGTCTCCTTGCACATTGATGTACCAAAGTCAGCTCCTTTCTGACTTTCGAGAAGCACTCCTGAAAGTACCTTTGTTTGTTGAGAATGTTGTTCGTTTCGGTTTTAAATTCATCCACATCGTCGAAGTGACGTCCTTTTGATGATTTTCAACTTTATAAACAGGGAGAGACAAAAATCGCATGAAGTGTGTTCTGGTAAGTACAGAGGATGATGGGGGATAACAGCCATGCGTGTTGTTTGCTTACAGGAATTGTTGACCAGACAAGGCATTGTCCACCAGAACACACACTGTCGTGTCTGTTCAACAATTCCTGGTCAGTTGTTGTCCCAGACTGTACTCTCCAAACCTCACTCTTAAGCTAGAGACACACATGCAGAAAACGTAAAAGAAAACATGTAAGAAAACAGATCATTCTTCAAGTGCAAGAAACAGAACCGAGCCTGAGAAAGAGATATTTGCTCTATCTTTTCTGTTCTTTACTGCTTTCTGTTATAAATGAACCAATAGGATACATTGCACTGATTATCAATAACAATGCACCCTGCATACAGTATGTTGCAACTACTGTTTAATCATCCATCTGGATTAGCCTGTGGTGAACACATGTTGTCCGTGTTTCACAATAGATGGCGTGTCGCATTGCAAAGAGAAAAATGAAAACGAACAGAATTTCTTTTCTTGCAGTGGGTTTCTTGTGTGTTTTCTGTTGTATGTTTCTGCATGTGTGTCCCTGACTTAATGCGGTTTTTTTTTTCCTGTTTCCAAAGTTGAAAATCATCAAAGGACTACGTCACTTTGACGATGTGGATGAAATTAAAGCTAAAATGTTGAACATTCTGAACAGTGTTTCACAAGGGGACTTCCAGGAACGCTTTCAAAAGTTAGAAAGGAGCTGCCTTTGGCGTATCAATGCTGAAGGAGACTGACTACTTTAAAAAAGTTATACCAATGAATAGAATCACAGACAAGCAAATTAGTTACTTTTTACATTGTCAGTCCGAGAACTTTTTGATTGAGCCTCGTATGTTCGTTATGGCTACGTAAGCAAAACGGTATTAAACGTGGCTTCCATATATAACATATATAAATTTATATGGGTCACATGTGATTGATGAAATGTGATATATGGTGGGATGATTTAGAGATCTCTCTCTCTCGCCAATATATACATGTGAACGCGGGCGTTATTGCGCGTGCCGCGAATGGGATTTGTGGGGACACCGGAGAGGAAAGGAATTGGGAACGAATGGAAAGGAGGGGGGGATAAACGGTGTGAGGAGGAGAAGTTAGAAAAGAGGGGTTGGAGGTTCAATAAGGGACACAACATGAAAAGTGAGACTTCCAGCCGTGATATTCCATATATATAGGTCTTCATAAATATATATATAAAGTAATTTATTATATATATTTTTGTGTGGCAGGCGGCAGCATATTTATATGCTAACTATTATCGGCTTGTTTTGTCAGGAATACTGATTTTTTTTTCCTTCATGCGGTGGGGAAACGTTTTTCAACTGTAATTCTGTTAGATAATTGGGGTCTATTATAATGGGTTCATTTTTCTTGAACACCCTGTATTATTGATAAGATATACTGCTATCTTATTTGAAGATAATCAATATTGTTTGAAAAATGCAATTGTTTAGTTAAAAAAGTTTGATATAAATTAAATTAAAGAAAATTGATTTAAATTTTATAAAATTTCATTTAAAATGAAAACAAACTATTAAAAAAAATTGTAATTTTTTTTTAAGAAAACTTTTTTTTTTGAAAATTTGATTATTTTTCTGTTTAGAAGCAATTTTTGGAAGAAATTCAAAATTTGTTAAGCCTCAATAGTTCTATCGTGAGAGTAGCTGTCATGAAAGTTGCGATAGTTCTATCGTGAGAGTAGCTGTCATGAAAGTTGCGATAGTTCTATCGTGAGAGTAGCTGTCATGAAAGTTGCGATAGTTCACTCTCACGATAGCAACTGTCTTGAGATGTCTTGAAGTAACGGTGATAGTTGTCTGTCACATGTGACAGTGTGACGTCTACTTCACAGGATATCATTGAGTCAACAACAGTGTTGCCTCTCTCTCCCTCCCTCCATCAGAAGCCAAATTTCCCTACGAAGTGGATATTTCTTCCTACAAACGCCGGTCACTCAACAACTATTACTATAGTGACAGTACTATCAAACCATCTATAGTCAAACGAAATAGTTGTGATAGTCACTATCGTCAAACAGTGCTGATAGTGACTATATCACGTGGTCTTCACGATGAGAGTTCTTGCGATAGTTGCTGCTTTCACGTGACAGCAACTATCCTGAAAACTATCATCGTGAGGGAAAATATTCAAAGGGAAAATGTTTTTTTTATAAGTTCAAATTCAAGAAGAAAACATGGCGTTTGAACTTTCAACTCTTGAATCCACTGGCCAGGTCATCAAAAATAGAAGACACGTTTTTAGACCTTTGTTGCTTTTTTTGCAGCAATAAAAGTTTATTTTATGATTGTGAAAACGAGTTAAAAAGTTTGGATGGATGTAATAATTAATGGATAGATCTCTAAAATTCTGGGGCGATATAACTTGGGAAGAGGACCACCTACAATAAAATATCACAAGATCAAAAATCATCTACATATTTAAGTGATGTTACCTATGTATAATTTTCATAATTTTAGCTTATAATTGCAACTTATTAAAATCAATTCATATTCAACAAAGGTCTAAAGGGTTTTTTTTTTGAATCCCTTATTTCTGTTTTATGTTTGAACTGGATTTTGTTTTGTGCTGTAACTCTGCTTTAGAGGGCTCAAGTTGAAGTTAAACTACAAAGTATTCTTCTTGAAATTTGTCTTTAACACGGAGAATATCATGAAGGATGTTTGTCATCCTTACAATTTTCATTGTCACCAAGATAGAAACATGTAGTATTTACATTTGTTACACCTTGTATTATAGGGGTCCTATATATATATATTTTGGTTAACTTGATTTAGTTTCATTTACTATTATATGTAGGCCTACACATGATATTCAATATGGTCATTGCAGAATTGAAAGAAAGGGGGAGGGGGAGAGAGGGAGGATGGATTTCAGAACTTATAACAAATCAATAAGTTTTTTTTTTGTGTCAGTTTGGTTTGCTCACTGATGATGATAATAGTGATAATGTCTTCAGACAAGGGAAATATGTGTGGGGGGTGGAGGTGGAAATATATAAAGATTGACCATCACCACCACCCCCCCTCTTACCACATCATGTTGTATAACACCCACCCCTCGTTTCCCGCCAAAATGATGTCTCTCACTCTCTTTCTATCAAATGTATAGCCTCCATTCGTCACTATTAGAGCAGTGAAGCACAAAACTCTAGATAGAGATAGAACTTAAATGTCACTTCTTTTTTTTTTGCTTTTCTAGTCTCTTCTTTTTTTTTTTGTTTTCAGACCCTTTTTTTTTGTGTGTCTTTTGTGTTTAATGTCCGTGCATATGTGTGTAACATATTATTTGCCATTGAGAAGAGAGACCCGTTTGATAAAGAAGATTACGACAATGTTTTTTTTTCTTCTCTGACCATCTTCAATAGGGGCCCTTTTATATTTATATATAAACTGGAATATCGTTCCATTAAGATAGAATGCATGGACGGACATTGGTATTGATATTTAGTTTTCATATATACATATCCTATACATGTAGACAAGGCATATTATGTGAAAACAAAAAACTGCAACACACAACACAAAAAAATACAAAACGCTTTTGGTCGTTTTATCTCTTGTTATCGCGGTATGAAGAAATTCGACCATCCGTATGGTATAATGGACAACTTGCAAAATCGACAGAAAATGGCAAAAAAAAAAAAGCAGATCCTTCATATTTACGATAAACAGTGGAAACCGTTTAACACGAAATGGAAGGGACTAGAATATTTTTTTTTCATGATGTGAACTGGGCTGTGGTTGCAATATGTAGGGTACAGTGTGTTTTCTATGGAAAGACTTATACTGTGGTCGCTTTTGAGGACAACCCGCGACCTTCTTTATGCAGTTGAAAAATACTCTTGTGTGCCAAAGTGTCCAAACACAACGTTTTGTATACAATGTTTTGCCTTTGCGGGCAAAACTTTTCAAACTTCGAACCACACAACATACCAATTAGAAGTTGCCGGTCGTCATAAAAAGGGCGCGGAGCCAACTGAAGTTCTCTCCGATTTCTAAATGCCTGTGCTGCAGTGTACAAAATTTCAGCTCTCCATAGGTTATGGGGGGATGTTAGTTAAAATAGGAGAAATACAAGTCAACGCAAACTGGACAACGGTCATCTCAACTTAAGTAAAAGCTTGTAAAAAAAAAAGGACGGAGTTTTAACTCTTTTTTTTTAACCCGATTTCGCTTTACTCAACTATCGTGACCACGTTTATGTATTATTGGTCACAAGCTATACGTTAATATGACTTGTATTTTAAATTATTAAAAGCATCTATTGAGAGGCCCCTTATATATATGAATAGTGTTTTTTTTCTTCTTCAAAGAATGGAAATCCAACCATCTGCAACATGAAAGTTAATTGTCTTTTGATAACAATGAATGTGAATGCATCATCATCATCATAATAATGATTTTGTTGTGTGTTTGTTTGAAGGATGATGATGATGATGATGAGTTTGTTGTTTGAAATCAATGGACGGTTTTTTTTTATTCTGTCATATTTCTCCATAATGTTGCATACATATACATTGAGGGGATTTTAAGTGAGTGAGAGTATATATATATATATATATATATATATATATATATATATACTCCACCCGGCACCCCCTCCTCCTCCTCACTCTTTATCCCCTCAAACCTCCCTCCTGTAGTGAGAAAAGCTTGTAATGAAAGTCATCATTGTGTGTGTGTATGTGTGACCCACCCAATTCTTTCACTTATAATGAAAATTAATTGCATCTTTATCGAGTTTTTGCTTTTTCACAACTGTCCGCTTTACACAGACATAATAGACATTAAAACCAATATGATGTCATTTCTCTTCATTGTTTCCTATAATAATGGAGATTACAAGATTCCCCCCCCTCCTCCTCCTCCTCCATATGGAAAAAAAATAAGTCTTAGTTATTTATTATCAAGTTCATCCATCAAAATCGCTTTTCAATATATAACACAACATTTCAGAAAGCATTTAATAAATTAAACTTAATTTGAATCTAGTAACTGTGAAATACATAGATTCTAATTAAGAATAAAACACTGAATTAATTAATTATCGGCCATACAAGTTAAATAAAATCTACATTTAATGTGGTTTTATATAGACAGTGTAAACGCACCTTTAACTCTTAGTTATTACTGTCTTTTAGGTTCGAAATGAAAAGCAACCTATATAGAAAGTATTTTAGAAACTCAGAAGAGTGACTCAGTCTGTTAGGCCTTGTTTCCACTGGAGTGAAAATTTTTGAACTTATTGAAAGTTTCAACTGGTGAAAAATTGAACAAACGTGGCCCTCTTTGCCTATATGATAGTGAATGGCCGGGCGCCACGTGTCTTATATTTTTCACCCACTTTGTGCGTGAACTGGAAATGGTCGTGAATTCTGGTGTTGAATAAGCAAGTAGTACTGAGCATGTTCTCGCCCAATTCACGACTCTGTGTGAACCCGCCTTAAGACCTCATTTTTTTTTCTGCTCACAAAATTGATTCTTATTGTCGTCTTTTTCGCCTATGTTCAGGATTGATGAACCCCTTAAAATATAGCTAATATATTTCAGTTTGGAATAATATTTTGTATTCAATGGAGTTACTGAGTTATTTATAGTTTCCTATAATAATAGTAATAATAATAATAATAATAATAATGGAGTTAGCCGTTCAATATAGATCAGAATTTATTATTGTTATTTCTTGGCTTCTAGTCTTTTGTTTTCTCCTCTCTTTTTAGAGTAATAAATAATAAATTAAGAATTTCTAGATTCAATGATCTACTTCTTCTGAAAACAACAACAACAACAACAAATATTGAAGACTTTTTGCAGGGTTTTCACTTTTGAAGACTCATTTTTAATGTTTTCTTTTAAGAATCATTTATGATATTATAATAATTATTATTTACAATGATGACTGGAATGGAAAGATATATAGATCACTAATATATGTATATATAAAAAATGGCGTCAATGTATGGACCATTTGGAAAAATAAACTTTTATTATAAGGTCCAAAGTTAAGATGGAAACTTGAACTTCAATTTGAATCCTTTGAACAATTATTTTCAAACAAATTTTCTGTTGCAAAAAAATGGAGTGTCATTGCAGAAAGAAAATAAGACTTGTCATATGACAGTAAATTGCTCATACCTAGCTCATAATTTTTCAATAAACACCGAAATACAGTATTATTATGACAAATATTGTCATATGACTGCCATTTGTTAGTGTTCTGGGGCCTGATTACAGAAAAAAAAAGTCATTAAATTGTGACAATAATACTTTATTATGTCATTACTTGTGTGATATTGTTATGTCTTGTCATATTATTCTGTATACACCAGTCAATGGCAGTTATATGACAATATTTGTCGTAATAATGCTATTATGACTGTTACAAGGTAATGAGCTAGATGTAACAATTTAATGTTATTATGATAGTCTTAATTACTTTCTGTAATTACATCTCAGAATAATATAACAGTCATAAAATATAGCACACAAGCAGGGGCATCATATGGTATAATTGTCACAATCTTATGACTTTTTTTTTTTTGATAATGAGGCCCCTAGTTTTTTATGTTGGAACCACTGCTCAGTACAGAGGGTTCAAAATTGTAGGTCAAGTACTAAGTTAATAAGTTCACTTTCTGAAATCTAAGCCTTAATTTTCAAATTGAACCACATTGAAATCGGAAAGTGTTGTTACCACAGTTGTCAGAACCAGAGATGGTTGTGATTTAAATCACTTAATTTTTTTAAAAATATAATTAATGTATTTTATGAATTTTAGTTAAAATTTCAAATGAAATTTCTGATAATTTAAATTAGATTTTTTTTAATACTTTTTATTGGTTAAGTTACAAATAAAAAAGTATAAAAAAATGTAATTTAAATTATCAGAAATTTCATTTGAAATTTTAACTAAAATTCATAAAATACAAATTATATTTAAAAAAAATTAAGTGATTTAAATTTTGCTTAATGTTATTTACAGTCGCCTCACTCTAACTTGAATCATGTGACGTCAGAGAAATTGACTAAAATATTAGCTTTTTTTTTGTATAATTTTATCTGATAGAGAGAAAAAAAGATAACAAAAGTTCTCAAATATTTCAGAACTTTTTGTATTACCCCTTCTTTTTTCTATCAAACAATATGGCGTCTGACGTCACAAGCTTCAGGTTACAGTGAGGCGATTCTACTCTGTAAAATCATAAAAGGTTTTGCCTTTTTTTTTTTTGCTTTAAAAGAGTAACGGCGGCCATCTTTTTTTTCTTCTGGGTAATACACACGGGAGTAACTTATAAACTGACCGATTCATGCCAGGTGTATATAGAGACAGGCAATTAGAAATCGGGACAAACAGAAGTTGGCTCCGCCCTTTTTTATGACGACTGGCAACTTCTAATTGGTTTGTTGTGTGGTTCGACATTGAAAAGGGCGGAGCACGTGAAGTCAGACTACATAACCAACCAATTAGAAGTTGCGTTCTTCATAAAAAGGGCGGAGCCAACTTCTGTTTGTTCAGATTTCTAATTGCCTGTTATTTAGAGATCTAATTATTTACAATTATTTGAACAATGACAAATATACATAACAATAAGAACAAACAGAATCTGAAGTTTTTCTCATATTAAGACGAAATTTGAATTCATTATTTCATAAAGAATCTTATAAACATTTACAAACACATGTTAATAGCATGCATAATGGCAGTTTTATTCGTTTTTTTTAGAAAAAAAAAGTGCTTTTGGGAAAATATAAGTATTTTTACATGGGGGGAGGGAAAATTGAAAATCATGGCAATTTTTGGAGGTGTGTAACCATTGAGGTAACTGAATTAAAAGCTATTATTATAATTAGAACAAGTGCAAAACTGTATATACAGGGTGTGAATATCAGTTTAGTGCTTGTCCTCTTTTTTTTTTTATCTTGGTTAAGTATAGACCTACATGTTTTTTAGACCGGCCCGTATACACGTAATGTTTATTTACGCAAATTTAACTGCGCGGTTCATGTCAAAATTATTCCGAATTAGTTAATACCACTAATATTTAACTTATATGATATCACTAATTCATTAGTGGTTTCCGTATATGAATAAGTGATATCATAAGTTGAATTAATGGTATTACGAATTCGGAGTAAATTTTGACATGAACGGCGCGGCATAGATTGGTAGACATGTCCAGTTAAATTTCCGCAGTCAAACGTTACGTGTAAGACCGGGCTTACATCACTGAAAATGTTACAGAAAAGTCAGTTAATGACGTGAATATGACGTGAAATGGCCGTGAATGAATAAATATAAAATACGGCCCTTGTCCTTATCTTTCTCTGTAACGTTTATCAGGATCGCAAAGATAAATCTACATCTACATAACCAGAGCTTTAGCTTTTCGTAGCGGCGTTCACACTGGCAATATTTAACAGCAAGAATCAGTGCATGCAAGATATACTAAATCTTACAAAAGGCTTTGCAAAAATAGAAGATAAAAGCGTTTTCTGTAAGTTTTGGCTTATACAAGAAAATTATTAAACTGGCTATATCGATGTATTGGAGGAAATATTGCAGTGCAGATATGGTTGCAGTAAATATAGTTAGTGTGATCGCCGCTTTAGGTCCTTCATGTTATACACAATGAGTTTTTTGTAAGATTTTTTTTTAGAACGTTGTCCTTTTTCATCGCTTCCAAAAACGGCTCAAGAGCTCCTGTTCTTATAGGTGCTCATCGTTGTATTCTTAGTGATTGCTCGCGTTAAAGTTTGTGCAGAACTCATTAACTAATACCTATAGTACAACACACCTGATAATTTAAATGCATTTAAATAATAAACGTGTTCTACAGAGCCCTGTGAAGGACAAACAAACAATATGTCGTCGAATTCAATTTGTTCAGTTAATAATCTGAAAATATTGAGTTAATACTTAAATAAATAAACGATATTGACAAAATATTGATTTAGTAAATTTCAATTTAAAATATTAATAATAAAGTCAATTTTTATTTGTGGTTCTTGTGTCCTTAACTGGATTCCGTATAATTCACCTAAACACATTTAATTTGAATTCATGTGTGTACAAGGGAAGTTTCATCTACAAGTTAATAAGTTTTAGCACTAGTTTTAACTAAAAATACAACTCTAAAAGCCTGGTTACGATTATACGACAAAGTGCGGTACAAACAGCAATATACGGAATAGTGACGTCACAGCCAATTTCGTGTAACCTAATTGCCTGCTATATGAAGTCATTTTAATGTAACTATTCCGTAATGTTGCCGTTTGCGCTGCACTTAGTCGTATAATCATAACCAGGGCTTAACACTCTCGTGTACAAATGCTTCTATACCCATTGCGAAAAATGGTAGGCGTTTTCGAATGAAGCTCTGCGAACAAACATTCCGAACATCTGGTCAAAACTCATCAGTTATGGATGTTTTTTTTTGTTGGTATAGTTTTTAATTATTATATATAGCTATAGAAGAGGGTAGAGGGTGGTGGTGGTGGTGGAGTGGTTTATTAAATGAGAGAAATGCATCATTAGTTGTGAATTTAGTCGTGCATTAATCGGTTATTAATCGTCATCATGCACACTTAAAAGAGGCTCCTCCTTACCCCCCACATGTCATTTAAGGGGGTGGTGGGAGTCATGCAATTGTTTTTTTTTTTTAAACAGTTACTTACCCCCTTTGATGTCTTCTCTCTCTTATTATCGTTGGGATGAAAATTTTAAGGCACTTTTTGTAGGAGGAGGGGGTGGGGGGTGGTGGATCGAAGTAAATTGAAGGAGAAAATAGGAGGAGGGTGGGAGGAGGTAGGTAACTTGACTTAAAACTGTATAATTTGATATACATTTATGCAAATGAAATAATGTACACAACATTAATGAGAATGTAATAATAAATAATGAATGATTAATAATATAACATCGATGCCAATTGCAAAAGAAAAACAAGAGAAAATTAATTTAAAGCTGTATTTTTTTTTTAATATACACAATGAAAGGGGGGGGGGCTGATTAGGAAAAAGTGTGTGTGGAGGGGGGGGGGTGGAGAGGGGGGTCTCTATAGTGGTTTACTGGTTATTAGAAGTGATTTTTAAAGAAATATTAATTTTATTAGAAACTACAAGGGTAAAGGATTTGCATGAACCGTTTTGTGATGGTTTGGAAATGGGCCGTCTTGGTATTTTCAAATGCATTTGGCAAAAATTGTAATATTTTATCAGTTTAAACTGTCATAAAATGTTCATTTTGAAAGATATCTTAGTGGAATTACTTTTAGGTTATTCTTTTATATCAATTTGTCATTTTAAACTGTCTTAAAATGTTCATTTTGAAAGATATCTTCAATGAAATGACTTTTAGGTGATTCTTTACTTTTCTAGTTTATAAGAAAATATTGAATATCTTTTAAAATTCACTTCTGATTGGTCAGAATAACCGCTTAAGATTCTGAAAACTAGGGATTTGATTCTGTTCTGAATTATATATGGCGACGAAAATGGGAATCAGGAAGGATGGAAGGAATGAAGTGATGGAGGTCATAGGTCACTATATATATATACAGTATATATTTAAGATAAAAGACGGGTTATCACCACCACCGAGGTTGGTGTATAAGTGAATGGGTGTATGTGGGCATTACGTTCATACTGACAGCAGTACTTAGGTTCATAGGACTGCTGACCATACAAGCACTGGCAATACAACTACCCATACTGGGCATGCTCATGTTGAGACTGTTGAGCGCGTTTACACAGTTGGCACTTCCGCCGTGAATTGCCGCCGCCACAGCCGCTTCCTGTTGGTTCTTAACATGTTGGCTATGATTATGTCCATTTAGAGGTCCACTTGAACTTGCAGCAACGGCAGCCGCAGCGGCCGCCGCAGCTGCAGCTGCGTTCATTCCTGGTTGACACGGTTTACCATCGCGCACCAGAACCGGAACGGCAACACGACGCGGAGACGGCAATGGATTCACGTCCAAACCCTTTTCTTGTCGTGCTCGTTTGGTTTTATAACGATGGTTCTGAAACCAGATTTTGACTTGGGTTGGTGTTAATCTGATGATACTGGCCAAGTGTTCTCTCTCGGGAGCCGACAGATAACGTTGCTGACGGAATCGCCGTTCCAGTTCATATGTCTGAGCTTTTGAGAAGAGAACTCGTCGTTTTCGTTTCTTTGGTGGGTCGGTCGAATTAGATGAACCGTCGTTCGGCACTAGTGTGTCCTTTCCGATCCGATGATGGTGATGGTGGTGGTGATTGTGGTGGCCACCACCTTCTTTGGTGTGACAAAAGTCTGGTTCGGGACTTTGGTCCGATGGTGATGCGCCCACTGTAGTGTCTGCACTTAGAGGTGAATCTCGACTGAGACTTATTGGAGATCCCGGATCGGAAAGAGGCGTGTGAGCCAGGGAAGTGGTGTCGGGACTGAGCTGAGCCGCATGGGACAAAGTGTCAGCTGATAATTGAACATGGCTGGACACTGCAATTATACAATAATAAATTTATTGGTCAAGATTATTTGTTTCTGAAGTCTTCAAAGATTTTAATTCAAATTGGAATTTCTTTCCAATAATATTGAATTTTAGATTTTTCTTATTAAGAGTATTATGCGTATATATGGCCATATATGTGTTTATATATGACAAAAGCAAAAAAGGCCCTTTCATTATATACACTTCAGAGTTAAGACCAGGGTCCTAAAGGCCTTATACCTCACAGGTATGGATCTGTATTAAGACCCTGTTCTTTACTTATACAAAAGGGGCGTATGTTCTATATACTGTTATAACAGTATATAGAACATACGCCCCTTTTGTTAGGACCTTTGAAGAGCTTTTGGCCTTTGGTTTTAAGAGTATAGAATTTTAAAACTTTCAAAACAACTTTGCAGAATAAATAATACGTTTGTTACAGACTAGAATAGTAAAGAAAGCCGATAATCATAATATCTTAAATATTATCTTTTAAACGAAACTTTTTTTTTTAGCAATTAGAAGAAAACGACTCCAAAGTTTACATTTTTCGTGTCACTTAGACTCTTAATTGGTATTTTCAAAACTGCAATAAAAAAGTTTTATTTTCAAAAAATATTATCAATAATAATATAATATTCTAGTTTCTAACAGACTTTCCAAGTTCTTCTTAAAAAGTTGCCTCTCTCTAAAAAGGTATCGAAAGAAAGTTTTTTGATCAAAATAATGAGGTTTTCAAATTCATGACAGTAACCTGGCACTTGAACTTGAACTTCAACCCTCTGAGCAGGGCTCCAAGGGTATATTCCTTAATTAAAATAGGGCTTGAAGTTCAAAGTTCATATGATGAGTGTGGATGTTCTTAAGATGGGTTTAATAACAGGGATGGTATTTGGAAAAAATAGAAATTCCGATTTCGATTCCAATTCCAATACTTTTTTTCGGAAAACCGATTAAAATTGTAATAGTTTTTCCCAAAATGTTTTCGATACAAATTCCGATTCCAATTCTATTTACCCATCCCTGGTTTATAAACAGATGAATTTTGAACTCTTGATCATTTTCTCTTTCAATATGCAAAATCAAGAGAAACTAGAAACTATTTTTTTTATTAGAAACTAGAATGGTAGCACAATCACTTAAGCGTATATAGTTTCATATTTTCATTTTAAATAAACTTTTTATAGCTAAAAACAAAAAAAATATCGTTTGCTAAGCAATTGTCTGCTTAAAGTTAGGATCATTTTCAAACTGCCATAATTAAAAAGCTTATTTTGAAAGATATCAACTTAAAAATACTCTTTAAGTGAGTTACTCTTCTAGTTTCTAAAACACAATCAAGTTTCACTTAATTTTGCATTCTGAAAGACACAATAATTAAGAGTTTGACAGACGTTTACACTTTCAAACCACGTTAACTTTAATTTAAAGCTTAAAAGAATTAATAATTTAAAATAAAAAAACCCCATTTATATTTGAATCTAATAAACGGAACAAATTATTCTTTCAGTTTTTGTCATTTTTACAATAGAAAAAAAATTCTTAAGGCCTACTTGAATATTGTAAAACATCCGGCGGAACGGCTGCAGCCTGTAACCATCTTGTGTATGGATTGTCTGTTCCTAATCCTGCACCGTAGAATCCGGCGGCTGGATTTGGAAAAATGACTCCAGCAGCCGAACTATGAATACCGGTTGGTCCAGTAGACAATCCCGGCTGCTGATGACAATTTGAATTGGTTTCTTGATGAAGTAATGTGGTGCTTGTTGCATGCTGAGTATGGAGTTGACTTCCTCCGGTTCCTCCACCTGAGGATGCATTGAGGACGACGGCCTCTTGCGATGATGCTCCATGATGATCCGGTGAGGAACTACAGACTGCCGCCGCAGCCGCCTCATTCTTTGTTTCAGGTAGGTCCAAGATGTCTTTTACCGAGAAACTACTCGTCTTTTGTCCTGCACCCTGCAGTGACATTTTCATGTCCATTAGCCTGAAATATTTGAAGAAATTTCCAAAATGAAAGAGATTTCATTGAAAAAGGGTTGATTTGAAAGATTGTTCTGCACTTATTTTGTGTCTTTTTTAGAAAAGTGAACGTAAAGTTTCTTAGAAACTAGAATACCGGTAGTATAATACAGGTATGTGAGCTGCCCTAAAAGTATTGCTGTATAGATCTAGCAATATCTTTCAAATTAAACTTTTTATGGGCAGTTGGAAAAAAAAAAACATTTTCTTTTCTTATCTAATTTATGGAATTTATGCATAATGAAATATTGTAAAATTTGATCTCCTGAAAAAAGCTTATTATGAAAGAAATGAAAATACTTTTGACACATTCGTCTACTATTCTAGTCTCTAACAGACTTTGAATTATTTCTTTAAGCAACTTGCTTAAACTGGAAAACTTTTACAGTGTAAAAATAGAGCCTCTATACTTTCTAGCAATTCTATCTTTCTGAAGCAAAATTAAGAGAAATTTGAAAGTGTTTTAAAAACTAGAAGAGTAGTAGCATGTTGCTTTTCATGTTGATAGAGATCTATATCATTTAAAATGAACTTTTTGTATGTCCAATTTGAAAATGACCCAAACTGCAGTTTGAATCATCATTTTCAAATTGGACATACACACACCTATACAAAGTTTATTTTTCATTGTTTATGTTTCAAAATAAACTTTTTTATTGTACATAAATTACAAAAACATCATCTGCTGTTAACAGGATATGATGTTTTTGTAATTTTTATACTATAAAAAAGTTTATTTTGAAATATATTATCAACATGAATATTCTGTTAAGTGTGACACAGCAGCTTTATACCGTTCTACTTTTTGACATACTTTCAATTTTACTTTAGTGTTGATCATGAATAGTTCGAAAATCAGCTGTTTATAAAAAAAAACATCTTTTAAAGTTGGTTCTGATTAAATTTAACTACCATTAAGGTAAATCTAAACCTTTATCCGAACCGTTTTTTGGATGTTTTACTCCTTCGAATCGAAGAGAGTTTTTTTTTTCTCACAAAAACAATTCTAGAATCTAGAAAACGGATTAGTTAAAGTAGGCCTACTCACATCACTCCAGGCCATAAAGGCCTACCCTGATGGGTCCACGGTAACACCGGAAGTACGACTATTTTCTCCAACGCGGAGGTTGTTGGGGGCCTGGGATACAGTCTCGTACGATTTTTGAGGCACACGGCTCCTTATAAAGTGAATTTTGTATATCCCTTCACCAGTTACGTGGTAACTTTATTTTTTGACATGCACGCGCACAAATTCAGTCGTAGTCAGAATAATATTCCAGCATGTTTTGTAGAGAGAAAACAAAAAATTCTAGCAAAATTTGTAATAATTTTTGCACACTTTTACTGGTGGTTGAAGAGAGAGAGAGAGTTTTTCAAAAAGAGGGTATAAGAGAGATTTGGAATTGATCGCATAGTTTGAAATGTGTTCGGTTTCAGACAGTTGCAATTTGCCGCGTACAGAAACCGGTCTTACTGTAACTCCTCCTTTCTGTTTGGTCATTGGAGAGCCCATTACGATATTTCGGTCACGCCTACTGGCATTACATATTTTTATGCTGGAGCTTGAAGACAGAGAAAAAGGGGAGGTTTTTTCGGTTGTCTAGCTCCCACGCGTTTTCTCTTTAACATGCAGAACATATGCCGAAAATATAATGTGGCTTATTAAATAATGTTTATATTGTAATACCAGAGATGAATTTTTGTTTTTTTTTTGTTTTTTTCTCTCCGACAAAAATATGTTTTATTTTGTTTATTTACTAGTAAACATTGTCAGTAAACAAAACAAATATTTTTGAAAGAAAACATAATCGATTTTTAATATTTATATGAAATTTCTTGATGTTGTCTTAAAAAAGAAACAATGCTGTTGTGGGGGATTATATCAATGGGGTTTTATATTTTCTGGTTTTGACAATGCATTTTCTGTACTGCACTTGGACTCTTGTCCCTCTGCCATAGGCCTTTATGGCTGCTTGCAGAGTAATTTTTTCAAATTCAAATGCAGAATGATAATTGACCAAAAAAAATTCGTAAAAATTTAGATTAAAACTGGAAGGTAGTTTTTAAAGTGTAAATGTTTTCTAGAATTCTGGGTTATTTTTTTTTTTTTTTGAGAACTATAAAATTGAGAGAAATTTCAAAGTGTTTTTTAGAAAAAACTACTAGAAAAATAAATGACATAAACGTATTTTTACGTTGATATATATTTTAAAATAAACTTTTTATGTCAGTGTTTGAAAATGATTTAAATGTAATCAGAATATATTTTCTTATTTTTATATGTTTATAAAAAAATTTATTTTGAAAGATATCATCAATATGAAAATACTATATTAAGTGATTCAGCGATCCTGTTCTAGTTTCTAATATTTTCAATGCAGAATGACAAAAAAAATATCATAAAAATCTGTAAATTAAACCTTGAAGATGGGATTCAAGTGTTAAAAACCCCTTATAATCTGGTTGTTCCGTTTTTAGAAACTGGAAGGGTATCTGAATAACTTTCAGGGTATTTTTATGTTATCTTTCAAAATAAGCTTTTTACAAGAATGTTAGCTTGAATATTTTTTTGACTTACGTTTATAAAAAGTTTATTTTGAAAGATATCAACATGAAAATACTATTAGGTCTAAGTGATTCTGCTACCTTTATAGTTTCTAATACCTAGTACACACACCTGATAATTTAAATGCATTTAAATAAAAAAATGTGTTCTACAGAGCCCTGTGAAGGGCAAACAAACAATATGTCGAATTCAATTTATTCAGTTAATAATCTGAAAATATAAAGTTAATACTTAAATATAAAATATGTAAACTATTGACAAAATATTGGATTTAGTATTTTTCAATTTAAAATATTAATAATAAAGTCAATTTTTATTTGTGATTTATGTCCTTAACTGGATTCCGTATAATTCACCTAAACACAATTAATTTGAATTCATTTAACTCATGTGTGTACGAGGTATAACACTTTTAACTATGCTATCATTCTAGTTTCTAATTTTCCTTAGAGCCCAGAGTTAGGATAACCTACAACCTTATAGGCATGCAGTTGTAGAGTAAACTTAATAGAAATTTTAACCTCTAACCCAATCTTTTTGATTACACAAATTATATTTCTTTTTGTGGTAAGTCAATTATGCAGATTGATTCGAATTAGTGGCCCACTCATGTGTATAAGTCATTCATCAATTTATTATTTATACATGGTTTAAATTGTAACTCTTTTATGCCATTAACGGTCGTTTTACGCTCATTTAGTCACAGTATATTACCGCTATAATTTAGATTAACATGTATCACACTTGCTTAATTAGCGTTCGTAAATATAATTAACTGTTTCCGTACTTCTGACATTAGGTAAAGAGAACAAAAAAGCCTTAAATGGGTTGCCCTATTAAGGCTTATTATTATTAGAAGTCTATATACCCTTTCTAAACTGACCATTTGACCACTCTGAATCGATCAATTGAGAGTGATATTGAGGTCATGAAAACACATTCACGTACGTTTCTAGTTTCTAATAAACTTTGTATATATTTTAAGTAGCTTCTGAATAAAAACAAAATTGACAAGTATACAGTTACTTTTGTAAGTCACGTTAACATGAAACCGTCGGCATGTGTGGGACACTATTGAATAGAAAAAGCCGGACGTTGTGTGTGTGGGTGCGTGGGAAAAAAAGTGTCACCTTAATTTTAAGCGTGTGCCACATATTAATTGCCGTGGCAATAGTGGCACATGCCCGTTTTTTATTTGGAAATAAATGCCTTTTAAAGGGGACATGCAAGAGTGCATATTTATAAACATTTGTGTTAGAAAGCAATTGGCATAAATAGAGAGAGAGAGAGATAGGGAGGGTTTTTATATCTATAGAATAATATATGCTTTGAAGGTTTCCTGTCTCTTATGGGGAAGTAATTAGCTCGCTTGCAGGTGTCAGTGTGGTCAATTGTGGGTAAAATGCTCTCATCCGTCTGCTCACATGCTCATTTTGTTGTACCTGGAAGCACAACTGTGAGCATACCTAGTGAAGAAAACTGTGCAAGATGCTCGTTTTTCGGAGGCTATGCCCCACTGTTTTTAAAGGTTATTATAAAAGGAATCTGATTTTTGAAAAAAAAAAAAATTAATAAAAATCTAATTATAAAAATTCTTAATTACAAAATTAGATTTTTGTAATAAGAAATAAATTTCTAATTTAAATAAAAAAAATTCGAATTTTTAAAAAATTAATTTAAATAAAGAAATCCACAATTAAAGAAATTCGATTCTTGTAAAATAAAAATGAATAAAATAAAAATGAATTCTTAATTTAAATTTTTTAAAAATCCGAATTTTTATTATTTTTTGTAATTTTTTTTTTAAAAAAAGTCGATTTTTGTAAAAATTTAATAAGAATTATATTTTTACGAAATTCGACTTTTCGAAAATTCGATTTTTGTGAAAATATAGTTCTTAATTTTAATAAAAATTCCATTTTTGTAAAAATATAATTCTTAATTTTAATAAAATTCGATTTTTGTATAAAAAATATAATTCTTAATTTTAATAAAATTCGATTTTTGTAAAAAAAATATAATTCTTAATTTTAATAAATTTCGATTTTTGTAAAAAAAAATATAATTCTTAATTTTAATAAAATTCGATTTTTGTAAAAAAAATATAATTCTTAATTTTAATAAATTTCGATTTTTGTAAAAAAAAATATAATTCTTAATTTTAATAAAATTCGATTTTTGTACAAAAATATAGTTCTTAATTTTAATAAAATTCGATTTTTGTAAAAAAAATATAATTCTTAATTTTAATAAAATTCGATTTTTGTACAAAAATATAGTTCTTAATTTTAATAAAATTCGAATTTGAAAAACTAATTTAAATAAAAAAAATCATATTTAAGCTTAAAATTCTCTCGTTTTATCTAATTTTTACATCTCGTTTCAGATTATTTTATTTAAACTTTAAATAAAATAATCTGAAACGGAAACGAGATAAATAAATTTAAATAAAAATGGTATGGAAATTTTAGGTTCACTAATTTTTTTTTTTATCAAAAATGTGATGAAAAATCAAATGCAAAATGAAACTTCCTATCATATGTTAATGAGTTTAGCACTAGCTTTTGACTTAGCAAATTGTTAAAATTCTCAAATATATATGAGGATAGAAAATTCATTTTTCATCTCAATGAAATTTGAATTTTGGTTGAAATTTGAAGTAATTTCTTAATTTACAAATTTACATTTAATTAGAAAGATCTAATTATAATGAAGTAACAAAGGTGTGTATATATTAGGTTCCTTGAACCCTCTTGTTTATTATTATTCTTGAGGTTTTTTTTTGTGTGTGTGTCCTCTTCTGATTTCTGAAGCACATTTATAACACACGTACTTCAGTACCAGTTTGGGTAATAAGGTGAAGTGAGTGAGTGAGTGAGTACACTGAAAGGCAAATGTTACAAGTGGCTCTTCATGGCCAAACACTAATCCCACTCTTGGAAATTTGAACCTTCAGGGGCTCTATTACACTTATGTTATACGTTATGTCTATGAGTACTGAGTGTTGTATAAGTGAATAAGGAGGAAAAAAAGCGGGCAGGGGGGGGGGATGTCCCATATAACATGGAAACACATACACACAGCCTATGACTGCTGTCTATGGTCTACCACCAAATGTTTAAATCCATTGCAAACACTTTCGTTAACGCCTATAATTTATTTCAAACTTGTAAGAGGGTTTTCTTTTTATTATTATTATTATTATTATGGGACATTCAGAAGACATCTATCTCCAAAAAAAAAAAAAAAGATGGCGTTTTAGAATTTAAAAAGAGAGAGAAAACGTTTTTAGAGAGCCATTTTCTATTGTTTGGCCATATTCAACTCTTTTAAAAAAAAGCTGACACATTTCATTTTCATATAAAAGTGGTCCTTCCTTCTTTTTGGATTGGTGGTGTTTTTGGATTGGATATATTAGACAGAAGAAGAAAAAAAAGTTTAAAATGAATTTAAACGGAGGAGTGAAATAAGAGGGAGGTAGGGTTCCCCTGTATATATAATTCATATTGAAAGAAATTCAAATTTTATTGGTTGGTCCTTTCAAAATTGTATAAGTTTGAGAAGAGATTGAGAGAGAGAGAGAGCCTATTTGTATAGGTTTTTGTATGGATGGAGAGAGGGGTTGAATTTTTTTTTAAGTCGGTCGTTTTGTAAATGCGTGAATTTTAAAGGTGTTTAACTCTAGATATGTTGTATACGCCGAGTGTGATTAATGTAAGATTAACTAATTCATCAAAGGTTTTTTTTTTATATATATATTGAAAAAAAGAACCTTTTATTTTTTACAAAGAGGATAGTTTTATGAATGCAATTTTATTCCACCCTTTTTTTGAGACTCGTATAGGGCCAAATCCTCGGTGATCATCATCATCATCATCAACATCACAGCTACCTTTTGAATGCATTTTAACGTCAAAATCAAACATATCAGTCATTCTGCAGAATTGATAGACTATGTGTAAAAAAAAATTTAAATTACTAATTCTGCATAATTTTGGATGTTTTTTTTTTTTGGATAATTTTGGGCAATGTGCACAATGTCTAAAACAGAAATCCAATCTAAATATTAATATTTGAAGTATATTTAATTGAAATTTCATAAGAAACGAAAAATTTCATTTATATTATCTGTTTAAAATGAAGATGATTTCAAGTTGGATTTATTGCATATTTAATATTTTTAAATTAAATTTGTGAGTCCAAGGTCCCGATATATGCAGGAAACGCTGACTGAAAATTATAGTTTCTCTAATTATAAAATGAAAATTGGAAAGAATGTAGATTTTTTTCTGCCTATTCTTTCTGCCAAATAAATAGAATTGAATTATTTAAATTATTTCTAAATTCTATTTTCAGTCATATTTTAGTTAACCTTTTTTCTACATGAAGAATATTATTGGTCTATCATATGAAAAATTAGGAAAATACGATAGCCTCTAAGTATAGTCATAATTTGTGGAGAAATTTGTTTAAGGTTTGGTTACCTCTGAACCTTTTTCAGTCCATAAAGGTGGATTCACATTATACGGAACGTGAACGTCACGTCAAAATACAATTGAAATAATATTTTCACCTGACGTTGACGTTCCCTAAAATGTGAAATCAACCTTAAATCAGCCTGAATTTTGCAGCAAACTATGGCTTATTAATTCTTTGTATACGAAATTTGAACTTTAGACTAGATTGGCTTGTGTTGGGCTGTCTATATAGCACCGAATTGATGATCAATATGTACAATGGCTGCGTTCAGTTCTAATTTTCTAAGCGCTTTTAAAACTTCTCAAAAAGCAAGCTCTAAAGAAAGCTTGTATCATATATTTTATTATCAGTAATTCAACTTTTGATCAATTAATGATTTTTTTTTTACATTGAAAACGAATCTATTTTTTTTTAGCAATTCTACAGAATGACTGATTTTTCACTTTGGCTCTCTAACTTACACATAAATGTAGGCAATGTTTTGTTCGACATATTTTGAAACACGTGTTAACTTTGGGTCGTTGCAAAAGCCTCTTCCCCCTTCCCCTCTTCTTCTTCCTCATCTAACCTAACCTCTCTCCCGCCCTCTGTTAGTACCCTCAATCTCTTCTTTTGTACATCACTTTGTATAAAGGTGTCGAGTCGGTGGCACTTTTCTATAAGCACACCATGGAAGTCTCTCTCTCAGTCATCGGCTTTTCGATTGGAAAAAGAGAGGGAGAGAGAGAGAGATTGAGAGCCTTGTTTGGGCCCAAAAAAAAAAAAGAAGCTCAGGAATGTTTTGAGCACTTTTTTTTTTTTTTTGAAAAGTCGGATTATGTGTGTTGTGGACGTTGTGTGTTTGAGGAGAAGGATGAGAGTCTCTCTCTCTCTATTTATTATAAGGGTGTATAGAAGAGTGCTTGAGGCTCTTCACTTTTTGATTGTAATGCAACTTTACAAAAGTGCAGGTGTGCAAAGACTTAAGATCAGAATATATATGTAGTAAGGCCCTATTATGATAAAAAAAGTGTCCCTCATCCTCTTGATGATGGTGCTGGTGACCAAATGTGGTTTTCTACACTTTTGACTTGAATTCTGAATATAAATTCAAAAGAAAAGGTTTCTGAAAATTCTGAATCTTATTTAAGACCATATTTTGTAATTGAAATGTCCTAAATTAAATCTAAATTGGACCATATACAGTAGCCTCCTTAATAGGAGACTAAGGAGGCAATGATTGGAAGAAGTTATGCCTCCCTCTGTCTTGAAATTTTGACATTGTCTACTCAAACAATTTTGAGAAATAAATAAATGCTATGCTACTGTGTTAGAAACTGGAAGAGTAAATGAACAGTAAACATGCTAGTAGTATTTTTTTATTATTTAGAATTAATTTAGTGGAAAAAAAAAGGCACAAAGTTTGTTTGATGCTTTCAGGATATTATATTTTCACATCATTTTTAGAAAATATGTTAAATATTTCTGGCAGTTTAGAATTTAACATACATTTTATTTTATATTTTCACAGTTGCTGACACCCCAGTGTTTTGGGTCGTTGCATAATTTCTCCGTCATTGTAGAGTTGACGTCTGGCAGTTCAGCCGTTCGTAAAACACATTTCACCAAATCGCACTTCATATGTGACATCTTGTATCATCATCATCATCATTTGACCGATCCCGCCTCGGTTTGGGACGTCGTCCAGATAAAAAAGAAGAAGACCCGAGTAACCCATATTGTTCACAAAGCTCACCACGACCGTGATACCCACAAAGCATATGGGATCTGTATTTCTAAAAGCCCACCAGGTCCGCAAAGGCCATGGATTGAGCTTTTGGTAAAGCGCACCTAAGAACCATGAACCCCACAAAGATCACGAAGCTCAGAAAGTCCATATACATTGGTTGGACTTTTGCCAAAGGCTACCTCATGAGACTCACAAGCCCACTGGATCAGTGATGCGCACTGTGCCCATGAAATAAATCCATGGGCGTTTTTCATAAAATTGCCAGTCCATGCAAACCCAGTGGCCAGTCAGTTTTACGATCTTTTTTTTTATTCTCATCAAGAAAATTTGTTTTTAGTCTTATAGTTTTTAACAAACTTTGATTTTTCTTCCGCTTTTTCACTTTTTAGTGCTAATATGGTCGAATTCATAATGATTGCTAAGTCAGAGAATTTCTGATTTTCTTTTGATAGGCTTTTGGGATCGTTTTCTTAATAGTTTTTAAGTCAAAGTAAATGCTAAACTTATCAACTTTTACTAGAAACTTCCTATCAAAAAAGTTTCTTAGTTTAGCACTTACCTTTGACTTAGCAATCATCAAAAATACGACCTTAAAAGCAAGTGCTCAATTGAAGTTCTATAGTTTAAATTAGCTCTTTATTCTGTATTTTTGCTACAGAGATGTAGGTAATTTTTGTTTGGGTGAAATGGATCAGGGTTTTTTACCCATGGACTTAGGTTTAGAAGAAGAAGGGGGGGGGGGGATCCCCTCTCCTTCTTCTCCGATTGAATCGAAGGTGTTGAAGCATGAAATTTACCTGATTCATAGAGAACAAGGGAGCCCTCTGGTTGAATCCCTAAGTTGATTCTAAGCAATATTCTTACTCCTCCTTCCTTTTTTTTTTTTCTCTCTCTCCCTGTTTTCCCCAATTTCTTTCTCTCTCTTGATGTGTGAGACAAATTTTCCAGGGGCTTGGTTTTCTGTAATGGTGGTCGACCACCTTCCTTCCTCTTCCTATTAACATTGTCACTCACCACCTTTTTTAAGCTTTCTTAAATAAACCGCCTATCAAATAACAAATTTTTCTCAACATTTACGGACAAATTGGTTCGAAGTGTTAAAAACTACATTTCAATCTTCTTTTCAAAAATAAAGTTTGTATCGATGCAAAATTTGGAATATTTTGAAGAAAAAGAAAAAAAAACTTTTGATTTTTCTTCTTCTTCTTCTGCAAACATTCCAAACATAGCAACAAAAAAAAGGAAGACTTTTTTTGGTGGAAGATTTTTGCCTCCCATTTAAGAATGAAAAGCAAAAGATGCAGGTGTGCACAGCAAGTCTTAACAATTGACCAGTGTCCAGTTGTAAATTGGTGCTATTGCAATGGTAAAGATTGAGGAGGGAGCGAGGGAGGTATAGAGAATGTTTTTAGTGTTCATGTATGCATAAAATGTAGAATAGTATAGGCTCAACCACATAATAGGTTTTAAAGTTATTTTTCTTTTAAGTTTCACACAAATCTTAAAAGAAAAATATCTCATTTTTTAAAATTTTATTTGCGATTTTAAGCTGAAGTTTTAGTTTTTAAACTAAAGTGTTGTTACTTCTCTGTAACCAGGTAACAATTTTAATATAAATAACAATAATCATAATAATAATAAAATGATTACCCATTCTAGGTTATAACCGAACAACAGTAAGGAGAAATTGAAATTGTTTTAGAAACTAGAACGGTAGATGAATTACTTAATAGGTAATTTTATGTTGATGATATCTTTCAAACTAAACCTTTTATGGACATTTCAGACTAACATAAAAAGCTTATTTTAAAAGATATCAGCATGAAATTATTCCTGAGATGGGTTTATTTCGTTTATGAGCAGCTCTTGATTATTTCAAATGAGGAACTTGTATTTTACAGTTGGTCCCACTAAATTGCCTGTACTTGTTCGCCCAAAGATGACTGAACCTGTTATAATTATCAACGACATACTGACATTATGATTTTTGGGCCAATATTAAGTGGGCCATATGTAATTTTACAACACTAGGCCAACATTAAATGGGCCAAGTACTGGACTAAAAGGTTGTTACCAACTAGCAACATACATTTGACCTCAGCATGTTGTACCAGTTGGAATGAAATTTGTTGAATTTTTTTGTATCAAATTTGATGCAATTTATGTTTTCTCTTAATTTTGTAGGCCTATATTGTTGAAATAGAAAAAGAGAGAGAAAGGAAACAGTTGTAATGTGTTACAATATTTACAAGAGTAAGTAATGTACAGGGGGGATGAGTGGGTAAGTGGGTGGTTTGCTGACAAAATCAATTTTCCAAAGTGCTGTTGTTGCCCATCTAAGTCTCCACCTCTTTCCATTATATCCTTGTGTTATATTGATTGACATGACAATATGGTTTAGAGATGTAACATGTAATAATGGTGCCATATCGGAAGTGAAGCGTAAAACAATGAATTAATTACACGCAGCATTTAGTTTAGAAATGAACACAGTGGAAAATAACAACGAAAGATACATTCTTAATCAAATGAACCGGAAGAGCCAGGCGTGAACCAAATTTGAACAGAATACAAAAAAAAAAATGATGATCGGGGTAGGGCGGGACGAAAGGGGGGGGGGGCACGGGGTATATATCTGTAACATATTTATATATTTGTGACATTGTGAAAAAAGGGGGGGGGGAGGTGTAAATGTGTAAGAGACAGACATCTGTCTCTTATTATGAAGGCGCACACTTATTGTGACAGACATGCTCAAAAGTAGAATGTACTCAGGCAGAATTCATAGACCTATATGAAATATAGAGATGTAAGCAGCACTTTGATGATGAAAATTTAGTAGCGTCAAAGTAACAAATGTTTAAAACTGAATAAGCGCCTAATATAACTGAACAAGCATCAAATTGCACAAACACCAAACTGAACAAGCAACCACCAAATTGCACAAACGCCAAACTGAACAAGCAACCAACACATTGCGCAAACGCCAAACTGAACAAGCAACCAACACATTGCGCAAACGCCAAACTGAACAAGCAACCACCAAACTGCGCAAACGCCAAACTGAACAAGCAACCACCAAACTGCGCAAACGCCAAACTGAACAAGCAACCACCAAGTTGCACAAGCGCCAAACTGAACAAGCAACCAACACATTGCGCAAACGCCAAACTGAACAAGCAACCACCAAATTGCGCAAACGCCAAACTGAACAAGCAACCACCAAACTGCGCAAACGCCAAATTGAACAAGCAACCACCAAATTGTGCAAACGCCAAACTGAACAAGCAACCACCAAATTGCGCAAACGCCAAACTGAACAAGCAACCACCAAATTGCGCAAACGCCAAACTGAACAAGCAACCACCAAATTGCGCAAACGCCAAACTGAACAAGCAACCACCAAATTGCGCAAACGCCAAACTGAACAAGCAACCACCAAATTGCGCAAACGCCAAACTGAACAAGCAACCACCACATTGCGCAAACGCCAAACTGAACAAGCAACCACCACATTGCGCAAACGCCAAACTGAACAAGCAACCACCAAATTGCGCTAACGCCAAACTGAACAAGCAACCACCAAGTTGCGCAAACGCCAAACTGAACAAGCAACCACCAAGTTGCGCAAACGCCAAACTGAACAAGCAACCACCAAATTGCGCTAACGCCAAACTGAACAAGCAACCACCAAACTGCACAAACACCAAACTGAACAAGCAACCACCAAACTGCGCAAACGCCAAACTGAACAAGCAAATACCAAATTGCACAAACGCCAAACTGAACAAACAACCACCAAATTGCGCAAACGCCAAACTGAATAAGCACGAATTTGCACAAACGACAAATTGAATAAACGCGAATCTGAATAACCGTCTAATGTTTTACGTTTATTCAGTTTGGAATTTGTTCAAATTGGCGCTTAATCAGTCTCCTTGAAAATTTTGGTTATTTAAAATGAAGTTAAGATCGTTTATGAACAGCTGATTTTTGAACACTGATTAATTCTGTCTTTCAGGAGCAAAATTAAGAAAAACTAGAAAGTATTTTAGAAACTAGACAAAATAAAAAAAAATTGCCTGCTAAGCATCCATCTACTTAAAAAGCTTATTTAAAAATATATCAACATGACAATATTCTTAAGTGATTGAGCCACCCTTCTAGTTTCTAAAACATACGAGCGTATTCAAGTTTTTTTTTTTTTCATTTTTACATCTTAAAAGACCTTAGAAGTTTTTAAAAAAAATATTCGAAAAGTCCGTTTATTTCCAAAATGTTAAAATTTGGATAAATCGGAAGTAAACCATATAGTTTTCTACAACTGTAACTTGTTTTTGGCCCATTTCAAAAACGTTTCTTCTGGACCCCTTGGCCTTTCTACTATGTATTGGAAAATAGGTGTACTAGGAGGGTTGCAGGAAAGCTTTTGTCAATTGAAAAGAAGAGAACCAATTAAAAGGTTAATCCCACCGTCTTTTATTTCCATTGTGAGAGGTGTTATTAAGGGGTGGAGATGGATTTGTATGAGTCCAATTGAAAAAAAAAAGCTTTATAGACCTTCCAGTATATATTGTGAGTAAAAGAAGTGAGAAAGAGGGCTGGAGGGGGATTTAGATTCTATGGGCCGCTGCAAAACTGAACTGGGTCGTTTCAGTTAAACGGATTTCCACTTTCACTTGATTTGAATCAATGTGTATTAATAGCAGGCTATAACAGTGGTGACTACCATTGTGTAAAAATCAGCCATTTTTAAACATAACTAGACGATTTGATCGAATCCGAACAATGGTAATTTCTTGCAAATTGTCTAGTAATTTTGAAATATGTCTTGATTTTGCAATTCATTAGGTGACTTTTAGTGCATTCTGGAGCCTCTTAACTAGCTTTCCTGAGGTATTTTTTTGTCCAACCTTTTCAGTGTCTTTTTCAAAAACCTCAAAATTCCAAATAGTGTTTAAATGCCATGAAAAGGCCTCGTAACAACTCAACCGGTCTCAGAATTAACAAAAAAAAAACTTAAAAATTAGAAAAAAGTAGAAAGATTCAACAAATTTTAAAATTCGAAAATAATTGTGGAAAAAACGACAAAAATTGTACAATATAAACCCCTTAAAATGCCTCAGGAAGGGCTCAACTGACCTTAGAAGTTCCAAAAAGCTTTTTTTTTTAAAAAAAAGCTACAAATATTTAAGAATTTTAAAATTAAAAAAATAGGAAAAATTAACACTGATCTTTTTTTTCTCAAAAAAACGGCCAAAAATCGAAAATTATTTAAATTCTCTAAGAGCCCTTAAAATGCCTTGCCTGGAGGGTTCAATTTACCTCAGAAGTCAGAAAAACGTTTACAAAAATATAACTATTTAAGAATTTTTGAAATTGGAAAAAACGACCAATATATTCTAGCAATGTCCTAAAAATTCCTCAAAAGTCACAAAAATCTTAAAATAAGTAACAATGATTCAAGAATTTTATTAAATTTAAAAAAAAAATCAAATTTGGATATTTTTAAAATTTTGTGAAAATCAAATCAGATATTTTTTTTAGATTTTTTAAGAAATCAAATTGGATATTTTATAAATTTGTAAGAAAAATTTATAAATGCAATAAATGCAACAAAATAAAAACAACAGAAATTTAAAAAATGCCTTGAAAAGTACAGAAGCCACCTGAAAATGCCTCAAAAGAGGGCTTTTTTTAATCTTGGAACTTAAAATCCTTATTTTATTGAACACCCTGAAACAGTTTTTATGTTTAAAATTTCCTCAAGAGACCAAAAGAGTTGAAACTGACCTGAGTCCATAATAAATATCATCATCATCGATTGGATTCCAACTTGACCCCATGTCATAGTTGTTGTAATCGTTGATGTTGGACCGTTCACCTCCACAAGCATACATACACCCTGGAGTAGCAGCTGGAGATTGTTGCATCCAATCACCCATAGAGAGTTCCCTACTATATCGAAGTCTCTTTAAATTCTTAATTAATACACTAGTTATTAATTCTATTAGAATTTAACAACTGAAACTAGAAATGATCTGAACTGTGTGATATTTAAAACAGATATTTAAAATTATTAATTTTTTTTTTTGCTGAATATTATTCCTTTTGATATTAATTATAAAATTTGCACGCGTTTTTGTTTTCTGTAACGCGTGCATTTAACAAATGTTCAAAAAGTGAACACGGATGAACGAAAAGAAAGAGAGAACCAAAAAAAAAAAGCATATCTCATCATATGAATACAGATAAGAAACTTATCGAAAGTTTTTTTTTTGCAACTGATACAGGCCCCCCTGTATATTATGCATCTATTGTATATATATATAGCAAAAAATAAATAGATAACAGGTGTATTAAAACAGGTAAAATACGTTTTTTTTAATACCTGAAAGTCTTTATAGTTTGGGTGACAATCGAGATAAAATATAACTAGGATTTGGTGCATATAATATTGTTGCGGGGCAGATAAAACGCTTCCTGTTTAAAGACAGAGAAACTATGAGAACACCACCATAAGTAGTAGCTTTAGCGTTTTTCAGGTAATGAACCTGGTCTGAGGCTAGACATTCAGTATGCATGTAAAATTAGACTTACACAGACGAAAACTAGCCTCTAAGCAGTTTTTTTTTTTTTTGACTGAAAAACGCATTTTGCTTGGTTGTTTTTTTTATTAACAACATAGCAGTATTTTATTATTATATAGAAAAATGGAAGTAAATTGGTCAGTGATTAACAAAGTTGCTTATAAAAAGGTAATCTTAAAGTGTAAAACGCCCACTCGAACTCTAGTTATTCTATCTTTTAGATGCAAATTTTATAGACAAACTTTAATGTGTTTTAGAGACTAGAAAGGTAGCTAAATCACTTAAAATTATTTTCATGTTGAATATTTAGCTACTTGTTCTAGTTTCTAACACACTTTCAAATTCTCTTTATACCCTGTTTACACAACAGTAATTAACTGCAGTTAAAAAGTTAATTTTCAAGTGGAAACAAATTATGTTAACTATTATTAAATATCTGCACAATGATGTAGTTAACTAAACTGCAGTGACACAATGTGGTTAACCACATTATTGTATTAGTTAAATACGTCACTTCCTGTGTTCGAACAAATTTAGATGGCGGATAATGAGAGCACTCAATTTTTGACTGAATGAGGAACGAAAAATTTCACAAAATGCACAACTGAGAATGTGAAACCAAACAGGAAGTGACACAAAATCATTTAACCAGAGGTAACTGTTTCAAAAATGGAAATACACAACAGTAATACCTCTCTTCTAGCTTGTTTGCAGTTAACTATGACCTTGGTTATATAACTGCAGTTAATCTTTGTTGTGAAAATTAGGTATTCCGGTTGCTACATAGAATAACCAGATTGCAAATATCAGCGGGTTCATAAAACAGTTTAAAAGGAAGTCGGAGCAGGAAGAATTGTACACCAAACGACTTTTTTAAATGTCGTTTTCAAAATTTCATAAATTTTAAGTTTTTTTCAGACATAAAATAATCTCATGTTGATAACAACTTGGTTAAAATTTCAAATGTGTAGATTTTTTTATTGTTTAAGATGTTAACAGGGCGCTTTTAACGTGCGCCACTTGGCGTTGTGTGTGATCTACATGTGTATCTCTCTCTTCTACTCATCATCAGGATGTGTGTTTCATGATAGGAATATATTGGTTGAGTTTATGATATTTTTTTGACCATCTGGACATTGCCAGATTGTGTTCTAATCTTGTTTTTACACACACACACACAACACACTGTTGACATCTTGATTACTGGTTAAATTGGTTACGTCAGTTCTTCCTGTAACTTTAATGGCTTGCTTTATTTCTTCGGATTTTAAGATTTTAAAACAAGTAAATATAGAGAAGAAGAAAAAAAACTACGAGACACTAAGACATGTTTTTTGTTTTGAGGACTACAGGAATGTAATTTTTTATTTTGTTTAAAGGTACTTTATTGAAGGTCCCCTCCTATAACAGATCCTGGGCATGTCATTTTGAGGATCTGTCAATGTCTGATATAGATTAACAGGTCGCACTAGTAGAGAGGCTCACCATAGGTTATGGCGGGAACTTGGTTAAAATAGGAGAAATACAAGTCCACCACGCAAACAGAACAACCCTCATGTCAATTTAAATAAAAGCTTGTAAAAAAAAATCAAAATTTGTTAGAAACTAGAATAGCAGGTGAATTGAGCTGAAAGGTATTTTCATGACGATGTCGTTGAAAATGAAATCTTTATGCAACGTTTTAAAACTCTTGGAAGTTTTACATTTTTGCATCGTTCATTTTTTTTTTGCATTGCGAAAATGACTTTTAAAATTTACTTTAAAAAGTTTATTTATAACTTCATTACTATTCTAGTTTCTAACAAACCTTTCTTTTAAGCTTGCTAAAGTAAACGTCTATCGCTTGTTTTCAAGGCAGTCAGAGCGAAGTAACTCTTGAAAAATTTTTCGGCGACAAAAAGAAGTCGAAGGTCGCTGTGTATTTTCTATTGAAAGACGCCAAACATGGCACACGGGCGATTTTTTTTAAAAACACTTTTTCAACTTTTGTCTCCAGAAGGTGTTCGATCTCCGCGACTGATGACAACGTTTTTCTTTGCACATAGGCGTCTTTAAAAAACACAACTCGACTTCATTTTGTCGCCGAAAAGTTTTTCAAAAGTTGCATGTATGCCAATTCAGTAAATGTTTTTTTTACAATTTGAAACAGTAATTTGATTTTAGAACTTAAGTTTATCACAAAAAGTTTAATAAAACCCAATTTTATTTAAAATATTTATTCAATATTCTTGGAGTATACCGTTTATAAAAAGGATTTTATATAGGACTTTTTAGGATTTATACGGGATATAGGAGTTTGAGTCCATTTTTATGTCAAGTTTAAAAAACTTGACATAAAAATGGACTTAAAAATTCTATAATTTTATGAAAAAGCCTTTTAATATTTTTTTTTTTGCAAAATGATGTTATTTTGATTCCTTATTTGATTCTTATTTGAAACTTAGTTTTTGTGAAAAGTGTAGATAGAAATTTATTAATTAGTTTGAGTGACTTTCGTTGAGGTTAGTATAGGCCAAGTTTGATATTTTCTAGTTTTTTTTTTTAAAAAAATTTAATCAATCATTTTATCTAAATATAATCTTTTTTTTCCGGGGGCTCAATCATCATGTGATGTGTTAGCTTTGTTAATAGTTTGTGTCTCACCCTGTATCTTCTAATAGTAACCCAAGTAAATAGATAACAGATTAGATTTGGTCTTTTTTTTGCTGAAAAGAGAAGAGATGGAGAAAATTGAACAAAACTTGTCATTTTAATCACTAATAATATAATCAGTTAACATAAATACACACAAAAAACCATCAAATCAGATTAAAATAAATTTTGTCTTTTATCTTTCTGGTTTTTCTTTCTATATGAAAACCGTGCACTTAATTTTGACCTGTGAAATTTTGCTGATTTTTGTTGTGACTACTTTTTACCAAATTCAATTCAATTTATTTAAATTAGAAAAATTTTTTTTAGTCACTTTTTCAACATTTTCTTCTGAATTTAACTTGTTTTATTAAGAGCTGATTATTATTGAACTTTTGATTATTCTGTGTTTCAGAAGAGCAACAACTAAGGAGAAATTGAAAGTGTATTAGAAACTAGAATGTAGCTGAATCACTCAATCATCATTTTCATGTTGATATTTTTTAGAATAAATTTTTTACAAACAAAAATAAAAAAAATTGTCTGCTCAAACTACCATAAAAAGTTTATTAACATAAAATTGCCTGTGATTAAAGCTATACCTTTCTAGTTTCTAAAATACTTTCAAGTTTCCCTCCGGAAAAACAGTGTATAATCATAGTTAAAAGGGTGTTTATACATTAAAACCACCTGAAGATGGATTAGAAAGTGTTAGTGACTAGAAAAGGTATCTCAAACACTTAAAGGTATATTTCCATGTTGATATCTTTCAAAATAAACTTTTTTAGACAAAAATGAAATCCATCTCGCATGCCAAGTGCGATGTCTACTTAAAGTGGGTATACGTAATATTCAAACTCACATAAAAAGTTTATTTTAAAAGATATCAACTTGAAAATATCTTGAAGTTGATTGAGATACCTTTCTAGTTTCTAAAATACTTTGAAGTTTCTTGTAGTTTTTGCAATTGAAAGACACAATAACTAAAGTTCGAGAGGCGTTTTTACGCTTAAAAATCACCTGAAGTTAGTTAATATCCTATCTTTATAAGGCGGCATTTTACCTTTTATTTTTAAGTTTCTTTCATAATTTAAAGCTGTTTCATTATGTGGTTATTTCATCCAGACGGTTAAAATTTTTAAAATTTTAATCCTTTACATTTTTCACTTTAGTTTTTGTTATCATTTCTTTTTTGTAAATTGAGAGAGAGAGAGAGAGAGAGAGAGAGACAGAGAGAGAGAGAGAGAGAGAGAGAGACAGAGAGAGAGAGACAGAGAGAGAGAGAGAGAGAGACAGAGAGAGAGAGAGACAGAGAGAGAGAAAATACCATGACTTTGCCAAATATGTTCTACAACTTTTTTCGTAAAAGAGATTTAAAAAATAGTTTTGAAAAATATCTCAACTTTAGTTTTTAAGTCGATATTTTATTTTTCATTTTTACAAATTATGCTTTTCACAAAATTGGGATTATAGATTTTTTTTTGTCACATTTATTACAATTGTTTCAATTTCAAAGTCATGATGATGTTGCATTTATATAAATTAAGAAACATCATAATGGAGAAGATAAATTTGTTGCAATTTTTTTTTCTACAGTGCGATTCTGAAAATATTGAAAAGTATAATTAATTTTCTTAGCGTCATTATTGCAAATATCGATTTAAATATATCTTAGGCCCAAATTCAAGAAGAAATCTTGGCACTTGAAGTTCTTGAACTACAATTTGAACCCTCTAAAGTGGTTCTTAAGTGCAAACGCCTCTCGAACTCTTTTATTATTCTGTCTTTCAAGTGCAAAATGAAGATAAACTTTGAATGTGGTTTAGAAACTAGAAGCGTAGCACCATCAACTAAGGGTATTTTCATATTGATATCTTTCAAAATAAGCTTTCATGTGGAGTTTGAAAATGACCTTACTTTAAGCAGATGATATATATTTTTTTTAATTTTTGTTTATAAAAAAGTTTATTTTGAAAGATACCGACATTAAAATACCCTTAAAATAATTGAGCTATCCTTCTAGTTTTTTTTTTTATTTTACTTCTGAAAGACAGAATAATCGGAGTTCGAAATTCAACTGTTTTATAAACCATCTCAACTTAAAGAATTCTGTGGGTGTCAGAACCCTGGTTTTCAGGGTTCATGTCAAGGTTTGAGTTTTAAGTTTTCATCTTGAATTTGGGCCTTATTTGCGATATATAATATATATATATATGTATATATATATATATATATACTTCCGGAATTAGTTTAACAGGAAGTTGCATTCATTCAGTTCTAAATGTATGATTGAACTTGCTTGATTGATTAATCAATGTTTTTATCAATGACAAGAAAAGCAGCTTTTCTTCCATATGAACATTTTTTTTTCGAATACATCACACGTAAGTTTAGTATTAGGAATATCCTGCTTATACGAAAAGGAACTTGAAAAAAAAACCCCTGTGTTTTAGAAACTAGAATAAAAGGTTTTTTTTTAAAATATTTTTAATGAGAATATTTTTAATATAAGCTTTTATTCCAGGGGGAGATTATAAAGGGTATAGTACACACCAGGATCCTTTTTTGCAATACATTGTTGCGAGAATGAATTGTGGCTGGATTGCGTCAGTTGCGATTCAGACCCGCAACAATGTTGAAATGTTTCAGGGCAAAATCGCTTCAGGTGGTCAGATTTATGTTTCTTGACTCCCATCGAAATGGGAAACATTTCATAGTGTGGTCAGACATCTTTTGAAATATGAACAAAGACTCAAAGGGCTCAGTTTGCCTTTAATTATTAAAGATTAGATTTAAAAAAAAAATGTGGACTACTGAAAATACTGTTAAACTAATTGAGGAACATCTGTATAAATTGTGTTTGTGGGAAGTTATGGTTTTCTGACTGCTAAGGCAAATAAAATAAAATTTTAGGGGTAGGCCCGTATTGCAAGGGCCGCTTCTACTGGTGATTATGACATGGTAAAAGCCAGAAGGATGGAGAGAAACCCAGTATAGGTTGTGGACACGGAACAATGTTGCGGGTCTGAATCGCGTCAGTTATGATTCTGCCCTGCAACATTGTATCCGAGCAGCCCCGCAACAATGTATTGCAACAAAGCATCCTGATGTGTGTGTACTAGCCATAGTGTTCACGAAACAGTTTAAGAGGGTTGCAGAAGCGTCACGGACGTTTTTTTTGACAGACAACACTGATTGCAGTGTCTGACGTCAGAGGTGCCACTTGTATTGAATTAGCATAGACATATGCTAATTTAAATTTCAAACATATAGTTAGATTCCGTATCCATTATCTGGAGACATATACGTTTTTAAAATGTGATTAAAACTGTAGTAAATGTTAGATTGTTTACTGGAATTAATAAAGATTTTTTAGACTTTAAATTTGCCTTTAAATATTTTTAATTATTTAAAAAGGTGTTTTTTTCCTATGCAAAATCTCATAGGAAAAAAAAGCTACATATTTGGTATCCATTATCTTTTTTTTACAAAAGAGATAATAGTAAAATAAAAAATGTGGTGGTAGATTTATTTGTTTTCTATAAAACAAGTAAATGTCGTAATGGGCCAATTTTTCAGAATCTGATTCAGTCAAGGCTTGGTTAGAGTTATTTCGTACGAACGAAATAAGCGCGCATGCGTAGAAGCGTTTATCACCGTTTGAGAAACTTGAAACCGACGCCATTTTCCCACCACTTCTATGGAAAACGACGTCGTTTTTTAAAAAATAATCAACCCTACATGGCAGATTTTCGATTAAGGTAAGAATATTAAGTGCAAAGAACAATAAAAAATAAAAAAATCTACGTTTAGCAGCGATTATTAAGTCGAAAATGACCACACAAATCGCCGTAGAAAGTGATTTATGTCAATTTTAGCCTCTAATACATCCCAAAAAAATTACTATATGTACATAATAAGCTGCATGTCATATTATAGAATTACCATAGTAATAATATAATTATTATATAACATAATAATAAATTTATGCGAGCACCCTCTATGAATGTTTTCAGAAATTAACCTACTTCACAATCCTCTTAATACCAAAAAAAAAATGATCAATTTCAACTTTAGCAAATTTACCTGTGCACCTTTTCTGCGTTTAGCATCACCCAGTGGTCGCTAAGCAGTCAGTGCCATCTTAATGGGGGGCCAACTGAGCCCTGGCCCAGGGCCTCCGTTCATAAAAGTCCTGTTCCAATATATACAATGGAAATCTTGGAATCATCAATACTTTTTATATATATGGTTCTTTGGGGGGAAAAATGAGTTTATTTGTAAGGCATGGTTGGGGGCCTCAAATAAATCTTGTGCCAGGGGCCACAAAAGACTTAAAGACGGCCCTGGGTCGCTTTGGTATTTTATTTAATTGCGAGAGAGAAATTATCAGCTGCTATTTTGATTGTTCTAAATGTGAAGTGAAATAATACACGTGTTATGGACGCGCGTCTTTTGTCTGTTTATTATAAATGAGTATGGATTATTACAATGACTTTTTTTAAACAAAATTATAATAATAATGTGATTATTATAAAGCTAGTTTAAATTGTGCAGTTCACTTTTATATTGTGTGACCGGAAACGGACGTTTTTGTGACCCCCCTCCTCCCCCCTGCCCGCTGCATACGGGACGGGGTAAGTTGGACCACGTGTCTGAAAGGGGGGGTCCTATCTAAAAAAATATTCATTCATGTCACATAATTGATATGATTGAATGGTGTTTGGTGGCTCTACCTAAGGTGCAAGCGGGGATTTCATTTATGAACCCATTTATTATTATTAAAAGACAATTTTATAAATTAGAATAAACGCACATTTATGCAACCCCACCCCACCTCACCTTTTTTTCTCTCTCTCCCTTTTATCCCCTTTTTCCTCCACCACCTTTTTCATGTTTCAATTTGAATCGTGTATATTACAATAGCAGTAAATACCTACAGAGTTTTTTAAAATTTTCTTAGAAATATTCCGGAAAATGCTTATTATCAGGGCAAGGAGGTTCATGCACTTAAAGCAACAAAATATACATGTATTCATGCAACAAAAAAATAACTAAATATGCACTATAGACAAATCTTATATATCTTTTAAATTTTCAAATTCAAAACTTCATCGATTTTTTGTCAAACAATTTTAATATTTAGAAAATTTCTCTCAACATCAAAGGATGTACGAGGAGTGTAAGTGGTTCAGAGTGTCATTTGTATCAAGTTGATCCTTAATTTCATTTATAAGATGAACCTGATTATATGTTCCCCTTATTTCCACAATTTCTATCAAGTCAGAAAAGTTCTGAGGCCTATGTTTTTTGTTTGAAAAAATTACAATTTATGCACTTTTTTGCCAATTCTGGCCAAATATGCATGCTTTGAAAAAAATGACAAAATATGCAAAAACATGCATTATAAAATTCATATATTTAGCTTTAGCATGATGTGAATCATGTTCCTATCTCATTTGCATGAGCCAGAATACTAAACATGCATTTGGGTGAACCTCCTTACCCTGCTTATTATGTAGCAGTAACAATGCTTTAAAAAAAGTCATTTTTATAATTTCGATTAAATATCGAAGTAGAATTCGGCCAAACAGTGCGTACATTTTTTGGGGTTTTTATACCTCTTTTCGGTGCACGCTCATGCAAAGTTGAATTTAAAGAAAATTGTACTCATGAGTCATTACATTAGGACCGATTGTTGGGGCCAATCGCTTTTGTCATCTTTCGATACATACTCTTCCTAAGTGTGGCTTACGGAAAATGAGCAACTAACATTGGGACCGATTGTTGGGGCCAATCGATGTTTCCATGTAAGATTTTTCGAATTTGAACATACAAGTTTTCCGGCTTTTATGTCATCTTTCGATGCATGCTCTTCCAAAGTGTGACTTATGGAAACCGAGCAACTTACAACAGGACTGGAAGAAAGATCAGTACAATCATCTGAGGAGCCGTGGGCCTTTTTTGTGCTCATGAACCTCATCCTACTAGCTATTCCCTTCCACCTACTCATGTATCCAGTCTTGACGTGGCGGGTAGGCTTGTGGGGAAATCTCGTTTGTCACTGAGATGTTATTGTTTCATCGAACATAAAGACATTTCCCTATACATGTGGATACAATCTTTCTCTTTGGTGGTCTTATTCTTTCCTTTCCAATATAAGGTCGTTTGCATTTTGTGCTGTTTGTGAATAACGTTAGATTCATTTGTGCATTCAGCAGTCAATGCTGAACGTACGGAATTGCTTCTAAAAATGTGTTGCTTTTGTCGTTTCAGTAACCCACTTATAATACGAAGCATATAGTAAAATGGGTAAACGCAACAAGTCGAGGAAGGCGACTACAAGCAATGTCGAAGATGATGGCGATAATTCCAATAATTCCGGTAAAGCAAATGGTGAAGCACACATTGAAGCAAATAGTCGTGGTGACGTGCATGGCCAAGTTGACGAAGGAAAGGCATTGCCTAACGTGCCGTGTGACCCACAGAAAAACACTGGTCGCAGAAATTATAACTGTCTGCTCTGCCATGTCCCTACTTATGGCCGTCTTATAAGGCACTTACGCAATTATCACAAAGACAAGACTGAAAAAGAGTGCAAGAAATGAATAAAGCAACAAAAAAGAAATTAAAAGATGTTCCAGCACTGCTTGATTGGGCAATTGTTAAACCGTGGTTTGGGCCTCTAATAAGTAACTATCGTGCGTCAAGGACTAATGTGATGCATATACCACATTGGTTCATGCTTCGAGAACCTTCTTTCTGTGGAGGAGCAGAGTACGTTGGATAACAATGCAGATGTTATTGACGAAGAGGCCCGTAGATGAAGGTGAATTCGGTATGGAAGATGATGACGATGATGCTTTGCCGGTAGTGTTTCTTCACAAGAACTACCATGTGGGATCCGTACTTGCAAAGATGCAAGCAGAAAATCTGACCATTGCGATATAATCTCATTTTTCACAGATTTTATCAATCACATGGAGACAGAAAAAATTTATTGAGCCCATGCACATCAACTCACGTATGCAAGACTAGTTGCAAGGGTGTTATCATATTAACATCTCAACTGGCAACAAGCACAAAACACCAGTACTAAGCCTTATGATACACCAACCCTTTCTCTCTCTCCCTCCCTTTCTCTCTCTCCCTCTCCCCCTCTCTCCCTCCCTTCCTCCCTCCCTCTCTCTCCCCATCTCCCTCTCCCTCTCACCCTCTCCATCTCCCTCTTTCTCCCTTTCTCTCCCTTCCCCCTCCCACCCTTCCTCCCTCCCTTCCTCCCTCCTTCTTCCCCTCTATCCCTCCCACTCCCCCTCTCTCCCTCTTCTCTCTCCCTCTCTCTTTTTCCCCATCTCCTTCTCCCTCCCTCTCCCTCTCTCTCCCTCTCTCTCTCCATCTCGCTCTCTCTCTTTCTCTCTCCCCCTCCCTCTCCCTCTCTCTCCATCTCGCTCTCTCTTTCTCTCTCCCTCTCTATCCATCTCCCTTTCTCTCCCTTTTCCCTTTTTTCCTCTTTCCCTCTTTCTCCCTCTCCCCCTATCTCCTTCCTTTTCCCCTGCTCTCTATCTCTCCCCCTCTTTTTCTCCCTCCCTCCCTTCCTCCCTCCCTTCCTTCCTTCCTTGTTCTCTCTCCATCTCCCTCTCCCTCCCTCCCTTCCCTCATTCCCTCCCTCCCTCCCTCCCTCCTCCCTCCCTCCCTTCCTCCCTCCCTCCCTTCCCTCATCTTTTCATCCTTTCAACCTTTCATCCCCTCCCTCCCTCTCTTTTTCTCCCTTCTTCCCTCCCTCCCTCCCTCCCCTCTCTCCCTCCTTCTCTCCCTCTCTCCCTCCTTCTCTCTCTCCCTCCCTCTCTCCCTCCCTCTCCCTCCTTCCCTTCCTCCTTCTCTCCCTCTCTCCCTCTTTCTCTCCCTCCCTCCCTCTCTCTCCCTCTCTCCCTCCCTCTCCCTCCTTCCCTTCCTCCTTCCCTCCTTCTCTCCCTCTCCCTCCTTCTCTCCCTCTTTCTCTCCCTCCCTCTCCCTCCTTCCCTTCCTCCTTCCCTCCTTCTCTCCCT